>CAWUFW010003904.1:0-1200000 GCA_963921515.1 Calotriton arnoldi
TTATTACATTACTCCAGTTACCATCCACGGGGGCTTAGGGATGGTCTACCCTACGGCCAATTCTTGCGTATCCGTAGAAATTGTAAGTGGCGAAGGGACTACCTCAGAGAATCAGAGATCCTTCATCACAAACTTGTTTCTAGAGGTTACCCATCACGTTTGGTCTCGCGGGCACGTAAAAGAGCCTGGTATTGCCACCGAGATTTACTCCTTACACCCCAACCTAAGAGATTGAACACTAGAATCCCTTTTGTGACTAAATTCAGTCCGTCCAGCAACCAAGTTAAAAAGATCATTTCACGCAACTGGAATATATTGAGAACACATAAGGAATTTCAAGAACCTCCCCTCTTCTCATATCAACGAGGGAATAATTTGGCCAACCATCTTGTTCATGCCATTACCTGGCCTACAAAACTGGCCAAACAGAACACAATCACCACTGCCTGGGGCTTACCACCACTTCTTGGACATTACAGATGTCAATCCTGTGTAGCTTGTGAACTCACTACCAACACAAAGGAATTTAAGACAAACAGCAAAACTTACACACTGAAAACATTCACCAATTGCCGTTCTCAAAACGTGATCTATGCAATCAGATGCCCTTGTGATCTTGTTTACATTGGCCAGACTACTCAAATGGTCAAGCAAAGAATTATACAACATAAAAGCAGGATCCACTGCAAAGTCCTGACTGCCCCCCTGGTGACACACTTCATCGAAAACAACCACAGCGAACAGGACTTAACCTGGCAAGTGATTGACCAACCATCACTACCTATTAGGGGTGGTAATCTCCAAACCCTAATGAACAGAAGTGAATGTAAATGGATCACACTTTGTAACTCAGTGGAACAAGGTTTGAACACCATTGATGAATGGAACAGTACAGTATAATTTTAACATTTACCTGGACACTGAATTACTGAACCTTTTCACTGCATATCACATATATATATATCCTGTTACCTCTCTTTTTCAGTGACATCTCTAGACAATTGAACTATCCTCAATTGTCATGCCACCCGGCCTTTTTCCAATTTACTTGGACTCATTAATTGTGTGGTACTTGCCCCTGCCATTTATAATTTACTTCTTATAACTCCGCTTCGAGTTATCCCCATTTCTCCTTATTGTTCCATTATTTGTTTATATTGTTTCGTTCTGTATGCTTTCACAACTCCTTCTGGGATTTGTTTTTCACTTTCCTATTGTTCTATTGTATTTTGTCATTCTGTATTGTGCCCCCATTAATTTGATGATGTATTTAACACTTTTTACGTAAATTTTGCTCCATTTTTCTTACGCTTTCACCGTGTCTAAATTGTTTACATTAACACCCCTATTTTATGTAATTCTGTCAATTTTCTCTATGACTTTATTGTGTTTAATTGTTTATCTATATTACGTTAAATAACTGGGATTCATTGATTTTGTCAACTTGATAACGTTTACTAACTTTTATCTATGAAACCTTAATGCTGCTAAAATTGCCGTTGTGTTTATGTGTGTCCCTCTATTATGTCCCTTTAAACTTTCTTCGGTTTCCACGGCCTCTCGCAGTTGTCCCTTTCCTTTTCCCATCCCCTGAGTAACTTCTCTCCGCCCAGCCCCGGTCACGTGACGCTCTCGTCGTCACGTATGCGGAAGCTCTATTTTACCGCCAGAAGCCGATTCAATCTTTCACTAAAGGCTCACACCGCACACGATTGTGGCGGTTCCTGCCAGACCTTAGATTCATTCCAGCAAGGCTCTTCATTCTTCAACCCGGTAAGCTCGCACTGCCCTCACCATGTTAGGCCTTTATTACGCTTTCTAGTAGCCTTCCATACGACGGCACTTCACTTCTGCGTATTCATCATTCGCCCTTCATTTAGGTACCATTGCTTGGACCGTTGCTCAAACCGCATACGATTGTGGCGGTTCCTGCCATACCTCAGATTCCTTCAAGCAAGACTCTTCAGTCTCTAACCCGGTACCATTGCTTGGACCGTTGCAGCGGATCGGGGACCCGACCCTGCCTTTACATTTCTGTTGGACCTTCCCTACTACCATTTGTACATTTTTATTAGTGGTAAGCCTGTTTCACCCTTGCCTGACTGCGCTACACGTGCATGCGTTGCAATCTCCTTTCTGTCCATCTCTGATTACTGACTGACCCCTCTCCCGTTTTCCATCCAGGTCTTTCTGAACTGACCTTTGCAGTTGATCGGGGCTCCGACACTGCTTACCTAGCCATCTAGGACTCCTTGAAATCATTTTGAACGAGATTTCGACTGTATTACCACTAGGTTCTTTCAGTTTTGCTGAACCCTGGTCGGTACACAGGTGAGTCTGCCCGTTCCACCTTCCATGCGCGCATTATTAATGTTGGCATAGACAGCTCATGGCCCGTCCTGCGTTTCCCTCGCGCCCCCCCTCTCCTTTCATTCTCTCCTAGGTATTTACACTTTCTCGCGTAGAAGGTTCTTCCACTACGCTAGATTTGTAACGCGTTCTCATACGCGTACTTCCATTGATTTATCCTCCACTTGCCTGCCTGTATCATTACTCCACAGGTAGGCCCCATCTCCACCCAATTTGGTTTTATCTATGCGCCCCCTGGCCTCTGGCCCTTCCCTTGATGTTCTTTTCTTTCCTTCTCAACAGCACTTCTTAAAATTTGGCAATCTGGTCCTGATGATGGTCCTGAATGAATAGGACCGAAACGCCGTCGACCTCTCTCTCAGCGCAACTTATGGCGCATCTCTTGCTTTGGTTCCTCCAAAATCAAAAACTTTGTACAGTCATTATATATAACAAATTGTGTTGAACCTTTGATCACTGTATATAGCTTCTTTACCACCTTGTCACTTTGCGCCGCTCGCTGTGTTCTGCACTAGTCACTTGTGCCGTTTATTTTCTTGTCACGAGCACAATGTGCACTTTGCCACCTTGATTGCCACCACAATTTATGTTCCCAGTGCTGTTTAATCTGCCATGATAAACTGTGTACTTTAAATATATGATGCCATGAGCACCTTTATACAAACAACCAGGAGTCTCCCTTTCTTTTTCTTGCAATGTCGTGTACATGCTGATGTATTTGCCTCTCTCATTGAATCCAGTTGAGACATTGTTGTTAGTTTTTACTTACTTACCCGGTTCTCAACCTGGTCTACGGGTTATACTCCTGTTGTTCTTTAATATTACAGAGGACCTAGGCACCGGGCAGCATTTGTTCAGAACAAAGTCAGAGCTTTATGCCACTTGCTTCTTTCTCCTGCTTTTAGTTCCATTCTTCCCCTTGAAGGCTTGTTCACTGTGTTAATTTGACACCGTGTGCTTGGGACTCTTGGACACAGTGCACTCTAGCAGCATTCTGGGGTGGCGATCTTTTAACATTCCAGGGACTGCATTGTTTTCCTTGCTCTGTAATTACTTTCAAATGCACTCCTTGCTGTTTTATGGATTCCTGCAATAGTGTATGAAACCTTGTCTACCCCCGTGATTTCTAATTTATTTAATGCTTGCTTTGTCGCTGATTTATAGCTCTGTGTTACATTTGGTCATGTTTATACATGAGAATGTGGCATCTCAGAGGTCTCTCTATCTCTCTCTAATGGCTGCCAGCGGTGAGTGTATGATTGGTGGGGCTCTCGCAACGGAATAATGTTTTATTCTTTTAAACATCCACTGAGTTCGAATCGATACAGCCTCATCTGCAACCAGCTGGGTTGCTGTTGCAGTGTGATTCTTTGGACTTAAGACTTCAAAATAAAACAGAAATAAGAAAAAAAGATCAAGTCTACAGGCTAGGTTTTGTTTCAAAACAAATCAAAAGCATAAGGAAGGTGTTTCAACGGTATCCAGTCCCTTTTTAGATTTGTTTTAAAGGGTTCACAATGAATACAGGTGATAACAAAAAAGCTATTGAGTTTGCACAAATAGCTCCAAAACAATTGAAAGCCATAACTTCTATTTTTTTTAAAGTGGCCCCCTCACGACCCTTTTTCTCAACAAAATGCCCCTTGCCTCCTTTAACTGGGGCTCATTTGTGAGACATTTTTGTGAGGCAGCCCAGGTACACCTAGAATAATGGGTGACCCAGTAATAGTGGGGTGGACCAATTCAAGGTGCTCTGGGAGGCTGATTGCCTTTATTCTTAAGTTGCTGGTGGAACATGTCTGTTTGCTACTTTTGCGTTACAACAGTTCATTTCTAAAGGGCACCTGTCTGCCTCCTCCATTAAAACTGTTAATGCAATCGATGTGGACCGACACCATGGGTGACGGCAATAGCAGAGGCACCAAGCAGTGCAAAGGTTTGGAGTCAGAGTCACCACACCGTCTCTTTAAATTAATCGCAATAGAGCTGAAACTGGGCGTACTGAGGTGTTGTTGGGAAAATCAAGCAATACTTCTACCTCAGATGTACCTGACTTTATATTCTTCCTGCGATTGCTACCAACTAGTAAACAAAATAGACGTGCTTAATGCAAAAACATGCACTTTGACATATATGCTTCAGAGAGTGTGCTGCAACCACTGTAATATAATGTAGCATGTAAAGACTGAGGGGCATATTTACAAGTAGTTAAACCCACCAGATCGTCACTTTTTCTGACGTTCTGGTGGCGTTAACTCCTTCGCCTTATTTACAAGGCAGCGTTAAGCCACTTAACATGGCTTAATGCCGCCTTGTAAATAATGCCGCTATGCATGCAGCACTCAGCGTGAAAGACGCGTGTAATGGGTGTTGCAGTGGGCGTTCCGCCGCAGCAGCCATTGCTTTTTGACGCGACCCCATATTTACAATGTATGGGGCAGCACCAAAAATACTGCCAGGGAATACCTGGTCTTAAGCAGGCTATACAAGGAGAAATGTTTTATTTCTCCTCGTATTTGGCCTTTCCACATGTGCTGCATTCTGCAGCACACATAGATAGAGCAAATCGTCTGTAAAGATTGTTTATGTGCAGGAAGGTGTCCCTTCCTACACATAACAAAATTGCCCCTAAAGCGCAGGCACCCTAGCAAAATGGCACTAGGGTGCCTGCGCTAGCGCCAGGCACCTTTTTTAACACCAGCGCTAGGGGTAACGCAGGGGTGCGCCGCATTCTTGTGAATATGGAGCATCCCTGCATTTTGAAACTGTCGGAGCGCTCGTTACCAATTTTGGCCTAACACCGCAATCCACCAGTTTGTTGTAAATATTCCCCTTTATTTCATACCAGCCCATTCAGCTACTGTAACAGCCATTTTTAAAAAATGTTCTTCAGTGTTGCCACTGTAATTTTTTGGCAACTACTGAAGGGGCCCCAGTGATCCCCTATACTGCAAATTGATGCCCTATGCTGACTATGGGACAAAGCCTGAGCTGGGAGACTACCATTGGTATTCCTTCTCTAGTTCCAGGCGAGTAACCAGCCTTAGCCCCCTTGAATGAAGGCCTGACTTTTGTTAACTGATCAGTAGTTTTGGTCTGTGTTACCTGGACCGCACATGAATGACTACACCACTCTCCATGGACTGCAGAAACCCGTTACCCTGCTGCTTGTTGACCACACCTGCAAGACACACTCTTGGCAGGTAACTCCCAGTAGGATTTTGCATTGCACAGGCATATATATATGCACACAGAATGTTCTGATATTTATCCTAGACTACTATTTAGTGAAGGACCCTAGTTTCATAACTATTTGTATTTATATCCACTGTGAATGTGCCTTGTAATTGCCATCCTCATAGTGAAATCCTTGGCTGATTATACCATACTTACTGACATTGAAGGGGTTATATGCTTAGGGTTGTGGGGGTCTTTAAGTGACTCTGTGCACTGAGCTTGAAGGCTTGTATCATTTTAAGAAAATTGACACAATGCGTTTCATCATTTTGCGTCTCTTTGCACCATGTGGCATCAACACAAAACCTTAATAAATCACCTGCTTGGTATTGTGTTTTGTACGTTCCATTTTTAAATTGTTCATATTGCAAATGTAGTATATGTGCACAACACCTGGCATAACATTTCCACTTGATTTTGCTTTTGATAAGTTTGTTTAACTAGTGCACGACTTGCTGTAAAAACCCTCTCTTGACTTAAGTCTTGGGCTGCTTGCCCATGTCTCATGGGTGCTTAAGTGAGCCCCACCTTAAGTTCTGAACTGAATACCTTGACTTCTAAATGCTAAGGACCCTGAACTCTCTCTCATTTAGAGAGCCCTGGGCCTGATGCACTGTTAACTGGGAGCAAAATACTGATCACAATTTTGGACCAGTATTTTTGAGTTCAGCTAAATCTTTTATGAACCCACTTATGTACAATTAGGATGGTTCTTAAAAACTGAATCGGATTGAATCATAATCCAACCCACCTAATCATTAGTCATTAGATAGGTTGCAATTTGTGACTCACGCTGATTGACCACAATAACAGTGCTCAGAGGCAATAGAACTAGGGGTGCGGGAGGTGCTGCAGCACCCCAAACAAATCTAGAATAAGTCTCAGAAGAAGAATAAACAATAAGGACTCATTGTGAAAGGCGTGTTTCTTCCAATATTAGCTGCATTTTTACAGGCATAGCGCTCGTGTTTGACATTTCTTCGTGAGCAGCTGACTGCGGCCTTGTGACGGACAGAGGGCTGCGACCCATGATGCATGAGCGGAGCCGGTGAGGTGAATCCTCGAGTGACGTCGGAAGTGATTTCGGCTTCCTGCTGGGCCATCACTGATAATTTTCGAAGCGGAGTCTTGCTCCTTTGTGTAGTGTGGTGCCGTGTGGTGTCTCGGGCCGTATTTTGCCTCGGGCAGGACAGACTGGACCCGCATTTTCGTCAGGCCTGAGGAACGTGTGTGGTGATTTCACGCTACCTGCTGGGCCGATATTGACGACAACGGTGACTCCAGAAAGAAGCCTGACTCATCCTTTTGCCAGCACAGTGAAGTGTGATGTTTCCGACTTTGGTCTAGATGAGAAGAACTGGGCCCGTGCTGCCACATTGAATTATAGTCCTCAGAATACTGCACTGAAGCGGTCCACCTGCCCTAGAAGATTGCGCATTGTTTATAAAGGGCGGCCTTTCTCCTTGCACCGCACCAGTATAGATTGAAGCCTCCTAGGGCCTCTTGCTGCCCCAGGTAGACATCCCTCTATCCCTCCCTTCTTGGTTACAGAGCCTTTACTACTGGTGAGGTACTACGCTGCACCTGTGGTGTCTTTCGTCTATTTGTCTACTGCATGGTGCAACAGAGGCAAATGCGAGAGCAACCCGGTTTCGTCATGAGAGACTATTAGAGGAGGTCTATTTAACCTGCAGAAACCGATCCTGCTCCACTGCAGCTGATCCTGATGGGTTTGCATGACGCTAATACAGACCCTAGGATGACTGCTAGGATTGATGGCTGTTGAAGACCTCTGCTGTAAGGAGTCTGTTGCCATTTGGAGGTTTTGAAGAGTGTGAAACTCAACGTGGCATCATTGCTTTTCCTTCTCTGACACTGCGGAGTCTTTACACCGATAATAAGTGGATGATCAAGTGAACTACTCACTGGTCTTCCTACAAGTGGGCCTAACAGTTATCCTTTCGAAAGAACTTACCCTGGATGGAAACACCTGGGTGCACTGACTTTCAACGACAAGCATATACAGCGAGAAAGATGGCCCAATCAGAGACCCTAATATGTAAAAGAGACAGAGAGGTATAGTCTTTAACCTTATAGTCTTTACGGATATGCTAAAGATGTCACTGGATAAGGACTCTCCAGTTATGCTAGTACTGCTTGACCTGTCGGCAGCCTTTGACACCATCTCTCATCGTATCCTGTTGAACAGGCTTCGAGAGATTGGTGTCAGAGGTTTGGCCTTTGATTGGATTCGGAGTTATCTGTCAGATAGAACACAATGTGTCCAGTTGGACTCATTTGTGTCACATACAGCTGTGGTGGTCAAGGGGGTTCCACAAGGCTCCATATTGAGCCCCACGCTGTTCAATCTATATGTTGCCCCCTTGGCCTCAATCATCAGAAATTACGGGTTTGACACCATATCCTATGCTGATGATACGCAGCTGATAGTACACATAGAGAACAACCCCGCAGAAACCAAAGCTAAGTTTATAACTTGTATGACGAACATTGCTAGCTGGATGAGGAAGAACTTTCTGCAACTTAACTCCTCTAAAACGGAGATTTTGTTTGGCAAGGCAGAACAGCTGTGGAGTGCTGACTGGTGGACATCAGAATTAGGAGAGGCACCCGCCCCAAGAGGGTGGGCTAAGAACTTAGGGGTTAGAATAGATAATAAGCTTTCAATGGAAGAGCAGGTGAAAATTCTTGCAGGGACCTGTTACGGGACCATGCTGTTACTCAGAAAGATCTTTCCCTGGATTCCATTGAATGCCAGAAAGACTCTCATTCAGTCGCTTCTTATCAGTTGCCTGGATTACGGCAACTCCTTGCTGGTAGGAATTAGGGAAGACTTGTTATCTAAGCTGCAGGTGGTGCAAAATACTGCAGCCCGTCTTGCCCTTAACAAACCAGCACAAACCCCTTCCCTCCCTCTCCTTCATCATTTACATTGGCGTCCTGTAAGGAAACGAGCCATCTTCAAGTTACTTTGCCTGGTCTTTAAGTCCCTGCACGGCACGGGCCCAGCTTATCTGACTAATAAAATTGAACGCTATCAACCTGGATGACAACTTAGGTCCAGTAATCGCAGCCTGCTTTGTAGCAGGAGAATAAGGAAAGTCAAAATGGGGGGTCGTGCGTTCTCTTACCTGGCCTCCAAACATTGGAATGAGCTCCCAGAGCATATCCGTGCCTGCCCAAACCTCCCACATTTCAAAAAGTTGCTTAAGACCTGGCTATTCTAATGAACGAATATTATATTTTACTCTACATCTGCCTCCTTCTCGAGCGCCGAGAGATCCCCCTGGGGATGATTCGTGCGCCATATAAATGAGTCAAATAAATAAATAAATAAATAAACCTGAGTCACGATTGAACCTTGCCATACGCATTTCTGGGGCAAACTACAAATTTTATGAAATTTCCAGAAGGCGATCTCTCCTCAAGCCTTCTACATTTGAGGTGTGTTCCCTAGTCATTTCTGACGTAGTTACTAATCCCCTTCACCTAGTTGGACCACTACTAGGTACAGCCACATATCAGGGTTGTAGATAATACTGCATCTGCGCTCTCTCCCTTGCCCACTTCACATATACCTACGCTCATTGTTCACTTCACTGAGGACAGCCTTCAAGTGAAACACTTCTATACCAAGAGGTTTGACACTGAAAAGCCGGGGATGCCTTCTGGCAAGATGACTAGAAAACCCGCAAAACAACTCCTCTTTTCGGAGGCTCTAAGCCAGGGCTTCTCCACTTCAGATACACAGAGTGTCACCCCCTCAACATCGAAACTACCTAACCCTATGATGTCAACCTCACCGGATTCCACTATGGAGCGGATACTTCAGGAAATCTCTGCTGTAGGCCGTCGGTTAGAGGGCATGGAGACGTCCATATCTGCTCTTACGACCGAAACTAAATCCATTCGCACAGACATCGCTGGGTTTCAGAGCCGAATGGATAGTCTCACTGCCAGGGTTGTCGTGGTTGAAAACCGCCTTGATACCATACCGGGATCAAGAACTTCTGTTCCTCAGGAGCAAAGTTGTAGGCTTGGAAGACAGAGGCCGCAGGGACAATGTTCGCTTCTTTGGCATCCCAGAAAAGATTGAAAGATCGGATGCTAAATCCTTTCTTAGAGCAGTTCTTCCGAAGCTCACAGGTCTCACCTTTGAACCGCCATTAGAGATGCAGAGAGCCCATTGCATTGGATCGCCCAACACAGGGAAAAATATGAGACCACGTTCACTCATCGTTTGTTTCCTACGTCATGAACAGGCTCGACAATTGATCATTGCAGCTTGTACCCATGGCCCATACACATTCGAGGGCCATGAGATTAGAATGACAGCAGACTTCTCAAAGGAAACTAACTACCGTTGCAAAGCCTTCCTCTCTCTCAGACCTCGCCTACAACAACTTGACATCAAGTATGGTCTCTTTGAGCCTGCATGTATTCGGATTACCAAAGATGGACTATCTAAAGAATTCTTCAATCCAGGAGACCTTCGACTATTTTTGGATAGTCTTACTCCTCAAAATATGGACTGTGGTCCATCTCTTCCGGAGATCGGATCCCAACTCCCATCATTGAACTCTTCAATGCCCTCTGGCGGTCCCTGACGCAACTCAGGCGGGTCCCAGAGTAGAGGGTGAGACCCAGACCGACACCTCCGTTCCTTGGAAGATAGGGTACAGGCTCTACAAGCAGTGGCTGCCCTCACACAGGAAAGAGACAGAGACAAGTCACACTCTCCTCTAAAGCCCTCTTCCTCTGAGGAGAATGTGTCCTGAACTGTGGCTGACTGAATTCCTTGCGCACATGACATGAGAAGTTTAGAGCCTGCTGCCTCGACGCCCATTGATGTGGAGGGTCGGCTGAGTACCCGCTTACTTGTTACTTGATATGAATATTGTTAGAAATGGGGGCCTCTAGTTGGCAGAGGTAGGTACATTTGTCCAAGTAGAGACCCTTCTTCCTACTCAGGGTAAGGGGGATACACTTCTAAAAGAACCCCTGCTCGCCCCCTTGGTAGCTTGGCAGGAGCAGACAGGCTTATCTCAGAGGTAGTGTGTAAAGCATTTGTGAACACATACAGTAATACAGTGAAAACACTACAAATGGACACCACACCAGTTTAGAAAAATAAGTAATCTTTATCTAAACCAACACAAGACCAAAACGACAAAAATCTGCAATACAGTACTAAAAATATGATTCTTAAAAGGTAGAAACAGTTCTGTTCCAAGAAAATGTTGGATGCAACACTTTTACACAAAGTACCTTGGATGCGTCGAAAAATGTAAGCAAAAAGGGTTGCGGGGAAGGTGATGCGTCGGTTCCTTACACTCAGGGAAGGTGATGTGTCCGTTCCTTGCTCCCAGGGAGGTGATGCGTCGGTTCCTTACTGCTGCAAAGTGGAGGTGATGCGTCGGTTCCTTACAGGAGAGGAGGTGATGCATCAGTTTCTTACTGAGTGGGGAGGTGATGTGTCAATTTCTTACTGCATCTCCCAATGGTGCGACAGACTTGGGGCTCCGATGTGATGCGTGACAATCCGGTATGATGTGATGCGTGAAGACCTGGGATGCGCTGCGATGACTTCAGGAGCATCCCCTCGATGCGTCAGTTCTTATCCAACAGGGCCTGCTTCAGAATCAGTCCGGTGATCTCTGACGTCGGAGATCAGTGCACAGGATTTGTCGCTCGGCAGACACTTCAGCCACGAGCAGGCGCTGTGTTGATTCTTCGGCGGCGATGCGTCAGAAAATTCTTCTTGCACCACTGCGATGCGTTGGAAACAGGCGATGCTTCGATCTTTGCAGTTCTTGCAGTTTCCAGTCCCAAAACAACCTCCACAGGTCCAGAACACTGGCGGGCACCTCTCAGCAGGTCAGAACTCCCAGCAAAGGAGTTCAGAGGGGACTGGGTGTGAAGTATTTCTGTCCCTGAGACTTCAGAACAGGAGGCAAGCTCTATTTGAAGCCCTTGGAGATCTTCCTCAAGCAGGGGACACAGCAAACAGCAAAGTCCTTCTCTTTTCCTTGGCAGAAAGTAGCCACTGCAGGCCAACCCCAGACAGCAAACAGCACAGGGGCAGTATTCCTCCTCAGTTTCTCCAGCTCTTCTCCTTTGGCAAATGTTTCTCTTGATTTCCCAGAAGTGATCTAAAAGTCTGGGGTCTGGGCTCCTCGTTTTATAATACAAAATCCTTTATTCTCTGTGGCAGAGAAGCTCTTTGCCCAGCCAAAACCAGTTCCATTCTCTCTGGTGCAGCTTCCTGGCAGGAGGTGGAGACAGCATTGTCTAAGGCAGACCAGGCGCATTCAGGTGTGAAAGAAATCTTTTCCCTACTCTGAATGCAGCCCAGGTCCATTCAGCCCAGCCCTGACTCACCCTGGAAAGGCAGGACACACCTAATCACCCCAAGTGGCTGACTGAACAGAATGCACATCCCCAGCCCCTGTCACTCCAGAGCCAGACGGTCAATACACCACCTAGCAGAGGCACACTGGATGGTTAGCAAGAAATTACCAACTTTCTAAAAGTGGTATTTTCAAACCCAGAATGTAAATCACCCTCATAAAAAGATGCATCTTAACATTCTGAGTTCAGGCATATCAAACTTTATTTTCCTATCTTGTTCCCATGGGCAGTTATGCTTATAAGATGTTATAAGCAAACTCCCCATTCTATCCTATGGGACAGATAGCCTTACAATAGTGAAAAATGAAATTGTCAGTATTCCACTATCAGGACATTCCACACACATCAGGGCATGCCCTGCCTTTCACATACACTTCACCCTGCCCACAGGGGTACCTTGGGCCTTGGGCCTACGTTAGGGGTGACTAACATGTACGAAAAGGGAAAGGTAGGGCCTGGCAAGTTGGTGCACTTGCCAGGTCGACATTGCAGTACCAAACTGAGCCCAGACACTGCATTGGCAGATCTGAGTTACATATACAGGCTTATGTGGGTGGCACAATCAGTGCTGCAGGCCCACTAGAAGCATTTGATTTGCAGGCCCTGGGCACACACAGTGCACTGTACTAGGGACTGACTACTAAATCAGATATGGACTATTCCCTCCTACCCTTCCCCACTAGCCCTCTCTCGTTCTGACCTCTACTCCCTCCATTAATACTGTACCTTTCATTACTTCGCTAATATCATTGTATTAGTGAATCTTCTAGTTGATTCTGCTGCCCGAAGGGGTTCCTCAGACAAGCATAGCCTAAATGTTTAGACCCGCAGAGAGCAGTCCTACAACCCCAGCGCTGTGCCTTTACTGTGCAGCTCATCAATCCCTCTCATTATATTATATTCTATCCTTTTTTTTTAAAATACTTTTTACTGTCAAAAAAGGATCAACAAGACACTCTTTGTAAAAACGAGGCATAGCAGGAAGCAGTAATAACAATAATAATAAATACAAACATTCCGAGTCATTCCAGGTCAAGACATATACAATTTTGTGATATGTATCCTTGCTGCTAGTTCTAAAAAAGTAATCCCGGCTAGTCTAGTACTGTAGGCGTTTTCGAGGCAACCCCATATGGAGTCAAATTTTCGCAGTGAGCGAATTCCCCTTGCCCTGGCCAGGGCCTTCTCCCTTTCAAACGTTTCTCTCACTATTGCCCACCATTCAGCTACTGTGGGAGGTTTAGATGAGATCCAGGCCCTGGCGATGGCAAGGCGAGCCGCCACCAGCATTATTGAGATAATAAGTCTGTGGCCGTGACTATCCTCTTTGTAGCCCAGCATGATTTCAGCCACCGATAGAGTATAGTCGACCCCTAACCTGAGTTTCATGGCGAATGTTACCCTTTGCCAGAATATGTCTAAGTCAGGACAAGTAGCAAACATGTGCACCATGTTGGCTGCATGCAAGCCACATTTGGGGCATTTACAATGGTCCCCACCTTGTCCCCCACCTTTTCCTCCCCTCCCTCGAGCCCAACTGGCTAACCTCTCTGGGGTATAGTATAATGCACAGATCGTACGGAACTGCTGCAATCTTAGACTGGCCGAGTGTATTGAGCACTCTATGGCATCAAACTCCGTCTTGATTGCTTCAGAAGAGACACTTACTTACACTTACACCCCAGAGTCTCCCAGAGTCTCCCTCCATCTTGCTGCGAGTTTTTCACAGCTGTTTACTCTAAACTGGCACAAGCATTGCTGCCCTCTTATTCTGCCCGTGCAAACATTCCCATACCGCTAAGCTTGATACTGTTAACAGTGCGTGGTGTCTCATAAAGTGATCCCTGAACTGGACGTACTTAAAGAACATCTGTCTAGGAATATCGAATGTAAGTTGCAGATTTTCAAATGACCGAAAGCCATTGTGGTCATATAGCCGGCCCAGATGATCAATGCCATACCTTGCCCACCGCCTACTTTCAGGGTCCTGAAATACCTCCGGTAGCATTGGGTTACACCATAAGGGAAGATTATCATGAAAAAGAGAGATAGATCACCTTGCAGCAATTCCCTGCCATATATGTACGCAATCCCTGATGGTCTTAAAGCAGATGCGTTTAAAATAGTTAGGGCCATTGATTCTGTATAAAAGCATTCGACTATCAGGCCCCAGGACCATCTGATGCCAAAAGTCTTGTTTTTCTGGGTTCAGCAGGTGACGGAGACGCCCCACAAACGCTGCCCAGTAGTACATTTTAAAATTCTGGAGTTCTAACCCCCCCTGGTATACGGCAATTTCATTAACCCTATTGTCCGTCGTGATTTTTTGTACCCCCAAATGAAACTGCTCAAGTAATTTACTAAAGAAGGAGTTAGGGACACGCAATGGAATTGATCAGAATAAATATAAAGGTTTTGGTAGCACTTCATTTTTATAATGTTGCACCTCCCCAGTATACTAATTGGGAGCTTTTGCCAGCTTTTCAGTTGCTTGGTTGTAACTTCCAGCAAAGGGTCGTAATTTAGTGGAGGTATGCGTTCAAACTTTGGAGAAATGCGTACCCCTAGGTAGGTAGCGGTCGAGCAAACACCTGGAATACATTGTTCCTGCTGAAAGTTAAGAAGCACTTGCGTCTTATTGACGTTCAGCCTATAACCAGAGAGAAGACCAAATTTATTTGCTTGCATTTCTATAGCTTCTATTGTGGATGCCGGATCGGTGGTAAATACGGCTATGTCGTCAGCATAAGCGGTGACTTTCAACTGACACTGCTCTATGATCAAAGGGAGTATCTGTACATTAGCATGCAATGCGTTGATGAATGGCTCGATATATAGCGCAAAAAGAAGAGGAGAAAGAGGGCAGCCTTGTCTAGTACCACACTGAATTGGAAAGGGGGACGTTTGCAAGCTGGCATATTACAATTTAGCCTGAGGTCTGCTATACAAAGCTTGTATCCATTTACAATAGCTTCCTCTTAAACCAAATGAAGTGAGTGTTGCCCATAAATAATCCCATGCCAGCCGGTCGAAAGCCTTTTTGGCATCTAGTAAAACCATGCCCAGGCTCAGCACTAACTTCCCCACAGTGTCAAAGGCCCCCGCCGCAGTGTTGACATGAGCGGTGGTATCTCTGCCCTGTATAAAACAATGCTGCTGGCCAGAGACTAAGCCTGGCATCATGGGAGCCAGCCGGGTGGCCAGGATTTTGGCGAATATCTTGGCATCAGTGTTTATAAGGGATAGCGGCCGGTAGGAGCTGCACTCCTCAGGTGGTTTGTACTTTTTCAAGAAGAAGACAATGTTTGTGGTATTCCATGACTAAGGAGCCAAGCCCCTTGATCCTATATGTTGAATAACCTCTCCCAGTAGGGGAACCAGAATGCTCTTGCAGGCTTTGTAGAACTCGGCTGGGATTGAGTCCTCCCCGGCCGCTTTCCCCGATGGTAACCCCAATATTGCTTCCCCGATTTTCTCATGCGTAATTTCTTGTTCCAACAAGGCCGAATCCTCTTCCCTCAAAACTGGCAGCTTACTCCCGATTAAATATTCCTGAATTCCTGTCTCATCCAGCGCCACCTTTTGTCAATATAGTTTCTGATAGAAGATGGAAAATTGCTCAACTATAGCTTACGGGTGCTTATATTCTATCCTATCCTAATTTTCTCACTCCCTCCAACTTTTCCTGATTCTAGCTCTCTCCCTCCCATCTACCTCTCCACGTGTACTCAGTAGACCATAATCCTCCCCTTCCCCTCCACAATCCCCTAGATCATCAGGAACCATCTTAGTGTTTTACTGCCCTCATTTTTGACTCCTCCCCTTGCCTGAAGCTCTTCTCCCCCCACCTTTTCTTCTCTACTTTCAACCCTTGCATAGACGCCTCTCTTATTCCTGCCCACCTTTTTTTTTCCTGCACAGCATCCACTTTTCTACACTCCTCCCCCCATTGACCTTTCTCCATTGCCTAACTCCTCTTCCCCTCATACCCGTTTTCTCTTAAAGACTTATCTCCTCTCTTAACTTCCAGACGACACATGGCAGGGATCACTTCTTCTTCCTCTCACCCGCTACGCATTGTCTCATGGAATGTTAACGGCCACACACATTATATCAAATGCAAGAACGTTCTCTCCTATTTGCAAACGAAAAGAGCAGATATAGCCCTTTTACAAGAGACACATTTAGATGCTTTGGAATCGTCTAAGTTGCATCGAGAATGGGTGGAAAAAGTCATCCACTGTGGTTTGACAACACAGGCCTCCCCCGAAGAGAGTTACCAACGGAAATGTGGAGTGGCTATTCTCTTGCGCAAATCCTTGCCTGTGACAATTGACAAATCCTAGGTTGACCCGTATGGCAGGTATGTCTTTGCTAAGTTGAGACTAGGGGACATATCCCTATGTGTTGGTTCAGTATATGCCCCGACGGGCCAAAAGCTCCTTTCTCCTTAGTCTGAACCGATTATTAGTGGAAATTGGAGCATCTAGTTATGCCATCACTGGTGACTGGAATCTTGCCCAAGACTCAGTCCTAGGTAGGACAGGTCCCCTGGATAGGAATAACAAAGGAGATAGAGCCTTATTAGATAACATCTGACCATGGTCTGGTGGATCATTGGCGCCTTTGCCACCCCACAGACCAGGAGTATACTTTTCTCTCCTCAGGCCATGGCACCCAGTCTAAGATAGACTATTTTCTTATATCTCATCTAGTAGTTGCACTTGCTAGTGAGTCTCACATACTGCAAGCAGCTATATCCGATCATTCTCCGGTTCTATTTACTCTTAATTTAGGTCTTGTCTCTCCAGGCAGTAAACCATGGAGACTGAATATCCAGAGATACCACTCGCCTTAGGCCAAGGCTCAGTTGCGTTCTCACCTCTCTGACTACTTAACTAACAACAAGGCATCAGTTCATTCTTGTAGGACCATATGGGCAGCAGCGAAAGCAACTATCTGTGGGCAATTGATGAGAGATTTAGCAGAGGCCAACAAGACGGCAACTCTTCGTCGCATTGAGCGCAAGAATCAAATTACTTCTCTTATGCGTCTATATTCCTCAAACCCCACAGTGCCCAACCATCGATGCCCAGAACTAGCCTGAATGGCACTAAATAACCTGCACACCTCCAAAGCTAAATATGCCCTTCAGCGTTTAAAAGGCAGACATTATGAACAGGGGGAGAAATCAGGTCGTCTACTTGCAGCACATTTGAAACAGCGTGAGGCAGCTATGGCTATTCCTGCTATACGGACTGAAGCATGCATTATCCTTACAAAACCCCAAGATATGGTAAATACCTTTGCATCATTCTATGAGAAACTTTATACCCCGGAGACACTGACAACCGAAGATCAATTATCTACCCACCTTGCAGGTATTGAACTTCCATACCTCACAGACTAAGGTAGAGCGTTACTTGGTGGAGACATCAGCAAAGAAGAAATTACGATGGCTACTGCTAAATTACCATCCCAAAAATCCCCGGGAGAAGACGGTTTTCCTGCAGAATACTATAAATGGTCTGGAGAAGAGGCAATTGACACTCTACATGCTGCCCTCATGAGGCTGTCCAGACGGACTCGCTAGGCCCTATTTGCAATAGGGCAATTTTTTATTTTTTATTTTATTTATTTTTATTTATAAAGTTTTATAAAGCGCGAGGCATGACCAAAATGTTGGTGTCAGAGCGCTGTACAACCTAATATATAGCATTAAATATACAAGGAGCAAAATATAGACAATACAGCATGAAAAGATAATACAAAGAGACATAGTGAAAACACCAGCAAAGAAATCAAATTGGCATGGATAGTCGCCTCAGATAGGAAGGACATTATTCAGCAATCTCATTTTTACTTTGTTTTTGAAAAGAACGAATGAAGGGATGGTCCTGATCTCTGGGGGAAGAGAGTTCCAAATTCTTGGGGCAATTCCAGAGAAAGATCTCTTATAGGTTTTCTTTTGTGAAATTTTGGGGGTTTCAGCAGTAGGGAGCATGTATTACGAGAAGCCTCTATTCCTTCCGGATAGCACCAGTTTCTGAGCCAGGTAGCGAGGAGTGTTGTGGTGGATGGCTTTGTATGTCATGCATGCTATTTTTAGGTAGATTCTAGATTCATAAGGTAGCCAGTTCAGAGAGTGGAGGGCTGGGGTGATGTGATCATTTTTCTTTACGCCTGTGATGAGCCGTGCAGCAGCATGGAGGGTAGCCCTCAACGGTGCTAGTTTTATTTTCGGTAGGCCAACAAGGGTAGCATTCCCATAGTCAAGTTTGGAGATCACAAGAGCCTGAACCGCCATCTTGAGATCTGCATTGGGCAGGAAAGGCTTTAGTTTTCTTAAGATGTGGAGATGGAAATTGGCCGCTCTGGTTGTGGAGCTGATGTGATTCATCATGGAGAGGTTGTTGTCTAGCGTTATTCCTAGGGATTTTGCTGAATCAACAATATGTGGGGTACAGTTCAAGGCGGTGAGTAGTGGGAGCCAGTCTTTGATGTTAGAGGTGGTGTTGGGAGGCGAGATTAATAGGAATTCAGTTTTGAGGGCGTTAAGTTTGAGGTGGTTAAGTGTTAACCAGTGTTGAGTTTTGTTCAAGATGTTATTGAGAGTGCTGATGTAGTTAGGAGAGGTAATCTTCATGTACAATTGCGTATCATCAGCGTACATATGGTAGGAGATGTTGGAGTGTTTGAGGATTTCAGTTAGGGGTTCCATGTAAAGATTAAACAGGGTGGGCGAAAGTGAAGAACCTTGGGGAATGCCGATAGTGACCGGTGTCTGATCGGATAAGTCATGATTGATTAGGACTCGTTGAGATCTGTTTTGTAGGAATGAGCAGAACCATTTTAAGACAGTGCCAGAGAGACCCATCCTAAGTTCTAAGAGGTTCAGGAGGGTTTCATGTTTGACTGTGTCAATCGCTGATGATAGGTCAAGAAGGATTAAAAGACAGGATTCATTATGATCGAGAAAGCGTAAAGCATCGTCGAGAATGTGGACCATGGCGGTTTCAGTACTGTGACCTGGTCTGAAACCAGATTGGCAGTGGTCGAGGAGTTGGTGCTGGTCAATGTGATTGCAGAGTTGTTGTCATTATAAACGGAGACGTTAAGATCTTGGCCAGCATTCTAGCGGCACGACTTCATAAATTTATTTTGTCCCTCATCCATCATGCACAGATAGGCTTTGTTCCAGGCCGTTCTTCCAGAAACCACGTCCGAACATTGTCTCATACTTTGTGGTCTGCTAGAGATATACCAGAAGATGCAATGGCTCTCTCCCTTGATGCAGAAAAGGTGTTTGATCGCATCGACTGAGGTTACCCTTTGCCACTATGAAACGCTTTGGCCTAGGAAATCAGTTTATATCCAAGGTCCGTCTGCTTCATGACAATTCTATGGCCCAGGTCAATTGTGGAGGATTTACTTCGGATACTTTGACCGATTCAAAGGGGCACCCATCAAGTTTGTCCCCTCTCCCCCCTCCTGTTCCTGTTGGCTATGGAACCCCTTGCTTCCCTCATCTGCCATTCTCCTCGGATACAGAGTATACCCATAGCAGGAGGTATATCTAAACTATACCTCTACGCTGGTGATATCCTCCTTACTCACAGGGACCTCCCTTGTTCCTTACAAGCCCTGTTAGAGATCATTGACGGATTTGCTGCGCTGTCTGGATATAAGGTGAATTGGGACAAAAGCGAAGCCCTCCACTATCCTCGGGCACTACGAAGGCATCGACTGATGGTTACCCCTTTCGATGGAAACCGTCACAGCTAAAGTTCTTGGGTATTTTGGTAATCGAGGCCTGGAAGGAATGGTCACAGATAATTTGACACTCCTTATAGCACAAATGGAAACATACTTCACCAAATGGTCTCTCCTGGGCTTCTCCATGTGGGGTAGAGTGCAAGCTGTAAGGATGGTCACACTTCCTCGCTTCACGTATGCCCTGGGAATGCTGCAATTGTAGTACCTTTGTCAACTCTGTGTCAAATAGATACCCGTATACGGACCTCTATCTGGAAATCCTCTCGCCCTCGTCTGGCAGCAGCCAAACTTATAGCTTGCCGTTCCCATGGTGAACTGGGTGTAAAGTTAGAGCATATTATAACTTACATTCAGTGGCACTCTTTCATTTTTCTCTTGAGAAAAGAAAGGAGGATACATGTTAAGGCACACAGAAATTGAAACATTCTAAAGCACAGTGACCATTTAATGTTGAAATGCTACTAAAACCACATTTCGTAACAGTGGTTCACAACCAAACCAACACATTTTATTTTTACTTTAAGCGATTCACTGACAGCTAAAACTATTTTGGTTTATTAGTACTCTATAAGAATCTCTCTTTTTCAATTAGGTTTGTTGCAAATATGGTCTCACGATTAGTGTATTTTGTGATATGAAGTGGGCCTAATAGCAAAAGCTATGGTTTAAACCATTATATAAGAATCAAGGACCAGATGTACATACATAGTGGTCTCAAAAAAGGTAACAACTTGCACACCAACCTTTTGTGACCAGTATTTAATTTTACAAACCGACCTATGTACCAGTAGGTTGGTTGGTAAAATAAGGATTCACAAAAGGGGCACAAAGCGGCCTGCCTAATTAATATTCAATTGGCAGGTTGCAATTTGCAAACCCCTGAGACTGGCTGCAAACACAAGAATGATGGCTTGAAAGGCCACCATCCCAGTCACTACATTTCAAAATGTTAACTTTATTTTCCTTAAAGGAAACAAGCAGCCTTAAAAAGAAAAAGTTTGCCATTTTGAAAAAATTCAGATAGATTTAGTAGTGGTCTTCCTTTGCCACCATGATTGCCAAAGGGGAAGGGGTTGAAAGAGGATCCCCTTTGTAAATAATTAACACCCCCAACTTGGAAGTTGATAACTGTACAATGGTTTGCAACTGTAATTTCAACATTGGAATGTTGAGAGCTCCCTTTTTAATTTAGAACATTCTACCTTTAGTGGGTGGAATGTCTTAATAGTCTTATAGCCATTCTGCCTCAGGCTATACAGGTTGTTAAAGGCCCTCTCCCTTGCCTGCTGCTCGGCCTATAACTCGGGTTCAGGGCCTTTAACAACCGGAATATTGGCAGTCAGCTATAAGGCTTTATTATGATTCCAATCCATTGATACTTAGCTTACTGAACCACAATTTGGAAGGAAGGCCACTTACATGTCCCTTCCAAATTGCGATTCTGTAAAAAATTTCTAAACCCATTTGGGCTTCTAAAAACTTTTTGTGAATCACAGAATGGGTTTTGTACATATGTAAAAGTTTTTTGTGGTAGCAAGCCCTTTGTTTTTTTTTTACTGAATTTAAGGGTTTATAACAACAAATACCCGTAATACATCTAGCCCCAAGTTGTTTATTATTATCGGCATACACTTTTAAAGATATCTACTGTAGTGCATTTTTTATAACTTTGAGATCCTGGAACTGTAACATTCTATTCAAGCCGTCTCATGATAACTAGCCTGCAAAAATGTGAATACTAAATGATTTTTCCTCTCGAAAATGCATTACTTCCTTATTCCAAGTTCCACCAGACAATATGGGACATGAAGCAGGAAAACTGCACACCTCCCCCTTCTGAGTTGCAAAACTCAGAATATTGCAATATTGCACTCACAAATGTAAGCAGTTTTCATGTATTACATCTGTGCTGTGAAACACCAACATGTGTGCCCCACTTGCATTCCTAATTTGTCCAAACATATTGTTGCACCCAGGTCGGTATTTTCCTGGGCCCTGTAATCAAGACACTTGTGTTATGTTATGCTATGCTGAAGCTGAATTTCATCTATGATTTTAGTCCTTTTGAGGTATTTTGGGAGTAGTGCAGTAGATACAATAACCCACTGAACTAATGCATCATCACTTGGCACTCATAGTGTTGTTTATGACGCCTACTACAGGACATTTATCTTGGCTGACTGACCAACGTCATTCATGAATCACTCATGGCCTGATTCACAAACTTACACTTTTATGTAAGTTTACACTTTTTTGCAATTAGCAAACTCCCAGTTCATAGAACGTTTACGACTGTGGAGACTTCACAGTAGGGGTGGAGAACACCACACATAAAAAAAGATAGGCCTGTCCTATATTTTTATATCCAGAGGTTTCCACCCCTGAATGCGGAGCCTCCACAGTCATAAACTTTCTATTAAGTCATAGTTTGTGAAAAGTAAAAACAAATAGGAGACTTAACAAGCATTTGCAATGCAATAGGTCTCGTAACTGCGAGTTTTGGAGCTATTGGCATTGTAAATGGCAATGCGTTTTATAAAAATTTAAAAGGCATTGTCATTTACAATACCAAAAGCAACACCTATTGCATTGCAGAGCGCGGTGTCCGTGAAGCGGGCGCCGCGCTCATTAAAGTAAAAAAAACAAAAAGAAAGAGCGCGGTGTTCTGAAGCGGGAGCTGCGCTCATGACTAAAGTTAATAAAAAATATAATGAACCTGTGCGCGGTGTCCCTGAAGCGGGCGCCGCACTTGGTATTAAATTTAAAAAAATAATAAAATTAACCGAGCGCGGTGTCCCTAAAGCGGGTGCCATGCTCGGTTTTAAATAAAAAAAATAAACTGAGCGCGGTGTCCCTGAAGCGAGTGCCGCGCTCAGTATTAAAGTTTGAAATTAAAAAAAAACAGAGCACGGTGTTCCTGAAGTGGGCGCCGCGCTCAACATGCAAATACGACAAAATAAAGCAGCCGCCATTGTCCCCATCAGTGTCAATAACAAAAATAGTGCTCACTCACTAGATAAAGCAGTCCATGTAACGTGCCAAGTAAAAGGTCCAGTCCATATGGGCAGAAACAGATGGTGACAAGGCGGTAACAAGGAAGGACTAACAAGTCTCATAATGAATCTGAAGCCAGCATTTACCAAGGACAATGACACCAGCCAATGAAAAATATGGGAGGAGAGTGGGCGAGGCTTCCACAGTATACTCTACTACAGCATGCCTCGCAGAGCGAGCAGCGCAGGCGCACTGCCGCTAGGCTCGACCTAAAAACGTAGGGCCTGATTATGAGTTTGGCGGTGCGGGAGTGAGCCGCCAATCCAGGGCCCCTTAAAACTCTTCTCTTCCAAAGACATTTGTATCAATAACACTCCTCCCCAAGCTCCCCACAAGGCTTACGCCCTCACATTTAATGGCTTGACCCTGACTGTTACATGACACTCTGGAGAGCTACAACAACCTTTCTGCTTCAACTCTGTTAATATGTAATATGTTTTTGTGCAACCCTAATGGCTCTAACTTTTCTAAATATGTAATCTGTAATGAATATGTAATTTGTAAATATGTAACTCTCAACATGAGTAACCGTAATAGCTATACATATTGTCACCTACTGCCCTGTTACTCTAAATTTCTTATGTAATGTTCGTCGCTCTGTTGTAAAGTGCTTTGACACCTCTGGTTGGTGCACACGATATATAAAAACGCATAAATAAATAAATAAATAACAAGCAGCTCCACAGGGAGCCTGGTGAGGAACTCAAAAAACACTAAAAAGAGATAATTACTAAAATCATATAACGCGTGAGGATGTCCAGGGGCACATACGTCATCGAGACCCAGACATAAGCCATGCATGCATTTCTAGGACCTTTTCAAAGTTTGCCCATCGCTTGGGGGCACCAACCAGGCCTAGACAGACCCTGTTAGGTGTGTGTTGCCTCGTGAAGCCACTAGCTACTAACAGGAAGTGGCCACAAGCACAGCTGTGGTGCATGCACCCCCCCTCTTAATCCAGTGCAGCTCACAAAGGCACGCCTCGAGGGGGTGCAGCCAGAAAGCTAGACCCCCTGGGAGTCTCAGGCCAACCACTGAAGCACACAAAGACAATCCCCTTTCCAGGATCTGGACCCTCTCTCTGGATGGGGGGGGATAGCTCCCAACCCTCCGGCCGAGGAGGCTTGCATTTGAAAGGAGGCGATGGTGCTTCAGCGCTGCGCCCCGCGGTGCCTTTGCTTTCTTTCTCCTTGAACCTGCACTCCGGGCATCGGGTAAGGAGGGGTGGGTGGAGGCGTAATGGAAGAGGGGGTGGGAGGGAGACAACAGGTATCTGAAGACGGGGGAATGAAACACAAGAATGCAGCAGCACACACATCGCATGTGTGGATGCGCCGTGACTCGCCAGGGAAGCGTCCAGGCACTTGGGGTGAGAAGCGCTGAGTGTAACAAGGCCCCTCGGGAGTGACACCCCCGATGGCCAGGGCCTAGAAGCCCATTCACATGGTGCTACGAGAACCCAGTAATACAAGGGCATGGCCCCTACAGGTGATGTCATACGAGGGTAGATGGCCTAAAGATGACGGTGCACGAGTGCCGCTGAATTACGTCACATGAGGGTAGAGGGCCTGCAGAGGACGTCACTTGAGGGTAGATGGCTGAAGATGTGAGGCATTCGGTGACGTCACCCAAGTGCAGTGTGCGCAAGTGACCCTCTTGTGGTGGATCTAAGGTCAAACACAGCTTGCCCAATTATGTCACATCTGCTTAGAAATCTACCATGCAATGTCACACGAGGGAAGAGGCTTGTCCGATGATGTCACACAGAAGTCCTCTATTGTGATGCACTAGCCCTCTGGTGACATCACACAGAGGTTTTGGACCCGATGAGGTTTGGTCCTAGCAGTCTGATGAGGCAGCAGCAGAGTTCCATGATGATGTTGAGAAGCTGTGCCCAGTGATATCACAGGGGGCCCACCAGAGGGACCCCTCAGCCAACAGAGCCACACAAAGGTCCACTCATAAAGTCACCGGCACGTGAATAATGCCGGAGTGAGTGCACGTGCGACAATGTACTCAAACAGGTCTTGATGGCGAGGTACTCAGTCCTGACGCGCGCACGCGTGTTTATATCTAATAATAAAAAAATAAACATATACAGTAATTGAACGCATTAGGTCCGTAAAGTTTGTCAACACGCCAAGTGATATAAGGATACTTTATGGAGAACAGAATAGCCCACCCTCTCAATCTCACAATGTTTTGATCAGTGTAAGTGACCTATTGTGCTTACAAGCGCACCTTTTACCGTCACATGTTCTTGTAAGTCACCCGCTTGCGCCTGGCAGAGCCCGGTCCCGCCCACCAATGCCCCAAGGGTCACCAGTACTGCTACAGTGTGTTACCACCCCCTCCCCCCGGGCCTTGCACTCCTTCCATCAGCAGACAGGGGTCAATGTGCCCTCTCAGCCGGCCGCTTCTGCACAATGCATGCGTTAGAGGTGAAGGTGCCTGCCCGTGAACGCGCTTATCAACAAGCATTTGCAATGCAATAGGACTCGCATTTACACGAGACCTATTGCATTGCAGATGGTACTCATCACGGACAACGGGAGGGAGGGCAGGGGAGGCACGGACAACGGGCGTGACGGGGGAGAAGGCACAGACAACGGGAGTGTGGGCAGGGGGAGGGGGACAGAAGGCACGGGCAACGGGAGTGCGGGCGGGGGAGGGGGAGAAGGGGGCGAGAAGACACGTGCAAGGGGAGGGAGGGGGGAGTAGAGAAGGCAGTGGGAGAATCTCATTAAAGAAAATAGTGCTCACAGTCTCAATAACACGTACCGTGTAACACTCGAAGTGAAGGGTCCAGTAGCCATGGGAGGATACAAATGATGACAGGGCCGTAATAAGGAGGGATTAACAAGCCTATAAATGAATCCGAAGGCAGCATTTACGAAGGACAAAGACACAAGCCAATGAAAAATATGGGCGGGCGAGTGGGCGGGGCTTCCCTCACGTACTGAACTACATCAGATCTTCACCAGAGCAGCGCTTGCGCGTTGACTCTAGGCTCCACCTAAAAATTTAACTTTGCCTTTGTAAACCAGGCTTTCAATGTCTATAAAAAGTGTCTTATGCTATTAGGACAGCCTGTTTTGATGCATGATGTGAGGAATATAGAGTCTACCAAACTCAACATGATTGTAGGAGCTATAAAAAAACAAGAGAGAGCTCTTTTAAAAAAACATAATATTCAGCAAGAAACACAGTCAAATAACAGGAACACTCTCTAGCCAGCATTTTCTATTATAAATAAATAGTGTTTAGTTTGAGCAAGTAAATAATATGTATCATACCTCACACAAAATTATATAGAGTATTCAATACATGGTCTGCACAACACGATTACATTTGAAATTGTAGTGGAAGTGGGTAGATGCAAGGGCAGCTTCCATTGGCAATGAGTACGTTTCTCCCCAGGTCGGATGACATTTCACTTTTCGATAGCCTCAACCTGGAATTGACAGGTTATGGGCATTATTTCTACTGAGCCTACAGTAGTTTGGTCACTGTAGTCTGACCACTACATTCCTCAAGGTATTTGCTGATCATTTTATAACATAACCCAATCTTATTTTTTATTTTTTATTTTTTATTTGAAAAGTTTTATATAGCGCTGGCTAGACCCGGAGGTATCAGAGCGCTTTACATGAGGACAAGCATTGTTTCAGAGCATAGTTAACAAGTTACATAGTTACACAGTTTCAGAGTTACAAGTTGCTGGAGCGTAGTTACATGTGTTAAAAACATATACGTAAGGTAAAAAGCAGGTAAGGGGAGAGATTCAGGGGAGCGGGGATAAGAGCAGGGGAGGTAGATAAAGAATGAAAGCGGGAAAGAGGTGGGGTAGGGTGAAAGAAACACTACCGGGAGACGAGGAAAAACAGCGTCCAATGTCCGGTGTGCTGTGATCACAGTGGAAATGGTGTTATTCCCACACCTCCGTTGTGTGTGGCTCCCTTTACGCTGTGGACTCTCTCAGAGGGGTCTCTGAGACTCCAGGGTATACATACTGGATCCCTCCCCAACAAGGGAGAGGGAGTGCTTTGGCAAGGGGCGCCATTCCCACACCTCCGCTGTGTGTGGCTCCCTTGACGCTGTGGACTCTCTCAGAGGGGGCTCTGAGACTCCATGGTATAAATGTTGGATCCCTCCCCAACAAGGGGAGAAGGAGTGCTTTGGTAAAGGGCACATGGTTACAATAGTTAGAGTTGCAAAAGTCCAAGACAGAAGAAACAAGTCCCCAGGAGAGGGAAGAGGGAAGGGGGCAGGGGGCTGGGAAGAAGGTCAGATCTGGCAGATCAGCAGTGGGAGTGAAAAACCTTGTGGGGGCCCAAGAAGGTAGAGTAAACAGGCCCCACGCTTAGATGGGGTCTCATAGACATAAATTGAAGTCTGTGCACCATTTTAGAGTCAGGCAAGTCCCAGGTAACTGGGCACAATGATCCCTAGGCACAATGGCCGCCATCTTAGGGTCAGGCAAATGGGATCTGGTCGGCCCGTGCTGAGTCCCCCAGAGTCAGGGTATCTCCAGAGGCACACACTCTCAATGTCAGGGGGGCCCTCGGCATCAGTGGGAGTCCCCAACCACCAACTTCAGAGGTCTCCTACCAGTGCACCCCGCAGGGCGGATGATGGGAACACCTCGTCTCGTCCTCCGGTTACAATCGGCCTCCGCTCCTCGCATCTTACCGCCGCAGCCTCGGGGTCTCGATAGTGGATGTTGCCACCCTCCACCATCACCATTGGCTTCTACGTTCATCATATTTAAGATCTGCCCTTTTCTCCACTAGTCAATCACAGGTGCACTGTCATTGTTTCTGGAGATTATTTGCAACAAAATGTCATATACATGGAGCCTGTGCTCTCTATAATGACTTTACATTATTATTCATGGATGTCATTTAGGGGTTGCAGCTGTCACCCCTGGCTTGCCCTTTGCTACCACTAGCACTGCCATAGCGACACCTGGTGGCAAATTCAGTGCCAGGAACACAGGGGAAGTTGAGGTTCCACTCCCTTTATTTTCTGTTAACGTTTTATTACTCTAATAGTGTAATAAAAATGGAGTACCCTGAGCTGGAATATGCCCTTCAATGGCAGCTGAGGTAAGTAAAAAATGCTTTTAAATGTATGTTGTGCGCATGCTTGCGACTGAGTGTGTGTTCACATGTGAGAGACTGCATATGTGTGAATTTGTGTGTATGTGTAAGTATGTGTGTGTGAGTGAAAGCGAAGGTCAAAGGGCTTGTGATGTCACTTCCGCTACCCCTGGCATTTCGGTGAATTGACTTCCATTTTATCATACCACATAATGTATACATATTTAGCAATATTAGCTCAAATGAACATCTTTGGACCCTGCTTTTAGACACATAGTACTAGGGAAACTCCCTCACTCACCCCTGTTTTCCCAAAACTGACAAAAGCACATACTTCTAGCTTAAATGTTTTTATGCACTTGTTAGCTTTTTCAACCTAGGATTTTTCCATCTCTATACATTTGGAGATCTAACAACACTGTACAGCAGCCACATTCTCAAAATTGTGTAGTGCCACTGACAGGGATAGAGGCCTTTAAAAGTCAGCAGGACACCATTTCTGTGATTGATTTTCAATGAAGAAATATTTTTTTAAATACAGCCCATTTTCCTTAAAGAGATAGGACTGCATGTATAGAGAAAAGTTGACTTTTAAAAAAAATGTTTCTTTGAGAGATTCCAGTGGTCCCAGGCAGAACGGTCTACTACCCAACAAACTTTTTTAATATTCCCAAAGGGGATTCACCTTTGCGAATGGATTACCAACACACTTTGGTGATCAGTAACTTTGCAATGGCGTATGACCACTATTTTGGTACAACACTACTGATACATATGATAGGAGTCCATACATCAAAGGCAATTCTTCAACACACCCATTCCAAATAGCAATTCTTTATCCATTTATAAAATAATTTTATGTATATGAAAAATGTTACTGACTCCTAAAATGGGTTTAGTAAACGACAAAAAGCATTTTTGTGGTAGAAAAAACAAAATTGGAGCATTTGTGACCATAAAAATGCTTTGTTCATCTGGCTCCCTAGAACTCCTGAATTTATCCATTCTTAGGAATTGATCTTGACCCAGTAGAACATGCAACCCTCTCTCGGAGACTCAACCAGCGTGTGAGCATCTGACAGTGCTTAAATGGACACATGCTTTCATTAGAACACTCACAATGAATTCAAATGGAGCCATACAAATCTACTACTATGGGGTCATCTATCATCTCAATATATTTTTCAGTGCAACTACAAAACATCTTTCAAGCATACTGTTAGAAATTGGGTTTCTAGTTGGCAGAGGTATGCACCCTGTCCAAGTAGAGACTGCAATCCTAGTCAGGGTAAGCTAGATACGCACTAAAATATAACCTGTGCTCACCCTCTGGTAGCTTGGAACAGAGCAGTCAGACTTATCTAAAGAGGCAGTGTGTAAAGTATTTATGCAACACACACACAGACACACAGGAACACACTGAAAACAGCACAAAAATGCTCCACACAGTTTTAGAAAAACTGAGAATAACTTTATGAATAAAACAAGACATGGTGCGGTCGCATACTCACATTTCCCATGGGAGCTTGTGTTATGGCCGTAAACCGGCCGTAAAACAAGCTCCCATAGAGAAATGGGAGACTGTGTTAATCCCTGCACCTTGTGGCAGGCACCTTGAGGTGCCTGCCACAGGGTGCAGGGATCAACAAGGGGGCACCATAGGTGCCCCCTCGGCCTCCAAGTGGAGGCTGCAAACAGGGGGGGCCCTGCTACGGGCCCTCAAACATGCTTTCTGACAGGCTTTCCATGTCAGAAAGCCTGGCATCGAAAGCCTGTCGGAAACCGCGCATCGTAATCCGGATGGCAAAAACCCCGTTCATATGGATTATGGGCTGGATTTCGACTGGCCGACTGGCTCCTTGACCCCATTGGAATCCAGCCAGAATGACCGGCTGGTTTCAATTCTGACCGGCTGTATTGAAATCACCCGGCAGAATTGAAATCGACGATGTCGGTCGGAAAGCCTCCGACCTGTGGTCGTAGGCTTTCCGACTGACATCGTAATCGTCCCCTAAGTTTGAACTATACATATAACTATACCTACATACATTAAAAAAATGACATCACAAAGACTTGTGGTGCCTGTTGCCAATAGATAGAACTGTTCAGCATCAGCACTACATGGCACTCGCCTCATTGTTACATACACCTACCTACAGATCGAGGACAAAGAAAATGTCATAATTACCACAGACACCTCAGTGCTCTGAAATTGATTTGCACATAGATGAAACCATATAGCCTAGCTTCTAACAGTACACAGACAACTCCTTCATATTAGTTGCAAAACTGAGTATCCCACACTTTTAACAGGGGTTTTATTAGGAAATAACTTCTTCTTTGATTTTCAAATGTGGGAAGTCAGAAAACAAACACATCTTCCTAGTGATGTACATCACTTCCCTTCTATTACTGTCCCAAAGAAAATGTCTTTCTAGGACAGTTAAAGTGCCTAATTGTGAACATTACAATTTACTTTACACTTGATTGATGTTCCCCCACTTCTGGCAGACTGGCTGGCAGGCAGATATCAATTCCAATAGCCCAGCAGATCTTTGTGTACTCTGCAAAGCACTGTTTGTCGAGAAGAACATGGGACCGGAAACAAATAGGGTGGGTTGGATACTACTTTCATGCACACTTTGCAGTCAGAGGCTATGGATCCACTGTCTAATCTTTCATAACTAATTTGGTTTGGTTCTCAGTCATATGCCATTCTGAGACTGCTCTCCAGGCACAGCCTTTGTGTAAAGTGATACTCTCGCTACAGGGAGTTATGTGGCTGGTTCCTAGCAGGAGCATTCAATACAGCAGTACAATGAATTGACAGGTCTTCACACCTGCCTGTCATTAGCCTTCCTGGAGCAATAATCAGAGACAGACAAAAGGGAAGGCCGTTCCTTGAAACTTGCTCATCATGAACAACAGAAACTGTAGTCTCGCCCCTCACCTTCTACCAAACGGCAGAGCTCAGAAAGAACTAATCAGCATCCCTATGCTAAAAAGGTTCTAATTGAATTTCTAAAGGTAACCCTCTCTCTATCCTCCCTCATCTGGGTCTCCACACTCCAGCTTAAGGAATTCAGGCAATACTTTCCACCGTCTGGGGAAAGCTGTTATCGTTCTCCATTTTATGCCATGCACAAACCAGGGTCATCCAAAATCGATATCACTGGCCCAAGTACTCACACAGCCCACTGTCCAAGTCCTACTATCATACACGTGCTACTCAATCAGAGCACATTAAAATACTCAACGTGCCCACTGGAGGCATGTGCAAGGTTCTGGGTTCCACAAAACAGCAGAATATTTCACAAGAGTATCTGGCAGGCTTGCTTCTCTTTAACACAGAGAAAACGGTTCGGTCACACTATAAATTCAAAGAACACGGTTCTCTTTATGTGATGCATTAAGCATGAGCAGTAGTCCAGCACCCAATATAAGGGGTCTATTAGTATGTTGTTACAGGTCACACAACAGGTTCTGGACCTCAATTTACCATGGACAAGCCCAGGTCTCTGCACACACACTAGAGTAGCAAGAAGCCAGGGCCAAGATAAAACTCAGGATTCCAGTTTCAAATGAAGGCAGTCAGGGCAGTGGTACACACATTGTTCATCATTAGTAAGTTTTGAAGGAATAGACATGCAGCTTTGAATCACCACCGTCCATCAATTCTGCTTTCAGCTATATGAGTATGGGCAGAAATGGTGAATGATTATTACAATTTTCAAGACTCTAAAAAGGGGTTGATTCTGACCAAAGCAAGAGACAAAAGAACATAACCATGAATCAGGATAAATGCCCACAACCCACTGTCCAGCTGTACCATCCTTGCCACTTTTCCTTTGTCCCTGCAAGTTCTCTCTTCTTCACTTGGTCAACAGTTTATGGGGCCCCTGACCATGAGGAAAACTTCAAACTGCAAATTAGGTCAAAAGACCCCTTTTGTTAACCCTGGGAGGAAAACCCCTAAATGTGTTTCCCAACACTATAAAATCAATGAGTTGGGCGTTAAGACCCATTTGCACTGGGTCTGGCTGGTGGCAGGTCATTATCTTTTTGGGTGCCGAGAGGGAGTTGACTATTGACTACGGTGAAATTTAAGCCCAGATGCCTTGGCAGATAGGCTCTATTTGCACTTATTTTTTATTTTGAGTAAATCTAATGTTCAAATATATTACAGATGGTCATCCATTGCATAAGAGTGAATACAAGCAGCAAATGCTTTGTGAACAATATTGGTGCCCCTTTTGTTAGAATACCCGTAGCTGATCATGAACACTTACTTTATTTTAAGGATCACTTTGCAAGATGGAGGAATGCATCCCAAGGAGGGCAATGACATTCTCAAATTATACATCCTGTAAGAAATTAGGGGCCTGATTATGATGGTGGTCCGAATTATGTCCGACCGCCATCCCTTCGGAAAAGGGACCACCCGACTCTCTGTCGGCTGTCCCGCAACCGGTATCACGAGGCGCCTGCCTTCAAGGCAGTCGCAAAGTGTATCTTTTGTACTGCGGCGTGTGCTGCGGTCTGCACCACACGCCGCAGTACAAAATATACACTTGTTCCATATCCCTGCACTATGTGGCAGGCACCATTCAGTGACTGCCACACAGTGAAGGGATATGTAGGGGGGCACCATAAGTGCCCCCAGGGCCCATGCCAGAGGGCCAGAGGGGAAGGGGGCCACACTACGGGCCCCCAAAGTCCCTTTCCGCCAGCTTTTTCATGGCGGGTTAACTGCCATGAAACGGCCGGCAGAAAGGGACATTGTAATCCCTACAGCGGTGCCTGAGCAGGCACCGCCACTGTTGTAGGGATACAAGTCCCTCCGATGGATCTGTGGCGGTTGGTCTCTCCAACCACCAAACATCCGCCCGCCATCATAATGTGGAGGGCAGAAATCTGAATTACGATGGTGGTGGGACTGCCACCGACGGGCTGTCGGTGGTGGTCCCACCGTCATTGTAATCAGGCCCTAGGTTATTAGTTGTGAGCAGTGGAAGCCTCACTCAAAGAATAAACACAATCCTTGTCAGGGTGAACCACAAAAGTCACCAAATTAACCTATGCTGAACCCTATGGTAGGTTGGCAAAAAGTAGTCAGGCTTACCTTGAAGGCACTGTGTAAAGTATTTATGCAGCACTCAAATAGTAATAAAGTCAAAAACATATTCCATATGTATAATTTCCACATATATAAATATGTTCTATTTTAGCTATTCTGATGCACTCAAAATATTTACTAATCCTAAGTAACATGGCGTCCTGTATTTTTTATTGTTCCTTGATAAACCTAATAAGAACCCTGGATTTTTTTCAATGAAACTTTAATGAACTATATATAGAGTTTGAGATACCTCACTGTGTGACTGTTGTCTTCAGCATGCACATATATTATTCCATTTCATTTGCTGTCGATTGTGATAGGACAATTAATTACACATGCATTTGTTACAATTATTACCATATCTTAAATGTTTCAAAAAGAACCATTACCAAAATATATTTGTGTATCATTTGCCCCCATTACAAGTGCCCTTTCAAGATGTTCTGTGGAGAGTAACCAAGCCCCATTTACACTCATCTTTAAAGTAGAACTATAGTAACCTGACACGATCAAAATGCAACATTTTACACCACATTTCCGCTACCACTCCTTGAGTGAGACACTGCCACTCTGTGGCGAAGTAGTTTATGGGAAAATGTTAATGTGTTTGCTTAGCAACATTTACCCCAACATTGCCACACAACTGGCACTCTCCATGCCCCAACAAAAACCTAGAAATCCCAGGCCAAAAGAGCAAGTAGATTTTTTGTATATTTCTCTATCATTCCCTTTCACTTCTCCCCCTATCCCACTTGTGCTGTGCTAGCTCCACCCCACAGAGCCAGCTGGCAAAATCCTGCTGTATTGTAGTCACAGACTATTTGACAGTTCTGTTAGAATTCATAGCCCTCCTTGTTTTCATGCCCGTTTTCATTTTTATTATACCAAGAGTGAATTATAATCTATTTTTTAATATCCTTCATCTGTGGCATCTAAATCATCACAGCTAAAGGCAGTTAGTGGTTACGCCAATCAGACAGACAATCCACCCTCTCCTCATTCGTCATAGGGTTGGGAAATTGTGGGGTGAAAGAGCAGACATCAGAGGCTGAAACCTTGAATCTGTGACTGTGCAGGTTTGAGGTTTCAGTTCCATCATGCTCCTGCGCTGAAGCAGAAAGGAGCAGAAGTTTAAACTGGACCTGTGCAGGTAGCATGGTAAATAAAAAAAACTTTTAAGTGCTGTGTGTGTATTCGTGAGAGATTGTGTCTGTGAGCGAGCGTGTGTACGTGTAAGCATGTCTGTATTTCTATGTGTGTGTGTAAGTGAAATTGAGAGAGTGTTGATAAAGGAGTGAGTCAGAGTGAGGGATAATAATAATAAGAATTAGAATGAGTGAGAATGAATGTGAGTGAGTGAGTCAGAATGACAGTGGGTGTACTGAATGTTACTGTGTATGAGACTGAGTGAGTCACAGTGCTAGTGAGGCTTAGCGAGACAGAGAATGAGTGAGTCAAAATAAGAATGAGTGAGACTGAATAAGTCACAATGAGTGAGAATGAGTGAGATTGAGTGAGAAGGAGTGAGACTGAGTGAGACAAGGTGAGTCAGATTAAGATTGAATAAGTGATCTTGAGTGAGAGTGAGTGAGTGACAGGGCAACTGAGTGAGAATTAGTGAGTCAGAGTGAGATTGGGTCAGAATGAGTGAGAATGAGTGAAACTGAGTTAGTATGAGTGAGTTAGATTGCTATTGAGTGAATCAAAATGAGTGGGACTGAGTGAATCAGTGAAAAATCAGTGAGGCAGAGTGAGACTGAGTGAGATTGGCCGAGACTGACTGTGAATGAATGAGACTGAGTAGGACTGAATGCTAATGAGTGAGACTGGATGAGTATGAGTGAGTCTGAGTGAGATTGAGTGAATCAGAATGAGTGGGATTAAGTGAATAAGGGAGAAAAAGCGTGTCAGAGGGAGACTGAGTGAAATGATTGAGACTAAGTGAGAATGAGTGAGTCATGTGAGATTGAGTGAGTCAGAATGAGTATGAATGCATGGAACTGAGTGAGGGCAAGTGAGAATGAGCGAGACTGTTTGAGTCAGTGAGCATGAGAGAGTCAGAGTAAGTAAAAGTGAGTGCAAGTGTGAAGGAGAGTAAGTGAATGAGACTGAGTGAAAATGAATGAAAGAGTAAGGTAGAGGCAAATGAGTGTAAACAAACTCTCCGAACCCGCTGAGTAGAACTCAGGCCCGCTCAATGAAATTCAAGCCAAGGATTATACCTCGCCACTTTAAAAGGTCACCAAGTTCCACTGTTTATATGAGACATAGATAAAATTCAATCAAAATTCAATGAAAATGTTTATTTTGGATACAGAGATCCACAAAACATGTGACAGCAAGTGACAGCAAGTTGTGGCAAGTTCTAGAAAAGATGAGTGTCCCCACCAATATTTTGCCTGTCCTTATTAGATTGCATGCACACAATACAGCTAGAGTCAGGTATGGCAACACTGGCGAGCTCACAGACCCCTTCAACTTCGAAACCAGTGTCAGGCAGGGCTGCGTGCTGGCCCTGACACTGTTCATCCTTTAAATACATGATTTATTGACTTCCCTGGAAATAATGCCCCCAAACTAAGCCCCCATAAAACTGCGACGGTGCTTTTGCTATAGCAGATGTAGTCTCCTCCAGACCCCTCTTATACTGGCGTCGCCTGTGGAGTACACCTGAACTAGCTGACTATAAAGAGGAGTTGAAGGATGTCATGACCCTTCTTGGTGCAGGGAAACTCCCCTGGCTAGCTTATATCAGGAATTCTTGCCAGGCACTAGGGAGGGCAAATATGTGGACTACACCAGAAGAGACCTGTCCTACAATCTCCAGAAAGGCACTACTCGACTCCCACAGAGAATACAAACTGGCCCAACTATATCAGGGGACGAAACCAAGTAGCTTGACCTCCAGGTTTCTGGATATCAAGCAGCAATATAGGCTGGAATCGGTACTTGATCACATCCAACCATTTTTGGCAAAGAAACTCTTTCTTGTATTCAGACACGGGGTGCTCCCGCTTCGAGCATTTACTAACAATTGGCAGGGAGCCCACAAACTTGATTGCCCAGGGTGTGACCAAGTTGAAGAAACTGAATTACATGTCCTTTTCTTTTGCCCCGCCTATGGAAGGCCAAGGTCTAAGTGGGTGTTACAACTCTGCAGAAACATGGGGATCAGACACTACACAGAGGTCCACAGGCTCTTCAAGTATGAAACTGACACACTCATTGTGTTCGCCATTTCTAGGTTCCTTTACTCGATGTGGTGCACTCGCAGAGCAATTTTAAAGAAAACTATTGCAAGAATCCCCTAGTTCCCAGTACCCTTTATATACGCTGCTATGCCATGTTTGCACATATCCATTGTATGACTATTGTCATAGCAAATTTTTTCCCTCCGGGTTCTTCTTTTCTTTTAAAATGTTCTATATTATCTGTTTTACTGTGGCTTTTTAACACTGTTACATATATAAAGTCAAAAGCTTTTTTAACAACTGATAGGAGTTTTATACATACCAATGAATTGGCTATTTGTTTTAATAAGCGATACTTTAACCCCTCCCGCACTCAAGGTAGAATACATATCCTTTGTTGATTATTGTTTTGTAACCAAGTTTAGTACCGAGTGCTGCTCTGAGGGAGCATACTTAAGATTGAATTAGAACATTCTGCACAAACTAGATTTGTACCATTTTTTAATATAGCACTAATGTACATAAACTTTATGATGACATATTTTAATACCTTCTCTTGTTAGGTAAAATGTATTGTATTGTCCTTTTCTTATGTGCTTTTATGGCCATACGGTCGAAATAAAGCTTTTTTTTTTTTACTTTGACAAATGAAATGCTTTTAATCTCCAAAACCCCGTGTGGTCTGGAGGCCTTACCTGATAGTTTTTTTATTTTTTTGCAGCGAACACCTTGAAATTAATATTAAAAAAACTAAATTCATGGCTTTTCACCCTTATAATTATGTTAGAGCAAATATTTACTGCAGGGTGTCGCTCTGGAAAAAGTGCAGGAGTTTGTGTATTTTTGGGGTTTGCTTAAAATCATAAAATGAGCCGGTCCACGCATATTAGGAAACGTACACTAAAACTCCAACACGAAGCTGGTGTTATAGACTAATAATGAAAAATTCAGAGCAGCAAATATTAATGGGCAAAGCAGAATTGTAGGTACTTACACAAACTCGTCAGCTACTTACCTCTGATTCATTATGACATACATTGACATTTGCTTGATTGTATATTCAAACATACTAATTTTCCTTTTCTGTCGACGTTGCCTGGTTATTTAAAGCCAAATCCTGCCTGGACCACGTCCCAATTTGACATTCGATAATTCATCCATTTGCACTTTAATTTATTGTATTTAACTGCAGCGCAAGTCGTTTCATTTTATTTCTTGCTTCCACTGCTTTTGGAACATTCACTGTGACATATGCAGGCGTTGAAACACTCACGAGGGCACAAGTATGTAGGAGTGGTGACGTACGGGAGAACAGGACATGAATTACGAACATTATTCACTTGCACACAAAATTAGACTCGTGAAGCAGGAAGAAGAAGGGTCAGACAGACTAAAATCACAAAACATATTCGTTCACGCGGTAATTACCGGAGTTGGCAAACAATGCTTTCAGGCCCACACATGCGAGAAAAATGCACTTCACCTTTTGGGAATTTACAGCGAGCAGAGTGAATATGGGTCAAGTCATCAAATGTGATTCCATTTCAACATTAGATGATGCAGTTGCTAATTGTCTGTAACCGGGTACAGAAGCTCAATATTTTGCAAAGAAAGGTCAGGAAAGCTGCAGACCAAGCAGAGACGATGAAATCAACACAGAGCACACTGCCAAAGCAGACCTTCCCACAGTGCACCTCTCTCCATATAAGGCCAATACGGCACCTCAAAAAAATGGTTACATGAGGGCACGAAATTGTAACAAACGGTCTACAAAAAGTCTTGTTGCTATTGGAAAAGGACATCAAAAGGGTAAGATATATTTTTTCCTGGGGCTTCGAAGTTTCTAGAACTTTCAAAGCCTGTCCCAAGCTAACGTTGTGCAGAATGAACGGTGCCTTTCTGGGACACTTTCAAATGAAATACTTTGATTTTATAAAAGGAAAAAAAAACACTAATGCCAAATTTCACCAAGATCACAGCTGTTTTCTTCCCAGTATTTCACCAGCCAAGGTAAATGTGCATAACCTGGTTCCCAGAACGAAATGTTTCCTGAGGGGTCTCTAACTGCAACCGCGACCTCTTGCCCCCGGCCTCTGCAGATGCGGCTCACTGTTTTCAAGCGTCTCCAGGTTAGTCTAGGTCTCTATACCCCGCCTGCTTCACCGTGAAGTTCCCCTTGGTCAGTGCCTGCGTTTAGGCATTTCGGTTCCTCTACCATGTGCCACTGTGCTCTCTCTGTTCCTTGGGAGCCAGAAGTAGCAGTAAGTGGGAAAGCTGGATGGGGATGAAACTGTCCTGAAGGGTGCTCAAGGGAGACGGTGCGGGGAATAGGCGGTCAAGGGTGCGCCTTGCAGGTGTTGTGGGGTCACGGCTAGATAGCTTAGTCGTTTAATGGGAGTAGAACATTTTCTAGCATTTGCAACAAGAATTTTAGAGTCTATTAAGGACAGGGAGGAGAGGATTATGCTTCTCAATCTTTACTGCCAAAAACTCAGCAGCCAATGAAAAAACAGTAAACATTTCACAATACTACATGTCCCATGAGGCTTTGAACCATTCCTAAACCCACCAATAGTCTGTCGATAACCAGTACAAAATAGAGAGGCACCATCTTCCTGCTTCTTTCTTTGCGAAGAAACAGTCCACTAGTTCAAACATTGTCCAAAGGAAATATTCGCACAGTTCCAAAGACCAACAGGCCCAAGCAGAATGAAAAATCTCAGCCTCCACTGGAGCTGAAAACATCAACCACTGGAAACAGACAAACTCTGGCCTTAAAATTGTTTCAAATCCGAACCTGTACCAACGGGTGGGATAATCTTCGCCTCCGTGTCCTTAATATAATCTAAAATTCTTGTAGCAAATTCTAGAAAGTTTTCCATTCTATGGCAGGACCAGAGGCTCTGATTATGCTGGTTCAAAGATCACCAACCGCAACAAAAGATAAATGCACAGTAGGTTTATAATAAAATATCTTGAACATAGAATCTGATGACCAATCAGCAGCACGAAGAATATCTTCCAATCTAGACCCAAGAGCAAATGCTTTAGATGCCATAGCACCTCTAGCACCTCTAGCAGAATGAGCGCCATACACTGAAACATCAATACCAGCTTCCAATATGACCCAACGAAACCAACCGGCCAACGTCGCTGCTGACACTGGGTGAAAAGTCTTTTGAATAGCCTACAACAAAGGTCCAAGAGGGTCAGTTTTATGAGCCAGAGTACATTCCACCTAAACTCTTTAAACACTTTACTACACATAATTTAGCATTGTGAGGTAAAGCAGGATAATCAATGGGCCAAGACATGGTCTTTGTTCTTTTTGAAATAAGAAATGAAACACCATCAGGAGAAAACAACCTACTTGCAAGGTCCAGAGCGCGTACATCCGACACCTGTCCCACAAAATCAAGCATAAAAGCATAGTCAATTTAGCGGAAAGTTGCTACAGTGTCAAATCATTATTATCAGGCCAGGACTCTAGTAAAGACAGAACATTCATAACATCCCATAACTAAATGTATTTGCCGGTAGAAAAGTGTTTGCATTGTGCACCCTGTCCCAATGACTGGCGTCTGATTCAATGACTATGTCTGGGGAGACTCCGAAAATGGCCTTGCCGTTCCACGCCTCCATATGGAGGAGCCACCACTGAAGTTCTTCTTGGGCTTCGGCCAACAAGGGAATCAGATGGTCGTAACTGAAACCCTGTTGCAAGTCATGAAACGCTGAAGCCCTGTAGCGCAACAGGCCTGGGAAAATCGCTTGAATCAAAGACGCTAGCAACCCCATAATCCGGGCCAGGCATCTCAAAGACACCATCTAGTTCAACAGAGTCGATCTCAACTCCCTCTTGATGAACTTCACTTTCAAGGGAGGAATAAGCAACTGCGCTGTGAGGGAGTCCACCTGAAATCCCAGAAATTCAACTTGCTGGGAAGGAATAATCATGGACTTTTTGGTATTTATCACAAATCCCAGGTCCTGGAGAAGCAACATTGTCCAAGCCAAGTGAGTTAACAGAAGGTAGTGGTCTTGAGCCAAGAGGAGCATGTTGTCTAGATAGACGATCATGCAAACCCCCATCTCTCTTAAACAGACAACCACTGGTTTCAAAAGTCTGGTGAACACCCAGGGAGCTGAGGATAGACCAAACGGGAGAGATTGATACTCGTACCATTGGCCTTTCCAGCAGAACTGCAGGTACCGATGGTGAGAGGGGCAAATGGGGACCAAGAGATAGGCATCCTTGAGATCAAGACGAACCATCCAATCTCGGTCTTGAAGAAGATCCCTTAATAGATGAATGCCCTCCATCTTGAAGTGACAATAAATCACAAAAGGATTGAAATTTCTGAGATTCAGAACTAATCTTAGACCCCCACCTTTCTTTTGTACCGGAAAGATATTGCTGCAGAAGCCCTTTGGGTGAGGGAACGTCAACGTAATTGTCTGTTTTGACAAAAGTTCTATAAGTTCAGAATCTATAAAAGACTTGTCTTGTTGAGAAAAAGTAGAGGGGGAGGGAAAGAGTCTTGATAGGGAGTGTGAGACAGTCCTAATTGATAACCTTGAACAGTATCCAGAACCCAAGAATCGGAAGTGATCTTTGCCCAATTGTGCATTATGTATGTACTTCAGTCTGCCCCCCCAGAGGAAGCTGGGAAGGGGTTGTGGGAACCATTACCTGCAGATTGGTTGTCTGAGTTACGGAAAGCCCTGTTGACTCCTCGATTAAATCGGCCCCGGAATCCTCTGGATCTTATAGGCTAGAACCCCGCTTGGGCTGGATCTTGGGTGTAACCTCTACGACTGGGGTTGAACCCACGAGGAGGACCTTGAGGGTTGAAGTAGCAGGTCAAGTGTCCTCTGCCATGACCAGCCCTGCCAGAAAGGGGGTCGAAAACTTGTTTGAGCGAAGTTTGGGAGAGGTGAATGTATTGACGAACTTGGCTATATCCTTAACAAAGTTTGGGAGAGGTGAATGTATTGACGAACTTGGCTATATCCTTAACAAAGTGGTCACCAAACAACTGGCCTTCAGCTAGGGGACCCAGTTCTGAAGTAGCCAGTTCCACCAACTTTGGGTCAATTTGAAGAAGTACGGACTTGTGGTGTTTTGAGGCCAGCCCACAATTAGCGTTGTCCAAGAGGCAAATTGCCCTCTGAGTCCAACCAGCAAGCACCTCCGGTGAATGGGAACCCCTATCTCTTGGGCTTAAAGGGACAATTCTAAGATCTTGGCCAAGGGGCCAGAAACATCCCCCAAGTTTGTCTTGGCATGCACAAAGTGCTCTATCAATGCCCTTTTTAGGGTCTTTGTTGTACTTCTTAAGGAAGGTCTGCATGGATGCTTTAATATCAGGGGATGAGGGCAGTTTTGTGAGGTAAATCTGGGCAAGGGAATTCTGAGCATAACTGGGACCTCACTTCTTTATCATAACTTTTACGCAGATTTAACTGCATATATTCAGCCACTGCGGGAGCAGGGAACCAATCGGAAGACCTGGGGTGCACAATGTCAGAAAGGTCGAAGATGAAGGGGGAAACAATGGAAGAGGAAATGGAGCACTTGTTCTTTTTAGAGTGTTCGCACGCTTGAGATCAGTGAGAAGAAGAGGTATCAGTATCTGTGTCAGTGGCAGGGGCCTAAGGAAAAGAGGAAGAGGTGGTGGAGGGGAGCCTGCACTGTAAGCATGATCAGGCAAATTTCCTTTAGTCACTTTAGCAATCACCTTCACATGTGGCCATGATGGGGCAAAAGTGGAAGAAGAGGGGGGGACCCCCGGAGGGGAGGTGGGGTGGGCAAGTGCCCAGCAAGCTCATCTAAGTATTGAGAAATGGGTAGAAGTGCGGAGCTGAGGGCCTTATCTAGAGATTTCTGGACCAATTTATCAATAATGGCCTCCATGCCATCATCATAACTATAATGTTCGTCAGGGCCATAGGCTGCTAGACCCCGGTCAAAGGTCTCATAGTCAGACATATTCACAAGAGGGGAGGGCACCTCTCACTCAAAGTCCCCAGAGGGAAGCAAAGGTCAACCAAAGTATAAATATATATCAAGGAAGAAATGGAAGACCAAAATGCAAAATTGCTACAGCCCTGCCCAGCCCAGAGTCAGGACGTCAATGGGAGCAATAAGCTGGCTGCAGGACTCTATATAGAAGTTACCAATGTGTGGATAGCAGGACTTATACAGGGATATAGAAATCCCTGAGTAGCTTGAAGAAGTCTTCCTAGTTTTTCAAAAATGCATAAGCGACCTCGCTCCCGGGAGGGGCTGCCGCCTGCAGTGTGGGTGTGCGGAATACGCTACAAGGGAAAATGCAAGAATGGGAGAAAGCGGCAAACAAAAAAGCGCCGTAGGAGGAAACAAACAATAAATTAAACAATGAAAATAAACAACCTTAAGGCGCAAGGCGCACCGGTAAAGAGACAAAAGAAGTGAATGCGGAGTGGTCTTGTGAGTCAAACGGGCAGGGAGCGCCGACCGGACCATGAAAGAAGGGATTACACAAATAGATAACAAGCGGCAAAGCCGTAGACATACATGAATAGATGTCACAAATTGCACAGCATTAACGTGAAGCCTTTAAAGCGACAAAATAGAGAGACTCTTATCTTGACTGCGGAGCAGCAAAGAAAGAGGCAGGAAGATGATGCCTCTCTATTTTGTACTGGTTATCAACAGACAATTGGTGGGTTTAGGAGGCGTGGTTCAAAGCCGCATGGGACATGTAGTATTCTGAAATTATTACTGTTTTTTCTTTGGCTGCTGTGTTTTTGGCAGTAAAGATTAAGAAGCATAATCGGAGCCTCCGGTCCTGCCATAGAATTGCAAACACATGAAAACCAACTCTGTCATTTGGAGCCCAGCACAATCTCTTGCAGACTAACAAAGCATGGCCATGGGCACAGACATGAATACAATACTGATACAGTAAGTATTGAAGTAGTCCTGCCTGAGCAAGTGGATACAGAGAGCACTATTGAATGATTTTGTGAATTGATCAAACCAGAGACTGATACTACTGGGTAATGAACTCTGGACTTAGTTGTCTGACACTGAATGCCCAATGCTTGGTGTACAATTCTAGGTACATGATCTGAAACCATGATTTTAGCTGCTGTATGGGCTGTCTGGAAGTACTTTTGGCAGCACAATGATAATAATCACTGGAGAATAAATAAAAGCGCCTTTTCAAATTTGGTAAGTGAAGCCATTGAAAAGAAAAATGTCGAGTTCAGTAAGAAAGTAGGGTCTGACAATAATAAAGATGAGAAACCCGGTTTATTATGAGCATATTCCGGAAGAAAATGGTGTGAGGCAAATGGAGACCAGCAATTTGGCAAATTTAGAGTCCTGCCCGCTTTAGAGCTCTGAGCCATTAGACATGGGTACTCGCAAACATTTCCCCAGGGGCCAGAAAGTACTGTCTGTAAAAAAAAAAAAAAATGCCCAAGGGCCGCACCGATGCCTGCAATTTGAAGGTCGGGTTCATGAAAGGTGGGCATAGAGGGACGTGAAGCAGATGCATGGTGTAAACAACAAACCAAGCCTTCACTTGACTACTGTCTACCACCAACGCTCTATTCTCATGCACCAAGAATTAAAGTCAAACCATCAACTTCTAATGTAAAACGTGAGAGGGAAAAAGATACTCATCTGGTGGCTTAATTCGAAAATGTACAACCAAAAAACCTGGCATCAGTCCTGGCTTCCCCACTTGACGAAATTGTGTGATCCTAGGCATTTGCTTAATTTCACCACATATGAGAGCCCCTTAAAATATACCAGTTCAGGATGTGTGCTGTACAAATCCTTCTCTTGTGTTTAATTTAATAAACTATAATGTTGTTCTATTTATATAACAGCCAAGGAAGGGTACACACAAGGTTCACCTTACAAATGACCTGCCTCTTGGTTCACTAATGGCATTGTTTTCAGAACGGGGCGGCACAAATGTTTCCAAGATAATGTTTGAAAACTATCACTGCTAATAAATGCATCTCAATGCAGTGAAACAATCTGATCTACTAAGGTAAAATCAAAATGCTCATGAATGTTATGTAAAATACGCTTTTTTGAGGTTTGCAAAGAGTTTATCATGTTTTCACATGTTCAGTGCAAAATGTATTTAAAACTAAAGGTGTTCCTAAAGATAAGTTGTCCAAGACACCTTTACTTCTTTACCATCACTTTAGTTAACATGTAGAGTATGCCCACTTGTTTCACAGCTTTCTGAATTCTCCTGCTCTCTCAAGTGAACAGCAGTCCAGTGCTGCTGTTCGCCAGGGGCCCCCAATTAAAGGTCAGGAGTGACGCATGCGGCCCCCAGGCCGTACTTTGTGTATCACTGCCATAAAATATTGATGATATATTTGAAGGGCCAGTTAAATAAAGTGGCCCAAAAGAGCCTAAAAGAAGTTGTTTTGCAAAATAATCAAGTACAGAAATTGGGAGTTGATCAATGTGCAATGGTTTCCCAGTCTTTGAGCATCAAATTAGCCCTTGAACATCCTGTTCTAGAGAACATCATTTGCCATAGCAAAATACCTGATCACTTTTTGATATATCCTATACATTTATGTGATATGGGGGTGCATATGCAATGAGCTAATGATGGGACATGACAATGTTATAATATAGAAAGAAAGATTCATCAGGCAACCAAAAGAAATCCTGCACGAGATGGGGGAGAGGAGGTTAGGACAAAAGGAAGAAAGGTGTCCGGAAAAAAACACTCAACTAGTTGCCCCATAAAGTATGGAACACATTCAAGTAAGAGAAGTAAGCATGCTTCTCCGTCCCCATTTGTAACTCTTCGTGTTTTTGGGGATCGCCGAGTGGGGGGATTGTGGAAGGGAGAGGGACACCTTTCTTTCTAGATCTCAAAACGTAGGTTCAAGATTAAGCTTTTTGAGAGTCTGAGCTTTCCTCACTTCATGAGACCACATTGGTCTAGTGTCACTGTTTTAAAATCTTCCCACTCTACAGTCACATCCCTTGCGAATTCTTCGTTAGTGGCAACATGATTTCACTTTAGAAAGTTGTGTCATCTATAGCTGCTGCCTATAACTGCCATGTGGGCTGAGCCACCTTGATATTGCCCCAGTGTAGTGATTCTAACAATGGATTGTGGATTAACAAGCTGTTGGAAATGACGATCTTTTGCATGATATCACCCCAGATTTTTGTGTTAGTTGCTAAAACCATTTTTGTTGACCATAGGATTCTGTCCACTTTACTCCTGCTAACCTGCGATAAAGTGCTTGTGTGTACCCTTTTAAACCTGTTAAAATTTACATATATCTAATTGGCACATTTAATCTACTGTTAAGTCCCTAGTATACGGTGCTACATGTACCCAGGGCCTGTAAATTAAATGCTACTGTTGGGCTTAAGCACTAATTGTGGCACCCACTAAAGTAGCACCGTAAAGTGTATCTCCAGACCTGCCCCTGGAGCCTGGGTGTGCAGGTTCACAACTGCCATTTCGACCTGGCAAAATAAAACTTTTGCCAGGCCTAAACCTTCCTTTTTTAATAATTACAAGTCACATCTAAGATAAGCCTTAAATGCCTGTAGGGTAGGGTTCAGTATATTTAAAAAGTAGGACATGTATATATATATATATTTTTTTTTTAACATGTCGAGGCAGTAAAAAAAACCTCCAGAGTAGTTTTTCACTGTGGCAAGGCTGGCTCTTACAAAGGAAAATACTGGGTTACATTATAACAACTTATAGTGCCTAATTTCAGTTTGAGATCAGCAAAAACATAGTTCAGTGACTCATTTTAATAGTAATATAAATTCCAACTTAATGATCAAATTAGATTTTATATTACTATTTTAAAAATAACACTTTTAGAAAATTGTCATTTTCCTACCTAAGGCGAAAGGGACCTTTCTTTCAGTGTCCAGTGTCACTGACACCTGATGACTTCCCTGTGGTGAAATATGTATTTCTCCCAGACAGTGAACAAAGGGCCTGAGAGGGAGGAATGGACTTCACCCTTGACAGAATGGCCCAGGTAGCTGTTAGAAGCCCCTTCCTGAGTTTCAAAGGACACCTACCTTGTCACTGGCAGATGAAGCTTACACCTAAGCCCGCCCTCCCTTTGCCTCTCTAGTCAGGTTGGGGCCAAAGGAATTGCCCAGAACTGGTTTAGAGGAGTGGACAAAGGCTTGTCCTCCACACACAGGCTGGCACTGGGCATTAAATGTGACCCCATAGACCTCTCCTAAGAACCCTCCTGGACTTGTGAGGAATCAGAAGAGGGACTGCTCTGCAGTCTGAAGGAAGACTCAACCAGCTTGTCTCAAACTCAGCATCCCAGAAGTGACTCCAAGGGCCAGTTTGCTGATCTCCTATTTGAGTTGCAGCTACACAACAAGCTTTCAGAGACATTTCTCCCTGCAACTGCCCAGCTGACCAGTTCCAACTAGATCTCAGTGGGGTAACAATAGCCCCCATGGTGTGGGCAGAGCCCGGGCTCCAGGCAGCCCCCTCCGGCACTGTGCACAGGCGGCAGCTGAGAGCTCCTGACTGGACCCGGAGCCTAGGGGGCACCCTCTAAGCACTTTGCAGGTTACGTTACACCACCGCTAGACCTGCCCTGGACCCTGCTAAAGGACTCTGTTGAAGTGAGTCCTAATTCCTAAGTGGTGCCCCTCCCCAGATCCTGGACTCCTGGCTGGTGTTAGATTGTACTTTTTCTCTCCACAGTTCAAAAGCTGAGTTTTACATAGCGCGACCTAGACCCGAAGATATCAGAGCGCTTTACATGAGCACCTGTTTCGTTACAGATGGACACATTCATTTTTCTTAGGCACGGGGAAATTAAGTGATTTGGCCAGAATCACAGGATGTTGAGCGTCGTTGCCAAGACTTGAACCCGGTTCCCCAGCTTCAAGGTCGACCGCTCTAGCCGTAAGGCTACATCCTCTCCCCTGATTTAGAAACTTTTGTTAACTTTCTGCTTGAAGAACCAGCAGAGACAAGGATTGCCATTGATGCTGCAACCAGTGACATCAACTCTTCTGTAGGCCTCAGCTTGCTGGTTTGACCGATGGAAGGAACTCTGACTTCCAGACAAGTTTTTAAGTCCGAAAATAGAGGGTTTCATCTGAAATTACGCTAAGCAGCAACCGTCGATGTTGAGGCCTTCCTGAACACAGACTTTGGATTTTACCTATTCAGAGCTTTCCCTCCTTTGTCAAAAAACGGACCAGGATCCCGCTCTTCAGCAACCCACCATCAACAAGCTCTGTTTCAGATTCAGTTTGCAGCTTGCCCCACTGGCAACTCATTGAAGACCATTTTTTGTCCCAAAAAAGTTTCTAAGTCTGAAGGTAAATGTTCCACCGGGATGAACCTGATCCCTGTATCCAACCTAGGCTCCATCACGGTCAGCCTTAACTTTTGAATGTGACCGGTTCTGGCACAGCCAGATAGCCGTGGTTGACGCCTTGTGCTTTTTGGTGCTATTTTTAATTCAAAATTCAAAAAGTCATATCTCCAGTTCTCCATTTTGGATTTTTGTCATTTTGGTGTCACTTTATTTATTGCAAGCTACTCTGTTTTTCTAAATTGGGTTGGGACTTTCCTTGTGTTGTATTTTCACTTTATTACTGTTTGAGTGCTGCATCAATAATTTGCACATTGCCTCTAAGTTAAGCCTGGCTGCCTTTTTTGCCATTTATTTAATTTTGGTAGTTCACCCTGAGAAAGACTGTGATTATTCTTTGAGGTGGGTTATACCCCCCCAGCAACTACTCCAATTTCTTACACAAGCTAATCAGCCTCTGTGACAGCCAGATGTAATCGCTAAATGGATAGTGCTCTATCAAGTTGGACATGCAAGGCATGGACTGGGGAGTGAAATAAATTTCCCCAACATGCATCAACCAGTTCCCGCTGCATACCCAATCAGTAAGTGCCCTTTCTGTTCGCATGACAGGTGATGTCAGTGGTAGTGGGTAGATCTGTCCTGTTGTAATTCAACTATTATATTTAATCGCCCTCTGCATACCTTGGGCAGTGGAGTTATGTATTCCACACACCATTCACTTGCTTAGAAAAGTGGCTTGATCAGTGTAAGCTGTGTAAAAGCTTGGCAAAGCTCCTGTGTCTTTAGCCATTATCGTCTGCCCATTATTCTAACAAAAACATAGACTGGTGTTGGCGCATACCCTCCAATCCAGGCGATAACCACAGAACAAGCATACGTCAAGACAGCCCCTGATAGTCCGGATTTCAATTGCTGTACTTGAATTTGCCACATTTATCCCAGTGAGGGTGAGAGGGTGTCATGGAGTGTGTTGACACCCACTGGAAGAATGGTTCTCCTTCCCTGTGGTTTCAAAGCTATTTTGTGTCTTAAAATACAAGGTCCTTCCAATCAGATCTCCTCTGGCATTTTCAGCTAGCTGGCTATTAATATGTGCATCTCACCATGATTGCAGGCCGTATTCCTGTCCCAGGCATTTGGCCAGTGCCCGGTGTGTGACTATAGACACAGCTCCCCACAGCTGAGTTAGCACTCCTCTTCTAATGTCAATCAGCTGACATGAAGCAATGGCAGCTCTATACTTCTCCTTTTTCCTGTCTCACCACCTCACACCTTTAGTGGCCTCTATGTACAACCCTGAGTGAAATGCTGGTAAGCATTCAGAGCCGTTGCCTGTTTCTGCAGCTATCTAGACTCAGGGGCCGATTCCGATTCGGGATGGAAAACATACCGACCGACTCGGTACAGGAATTTAGTCCGACCGACACGTACCGGCGCTGCCCGACCCGCGTAGTACGATGAAATGCATGTGAATCACGACCGACTCGTACGGAACACAAGCCGAACGACCGAACCGTACGGAAACCAGCTATCCGGCCGGGAAACCACGCGAATCGAACCGACCGACACACACCAGGAATGAACCCGACCGAAACGTACCCGCGAACTCCGACCCGCGCAGTACGATGCAATGCGTGGAAAACCAGACCGAGTCGCACGGAGCCCAAGCCGTACGACCGACACGCATACAAAACCCAGCCGTAGCAACCAAATACTCTGCGACCGACGCGTACGCCGCACATGAAACCTAGCAGAAACACAGCGTGAACAACTCGTAGAAGCTCGCACGAGACAACTGCAGCGTCCTACTCGGTCAAAAAAACACAAAGGGAAAAATACAAAAAAAAGGGCCAAACAAGCAATGACAAAGCCAATAAATACTGGGCTAAAAAACATGGAACAAAGACACACCCCCAACTCCACCCATATAAAGGCCACAAATCCCTACCATGATCCTTTGCAAATTCAACTGACCTGCCAGCACAGAACACCATCACACAGCAACCACAGACACACTCACAACTCATCCATCACACAAGCCACACACCATTACCACCTCACAAATAGCACCCTCACATACACCCAGCAAAACCTACACTCACCCACCCTCACTTGCACACCCACACACACATCAATCCCCACCACCACCCATCACCATGCCCCCAAAGAAGAATCCAAAGTTCCTAGACAGCGTATTGGAAGTCCTGGTAGATGAGATCCTCAGGGTAGAGCCACAGTTGTTTGGTACATTGGTCCAACAGACCCCCATGTCGCAGAAAACCAAGATGTGGGAGAGGATCGTCGACAGGGTGAACGCACAATCACCATGTTTGCGCACAAAGGAAGACATCCAGAATAGGTGGTATGATGTGCGCAGGAGGGTCAAGGACCTACTCAAGAAGGATTACGCCGTGAGTCAGCGCACCAGCAGTGGTCCTCCTGCCAAACCACTATACCTCAGGCCCTGGGAGGAGAAGGTGCGGGCCATCCTACCACCAGTGAGCGTATATGGACTATCAAACATCCCAGAGCCTGGTGAGTACACAACCAATAAACACAATATTGTGTGACAATACACACACATCACTGTCAAGGGGATAGTCAAACCATGCACCCTTAGCAAATCCACAGCAACCAAAAGATAATCATCCCAAGATGTGTATGTTAGTCAGATAAACACAATACATGCCATCTCATAGTGATATGTAACTGTGTCATGACATGTACAAACCCAACAACAAATAGAGCTAGGCAGTGGCACAAATCTAACCAACAAACACAGTCAGATATTTTGCCACCACTAGAACACCACCTCACAGGGAAGCTCACTGAAAGGAAGGAATTCTGTGTATGCTGGTGAAGTCAGTGTAGCCAATAGCATGATGGGAGTTGTAGTCACAGATATTGGTCACCCTCACAATTGGCCCATCAACACCACTCTGAACCATGCTCACATCACAGGGAGTGGAAAACAACTGACAAGATGGCTGACACTGGGTACTGCTGTGGGGAGCACAAGGCCCTGCTGGGAACTGTGCAACAACCAACAGCAGGACACCACTGACTGACATCCTGAAAGCCAACTTGCACTCCTGCAATGGAAGCACGTTCCATGGTGGGATATCTGGCTGGGTGGGAAGGAGGACTGACAGCTCTGACCATAGTCACCAGCAGCTTTTCTCACACACCCCCTTAACACAAACTCCACACAACTCACCTGGGAGAATGCAATGCCTCACACTCTAATTAAATATCCCACAAAGAACAACCACACTGGGTTATGCTGTGTGAAGCACAGGGACACTTTTGGGACTTGTAGCCAAACAAACGCCAGGACAACACTGTCAGCCATCCTGTCAGCACAGGCACACTACCCCACAGGGAAGCAGAGTCAAAAAGAAGGAAGTATGGGCATGCTGGGAAGGGGGGTGTAGGCAATAGCATGATGGGAGTGGTAGTCACAGCTCAACATCCCCCACCCGCATGGCCCAGCAAGCTCACACTGAAGCATGCACACCTCACAGGGAGTGAAAAGCCACTTCAAAGATGTCTGACACTGGCCTCAGCTGTGGGGAGCACAAGGCCCTGCTGGGAACTGGGCACCAACAAACAACAGGACCACACTGTCAGCCATCTTGCCATTGCTGTCACACTCACACACAGTGAAGTCCACTCAAAAGGAAGGAAGTATGGGCATGCTGGGAAGGGGGGTGTAGGCAATAGCATGATGGGAGTGGTAGTCACAGATATTGGTGACCCTCACAATTGGCCCATCAACACCACTCTGAACCATGCTCACATCACAGGCAGTGAAAAGCCACTTCTAAGATGTCTGACAATGGTCCTCTGTCGTGGGGAGTACCAGGCCCTGCTGGGAACTGGGCACCAACCAACAGCAGGACACCACTGACTGACATCCTGAGAGTCAACCTGCACCCACTGCAAGGGTGGCATGCTTTATGGTGGGATAACTGGGCTGGGGGGAGAAGGAGGGCCGGATGTCCACCAAATACAACCAATGCTGGCCATGCACACACCTCAACATTCACATTGAAATGCTTCAGGTTGGCAGGACAATGTGCTACACCAATATCAACCTATGACTGTGACAACTTAGGACAATGCAATGTACAGGCCCGCATCCAGAGGTACAGTCACAACTGTCAGGTGTGTGAACCATTGATGCCTGTAGAAACATAACATACATTGTGTGTCTCTTCCAAAAACAGGTGATGATGGGGACACAGCAGCAGACGATGAAGAGTCCCGGTCCCAGGCTCCGGGGGACACTGAGCTCATTGGTGTGGAACAGCCTCTGCCCTCCTCGGATGGCGAAGACCTACCTGGCCCCTCCGGTGTGAGTCATCATGCAGCACCAGCAGGACCAACATCTGCACCCCCTGCACCCACCCCTCCAACAACTGCCAACACACAGACCACCCCCGCCAACACGGACAGACCAAGGACACTGAATGACAACAGCACAGGGACCCCGGCCCAACGTGGAGCAATGGACAACGACCCCAGTAACAACCCCCAAGTGGGCTTAGGGTCACCTGTGCGTGCCACCGCAGGTCCCGCACGTGTCGCCAGGGGTGGTGGGAGGGGTGGTAGACATAGGTCGCTGTTTGCAGAGGGGTCTGGACTGCATGATGACCCACAACTGGCACGCATTGCTGATGCGTACCAGAATAGAACCGGAGAGGTCAGCCAGGTAGTGGGGATCCTCAAGGACATTCAACAGCCGCAGGCTGCCCATCATGCCCGCTTGGACTCCCACATGTCCCGTGTGGAGACACACATGTCCCGTGTGGAGACACACATGTCTGGCATGGAGTCCAAGTGGGACACATTGGAAGAACTGACAGCGGTGCAGAGGGACATATTGACATGCCTCCGCCAGATTAGCACCAACATGGCCACACCTCCCTGTGTGCCCACAACATCTGGTGCTGCAACAACTGCAACTGCCACAGGGAGGGAGGAGGACTCTGGCGGAGAGTCCCCTGCACCGTAGCAGCCTGCACGTGAGGGTCCCCCCAGAAAGAAGAGGGGTCGTCTGAGGAAGGACAACTGAGAGGCAGATGGCCATGTACATCCCCCAGGAACCCAACACCTGTTCTGGAAATGCTCCTTTGTGTGCAAACTGTTCACCCTGTCGATTGCAACCCAACTCTCCCACATGACATGGGGAGTTTAAGTTGGACCAATGTATCAGATGACTGTGGACTTTACTCAGGACATTTCTGCTACCAAGACTTCCAACTCATCTGGGAACTTTGGATTACAATCCCAATGTACAGCACCCACCATCCTGTGCACTATCCTCACGCATGTATGTAAATAAACTCACTAATACACCATACTTGCCTCTGTTGTGATTCCAACGTGGTTTCTGTCATGGAGATGATGATCTGCTAAATGACACTGTGCATGCTAACTGCTACAGCAAGTTCAACACCGTCATGTGAGTCATGGCGACGTGACACATATGAGGGAGACACACCACTAGGGCTACACAACACATACACACCAGGGCCATCTGACTCATCGCCTACACTGATGTTGCCAGGAAATACAGTGGAATGCACAGACACCACACCTATTCAGAGTCTGTGTTAACTAGCCCACAGGTGCAGTAAGCAAATGTCAGTCAGATGTGTGACCACAGACAACGCACATCCCAAAGTGAAGCACAGGTTTATTACACATTTGCAACATGTTGTTTGCACTACAGATGCAAGGTAATCCCACGTGGCAGTGGCCACACAGTCAACAAGTGTAGAAGAAATAAAGTCCAGGGGTGTGTGGCACATCACCTGTAGGGAAACGACTGCTTCCACCCTGGAAGTTGAATCATGGTGTCGGGGGATCACAGTTGACCAAACAACTCTGAAAGTACCCTGTGAAGGACAGACATGACACACAGTCAAAAGCACTGAAGAACAGGACAGAACTGCAATACTCATGCCCAATACATGTCACAAGATACCTACACAAAACCAAGTTAGCATGTCAACACTGTTGGGGAGTACAGACTACCTGTAAGGACACATCGCTGCACGCTTCCAGTCAAGTAGCACATGGCCACACTCAAACAGCACCAGAGCACCACCAACACATATCACGCAAACTCACATCATTGACATGACATCTCTGGATACTCACATTCAGCTGAAGACGTTGGTGATGAGCTGTGTGCGGACATCACCCTCAACATCATCATCATCACTGGCATCGTGGCCCAGGCCAGGATCCTCCACAGGTGGCGGATGTTGGTCATCGTCATCCAGGATGAGAGGCAACTCCTTCCGCACTGCCAGGTTGTGTAGCATGCAGCAGACGATGACAATCTTGCACACCTTTGCTGGGGCATATGGGAGGGCCCCTCCTGTCTTGTCCAGGCAGCGAAAGCGGCTCTTCAGGAGACCAAATGTCCGCTCGATCACTCTCCTGGTCCGACCATGTGCCTCATTGTAGCGCATCTGGGCTGGTGTCACAGGGTTCCTGAGGGGTGTCAGCAACCATGGCATGTTGGGGTATCCCGAGTCACCTACATACAGACAATTGCACATTAGCTGAGTTGGAAAAGAGGGTGGAATACAACATTGCAGAACACACACAATGGTACAAAGTCAGTACACACCGACAAGCCAGGCACGCTGGTTCTGCATCTGTGACATCATCCTCGGGATGCGACTACTCCTCATCACGTAGGCATCGTGTGCAGAACCGGGGAAATGGGCACACACGTGTGAGATGCTCATATCTGCAAGACATACCACCAGAGCAATGACCGAATGGTAATGTTTCCTGTTCCTGTATGCCTGCTCATGTGCCTGTGGTGGGACCAAAGCCACATGTGTCCCATCAATGGAGCCAATGACATGCGGCATCCTCCCCAGGGCATAGAAGTCACTCTTGACGTCAGTGAGCTGTTGACGTTTAGGGAAATAGATGTACTGGTTCAGGTATCTCAACATTGCCTCCAAAACATCGCGTAGCACACGGCTGAACATGGTCTGTGACATCCCACCGGCAGACGCCACAGTGTGTTGAAAGGTACCGGTGGCAAAGAAGTGTAGGGCTGCCATCATCTTCACCTTGGGGGTCAGCGCTGTAGGGTATGGCCGGCCAGGTTCCAAATGTGGGGCCAACCGCTCCGCCAATTCCTCAATCAGCGGCCTGTTGAAGCGGTACCGTCGGATGTAGTCCCGTTCAACCATCGTTGCAAGGTCAGGGAATGGTCTATGGACAGCTGGTGCCCTGCAGTGGATAGGTGAAGAAAGAAAGATTTTCAGTCACCCACATATGTGGCATAGACCATACTCAATATCACATGATACATCATTACGAGACACAAGTACCTGATGTGTGTGCCGTTCTGTAAGGACATGTATGGCACCTACATGGGCAACATCTAACATCACAGTTCAACATGTGTTGACAACAAGTTCCAGGTTGTGCTATGGGATATCATTAGGCTGTGTCACAGTACCCATGTACTGCTGTCACGTTCCAAACACACACCACAGTGACATGTGAGGACAGATGTGCCCCAGGCATCACAGCTCATTGACAGGTAGATTCCCAGGGACCCTGTATTGCCACATGGACACTGGCATGACATGGCGTATCATGAATACACCACAGCAAAACAACCATGACCCCCACAGGTAGTGGTCCCTGTTGCCTCTGCAGGACAGACATGGACGTCTGTGACACACACACACGCACAACATCAAAGTCCATGCACAAACAACGTGGATGTGGAGACTGTCTCCCATTGTGCACATGGAATCAGAGACATTGTAAACACAACATGCACACAGACTGTGGAGGGCCATCACTATTGTGGCAATGGGTCACCCTGTGACATACATACCTTCGCACATGGGACTCAGGGGGTATGTGACATGACATACACATACACAACCTGGAAATGTGACCATGCCACATGCTCTGAAATGAACAGTTGCACATCACAGTGCTCATGTGCACAACACACAAAGGATTCTGTCCCCATGAACACATGCACAGCCTGGGAGTGGCTGCCCCCAAGTGCCACCAAAAAATCCACATGTTGACCCCATACACAGAAAAGGTAATGCAGCCTTACATGCCTTAGGATACAGTGTGGACAGGCTGTGGTGTTGTAGGTGTGCCCCTAAGTCCCTGGCAAGTAAATGTGGCTGGCATACGTTCACCAGTGACAACCATGGTGACATATGCGAGTGACTTGTACAGGGACGCGTTGTACAGCAATGGACCGATCGGTGCGCACGCATTGGCCATTGCATATGATGTGAGCGGGTACGTGTTGTACAGCAATGGACCGATCGGTGCGCACGCATTGGCCATTGCATATGTTGTGAGGGGGTACGCGTTGTACAGCAATGGTCCGATCGGTGCGCACGCATTGGCCATTGCATATGATGTGAGCGGGGACGCGTTGTACAGCAATGGTCGGATCGGTGCGCACGCATTGGCCATTGCATATGATGTGAGCGGGTACGCGTTGTACAGCAATGGTCCGATCGGTGCGCACGCATTGGCCATTGCATATGATGTGAGCGGGTACGCGTTGTACAGCAATGGTCCGATCGGTGCGCACGCATTGGCTAGGGCCTGGCATGGCAACGGACGCGTTTTCGAAGCTTGAACTAGTCTGATGCAGTGAATTCAGTTGGCCAGCCACAACAATGTTGCAAATTCATGGGTGTCATGAAGTTGAACTTTTGAAGGATGCTGTGGGCGTGTATAAGTGGTGCAATTCCATGGATTGGCCAGATTCAGAAGATGCAAACGACTTGAACCTATCACTTTGGACACATGGGACAGAATCTGCCTCTGCAGCACACATATAATGCTGGCTGTTCCCCTGAGAGCTCACTTGCCTGCACTACATGCTCCAGGACGACATCTGCCACCAACACTGCTGCTCTCTCTGCATCCTCTGGCTACTGCAATGGCATGTACTGTGGAGATAGCCCCAGCCTTCAGCACTGAGGAGTACCAGGCCCTGCTGGACAGCCTCCTTCCACAGTACAGCAATTTGTATGGGAAACCAGGGGAGCAGGTGAGTGTGCTGTCCACTGCCTTACTAAATGTGCATGTTGTCTGACTAGCAAGACTTCCAGTGTGCACACCACTGGCTAGCATGCTCACTGAGTAGTTCTCACCCCCCAAAGTGTGTAGTTATATGCACTGAACAGGTATAGTGCAGTAACAGTGCATTCCAACAAGGTTTTACTTCCCAGGCAATGATACCATTTAGTAACTGCTGGCAAACTGTTCATAGCCACAGTTGCACTGCCTGTGTACATCATATGCCCCTGTGATTGAGACATGCATATCCAACTGTGTGATGCACGGATATGTTGCATGTGTAGTAATGGCCTTTTTCACTTTGTCATCCTCACAGGTTGATGCCCACCAGAAGCAGGAGATCTGGCTGACCATCGTCCGGGCAGTACGATCCGTGGGGGACTACAAGCGCTGGATCCGCAACTGCCAGAAGAGGTGGCAGGACCTTCGGGGCTGGACCCGGAGGATCGCAAGGGTCCAGCTGAAGCTGTCGCCTCCTCACTGGAGGGGCGGACACCGGACCCTGACCCCCCACATGCACCGGATCCTGGCGGTGGTCTTCCCTGACCTGGATGGGCAGCTGAAGGCCAGACAGCAGCAAGGAGGGGGTGAGTCCATGACTGCACTGTGAACTTTGTCTGACATGCTATGTGCCCTACTCTGGCCTGGTTAAACCTCCACAGTACATCAGTCTTGTGGTCCAGGACCCATGTCCCTCAATTGTGACATGCCCACTCCTCATCTAATACCCAGGTGTGGCCCTTACAGTCTGGAAATTGTGTCACTTGGGTACTGTGTCCTTGCATTTTGCTTAGCTCAGGGTGGGGGACAGCATTTGTTACCATACCTTTGTGGTGGGCTTCATGGGTGGGTCAATTGCTTACACAATGCCTGAGTTCTGACATGTAATCTGCGTGTAACTTTGATATGTGTTCCAATTGCTGATCTGACTCACCACATGTGCCTGGGGTATTTGGCACACCCCCATGCTGCGGGTGGGAACAATGTTTGGGCCTCAGGAGTATGTACATCAAGTGTGTCACACATGCTTAGCCACCTGCCTACTGTCCAGGGCTCATCCCTCTTTCACGTGGAGCAGGACAGTCATGCCTACTCCAGGGCATACAATACACTCTGTACTCCCACTCCCGTGTATCAGCTGACACGTTGTGCTCAGTGAAATGTTCCCTCAGGTGTCTGCCTCTGTGTCATTGTGCTGTGGCTTCGTTGTCAGGACTACTGGGGTGTTTATTGGTTAGGGCTCAGCATGCCATCTGAGATGTGACCATGAGAGACGATACTTGTGTGACATATAGGTGTTTGATCACTTGACTGTGCAGACTGGTGCATGCGACTGAGACGTTCAGGCAGCTGTTTTTCATTCACAGCCAACTGTGAGGTGCTCAGGTTCAGAGAGTTGTGTTTCATGTCTCCCATATGTCCAATTGGTCTGACGTGGACAAATAAGAGTTCAGATGATGTGGTGTGTGGGGGATGGACATGTGCACTTGTCAGCTACAGAACTTGCATTCCCCATGACCTAGGATTGTGACACAGTGCAGACTGTTGTTGGCTGGCTGCCCTGCCCATGTGACTGGAGACAGTGATGTATGACTTTGCAGGCATGCCTGTGCCATGGCATTAAACTTCCTAAAAGTGATCCTGCAGGGGAGTGACATGTGCAACATGCACCCCATTGTGGCATTGACTATGAGGACATGGGTGCATCATGGTGTCTGGTGCTGGTATGCATCACATGCATTTCAAATTAGACTCTGGCCATCCCTTTATCCGGACACCTGTACTGACTCAGTGGCAAGAGATGTGATGTGTGCATGTTCACATACTTCACCGTGTTCTCTGCAATGTCCAACAACTGGGTAGGTGGTGCATGTGTCCACACTGGGGTATTACCATCCGACAGGCACCAGACAGATGGGTGCAAGCTGTTTGAGGGTAAATGGGTGGTCACACCCTTCTGCTTACCGGCTCATGAGAGCACGACCCGCACTCTGCTCGTTCACTTGAAAAGAAGGAACAACGGTGTGAAATACAGTGGCACTTCATTAAGCAATTCAGTAACACCAAGAACTGTTCATTTAATGCTGCTCATCAACACATGAGCAGGATGAAGATGAAAGCATTAACAAGATTACAAATCATATTTTAAGTGAAGCACAAAGATCTATGTAACTATCTATCAGTGAGCTACAGCCTATGGGGCAAGTCTCATGAATAGGCAAGCGCCTAGAAGGCAAATCTTAAATGAGAGAGCAAGAACCATCCAAGGCTACACAATTTAAGCTAGGATAAATGCAATGAATTGGGTGTGGATGAGCTAAATTGGAGAGGCTGACAAAGCCAAAAGGCTAGCAATCAGAAAAGAGCATTACCACCTTGAGAGTAGAAGTTCTAGGCCCAAGATCAGGAGAACGGCCGACTGGGAACCCTCACCATGCAATGCACTGGTATGAAGAGTTCAGGGCGTGGACATGGGTGCAAACCTTTTATATGGCTTAATGCAGAACTCCTACCCACAGTTGACGTGGGCCCTGACGTGGGTCCTTGACCGCACGCTTACAGTAACTGTGGAAAGTTTTTGAAGAACAGAGAAGTGGTATCATGGTGAAAACAGGGGCTTTTAGCAGGTGGTCGGTGCTCTTGACCGCAAACATAAGAAAAAGATAACTTTTACCGTAAGATGCTCAGGAATTAAGATTTTATATATTATTTCTCTGTCACGTAGCCGCCTTTTCAGTTTCAGTTGAGCAAGCGTGGAAAGTTTCATGAGTTAAAATATTGCAAACATTGCTTGTGAAAGAGAAAGATGTACCAGCAGAGTGTCACGTACGTGTGGGCTAACCTTATTCTTGTGACTGTGGAAATTTACAAGGGGGGCTGGTGCCGCGGTGGATGGCACAGGTCCCTGCTGTCAGGTCAGAAAGGCCTACAAGATTTGTTGTATTAAAAATGATAGCAAGAGGCAGTGGCCTCTTGGGCCTACATGTGTGTGTGCATCTAAGGAGGTGGGCTTGGGCCTAAGTGTATGTATCTAAGGGGGTGTCGTCCACTGTGACAGGCACTAAAAGGCTAAAAGAAAAATGGGCAACTTAGGTCATCTATCAGGGCCTGACTGGTGGGGCCTATATGGGAGTGCCATGTTTCATGGGCAGAGCAGAAAGGTACATGGGTCTGTGTTATATGGTAGAACAGAACCCTACTTCAAAGGCCAGGCGGGGTGTGAGTGCCATGGTTGACCATCAGACTGACAATTGGCTTCTCCTAATCTGTGTGAGCACTTTTGGCAATGTTCAACTAAGGATGCCAGGGCTTGCTCTGTAATGTGCTGTACTTATTGTGGTGTGTGCGGTCAGTGCAGGTGACTGATGTTTGTCTGTTTCCCTAATTGTTTGCAGATACATCCACGGCCACAGGAGGGGACATCTCCACGGACCAGGAGGAGCTGCAGAGCCAGACTGGGTCAGCAGCCGATGAGTGGTCGGAGGGACCCAGTGGCACGGAGGGCGAGGGGAGCCACACCGAGGAGTCCTCAGCACCATCCACCTCAGCTGAGGACCACAGCAGCTCGGAGGATGACTCCCTTTTGGAGGCGGGTGTCAGCAGCCACCACACCCCAGCTAGTATGGCTGGCCCCGCCACCACCACCACCGCCCTCCCATTGGCTCCCATTCCAGAGGTCCGTGGAGGATCCCGTGTTCGGGAGCGTGTCTCCTTCGTGCCAGGCACCGCACCCCCTGCCCCTGTGTCCCCAGCTGCCCTGAGTGAGGAGTCTGTGTACTTACTTCGCCAGCTCCATGTAGGGCAGACAGCAATGCTGAGTGTCCTCCATGCACACACCACTCTGTTGACACAGCTGGTGTCGTTCATGGAGGGCATCTCATCGGGCATGTCTGCCCTACAGAGGAGCAATAAGTCCATGGACTCCTCCCTGACGGCAGCAGTGTCCCTCCTCCAACAGTCCCTCACCCCTCCTACCTCTGCCCCATCCACACTTCCTGGCACCCTACCTGTCCCAAGCACATGCACACCTGCACAATCACCCAAACACACAGCCACGAGCAGCACAGAAACACCCAAAACAAAGGCAAAACATGCACGCAAGCATCCTCAGGGGACTGATACCACACCCACAGGGGATGGGGAACACACACACACACAGGCATCCACAGTCACTCCGCACTCCTCCAAATCCTCTCCCTCCAAGACCCCTTCCCTTGCCTCACCTGCAACCCCACCTAAAAAGCAGCTCTTCCTCTGTGACCTCGGCCTCTTCCCCTTCGATCCAGCTGATCCAGCATACAGGGGGAAGAGGAAGTCCACCCACACAGAGGGGAGTGGCCCTCACCCCCGGACACCCTCCCCCAGGCACAGACAGACTAAGGCCCCCACACGCAAGTCCCCCCTGTCCCGGAAGAGCAAGACCCCGCCACCGCCCTGCAGCTCAACCACACAGTCTCCTTCCTCCATCCCTCAGGCCCCCACAACACAGGTTCCCCCACCACACCCTGCCCCAGGTTCCCCCACCCACAGATACACCATCCCCAAAATGATCCGGCCTTCTCCCCCTACCACTTGCTCTTCCAGCCTCACACCCCCGCTGCACATGTTTGTGCCACTGGTGTGGAGACCGTGTCCTCCCCCTCTGTCCTGCCCACCTTACCTGAACCCCATTCTACTCCCCTGGAGATAGGCACTGCAGTGGAGTCCACTACCACCCCATCTGACTTGGGCACTGCAGTGGGGAACCTGTCCACTCCATCTGGCCAGCCCACTGCAGTCGTGCCGGCACCCACACCATCTGACTCATGCCCCCCAGTTGTGCCGGCACCCACCATGTCAGACACCTCCACTGCAGTTGTCAGTGACTCTCCAGCACCAGCCACCCCTTCCCTGCCTCCTTCTGGTGAGCCCTGATCCTGTCCCTGCGGTGCCTGGCCTGCCCCCCGTATGCCCCTCCGAGGGGAATGTCCCTGGTCCGTAGCAGTGCAGGCAAGCAAAGGGTGACATCTGCCACTGTCACCCTGTTCGGACTGTTACTGTTGGACTGGCCATTGGCCTTTGTCTTTTTTCTGGACTTTCTATTTCACACCCATATGCTGAATAAAGCTCCTTTCTGTTCTCTGGTGGTTTTGCTTCAGATGTACATGATGTTGATGATGCTAACCATGCCCTTGCTGCAGTGATGGTGATTTTTGATATCATGAAAATGAAGTGTTACTGTGCAGGTCCCAATGTGGTCCAGGGGGAATGTGTCCTATCCTGGTGTGTAGCCATGTCATCCTTTGCAGCAATATGAGGGTGTCATGTTTTCAATATTTGCCAATGGGATTTCCTACATTTATTTGCAATATCACATCTGTGGCTTACACCCCTGCACATCAGTTGTGCTTGCCATTGTTCAATTTGTCTATTTCCCTGACCGTGTGACCATCTCCACTGGACATGCAAGTTTGGGCATCAATGGGGAAGGACTCATCTGTGTTATCAGTGCAACTTGCTATACATGTGTGTTGGATCTGTGCAGATGATTTCGGTGACACTCCCATGACTAGGCTGATGTGATGAGAGCCTTCATTTTGTGCTAATTGTTGACTGAGTGACCAAGTGTTCTGCTGACATGATAGAGCCCTGCAGAGACAACGTATGGCACAGCTTTCCTTACACAGGAGTGGAGTCCCCTCATGGCAGTGTGTAATTCCGTGACATTGCCTGAGCCCAAGGTGTGTGTTGTGTGAGCATGTCTGTGTGTGTTCACTTCCATTTTGCTATGCAGGCTTGGATCCCTAGTGATGTTCCTGTTTGTGATGCTTGCTGAGTTGACCTATGTTCCCCCAAAATCTTCGCACTGGGTTCTCTGGGATGTGGGTGCATGGCACATTACTGGTCATCAGGGTGTCATCCATAGGTGTGTTTGCTGTCAGGGCTGAGTTTGTGGGCAAACGCAGATGAGACACAGTCAGGATTCCCCTTGGCACTTGTTGGTTACACAAGTCATGTAATTTACAGTTTGTGTTAGCTTTCAGTGATTGTGACACGTTGTGTGTGTGACTGCTGCCACTCCTCAGGGTCAGAGCTGCAATGTTGGAAGTTGTGTATGTGTGTTCTTTGTGGGTCACCTTGACTTCTTTATTGGTGTGTGACTGTGTCCGGGATCCCATTGATTGTGGTGGATTTCACGTCATGCCCATGTACGGCGTACTGTGCAGTGTGTCAGACATTCACGAGTCTTGTTGACTGGCCATGTGTGATGGGTTTCTGCACCTTAGTTCCCACCACCACCCCTGGGATTGTCATGGGTGCATGTGCAATGTCACCAGTCCATGTGAGCTTCACTGCTGCACATTGGTGGAGATCAAGGTGTGTGGTTTTGAGTGTGTGCAAATGAGAGTTGTTGCATGGCTAGACCCCTACCTCCATGTTGGCCTTGGCTGACAGGCCGTGCAGATTGATTTGTGCTTGTGTAGGTGTGATGGTAGTTTGTTGCTCAGGACACATGACTGTGGTTCACAGTGTGAACGACATCTAGCTTTGTCATCACAGTCGGATTATCATGCAGGCCAGGGTCACCACAATGTGGGGTCCCTGGGGGTAGTGCTGTGGTGGGTCTGTCTCTTGCTGTGTTATTTGCTGTTCCTACAAGCTTGTGTGACATGTGTAATTTGGGCTCCCTCTCATCTAACAATGCCTGATTGCCCACATAGGGGAATCCGCTCCATGAGTTACTTTTGTGTGGCACTGTATACACATCTGTGTAATTGGGATTCAGGCCTCCTCATGTGTTGTGTGGTTGCCTGGGGACACTGGCACACCCCCATCACCTGTTGTGTTTGATATGCAGTGTGAGGCTGCCTGTTTGTGTTTGTGCATCTGCACCACTGCATTGGCATATCTTTAGTGTGCCATTGGCTGTATGTTGTTTGGTGGCTTTCCCCTGCTGTCCCTGGGACTCCTAGGTCATCAGTCAGCACAATGATCATGCTTTGTATGTCCCATTGCTGCCATGGTATGGTATTTGTTCACCTGACATCTACAGTCTCCACAGGATATCTACATTTGTGTGGCCATTGGTGCAGATATGTGGGGCTGCATTATGATGGTCACTTCTGTCATTGTGTTATTGACAAATGTTGACAATGTGAGCCCCCATGGGTGATGTTTGTCTGCACATGGCCAAAGTTATATCTTATTTGCACTGCACTGTTTGCCTCACCCAATCTATGTTGCTATGGGACACAAGCACTACTATGCCACAGATGTGTTTGTTGTTCTGTGACCAGGAATCATCCATGCTGTTTGGCATTTGCAGCTTTTCCCATGACAACACTTACATTTTGGTCACTGTGATGATGGGGTTTTAGACCCCATTGCCACAATGTTCAGAATGTGCTTCAGCTATGGACCCCACACTTACCTTTTGGTCACTGTGGTGATGGGGGTTTAGACCCCATTGCCACAATGTTCAATTGGGCTTCAGCTATGGACCCCACACTTACATTTTGGTCACTGTGATTATGGGGGTTTAGACCCCATTGCCACAATGTTCTGAATGTGCTTCAGCTATGGACCCCACACTTACCTTTTGGTCACTGTGGTGATGGGGGTTTAGACCCCATTGCCACAATGTTCAATTGTGCTTCAGCTATGGACCCCACACTTCCCTTTTAGTCACTGTGGTGATGGGGGTTTAGACCCCATTGCCACAATGTTCAATTGGGCTTCAGCTATGGACCCCACACTTACCTTTTGGTCACTGTGATGATGGGGGGTTATACCCCATTCCCACAGTGGTCATGGTCTGCTTGCATTGTGGAGGCCACACACATTTATGTGTGACACATGTGATAGGGTGTCACATTGTATGCTCAATGTCATGTTCAGTGTTGTAGGCATTTGACACAGACTACACACGCTTGTCATGGTGTTGGGGGGATGTATTTTTCAGACATTCCTTATGTTGGAGTATGCTGGTTGTGTCATGCATTACCCGTCCTATGTGTAGGGGTGGTGTGGGTGGTAGGCATCCATCCCCCTATGAGTGGGGATGGTAGTAGTGACAGGCATCCAGGCCCCCCTGAATAGGGGTGGTGGTAGTGGTAGGCATCCAGGCCCCCCTGAGTAGGGGTGGTGGTAGTGGTAGGCATCCAGGCCCCCATGAGTAGGGGTGGTGGTATTGGTAGGCATCCAGCACCCATGAGTAGGGATGGTGTTAGTGGTAGGCATCCAGGCCCCCATGAGTAGGGGTGGTGTTAGTGGTAGGCATCCAGGCCCCCATGAGTAGGGGTGGTGTTAGTGGTAGGCATCCAGGCCCCCCTGAGTAGGGGTGGTGGTAGTGGTAGGCATCCAGGCCCCCATGAGTAGGGGTGGTGTTAGTGGTAGGCATCCATCCCCCTATGAGTGGGGATGGTAGTAGTGGCACGCATCCAGGCACCCATGAGTAGAGGTGGTGGTAGTGGTAGGCATCCATCCCCTATGAGTGGGGATGGTAGTAGTGACAGGCATCCAGGCCCCCATGAGTAGGGATGGTGTTAGTGGTAGGCATCCATCCCCCTATGAGTGGGGATGGTAGTAGTGACAGGCATCCAGGCCCCCTGAGTAGGGGTGGTGGTAGTGGTAGGCATCCAGGCCCCCTGAGTAGGGGTGGTGGTAGTGGTAGGCATCCAGGCCCCCATGAGTAGGGGTGGTGGTAGTGGTAGGCATCCAGGCCCCCCTGAGTAGGGGTGGTGGTAGTGGTAGGCATCCAGGCCCCGCTGAGTAGGGGTGGTGGTAGTGGTAGGCATCCATCCCCCTATGAGTGGGGATGGTAGTAGTGACAGGCATCCAGGCCCCCCTGAGTAGGGGTGGTGGTAGTGGTAGGCATCCAGGCCCCCCTGAGTAGGGGTGGTGGTAGTGGTAGGCATCCAGGCCCCCATGAGTAGGGGTGGAGGTAGTGGTAGGCATCCATCCCCCTATGAGTGGGGATGGTAGTAGTGACAGGCATCCAGGCCCCCATGAGTAGGGATGGTGTTAGTGGTAGGCATCCATCCCCCTATGAGTGGGGATGGTAGTAGTGACAGGCATCCAGGCCCCCCTGAGTAGGGGTGGTGGGAGTGGTAGGCATCCAGGCCCCCATGAGTAGGGGTGGTGGTAGTGGTAGGCATCCATCCCCCTATGGGTGTGTATGGCATTGGTGATAGCCATCCCACCCCTATGGTTCTGCTGTTGCTAGTGTACGTCATTTCTGCATCCCTATGTGTGTGTGACATATGTTGGGTACGTGTCGTTTGTTTGTGTAGTGGGTGTTTGACTTACCGTCTGCGCCGTACGCGTCCATACCGGTCCCGGTAATAGATGTAGAGTATTGGTAGGACCTGCGCGATGGGATTCATGGTTTGTTCGTCTCGTTCGGGTTTCTCGTGGCTTCGACTCGTACTCGTCGCTGGCTTGTTCGTCCTGTCGCCGTGGATCGTCTTGTGGCGCGAATCGGAGCTTATGTACAGCTCTCCTGGATGCTCTGACGTGCCGGACGTAGCGACGGGTTCGGCGCGTACGGAAGGCGCATCGTACTAGTCCGGCCGGAAGGTGCTGTGTATTTGGTTCCGTGCAACTCGATTCGGCGTTTACGGATCCGGCTCGGGCGGGGAACAGGAGCTGAAATGGGTAAGTACGGCTCGCTCGGAATCTGGGCTGTTATGCGCATCGTACTTGCTCGTTCGGACGACTGTTCGAATCGGTCGGGAAACACGCATTCGGCTGGGTTTTTTTCCGGACGAATAGTGTTAGGTGCGCTTCCGGCCCGAATCGGAATCGGCCCCTCAGTCTCGAGCCTCCACACAATAGAGAGGGAAGCCATCTCAACACCCCTCTCATGTAATGCTTCGCTCATGGGTTAGAGCAGTCCTACGACCGTGGGTACTCTGCTTTGCTTGTCCCATTTTTGGTCCCTCCAACCACAATTACGGAATCCCAAGGAACCTCCCCAGCTGTGTTATCTCTTCTTAGGTTGCTAGATTCAGTGCTCTGCCATTGTCTAGCAGCTAGCTCCCGGAAGTGCCCAGCCCCCTTGTACACTCCAAGGCAGTCTACCAGAGCATCATGCAGCCACAATCACTCATTCCTGGCTGTTATCTTACTAATTCTCACAGCTGTGATTCAGCACTTTATTGAGGGCTAGCCAAGACCTCTTCTGTAGTCGCTCTATTACAGCCAGGAAAGTTTTCTGGTATCCAGATGAACAATTTTGTCACCTCAGCAGCATCCAGATGAATAATTTTTTCACGTCAGTACCAAGTATTAGTTTAGGATGTTTGGTACAGAAGGACAGCTGGCATGGAACCCAGAAGTTCTGCTTCCTACTTCCTGCAGCACCTCATGCTCCCTCATCCATTGTCGTATTTGACTAGTGCATTTTGACATAGCCTTAATGTGAGCGTCCATGTAAAGTTCAGAATGAAATTTGGAGACAATCCTGAGGTGATAACTGTGTGTGAAACCTACATTTTTCAAGCTGGCTGTCTCTTTTGTTAGGAGAGATCAGAAATTGACATATGAGAATATATCTTTAAATTCATAAGTTAGATCCATGTCTGTATTTCGGTGCTGAAGAGTGCCACTGGATTCAAGATAGCCTGGCTGATGAGGGTTTTGAACCCGAAACCGGTCCCAGGATGCTTGTTTCCGGTCCAGGGAAGACATGGCTTGGCAGTTCGGGCTGGACTGTTCCCATGAGGCACAGGGTCAGACTGATTTGCATATGGCCATGTCTGAACTGGGGTGGTGGAGTGAGCTAAAGAATGATGATGGATTAAACCCAGATCAGTTGACTGGGGGTGAGTGTTTGATTTGCTCTAACGCTCCGTCCATCATCCCCTTTGGTATCGAAGAGTGTCTGAAGGCATTATGAGCAGTGCATTACCGTACATACTTGGGTTTCAGCCAGATACTGGTGAAAGGGGATAAAATGTATCTGAAGAAGTTTACCTACTGGTACAATACAAAGTCTAAAATGTAAGGGGTCAACCTCAAAAAGCGAGGCTGTTGATTTCTAACTTATTTTGTTGAAAGCAGTTTACGAGGTGTACCTAGACAAGTGTAGTACAGTGTCCTTAAACTCATTTACTTCCATACAAAAGTGAGAAGGGTGTCATTGTCAATAACGTCAAAAGCTAATGATAAATGAAGTACGTAAGCAGTGCTATTATCCAGAAGTTTGATCAAGTACTCTTAGAATGCTTGTTTCAGTTCTATGGAATATCCAAAGCTTAAATGAAAAGGGCCTAAGAGTTTGTTTATGCATTCAATTAAATGGCCTGCAGCACATTTTAAAATTAATTTTCCAACTAAAGGAACTTAATGATGTGTCTAAAATGTTATGCTAGTTTGGGGTTGGCATTGCCTTTTTACAAAAAAGGCAGTGTGTGACTGATTTTAACAGAATCAAACATTACCCAGTTTGTAATGAAGCACGAATGCAGGTGAACCAGGTTTGGATAAGGGAGTCACTTTATTCTTTTTCCATAGACTGTGTGATCAACTCTGCGGAGTACTGAGAGAAACCAATATCATTCAAGACTATTTTCAGAGTTTGAATTGGATTGGGAGTGGATGTTCCCCATTCAGCTGAGTTAACTCTTTGACTGATAGGTGGTGTAGTCTCCTTGCCTAAATCTTTGAAGAAAGTGCCATTCATAATATTCTAACAACGTTTAAACCCTCAAACCACTGCAATGACCCTCTACCTCCGAACTTCTTCAAGGAGATCATACCCGCATTACTCCTACTTTGCACCAAGATTTTTAATGCCTCACTCCTTCAAGGCACTATCCCCGACTGTCTACAGTCTGTTCAGTTTTCCCCCATCCTAAAAAAACCTAAAGCAGATCAAACAGACTTAAACAACTTCCGTCCTATCTCCAATATTCGTACCTTAGCAAAGTTCCTGGTAAAATGTGTTCACATTCCACTCTGTAACCACATGCATCATTTCCCATTATTAGACCAATTTCAATCCAATTTCCGTCCAGGGCACTGCACCGAATCAGCCATGACACACATAGTTGACGATGCCCTAAAAATGCTGGATCAGAACCAATCCTGTCTTTTTATCGTCCTTGACCTATCGTCCGCATCTGATATGGTTAAGCATGACAACCTTCTAGACCTTTTGGAACACTGTATGGGGTTATCAGGATCAGTCCTTAACTGGTTCACCTTCTATCTCCATAAAAGGTCGCAAAGAGTCAAGGTTAATCACTCACTATTGCAGACCACACCAGTCACATTAGGGTTCCCACAGGGCTCACTTTTGCCCACTTTCTTCAACCTGTTTGTGGAACCTCTTACGGAAATTTCGCATTCATCCAACATCCTCTATAACATGTATGTTGACAATACCCAACTATACTTAAAAGTCTCTGCCCCTGAAAAACTCAAACAAGGCTAGCATCCAATAAGCTCAAACTAAATACGCAAAAAACTGAATTCCTACTAATCGCCCCACCTGACCAGTCACCCACCATTGAAGAATGGTTGAAACATCTAACAGCCCTCAACTGTATCCCACAAGTCATTGACACTGTGAGATCACTGGGATTAACTCTCGGCAAGAACCTCAACATGCAGAAACACATCAGTGGCACCACCAAAGGAACGAATCACCAAATGAGCATTCTAAGAAAATTAAAACCCTTCCTCCCCCCAACGACTTCAAGCATGCAGTGCAAGCTCTAGAGATTACAGGGTTGGACTTTGGAAGTGCAACCCTCTCTGGGCTGCCCAGATCCAGACTGGGTCCTCTGAGAGCTTTGCTCAACTCTGCTGCTAGGCTCATCACTGGCTCAAACAGAATCAACCACATCACCCTTGATCTGAAATCCCTCAACTGGCTTCCTTATGAACCAAGAATCCAGCTAAAAATTGCCTGCATGACACACAAAGCCCTCCACTTCAATACGCCTAGATATCTTGCTCAGAAACTAGAACTCTCTGGTGGTTCCAGATCATCAGAAACTCCAACTCAATACTTTAACCTCTCAGGGATTCCGCAAAAAGAAAACCTACAACTGATCTTTCTCTGGGATTGCTCCAAGAATTTGGAACTCCTTGCTCCATGAAATCAGAATGAATCCCTCAACTGTATCCTTCAAGAAAGAAGTCGAAGCACTTCTTCTGAACAAATTTCTTCCTTTATCCTAAGATACCAATCGCGATTCTTCAATTTTCCTCATGACTACGGCATACCCGACGATTTGGTGTTTTCGACTTCTCAGTCCTGACCTTTAATGTGAAATGATTAGGCTTCTATTTTTGTTTGTTCAAATAATCTGCATTGATTTTATAATACAAAACACCAACATAAGTTCAGTGGAAAAAATTGAAAAAGTAAAATAGTGCGTTCATCCTTGATGAACATATTACATTGAGAGTTTTGAGAATATTAGGCACATATATGAGGGGGGTACAGGCAAAGAGGGAAAGCGTAAAGACTTACATAGGTCTACACATGTTGTGACATATTTTCATATTCATTTATTCATATTTCTATCCATATTCATATTCCTATACAGATATTCATATATTCATACTCATAGGGGATATAGATTCATCATATGGATATCATATTGACATCCTTAGGGTGTGAAGGTAACATCTTACTGTGATCTTTTATGCACAGTGTAATAAATGGCCAACACTTGAGTGGATTAATTAATGCAGACAGAATTCGACTGAATGCTCATACTTGTATAGCATATGCCTGGACTCAGATGGAAGGGTGTATAGTTGAGAGATACCCTGGATTAGCGTGTCTTAGAGTCACTGCATTCTGCGTAAGCAGGTGTATCTGGGCCTAGGGGGTTTCAAAGTGAAGGGAGGTGGCGTCAAGTGAGTCCCACATATGTCTGTGTGGGTGTGGTGGATGCCATAGAGAAAGTTGCAGTGAGGTGATGTCACTCCTATAAGAAAGGTGAACATTTTCGTCATATATGGAATGAACTATATTGAAATGTTTCCAATTGTTGAGAATCAATTTGCATGAAAGGGTCTGCATTATGTCCAATAAGAATCAGTCTGCTTCAGTTTTTAGTTGGGGGTCTAATTGACCGAGTAGTGCATATGGGAATTCCTGGGTGGGATAAATACCCGAGCTGTTTTTTATGAATTTGAAGATACTGTCCCCATAGTTCTGTGGAATGGGGCAATAAAAGAGCATTTAAGCCATATCACCATTGCGTATACCACTGTTCCAACACTTGAGGTCTTGTTAAAGGTTGAGTTTGTGGAGTTTAACAGGGGTCCAGTAGGATCTATTAATAATCATGGATTTGGTTTGGGATATTGTCTGTGAATTCTTATTTGTGAAAGTGGATCTATAGATACGTTTCCAGTCAAATTTTATATTGCTTTTATTCGGTTCTGCTTCCTAACTTTGATCATTTTGAGCATAAGCTCTGCGGAGATTAGGGAGAAGTAGTTTATATACTCTGGACACTATGGGGTCGATTCCGATTCAGGCCGGAAAATGTACCGACCGACTCGGTACGGGAATGTAGTCCGACCGACACGTACCGGCGCTGCCCGATCCGCGTAGTACGATGCAATGCTTGTGAATTACGACCGACTCGTACGGAACACAAGCCGAACGACCGAACCGCACGGAAACCAGCTATTCGGCCGGAAAATGTACGCGAATCGAACCGACCGACACGCACCAGGAATGAACCCGACAGAAACGTACCCGCGAACTCCGACTCGCGCAGTACGATGCAATGCGTGTAAAACCAGACCGACTCACACGGAGCTCAATCCGTACGACCGACACGCATAGAAAACAGGGAACCAAAGCAACAGAATACTCTGCGACCGACGTGTACGCCGCACATGAAACCCAGCAGAAAGACAGCGTGAAAGAATCGGAGAAGCTCGCACGAGCCAACTGCAGCGTCCGTCTCGGTCAGAATAACGTCTCCTACATGCCCAAAAAATACAAAGGAAAAAATACAAAAAAAGGGACCAAACAAGCAATGACAAAGTCAATAAATACTGGTTAAAAAAATCATGGAACAAAGACACACCCACAACTCCACCCATATAAAGGCCACAAATCCCTACCATGATCCTTTGCAAATTCAACAGACCGGCCAGCACAGAACACCATCATACAGCAACCACAGACACACTCACAACTCATCCATCACACAAGCCACACAGCATTAGCACCTCCCTAATAGCACTCTTACATACACCCAGCAAAACTGACACTCACCCACCCTCACTTGCACACTCACACACACATCAATCCCCACCACCACCCATCACCATGCCCCCAAAGAAGAATCCAAAGTTCCTAGACAGTGAATTGGAAGTCCTGGTAGATGAAATCCTCTGAGTAGAGCCACAGTTGTTTGGTACATTGGTCCAACAGACCCCCATGTCGCAGAAAACCAAGATGTGGGAGAGGATCGTCGACAGGGTGAATGCACAATCACCATGTTTGCGCACAAAGGAAGACATCCAGAACAGGTGGTATGATGTGCGCAGGAGGGTCAAGGACCTATTCAAGAAGGAACATGCCTTCAGTCAGCGCACCGGCGGTGGCCCTCCTGCCAAACCAGTATACCTCAGGTCCTGGGAGGAGAAGGTGCGGGCCATCCTACCACCAGAGAGCATACATGGACTATCAGACATCCCAGAGCCTGGTGAGTACACAACCAATATACCCAATATTGTGTGACAATACACACACATCACTGTCAAGGGGATAGTGAAACCATGCACCGTTAGCAAAGCCACAGTAACCAAAAGATAATCATCCCAAGATGTGTATGCTAGTCAGACAAACACAATACCTGCCATGTCATAGTGATATGTAACTGTGTCATGACATGTACAAACCTACCAACAAATAGAGCAAGGCAGTGGCACAAATCTAACCAACAAACACTGTCAGACATTTTGCCACCACTAGAACACCACCTCACAGGGAAGCTGACTGACAGGAAGGAATTGTGTGTATGCTGGTGAAGTGAGTGTAGCCAAAAGCATGATGGGAGTAGTAGTCACAGATATTGGTCACCCTCACAATTGGCCCATCAACACCACTCTGAACCATGCTCACATCACAGGGAGTGGAAAAGAACTGACAAGATGGCTGACACTGGGTACTGCTGTGGGGAGAACAAGCCCCTGCTGGGGGTTGTGCTCAAAACAACAGCAGGACACCACTGCATGACATCCTGAAAGCCAACTTGCACTCCCTGCAATGGAAGCATGTTCCATGGTGGGATATCTGGGTGGGTGGGAAGGAGGACTGACAGCTCTGACCATAGTTACCAGCAGCTTTTCTCACACACACCCTTAACACAAACTCCACACAACTCACCTGGGAGAATGCATTGCCTCACACTCTAATTAAATATCCCACAAAGATCTACCACACTGGATTATGCTGTGTGAAGCACAGGGACACTTTTGGGACTTGTAGCCAAACAAACGCCAGGACCACACTGTCAGCCATCCTGTCAGCACAGGCACACTACCCCACAGGGAAGCAGAGTCAAAAGGAAGGAAGTATGGGCATGCTGGGAAGGGGGGTGTAGGCAATGATGGGAGTGGTAGTCACAGCTCAACATCCCCCACCCACATGGCCCGGCAAGCTCACACTGAAGCATGCACACCTCACAGGGAGTGAAAAGCCACTTCAAAGATGTCTGACAATGGTGCTCTGTTGTGGGGAGCACAAGGCCCTGCTGGGAACTGTGCACCAACCAACAGCAGGACACCACTGACTGACATCCTGACAACCAACTTGCACTCCCTGCAATGGAAGCATGTTTCATGGTGGGATGTCTGGCCTGGGGGGAGGAGGAGTGCCAGCTCCGACTACAGCTCCCAGCAGGCCCTTACACACACACCACTTCCACTAACTCCAAACAACACACCTGGGACCGTGCTCTACAAGAGAGTGAGTGAAAAGCCACTTCCAAGATGTCTGACACTGGCCTCAGCTGTGGGGAGCACAAGGCCCTGCTGGGAACTGTGCACCAACAAACAACAGGACCACACTGTCAGCCATCTTGCCATTGCTGTCACACTCACACACAGTGAAGTCAACTCAAAAGGAAGGAAGTATGGGCATGCTGGGAAGGGGGGTGTAGGCAATAGTATGATGGGAGTGGTAGTCACAGCTCAACATCCCCCACCCATATGGCCCGGCAAGCTCACACTGAAGCATGCACACCTCACAGGGAGTGAAAAGCCACTTCAAAGATGTCTGACAATGGTGCTCTGTTGTGGGGAGCACAAGGCCCTGCTGGGAACTGTGCACCAACCAACAGCAGGACACCACTAACTGACATCCTGACAACCAACTTGCACTCCCTGCATTGGAAGCATGTTTCATGGTGGGATGTCTGGCCTGGGGGGAGGAGGAGTGCCAGCTCCAACTACAGCTCCCAGCAGGCCCTTACACACACACCACTTCCACTAACTCCAAACAACACACCTGGGACCGTGCTCTACAAGAGAGTGAGTGAAAAGCCACTTCCAAGATGTCTGACACTGGCCTCAGCTGTGGGGAGCACAAGGCCCTGCTGGGAACTGTGCACCAACAAACAGGACCAGACTGTCAGCCATCTTGCCATTGCTGTCACACTCACACACAGTGAAGTCGACTCAAAAGGAAGGAAGTATGGGCATGCTGGGAAGGGGGTGTAGGCAATAGCATGATGGGAGTGGTAGTCACAGCTCAACATCCCCCACCCACATGGCCCGGCAAGCTCACACTGAAGCATGCACACCTCACAGGGAGTGAAAAGCCACTTCAAAGATGTCTGACAATGGTGCTCTGTTGTGGGGAGCACAAGGCCCTGCTGGGAACTGTGCACCAACCAACAGCAGGACACCACTGACTGACATCCTGACAACCAACTTGCACTCCCTGCAATGGAAGCATGTTTCATGGTGGGATGTCTGGCCTGGGGGGAGGAGGAGTGCCAGCTCCGACTACAGCTCCCAGCAGGCCCTTACACACACACCACTTCCACTAACTCCAAACAACACACCCGGGACCGTGCTCTACAAGAGAGTGAGTGAAAAGCCACTTCCAAGATTTCTGACACTGGCCTCAGCTGTGGGGAGCACAAGGCCCTGCTGGGAACTGTGCACCAACAAACAACAGGACCACACTGTCAGCCATCTTGCCATTGCTGTCACACTCACACACAGTGAAGTCGACTCAAAAGGAAGGAAGTATGGGCATGCTGGGAAGGGGGGTGTAGGCAATAGCATGATGGGAGTGGTAGTCACAGCTCAACATCCCCCACCCACATGGCCTGGCAAGTTCACACTGAAGCATGCACACCTCACAGGAGTGAAAAGCCACTTCAAAGATGTCTGACAATGGTGCTCTGTTGTGGGAGCACAAGGCCCTGCTGGGAACTGTGCACCAACCAACAGCAGGACACCACTGACTGACATCCTGACAACCAACTTGCACTCCCTGCAATGGAAGCACGTTTCATGGTGGGATAACTGGGCTGGGGGGAGAAGGAGGTCCGGATGTCAACCAAATACTACCAATGCTGGCCATACACACACCTACTCTGCAAAAACACATTGCACACGTGGGACCAGTCACTCCCAAAGTAAAAGCCCTGGCAAGATGGCTGACACATGGGCATGAGAAATGATGTGCCTGCAATTCACACCCATGCACTGGCCAACCCAAACACGTACACACACACAGCCATTGCAACTCTATGTTTACACACACTGTCAGGGGATGCAGTGTCCATGGGTGCCCCTGGCCTGGCTGTGAAGGTGTGTCTTGCAGATGACAACTGTGGAGAATCAGACATACTACATAGCACAAAACACACAGGAAGTCACAGAGACATCATTGACAGGGGACACCTGACAGTGAATGCAATGGACACACCAATATACCGGACACTGTAGCATGGTGTCAGTCACACAAGTTGCGGTTGCTTGTGAGCTGCATTCCACTCCCACATCGTTCGGCAACATATGCATCCTTCACACAACACACCACTCACTGTCATAGACACTGTAGACACAAGCACCAACCTGGACTGCATTTGAGGAGACATGCTACTCACAGCAGCAGAACTGCAACACACACCACTGGCCATCACTGTCATGAGAATGGAAAAGCCAGAGAGCTGCCGTGCCCAATCCTTATCACCATGGAGGACATTGACAAGATTAATCACGTTTGCACGTTCAAAACTCAGCAACAACATCATTAGCTATGTTAACAACATCACTTGTATGAAATGAGACGTGAACTAGGAACCCAGACAACAACACAGATACTCCCAAGAGATCCCAGGCATACCGGACTGTGACCATGTTGTCCAGACACACCAATGTGACGCACAAAGACTGGCAAAAACTGCCACCACACATGGCCCAATCTGGAAAGATATCATAAGTGGAATTGCACGTATGTCCCTGTTAAAGGACAAATGTGGACAAGGATGACAAGGATGACACACCTGTGTCAGGTACGTGATGGCCCTTGAGTAGCAATGGCCATGGACAGCCAATCAATACATGAGCTGGTCATGCACACACCTCAACATTCACATTGAAATGCTTCAGGTTGACAGGACAATATGCTACACCAATATCAACCTCTGGCTGTGACAACTTAGGACAATGCAATGTACAGGCACGCATCCAGATGTACAGTCACAACTGTCATGTGTTTGAACCATTGATGCCTGTAGAAACATAACATACATTGTGTGTCTCTCCCAAACACAGGTGATGATGGGGACACAGCAGCAGATGATGAGGAGTCCCTGTCCCAGGCTCCGGTGGCCCCTGAGCTCTCTGGTGTGGAACAGCCTCTGCCCTCCTCGGATGGCGAAGACCTACCTGGGCCCTCCGGTGTGAGTCATCATGCAGCACCAGCAGGACCACCATCTGCACCCACTCCTCCAACATCTGCCAACACACAGACCACCCCCGCCGACACGAACAGACCAAGGACACTGAATGACAACAGCACAGGGACCCCGGCCCCCCGGGAAACAACGGACAACAACCCCAGTACCAACCCCCAAGGGGGCCTAGGGTCACCTGTGCGTGCCACCGCAGGTCCCGCCCGTGTGGCCAGGGGTGGTGGGAGGGGTGGTAGGCAGAGGTCGCTGTTTGCAGAGGGGACTGGACTGCATGATGACCCACAACTGGTACGCATTGCAGATGTGTACCAGAATAGCACCGGAGAGGTCAGCCAGGTAGTGGGTATCCTCAAGGACATTCAACAGCAGCAGGCTGCCCATCATGCCCGCTTGGACTCCCACATGTCCCGTGTGGAGACACACATGTCTCGCATGGAGTCTAAGTGGGACACATTGGAAGAACTGACAGCGGTGCAGAGGGACATATTGACATGCCTCCGCCAGATTAGCACCAACATGTCCACACCTCCCTATGTGCCCACAACATCTGGTGCCACAACAACTGCAACTGCCACAGGGAGGGAGGATGACTCTGGTGGAGAGTCCTCTGCACCGCAGCGGCCTGCACGTGAGGGTCCCCCCAGAAAGAAGAGGGGTCGTCTGAGGAAGGACAACTGAGAGGCAGATGGCCATGTACATCCCCCAGGAACCCAACACCTGTTCTGGAAATTCTCCTTTGTGTGCAAACTGTTCACCTTGTTGAATGCAACCCAACTCTCCCACATGACATGGGGAGTTTAAGTTGGACTAATGTATCAGATGACTGTGGACTTTACTCAGGACATTTCTGCTACCAACACTTTCAACTCATCTGGGAACTTTGGATTCCAATCCCAATGTACAGCACCCACCATCCTGTGCACTATCCTCACACATGTATGTAAATAAACTCACTAATACACCATACTTGCCTCTGTTGTGATTCTAACGTGGTTTTTGTCATGGAGATGATGATCTGCTAAATGACACTGTGCATGTTAACTGCTACAGCAATTTCAACACCGTTATGTGAGTCATGGCGACGTGACACATATGAGGGAGACACACCAATAGGGCAACACAACACATACACACCAGGGCCATCTGACTCATCGCCTACACTGATGTTGCCAGGAAATACCGTGGAATGCACAGACACCACACCTATTCAGAGTCTGTGTTAACTTGCCCACAGGTGCAGTAAGCAAATGTCAGTCAGATGTGTGACCACAGACAACGCACATCCCAAAGTGAAGCACAGGTTTATTACACATTTGCAACATGTTGTTTCCACTACAGATGCAAGGTAATCCCACGTGGCAGTGACCACACAGTCTCCAAGTGTTGAAGAAATAAAGTCCAGGGGTGTGTGGCACATCACCTGTAGGGAAACGACTGCTTCCACCCTGGAAGTTGAATCATGGTGTCGGGGGATCAGAGTTGACCTAACAACTCTGAAAGTACCCTGTGAAGGACAGACATGACACACAGTTAAAAGCACTGAAGAACAGGACAGAACTGCAATACTCATGCCCAATACATGTCACAAGATACCTACACAAAACCAAGTTAGCATGTCAACACTGTTGGGGAGTACAGACTACCTGTAAGGACACATCGCTGCACGCATCCAGTCAAGTAGCACATGGCCACACTCAAACAGCAACAGAGCACCACCAACACATATCATGCAAACTCAAATCATTGACATAACATCTCTGTATACTCACATTCAGCTGAAGAAGTTGTTGATGAGCTGTGTGCGGACATCACCCTCATCATCATCATCATCACTGGCATCGTGGCCCAGGCCAGGATCCTCCACAGGTGGCGGATGTTGGTCATCGTCATCCAGGATGAGAGGCAACTCCTTCCGCACTGCCAGGTTGTGTAGCATGCAGCAGACGATGAAAATCTTGCACCCCTTTGCAAGGGCATATGGGAGGGCCCCTCCTGTCTTTTCCAGGCAGCGAAAGCGGCTCTTCAGGAGACCAAATGTCCGCTCGATCACTCTCCTGGTCCGACCATGTGCCTCATTGTAGCGCATCTGGGCTGGCGTCACAGGGTTCCTGAGTGGTGTCAGCAACCACGGCATGTTGGGGTATCCGGAGTCACCTACATATAGACAATTGCACATTAGCTGAGTTGGAAATGAGGGTGGAATACAACATTGCAGAACACACACAATGGTACAAAGTCAGTACACACCGACAAGCCAGGCACGCTGGTTCTGCATCTGTGACATCATCCTCGGGATGCGACTACTCCTCATTATGTAGGCATCGTGTGCAGAACCGGGGAAACGTGCACACACATGTGAGATGCTCATATCTGCAAGACATACCACCAGAGCATTGATAGAATGGAAATGTTTCCTGTTCCTGTATGTCTGCTCAAGTGCCTGTGGTGGTACCAAAGCCACATGTGTCTCATCAATGAAGCTGATGACATGTGGCATCCTCCCCAGGGCATAGAAGTCACTCTTGACGTCAGTGAGTTGTTGACGTTTAGTGAAATAGATGTACTGGTTCAAGTATGTTAACATTGCCTCCAAAACATTGGGTAGCACACGGCTGAACATGGTCTGTGACATCCCACCAGCAGACGCCACAGTGTGTTGAAAGGTACCGGTGGCAAAGAAGTGTAGGGCTGCCATCACCTTCACCTTGGGGGTCAGCGATGTAGGGTATGGCTGGCCAGCTAGCAAATGTGGGGCCAACCGCCCCGCCAATTCCTCAATCAGCGGCCTGTTGAAGTGGTACCGTCGGATGCAGTCACGTTCAACCATGGTTACAAGGTCAGGGAATGGTCTATGGACAGCTGGTGCCCTGCAGTACATAGGTGAACAAAGAAAGATTGTCAGTCACCCCACATATGTGGCATTGACCATACTCAATATCACATGATACATCATTACGAGACACAAGTACTTGATGTGTGTGCCGTTCTGTATGGACATATATGGTACCTACATGGCCATCATCTAACATCTCAGTTCAACATGTGTTGACAACAAGTTCCAGGTTGGGCTATGGGAAATCATTAGGCTGTGTCACAGTACCCATGTACTGCTGTCACGTTCCAAACACACACCACAGTGACAAGTGAGGACTGATGTGCCCCAGGCATCACAGCTCTTTGACAGGTAGATTCCCAGGGACCATGTATTGCCACGGCGTATCATGTACACGCCAACAAAACAACCATGACTCCCACAGGTAGTGGCCCCTGTTGCCTCTGCAGGACAGACATGGACGTCTGTGACACACACACGCACAACATCAAAGTCGATGCACAAACAACGTGAATGTGGAGACTGTCTCCCATTGTGCACATGGAATCAGAGACATCTGAAACACAACATGCACACAGACTGTGGAGGGCCATCACAATTGTGACAATGGGTCACCCTGTGACGTACATACCATCCCACATGGGACTCAGGGTGTATGTGACATAACATACACATATACAACCTGGAAATGTGACCATGCCACATGCTCTGAACTGAACATTTGCACATCACAGTGGTCATGTGCACAACACACAAAGGATTCTGTCCCCATGAACATGTGCAGAGCCTGGGAGTGGCTGCCCCCAAGTGCCACCCAACAAACCACATGTTGACCCCCATACACACACAGGTAATGCAGCCTTACATGCCTTAGGATACAGTGTGGACAGGCTGTGGTGTTGTAGGTGTGCCCCTGAGTCCCTGGCAAATAATTGTGGCTGGCATACGTTCACCAGTGACAACCATGGTGACATATGCGAGTGACTTGTACAGGGACGCGTCGTACAGCAATGGACCGATCCGTGCGCACGCATTGGCCATTGCATATGATGTTGACGGATGCGTGTTGTGTTTCGAAATACGCGTCGTACAGCAATGGACCGATCCGTGCGCACGCATTGGCCATTGCATATGATGTTGACGGATGCGTGTTGTGTTTCGAAATACGCGTCGTACAGCATTGGACCGATCCGTGCGCACGCATTGGCCATTGCATATGATGTTGACGGATGCGTGTTGTGTTTCGAAATACGCGTCGTACAGCAATGGACCGATCCGTGCGCACGCATTGGCCATTGCATATGATGTTGACGGATGCGTGTTGTGTTTCGAAATACGCGTCGTACAGCAATGGACCGATCCGTGCGCACGCATTGGCTATGGACTGACATGGTAACGGACGCGTATACGAAGCTTGTACGAGTCGGATGCAGTGAATTCAGTTGGCCACCCACAACAATGTTGCAAATTCATGGGTGTCATCAAGTTGAAATTTTGAAGGATGCTGTAGGCGTGTATAAGTGGTGCAATTCCATGGATTGGCCAGATTCAGAAGATGCAAACGACTTGGACCTATCACTTTGGACACATGGGACAGTATCTGCCTCTGCAGCACACATATAATGCTGGCTGTTCCCCTGAGAGCTCACTTGCCTGCACTACATGCTCCAGGACGACATCTGCCACTACCACTGCTGCTGTCTCTGCATCCTCTGGCTACTGCAATGGCACGTACTGTGGATAGAGCCCCAGCCTTCAGCACTGAGGAGAACCAGGCCCTGCTGGACAGCCTCCTTCCACAGTACAGCAAGCTGTATGGGAAACCAGGGGAGCAGGTGAGTGTGCTGTCCACTGCCTTACTAATTGTGCATGTTGTCTGACTAGCAGTACTTACAGTGTGTACACCAGTGGCTAGCATTGTCACCCCCCAAAGTGTGTAGTTACATGCACTGAACAGGTATTGTGCAGTAACAGTGCATTCCAACAAGGTTTTACTTCCCAGGCAATGATACCATTTAGTAACTGCTGGACAACTGTTCATGGCCATTGTTAGATTTGGGGGTCTCTAGTTGGCAGAGGTATGTACCTTTGTCCAAATAGGGACCCTTGCGTCTCCTTCACAAGTTGATGAAAGTCACAGCAAAGCAAAAGTTCCTTTCTCCTCTCTTTGGCAGTCAGGCAAACCACTGCAGGCCAATCCCCCAAGCAGCACTTCAGGCTTAGGGATAGTTTCTCCTCAGTTTCTTCTTGGTTCCGCTCCTCAGTAAAGGTTTCTTCTTGTTCCCAAAAGTGATCTAATCTTCCTGGGGTCTGGGTGCCCCTCTTATACCCTGATTCTCTTTGTTCTCTGGAGGCAGAGAGGCCTCTGCCTAGTCCAAAACCAGTTCTGGTCAGTTCTGGAGCACTTTGTTTTTCTGACTCCTTCTTTCCTTTCAGAATGTGGGGCAGAGTGCTCAGCCGCCCGGCAGGAGGTGGAGCCAGCATTGTGGAAGGCAGGCACAGCCCTATTCAGACCCAGGTGCAACTCCTCCCTCCACTCTGGATGCAAATCTTTCTATTCAGCCCTGCGCTGACTCACCCTGTCTCCGGTAGCCACCCCCAGCCCCTGTCACTCAATCTCCAGACAAGGAATACACAACCTAGCAGAGGCAGGCTTGGATAGTTAGGCAAGAAAATACCCACTTTCTAAAAGTGGTATTTTCGAACACAGAATGTTAAAACCAACTTCACTAAAAGATGTATTTTATCATCCTGAGTTCAGGCATACTAAATTCGTTTTTCTACCATGTTCCCTGGGTCAGTTCTGATTATAAGGTGTAATAGTCAGTCTGCCCATTCTGGCCTATGGGGAGCAGGTAGCCTTGCAATAGTGAAGAACGAAAATGGCTGTAATTCACTATTAGGACATGCCACACACACCAGGGCATGTCCTACCTTATACTTACAATGCACCCTGCCCTAGGGCCTACTTTAGGGGTGACCAACATGCAGTACAGGGAAGGTTTAGGGACTGGTAAGTGGGTGTACTCACCAAGTCGACATGGCAGCCCGAGGCTGCACACAGGCTCTGCGATGGCAGGCCTGAGACACATTTACAAGCCGCTTCTGTGGGTGGCACAACCAGTGCTGCAAGCCCACCAGCGGCATTGGATTTACAAGCCCTGGGCACACTGAGTGCACTGTACTAGGGACTGACAAGTAAACCAATCATCCAATCATGGAGTCACTAATACATATATCAATTAACGATAGGGAGCACTTGCACTCTGGCACAGATTAGCAGCGGCAAAGTGCCCATGAGCATCTAGTCCAGCAAAAACATATCGGCAACAGTGGAGGCATTATGAAAAAATGGAAGGGAGACCCACGCCAAGGATGCCAGGTCTAACAGCCATAGTTGCACTACCTGTGTACATCATATGCCCCTGTGATTGAGACATGTATATCCAACTGTGTGATGCACGGATATGTTGCATGTGTAGTAATGGCCTTTTCACTTTGTCATCCTCACAGGTTGATGCCCACCAGAAGCAGGAGATCTGGCTGACCATCGCCCGGGCAGTACGATCTGTGGGGGTCTACAGGCGCCGGATCCGCAACTGCCAGAAGAGGTGGCAGGACCTTCCTGGCTGGACCCGGAGGATCGCAAGGGTCCAGCTGAAGCTGTCGCCTCCTCGCAGGAGGGGTGGACACCGGACCATGACCCCCCACATGCTCCAGATTCTGGCGGTGGTCTTCCCTGACCTGGATGGGCAGCTGAAGGCCAGACAGCAGCAAGGAGGGGGTAAGTGATAGCCTTTTCTGGGTACTATGACTAACATGCTCTATGCACTCCTTTAGCCTGGTTACACTTCCACAGTACAACTGTCTTGTCGTCCTGGACTCATGTCCCTCACTTGTGTCATGCCCCCTCCTCATCTGATACACAGGTGTGGCCCTTACAGTCTGTGACTTAGGTCACTTGGGTACTGTGTACTTGCAGTTACCTGTGGTTCAAGTTGGGGACAGCATCAGTTACAGGAACTTTGTTGTGGGCTGCATGGGTGGTACAATTGCTCACACAATGCCTGTGATCTGACATGTACTCTGGGTATGGCTTTAATATGTGTTCCAATTGCTGCTCTGACTCACCACATGTCTGGGGTATGTGCCACACACCCATGCTGCAGCTGAGACCAAGGTAGGAGCCTCAGAAGTATGTACATCATGTGTGTGACACATGCATAGCCACCTGCCTAGTGTTCAGGGTAATACCATGTTGCACATGGACCAAGACTGTAATGCCTACTCCGGACATCGAAGGCACTCTGTTCTCCCACTCCCGTGTGTCAGCATACATATTGGGCATTGTGAAGAGTGCACTCAGGTGTCTGCCTCTGTGTCACCGTGGTGTGGCCTTGCTTTTGGACTCCTGGAGTGTTTAACAGTTTGGGGTGGCCAGCCATCTGAGTTGTGACTATAGGATCTGCACATTGGTTAATGCATAGGTCTCTAATCCCTTGACTGTGCACAATGGTGTATGAAACATTGAGTTGCAGGCAGCTTTGGTTCATTCTCATCAGACGGTGAAGTGCTCATGTGTATGGATTTGTGTTTGCAGTCACTCAAATGTCTCATTTGAATGACGTGGGATCATCTTAGTCCTCATGATGTGGGTGGCCAGGGGTGCACATGTGCACCTGTCAGCTACAGGGCTTGCATTCCCAAAACTTCCATGATTGTGACACAGTGCAGACTGGTTTTGTGTGTATGCACTGCCCCTGTGACAGGAGACAGTTATGACTGACTTGCCAGACAGGCCTGTGCCATGACATTCAACTTGCAAAGGGTGATCCGGCAGTAGTGTGATATGTCCTGCATGCACACCCATTGTCGCATTGACCATCAGGACATGAGGACATCATTGTGTCTGGTGATGGAAGCAAAACCCGCATATCGACAGAGACTCTGCCCATCACTTTTCCTGACACATGTACTGAGTCAGTGGCAGGAGATGGCATGTGTTTGGAGTGACACATTTCCATATGTTCTCTTGGATGTGCAACAACTGTGTATGTGGTGCATGTGTGCACATATGATTAGTGGCATCCAACAGGCACCAGACAGATGGGTGCATGGACAGGTAGGATATGAGTGGCATGAATGACTGTCAGGCAGACAATGGGCTTCTTCAAATCAGTGTCAGCACTTATTGCAATGTCTAGCAAATGATGGCAGGGCTTGCTCTGTGATGTGCTGTACTTACTGTTGTGTGTGTGGTCACTACAGGTGACTAATGTTGCTCTGTTTATCCTGATTGTTTGCAGATACATCCACGGCCACAGGAGGAGACAGCTCCACGGCCCAAGAGGAGCGGCAGAGGCAGACTGGGTCCACTGCAGAGGAGACCGAGGGACCCAGTGGCACGGAGGGTGAGGGGAGCCACACTGAGGAGACCTCAGCTACGACCACCTCGGCTGAGGAACACAGCGCTTCCAGTGAGGACTCCCTTGTGGAGTCGGGTGTCAGCAGACCACAGACAAAATCGAGCAAGTCTGTCCCTGCCACCACCACCATCTCCACCCTCCCATCTGCTCCCATCCCACATGTCCGTGGAGGCTCCCGTGTAGGGGAGCGTGTCTCCTTCGTGCCAGGCACCACACCCACTGCCTCTGTCTCCCCTGCTGCCCTGAGTGTGGAGTCTTTGGACTTTCTGAAACAGATCCATGTAGGGCAGACATCAATGCTGAGTGTCCTCCATGCACACACGGGTCTGTTGACACAACTGGTGTCATTCATGGAGGGCATCTCATCTGGAATGTCTGCCCTACAGCGGACCAATCAGTCCATGGCCTCCTCACTGACGGCAGCAGTGTCCCTCCTGCAACAGTCCCTCACCCCTCCTACGTCTGCCCCATCCACAATCCCCAGCACCCTACCTGTCCCAAGCACACACACACCGGCACAGGCACGCACCAGCACAGACACAAACAGCACACAGGCACACAAGCCAAAATCCAGACGCACACGCACGCACAGTCAGGGGACTGATACCTCACTCACAGGGGATGGGGCCCAGACACACACACACACATCCACAAGCACTCTGCAGTCCTCAGATACCTCTCCCTCCAAAACCCCTTCCCTTGCCTCACCTGCAACCCCCTCCCAGAAGCTCTTCCTCTGTGAGCTTGGCCTCTTCCCCACAGATCCATCTGACCCAACGTACAGGCGGAAGAGGCCACCACCACACACAGAGGGGAGTGCCCCTCACACCCGGACACCCTCCCCCAGGCACAGGCAGACTGAGGACCCCATTAGGAAGTCCCCCCGGACAAGGAAGGGCAAGACCCCACCACCACCACCACCACGCAGCTCCACCACACAGTCTCTCTCCTCCATCCCCCAGGCCACCACTCCACAGGTTCCCCCGCCACACCCTGCCCCAGGTTCCCCCACACACCAATACCGCATCCCCAAACTGCTTAGGCCCTCCCCCCTACCACTTGCTCTTCCACCCCCAACCCAGACGCTCAGCCTGTTTGTGCCACTGGTGTGGAGACCGGGTCCCCCCCTCTGTCCTGCCCACCTCATCTGCCCCCCCTTCCACTCCCTTGGAGTTATGCACTGCAGTGGAGTCCACAACCACCCCGTCTGACTTGGGCACTGCAGTGGGGACCCAGTCCACTCCATCTGACCGGCCCACTGCAGTTGTGCCGGCACCCACACCATCTGACTTGTGCCCTACAGTGGTGCCGGCCCCCACTGAGTCAGACACCTCCACTGCAGTTGCCGGTGACACTCCTGCACCCACCACCCCTTCACTGCCTCCTTCTGGCATCCCCTGATCCTGTCCCTGCGGTGCCTGGCCTGGCCTGCCCCTTGTATGCCCCTCCGAGGGGGATGTCCCCTATCCGTACCAGTGCAGGCAAGCAATGGGTGACAAGTTGTCACATGTCACCCTGTTCGGACTGTGAATATGGACTGGCCATTGGCCTTAGTTTCTTTTGGACTTCCAATTTTTCATTCACATTGGCTGAATAAAGCCTCTTTTTGTTTACTAGTGGTTTTGCTTTTGATGTACATGATGTAGATGAGTATCATCATGCATTTGCTGTTGTAATAGTGTTCAGATCAGGAAAATGAAGTGTTGCTGTGATGGACTCCATGTGGTCCATGGGATATGTGTCCTAATCTAGTCTGGATCCATAGCATCCTTTGCTGCAGTCTGAGGGTGTAATGTTCAGCATTTGACACAGGGATGTACGTTTTGCATTTGTAAATTAACATCTGTGGCTTACACTCATGCACATCTGTTGGGCTTACCACTGTTCAATATTCTATTTCCCTGACTGTGGGCCCATCTCCACTGGACATGCAGTTTAGCACATCAATGTTGAAGGACTCATCTGTGTATACAGTGCAACTTGCTTGACACGTGTTTTGGGTATATGCAGATGACTGAAGTGACACTCCCGTACCCAGGCTGATGTGAGCAGAGCCTTCAGTGTGTTGTAATTGTTGACTCACTGACCGAGTGTTCTGCTGACATGTTTGAGTCATGCACAGACAAGGTTTGGCACAGCGGACCTTCCACAGGAGTGGAGTGCCCTCATGGCAGTGTGTAATCCTGTGACATTGCCTGGGCCCGTGTTGTGTGTTGTGTAAGCATGTCTGTGTGTGTTCCCTTCCCTTTTCCTACACAGGCTGTGTCCCTACAGATGTTCCTGTTTGTGATGCTTGCTGAGTTGTCCTGTGTTCATCCAGCATCTTGGACCTGGTTTCTCCGGGATGTGGGTGCATGGCAAACTAATGTTCATCAGGTTGTCATCCCTAGTTGTCTTTGTTGTCAGGGCTGGGGATGTGGGCAAACGCAGATGGGACACAGTCAGGATTCCCCTTGGCACTTGTTGGTTACACAAGTCATGTAATTTACAGTTTGTGGTAGCTTTCAGTGCTAAGCCTGGGCGTAGTTCGCGAAGTAGCGCTACGCAAAGCTACGCAAAGTGCAGTTCGCACTACGCGAGCTACGCGTAGCACTACGCGAACTGCGTAGTGCGCTGTTCGCAATGATTGCACAGTGCCGGATGCTTGTCCGCACTGTGCAATCATTGAAAACGGCATCTTGCACAGTGCGAGCTGTCTTTTACTGCCGCTCGAGTAGATTTTTACTCGAGCGGCAGCTTTCTCAACGCGGACTGGTAGTTTCTCATCGCGAGCGGTTGCGAGCATACGCGACCACTCGCAATGAGAAACCTGACCTCCCCGCGTTGAGAATCTCGCCGGGAGGTTTATTTTCCATGCTCGCGATCGGCAACTTGATGTTGCTGATCGTGAACGAGGAAAAAGTCTCGCCGGGATGTCATTTTGCTTGCTCGCGGTCGCCAACTTGACGTTGAGGACCGCGAGCAAGCAAAAAATGACCGCTGCACTACGCTACTCTATGCTACGCGTGTTTGCACTGTGCTACGTGCAATTCGCGTTGTGCGAAGTAGCGCAAACTTCGCAAACTACGCGAGCGTAGCGTAGTGCTTTGCCCAGGGTTAATTGTGACACGTTGTGTGTGTGACTGCTGCCACTCCTCAGGGTCAGAGCTGCAATGTTGGAAGTTGTCTACGTGTGTTCTTTGTGGGTCACCTTGGCTTCTTCATTGGTGTGTGACTGTGGCCGGGATCCCATTGATTGGGGTGGATTTCACGTCATGCCCATGTACCGCGTACTGTGCAGTGTGACAGACATTCACGAGTCTTGTTGACTGGCCATGTGTGATGGGTTTCTGCACCTTAGTTCCCACCACCACCCCTGGGATTGTCATGGGTGCATGTGCAATGTCACCAGTCCATGTGAGCTTCACTGCTGCACATTGGTGGAGATCAAGGTGTGTGGTGTTGAGTGTGTGCAAATGTGAGTTGTTGCACGGCTAGACCCCTACCTCCATATTGGCCTTGGCTGACAGGCCGTGCTGATTGATTTGTGCTTGTGTAGGTGAGATGGTAGTTTGTTGCTCAGGACACATGGCTGTGGTTCACAGTGTGAACGACATCTACCTTTGTCATCACAGTGGGATTATCATGCAGGCTAGTGTCACCACAATGTGGGGTCCCTGGGGGTAGTGCTGTGGTGGGTCTGTCTCTTGCTGTGTTAGTTGCTGTTCCTACAAGCTTGTGTGACATGTGTAATTTGGGCTCCCTCTCATCCAACAATGCCTGATTGCCCACATAGGGGAATCCGATCCATGAGTTACTTTTCTATGGCACTGTATACACATCTGTGTAATTGGAATTCAGGCCTCCTCATGTGTTGTGTGGTTGCCTGGGGACACTGGCACACACCCCCATCACCTGTTGTGTTTGATATGCAGTGTGAGGCTGCCTGTTTGTGCATCTGCACCACTGCATTGGCATATCTTTAGTGTGCCATTGCCTGTATGTTGTTTGGAGGATTTCCCCTGCTGTCCCTGGGACTCCTAGGTCATCAGTCAGCACAATAATCATGGTTTGTATGTCCCATTGCTGCCATGGTATGGTATTTGTTCACCTCACATCTACAGTATCCACAGGATATCTACATTTGTGTGTCCATTAGTGCAGATATGTGGGTCTGCATTATGATGGTCACTTCTGACATTGTGTAATTGATAAATGGAGACAATGTCAGCCCCCATGGGTGATGTTTGTCTGCACATGGCCAAAGGTATGTTTTATTTGCACTGCACTGTTTGCCTCACCCAATCTATGTTGCTATGGGACACAATAACTACTTTGCCACTGATGTGTTTGTTGTTCTGTGACCAGGAATCATCCATGCTGTTTGGCAGTTGCAGCTTTTTCCATGACAACACTTACCTTTTGGTCACTGTGATGATGGGGGTTTAGACCCCATTGCCACAATGTTCAAAATGTGCTTCAGCTATGGACCCCACACTTACCTTTTGGTCACTGTGATGATGGGGGTTTAGACCCCATTACCACAGTGGTCATGGTCTGCTTGCATTGTGAAGGCCACACACATTTTTGTGTGACACATGTGATAGGGGGTCTCATTGTATGTTCAATGTCATGTTCAGTGTTGTAGGCATTTGACACAGACTACACACTCTTGTCATGATGTTGGGGGGATGTCTTTTGCTGACATTCCTTATGTTGGAGTATGCTGGTTGTGTCATGCATTACCCGTCCTATGAGTGGGGATGGTAGTAGTGACAGGCATCCAGGCCCCCATGAGTAGGGGTGGTGGTAGCGCTAGGCATCCAGGCCCCATGAGTAGGGGTGGTGGTAGTGGTAGGCATCCATCCCCCTATGAGTGGGGATGGTAGTAGTGACAGGCATCCAGGCCCCCATGAGTAGGGGTGGTGGTAGTGGTAGGCATCCATCCCCCTATGAGTGGGGATGGTAGTAGTGACCGGCATCCAGGCCCCCATGAGTAGGGGTGGTGGTAGTGCTAGGCATCCAGGCCCCCATGAGTAGGGGTGGTGGTAGTGCTAGGCATCCAGCCCCCATGAGTAGGGGTGGTGGTAGTGGTAGGCATCCAGGCCCCCATGAGTAGGGGTGGTGGTAGTGCTAGGCATCCAGCCCCCCATGAGTAGGGGTGTGGTAGTGGTAGGCATCCATCCCCCTAAGAGTGGGGATGGTAGTAGTGACAGGCATCCAGGCCCCCATGAGTAGGGGTGGTGGTAGTGCTAGGCATCCAGCCCCCCATGAGTAGGGGTGGTGGTAGTGCTAGGCATCCAGCCCCCCATGAGTAGGGGTGGTGGTAGTGCTAGGCATCCAGCCCCCCATGAGTAGGGGTGGTGGTAGTGCTGGGCATCCAGGCCCCCATGAGTAGGGGTGGTGGTAGTGCTAGGCATCCAGCCCCCCATGAGTAGGGGTGGTGGTAGTGGTAGGCATCCAGCCCCCCATGAGTAGGGGTGGTGGTAGTGCTAGGCATCCAGACCCCTATGAGTAGGGGTGGTGGTAGTGCTAGGCATCCAGCCCCCCATGAGTAGGGGTGGTGGTAGTCGTAGAGCATCCAGGCCCCCATGAGTAGGGGTGGTGGTAGTGCTAGGCATCCAGGCCCCCATGAGTAGGGGCGGTGGTAGTGCTAGGCATCCAGCCCCCATGAGTAGGGGTGGTGGTAGTGGTAGGCATCCATCCCCTATGAGTGGGGATGGTAGTAGTGACAGGCATCCAGCCCCCATGAGTAGGGGTGGTGGTAGTGACAGGCATCCAGGCCCCCATGAGTAGGGGTGGTGGTAGTGCTAGGCATCCAGCCCCCCATGAGTAGGGGTGGTGGTAGTGGTAGGCATCCAGGCCCCCATGAGTAGGGGTGGTGGTAGTGCTAGGCATCCAGGCCCCCATGAGTAGGGGTGGTGGTAGTGCTAGGCATCCAGGCCCCCATGAGTAGGGGTGGTGGTAGTGCTAGGCATACAGCCCCCCATGAGTAGGGGTGGTGGTAGGCATCCAGGCCCCCATGAGTAGGGGTGGTGGTAGTGCTAGGCATCCAGGCCCCCATGAGTAGGGGTGGTGGTAGTGCTAGGCATCCAGCCCCCATGAGTAGGGGTGGTGGTAGTGGTAGGCATCCAGGCCCCCATGATTAGGGGTGGTGGTTGTGCTAGGCATCCAGGCCCCCATGACTAGGGGTGGTGGTAGTGCTAGGCATCCAGCCCCCCATGAGTAGGGGTGGTGGTAGTGGTAGGCATCCATCCCCCTATGAGTGGGGATGGTAGTAGTGACAGGCATCCAGCCCCCCATGAGTAGGGGTGGTGGTAGTGGTAGACATCAGGCCCCTATGGGTGTGTATGGCATTGGTGATAGCCATCCCACCCCTGTGGTTTGGCTGTTGCTAGTGTACGTCATTTCTGCATCCCTATGTGTGTGAGACATATGTCGGGTACGTGTCTTTTGTTTGTGTAGTGGGTGTCTGACTGACCGTCTGCGCCGTACGCTTCCGTACCGGTTCCGGTAATAGATGTACAGTACTGGTAGGACCTGCGTGATGGGATTCATGGTTGGTTCGTCTCGTTCGGGTTTATCGTGGCTTCGACTCGTACTCATTGCTGGCTTGTTCGTCTCGTAGCCATGGATCGTCTTGTGGCGCGAATCGGAACTTATGTGCAGCTCTCCCGGATGCTCTGACGTACCGGACGTAGCGACCAGTTCGGCGCGTACGGAGTGTGCATCGTACTAGTCCGGCCGGAAGGTGCTGTGTATTTACTTCCGTGCAACTCGAATCGGCGTTTACGGATCCGGCTCGGTCGGGGAACTGGAGCTGGAATGGGAGCGTACGGCTCAGTAGGAATTTTAGCAGTAATGCGCATCATACTTGCTCGCTCGGACGACTGTTCGATTCGGTCGGGAAAACCGCGTTCGGCTCGTATTTTTTCCGGACGAAATGTATTCGGTGCGCTTCCGGCCGAGGTCGGAATCGACCCCTATGTGTCCAGTTTTGTATAAGCCACTAATTAGTGTAGTTAGTGAGTGACTGTTCTTTAGTAGTGGGCGCTTTGAAATCTGAACTCTTTGTCTCAAGAATTTATAAAATTCCAAATGATCCAGTCTGAATCGTGACTGTAATGTTGATAAGGGCACTGGTAGGTTGCCGTCAAAAATTTGTTTGATCAGATTAATTGCTTTTTCTGACCATTCAGGCCAGAGTATCGGATGGCCATCAATTTTAATTTTGGGGTTGAGCCATATGGATGCCATGTTAGAATTGAGGATTTTAGTTTTTGAAAGATAGTCTAACTTTAAAATAGCCTTTTTAGTGTAATGCATGATATACCTGGAGTGAGGTAGTTGGAAATTGTGCATTGTCAGGAAGGCACTAATAGGCTTGTTGTTTAATAGTGATTCCCTGCTCCTCTTCCAAAGATAAGCTTTGAGTTTTGGCCCGCCATTCTACAGGATTCGACAACATTCCTTAGGCAATGATCACACCTGGTCCTTCTTCCTTTGCTGATTTGGCAAGGAAAACTCTGGAGAAATTTCCACATTAGAAATATGTTGGAAAGAGGTAAAAAGTAGTAATTAAGTGTATAAATCAATGCTCTTTGTTATGCCTCATTAACTAGGAATGGTGCAGTAATTATTTACATTGGTAATACCACGCCTAGCAGTGTCAGATTTACCCCAGTGCAAAATTACTGCACACACGTTCTGTGGGGCTCAAGAAAGCCCCCTAAGAAAGCTTTTAGATTATTCATGTTTGTGAAGCGATTAGCAAGGGTTTTGTGGCATTTGAGATAAAGCCTTTCGTTTCTGGGTTTATGCTTACAACCACATTTTTGCATTCTCTCTCAATTTCCATTGATATATTTATGTTTATGGCTGCCTCGGTTGCCTTTCACGGTTCTCTCTTTTTCGGTTCTAGTGTTTCACTCTCTAGGCCTTTTATGAATGCTTATGTGTTTCTTCATTTTATAAATGTTTCGATGTTCTCTTTTTCCACCACTCCTCTCCCTTTCCATGACTGCCTCTCATTCTCCATTAGGTTATCTTTTATGAAAACTTTCTTGGTTACATCTCCCTTTCACAAATGGTGGTGTTTGGAAAGGAAAGAGGGTGTTGTACGTTCACATGAGTCTGAGCTAAGTTTAGCAGAAAGACAAAGAGTGGACTGGGTGGCGAGTGGGAGGGGTTTTACACATTCTGTAAATTGATGGAAGAAGGAGAAAAACCCCACTTATAGATAAGTTTTTTTTAAACTTTTGTGGAACCCTACTGAATCACTACTTGAAGCTGGGGACCCACACCTAAGCAATTCCTATGATTTGAACCTCAAAACAATACACAAAAATACAGCAACAAGCATGTATGAACCAAATACAAAACAATATTACATATTTTATTGAATTAGGAAATAAACAAAATTACAAAAAAATGATATTTTTTATTTTTATGGCAAGGTTGTAGCTTTTCAAAATGTAGTTTTTTTTGTTAAAACTCCAGCATATCACTTTGCATTTTTATTTTGTGCGTAATGCATTTACTCTTTTGGGTGGCACATGCCAGTGCTTTAATTGAAGTGACGGAAAGTCCATATTACATCCAGTTTGTTGTACTTGAACTGATTCTACAATTCAAGCTCAGGATATAGACTTAAATTTAAGCCTACAATTTGAAATTTCTGCACATTTACAGATCATTTAAAATGTTTCTGTTTTGCATTCGCTTTTGTTATGTACGCATACTTGATTATGTTGCTAATGTTATTTAATTTTCTAAACAGTTGCAAACTCCCTAAGTACGTGTTGCAGACCGCCAGGTGGTGACCACGGACCACAGGTTAAGGTTTGCTGTTCTAGACACTGTGGAAAAAAAATTCTAAAAATTGACACAATGCTGCATAGAAACCAAAGTTGCTAAGTTGCATTGCATCAAAGGGAGAGTGGAAAACAGTGTGATGGTGCTATTTTTCTCTCCCACTGTTCTGGAGCGCTTTAGGCTGTCATGCGTCAACGCAAACACCCTTAAACTGCAGTGCAAGGGTGTGTACATTGTGTCAAGCACAGGTTTTCTACTGGAAGGGAAGCCTTCCAGTAGACAACTAAACTTCAATATTTTTCCCGCTTTAGTATAATACAGCACACATGCAAAAATTAACAAGCATAGAGAAAATAAAATGTGTCTTCTCTGTTACTCTTACCTCGATGAAAAATAAGGTTTTGTTGCAAAGCCCTGTCTACAATTGATAGTAGAAGAGATGTGCGTGAAAACCTATGGGTTGTTGCATGGGAACATCCATGTACCACTAATGGAACACCCCCTTGAGGCTAAGAAGCGCAAAGTAGCTCATAACACTACTTTGCGCAACTTTGACATAGTTTACAACTCAAACCATGATTTGTGTTGGAAGGTAAATGCCATCACAGCACTACTTGGAGAGTTTGTGTTACAAAAGTCATACAAACCCTGTGCAAAGTGTTAATAAATTTGGGTCTGACTGCGGTTTTGTCTGCACATAAGAACTTCTTCAGATCAGGTTGCAGTCCAGCAATATAGTTGCCATGCGTAATACTAAAAGAACTGGGAAACACTTAAAAGAAGCTTTTCATGCTGAGAAGTTTGATTAAAAAAACTACATTAATTATGCCATTCATAGATGAACTGTGACACGTGAGTTTAAAGAAATGTTCGTGGAAAATTCAAATGAATTTTAGCATTTAGAAATTTGATATAATATAATTATCCTTTCAAATGCAATAGATGTTTTAACCTGTCTACTATTTTTTATTGCTTTGGAATTCATTGACGAGAACAAATATTGTTATTTCTGTATTCATGTTCTATTGCATTGCGCCCAACACGTGAATTATGCAAGTTAACTGCTGAATGACCTTGAGTTTATGAACTAGGTATTCCGAGAGGTAAGCAGAAGGAAAAGCGAATGAGATAGGAGGGCAGGAGGAAGTGTGGGCATGATTGTTTAAAAGATATAGAAGCAGGGCGCAGGGAACAGCCGCCCACACGTTCTCTGCCCCACTGATGGCTGCTGACGGCACCGCACGCAGTGGCTTAGGGGCGGCCAATGAGCACCTCTAAGAAGGCATGCTTACGCGTGACGCAAACAATGCAATCTTTCTGAATGATCGCTGTTTCCTGTACGCCTGAACAAGCCGCAGTGTATTTTTAGCTATTGTTTATCTGCAAGTCCCGCAAACAAGCAATGGTCTTGTACTTCCAAAATCCACTTCTGCAGTCTATTACCTGAACATTTCTGAAGCGAACTTTCTGACTGGAAGGAAGAGTGTGCCTTCCATGAACACAGAAATACTTTGCAACAGTGAGATCTCAAAAACAATATGAAGTACCTTGATGTTACTGAAATGGAAGCACCATTTGACAGTCTGTTGCTGGGTTTTCTTAGCAAAAGGTTTCTGCCTTTCTCTCACTGAAATGTGGACAGGCATCAGCCAAAGATTTTCCTGTGAGCAAAGGAGAGTTTGTCCCTATTTCGAGGTTGATCAGGCGCATGTTCAGGATGAAGATGCCACTGACAGAAAAGCTTAGTGAATACTGATTTGGGATTTCAAAATTTGAGTACCTGATGTTATAGCAGTTTTCACACTTCATTTCATATTTGATCGCCTGAATTTTAACAAATACATGGCGGTAAAGAAAAATGGGTAGATAAATGCATCATTTCCTGTGAATAAATAGATTTTGTTGTGGTGAAATCCTGCAACACTGCGAGCTCAATTAAAATTAATTATCGTCTACTACCCATAAATCTTTTGCACCTTTGCCCACATTACACATATCAATATAATTGCTGTGAAGTAACTTTGGACTTTGTATTATTGATACTGTGATTATCAGTAAAGCCAGGATGCAGAATTACCATTGGATTACAAGTAATCCCATATGGAGTCCTTTGTGAATGACCATTGAACTTAAGTGTTTCCACGCTAATATCTGTACATTATTTTGGAATTCTAGACTATTTACCAGGGGCAAATTCCTCCAGGTTTGATCTGTAGGATTGTGTTCCAGGCATCACTTGTGGTAATTGTTTACATAGTAATACCACATGCAAAATCACATCACAAGTGAAAATGCTGCATACTTCGTAATTTCAATTTGAGTGGAAACTACTATTTCTGTCCAAATATGTATTTGATTGATAGGCCAAGTATCTGAAGACATAGCTTGTGACCAAAATCCTAGTAGACCGATTCAGAGTTGCAAACAGTTATCTTCAATCTGGTGCATTTCTCAGGGTGGTTGAGTCACTGATATGCCACGCCCTGGCCCACGCAGGATGAGCTAGTCTTGTGTGCAGGATCCAATGGGAACAATGCTGTTTTCGGTCTCTCACCACCCCCACCAGTGACTACATAAACTTTAACATGAGAGCCATGGTATAAGCGAGGAAAGAGGAGTAGGATAGTAGTGAAATTAGAGACACAAGATTCCACCACTCTGTACATCACTTCTGTTGGGCAAGGAGGTCTTCTGAATGCAGTGTATTATCTACAAGACAAAGGGATATCTTAATTAACATGCCATTAAGTGTTTCAAGCTTAGCTACAATTGTGTGAGGATATCATTTAGCAATATCTATGTGTAACTCACTCTCTGAACCATGATGTGAAAGTGGTAGTTCCTGAGTACTCACGTTTTGTCAATAGAGCTGTCTTGTGGAAGATGAATATAGATTCTACTTGACGAAGGTAGAACGTGTGCATGACTTTCATATATACATATACACATGCAATATAGTACAATCTAAGAATCCTTCCATTTTTGTCACAGAATAATCCTAAGAGTAATGTAACAAATACAGTCTTTTAGTGGTAAGTCAAGAAAATAGTTAAAGTTCACTTTCATCAATGGCACAACCTTTTAGAATACTTCTCTTTATTCCTATTGTCCTTCAAAAGAATCCTTAGGAAGCAATGGGTCTTGACAAGGAAAATCCGAGACCCATATTGCAAGGTCCTGACTGCAGCAACATTGTATCATGACTTCCTAGCAAAGGATGCTGTGAACCACAAGCATCCTTTGCTAGACACAAAAAGCATAAGCAGTGTTTAATTTGAGATGGTGCTACCCTTCGGGGCTGCCCACATTTATTTTTGGAAGCAGCACTTATATTTCTGCACCAGAGCAAATGAGGGAAAGCTGAGAGAAGGAGGAAGAGGCAGATGGAAAAGCTGTCACTAAGGTAGAAAGCAGGAACCTGCAAGCAGGGAGTGTCTGGTGGTGGTTTAACGATGCATGAGGTGGATTTAGGGCTAGAATGCCTTGGTATTCAGTGAACCCACATTTAATAGCACCGACCACGGGCTCCTGGCAGAGCCCTGCGTACTGGCACTCTTTCTTTTGCAGATTAAACACTGAGCACAAGAAAAAAGATAGGACATAATTGTATACTAGTGGGTAATAACCCTTGAAATGGAATGCAGTCTTTAAACAACTATTGCAGTATTTTCATGCTAAAGGTATCTGATTTAGTTAGCTCACTGACCTGGATTACGAAAACATTTTTCATTATACGAGTAAGAGAATTGTGAGTTTGTTAGGAGACTTAATCAATATATTGGATGGCTATCAGGTTAGCATAACATTTAGATGCCTGACCGCAGTTAACTTATATGGGTAGGCCCACAGAGCTAAAATGTTCTTCTTGATGAGTTCTCTAGCGCTTACAGCTGAAGTGCTTTACTGGGAAAGATGTTGGACTCGGACTATCATGTGGTTTTATTCACACAGTCTTATTCAATTTGAATTACTTGTTCATGACTATAAATAACCTTGGGTCACAGGTATTAATTAACCATCACACACACACACACACACACACACGCACACAACACACGCACACACCCATACACGTGTTACCATCCTTGTGGGGACTATATGTGGATACCTGCCTTGTGGGGACTAACCTTTCCCAATGTTTTTAAAATACACTAATAACAGAAAAATGTTAAGAAAAAATTCATGGCACAGGATCCTGCTTCAAATTTGCAAATATATTGTTATTTAATCGCGCTCACAGAACCATCAATGTGGGGACTTGAACACGTGCTACCATCCTTGTGGGGACCTAGTCCGTAACACTAATTGTGATTGAGTACAGTCAAAGGCACATGGCTAAATGTTTATTTTATCAACAATATACACAAACAACATTATAATCTATTCATATATGAATTGCTGCATATATATTAGGGGTATACATTAAAGACAGGTTATGTTAATGTGTCAGAAAGACACTTAAAGCTGTATTTAACCTATTATTAGTGCTTCAAATCTTAGGAGATAAGGAAACTAACACATAAAGGAATTAACATATGGAACCAAGGAATATGGTCAAGTGGAACCCAGAGCTTTATTAGCTGCTTACATGTTTGCCACAATAGATGTTGAAGTCCCCACAGAGATAGTGTGTGAAGATAATTGTGTTTAAGTCTCCATTGAAAAAATGTGTACATTCAAAGCTTAAATCACATTATATAGAGTGTGAAGCTAATGATGTTCAAGTCCACACGGAGGTCGTTTGTAATTATAGGGATGCTCAAGTCCCCACAGAGATGGTGTGTTATTATAGTGATTTTCAAGGCCCCACAAAGATAGTGTGTTATTATAGTGTTGTTCAAGTCCCCACAAAGATAGTGTGTTATTATAGCGATGTTTAAGTCCCCACAGAGATAGTGGATGAAGATGATTGTGTTTAAGTCCTCATTAAAATAGGGCCCGATTCACAAAGGTAAACTTAGACAAGAAGTCTAACTTTACTACTTTTTAGTATTCACAAAGGTAAACTTAGACCAAAGGTCTAACTTTAGTTCTTTTCTGTATTCACAAAGCCCCATACAGAGAAGGTGAAGCTGATGATGTTCAAGTCCAAACAGAGCTTGTGTGTAATTACAAGAATGATCGAGTCCCCACAGAGATGGTATGTTATTATAGTAATGTTAAAGTTCCCACAAAGATAGTGTGTTATTCTAGTGTTGTTCAAGTCCCCACAAAGATAGTGTGTTATTATAGCGATGTGTAAGTCCCCACAGAGATAGTGCAGGAAGATGATTGGGTTTAAGTCTTCATTAAAATAGGGCCCGATTCACAAAGGTAAACTTAGACAAAAAGTCTAACTTTACTACTTTTCGGTATTCACAAAGGTAAACTTAGACCAAAAGTCTAACTTTACTATTTTTCAGTATTCACAAAGCCCCATACAGAGAATGTGAAGCTGATGATGTTCAAGTCCAAACAATGTGTGTGTGTAATTACAAGAATGCTCAAGTCCCTACAGATATGGTATGTTATTATAGTGATGCTCAAGTCCCCACAAAGATAGTGTGTTATTATAGAGATGTTTAAGTCCCCACAGAGATAGTGCATGAAGATGATTGTGTTTAAGTCTTCATTTAAATAGGGCCCGATTCACAAAGGTAAACTTAGACAAAAAGTCTAACTTTACTACTTTTCGGTATTCACAAAGGTAAACTTAGACCAAAAGTCTAACTTTACTACTTTTCAGTATTCACAGAGCCCCATACAGAGAATGTGAAGCTGATGATGTTGAAGTATAAACAGAGCTTGTATGTAATTACAGGAATTCTCAAGTCCCCACAAAGATGGTATGTTATTATAGTGATGTTTAAGTCCTCACAGAGATAGTTTGACATTATAGTGATGTTCAAGTCCCCACAGAGATAGTGTGTTATTATAGTGATACTCATGTCCGCACAGAGATATTGTGGTATCATAATGATGTTCATGTCCCCACAGAGATATTGTGATATCATAGTGATGTTCAAGTCCCCACAGAGACAGTGTGGAAATATGATTGTATTCAAGTTTCCACTGAAATATTTGTGTAAAGACAAAGCTTAAATACCCATACTGTAAGTGTGAAGCTAATGATGTTCAAGTCCAAACAGAGGTAGTGTGTGGTTACAGGAATGCTCAAGTCCCCACAGAGATAGTGCATGAAGATGATTGTGTTTAAGTCCTCATTAAAATAGGGCCCGATTCACAAAGGTAAACTTAGACAAGAAGTCTAACTTTACTACTTTTTAGTATTCACAAAGGTAAACTTAGACCAAAGGTCGAACTTTACTTCTTTTCAGTATTCACAAAGCCCCATACAGAGAATGTGAAGCTGAGGATGTTCAAGTCCAAACATAGCTTGTGTGTAATTACAAGAATGATCAAGTCCCCACAGAGATGGTATATTATTATAGTGATGTTCAAGTCCCCACAAAGATAGTGTGTTATTCTAGTGTTGTTCAAGTCCCCACAAAGATAGTGTGTTATTATAGCGATGTGTAAGTCCCCACAGAGATAGTGCAGGAAGATGATTGGGTTTAAGTCTTCATTAAAAGAGGGCCCGATTCACAAAGATAAACTTAGACAAAAAGTCTAACTTTACTTCTTTTCGGTATTCACAAAAGTAAACTTAGACCAATAGTCTAACTTTACTACTTTTCAGTATTCACAAAGCCCCATACAGAGAATGTGAAGCTGATGATGTTCAAGTCCAAACAATGCGTGTGCGTAATTACAAGAATGCTCAAGTCCCTATAGATAAGGTATGTTATTATACTGATGCTCAAGTCCCCACAAAGATAGTGTGTTATTATAGCGATGTTTAAGTCCCCACAGAGATAATGCATGAAGATGATTGTGTTTAAGTCTTCATTAAAATAGGGCCCAATTCACAAAGGTAAACTTAGACAAAAAGTCTAACTTTACTACTTTTCGGTATTCACGAAGGTAAACTTAGACCAAAAGTCTAACTTTACTACTTTTCAGTATTCACAGAGCCCCATACAGAGAATGTGAAGCTGATGATGTTGAAGTATAAACAGAGCTTGTATGTAATTACAGGAATTCTCAAGTCCCCACAGAGATGGTATGTTACTATAGTGATGTTTAAGTCCCCACAGAGATAGTGTGTCATTATAGTGATGTTCAAGTCCCCACAGAGATAGTGTGTTATTATAGTGATGCTCATGTTCCCACAGAGATATTGTGGTATCATAATGATGTTCATGTCCCCACAGAGATATTGTGGTATCATAGTGAGGTTCAAGCCCCCACAGAGACAGTGTGGAAATATGATTGTATTTCCTATTAAATATTTGGGTAAAGACAAAGCTTAAATACCCAAACTATAAGTGTGAAGCTGATGATGTTCAAGTCCAAACAGAGTTTGTGTGTAGTTACAGGAATGCTCAAGTGCACACAGAGATGGTATTTTATAGTAGTGATTTTCAAGTACCCACAAAGATAGTGTGTTTTTATAGTGATTTTCATGTCCCCACAGAGATAGTGTATGAAGATGATTGTGTTTAAGTCCCCACTGAAATAGTGTGTAAAGTCAAAGCCTAAATCTCTTTACAGAAAGTATGAAACTAATGATGTTCAAGTCCACAAACTCTGTGCATGGTAATAGGGATAAAGATAAAAGAAGGAAAAAGTATCAGCACAAGAGGTACCTATCGAGTGGCTTTTCGATCGAGGGGTATTGTTATTTAGTTACTCACTGCGTCATGTTCGGCCACCTGTTGAGTTACCTACTCATACGTCTCTTCTGGGAACACGGCGAAGCTGTATCCCCATTCCTGGGAGGTTTAAGAACTGAGTCATCCTGCCTACGTTGACACGTGATGCGCGTTGACGCTGGGATGCAGCATTTTAATTGGTTAGGGGGGCGGGCCCCTCTGGTGAGTTAACCCTTTCCTCTCACAGAGAGTGAGAAGGCACGGATCATATGGAGGCATTTAATGCAAATTTGGGTCATTAGAATCGAAGTGGTTTGGGACGTAAATGCAGATTTTAAGATTAAAATAAAGAGGTGCACTGGGCATTAAGTATTCAGGTGTTGATGATTAAAAAGGGATACCAAATTTGCATACACATCTATGCTACATTACTCATTCCATAACTAGGGAAAGGCTTATTCTCTTTCTATATGGAGTGTACCTTCTCGGTACAAAAGATCTAGGTTTTTTAAAAGGTCTAGCGAGCCTATTTGCTTCTGAGACTCTTCTGTGTGACTATGAGCAGGGCATGAATGTGAAAGAATGGCATACAATCCTCTTTCCTAAGCATTAGGGAATTCCAGGGTATGTCATAGTTTAAGCCCTGTCTATGAGTGGAAAGGCAGTAAATCCATCTTTGTTCCTTTTCCAGGAGGGAACTCTGACGGTCACCTTGGTGTGTGTCTAGTTGTTCTATTATCACAAATTTCACATCGTTTGTCGTGTGACAGGCTCTCAGGAAATGGTCCGTCATTTTGGTAGTATTACTTTTACATCTGACATTAATCTGATGTTCACAAATTGTTGTCTTGACCTTCCTACTTGCCATTCCTATGTAACGTAACACGCAGGGACATGTTATCATATAGATGACGTTGCTGGAATTACAATTAGTGTGTTTTTTGAGGTGCCATGTTTTAATTGGTTCCAAGTCCAGATTACCAATCAATTGGTCACACTTTGGCTGAAACACGTAGACCACTTCACTTGGTTTGTTATTTATTCACATACTTTTAGAGACGTGCAAGAGCAACTCTCTCATTCATGTCCAGATAACCTGTTTTTAACCCTACCCCAGGGACCACATAACAAAGAATTAGGGTACCCTGGAGGTAGTTTTAACTCTTACATTTTTCACTCTCACAGTATTCACTACTCACTAAAAATGCAAAACAACAAAAAACAGCTCTACTGTAATCAGTGTTGAAGCACACCTAGGAGGCACTCTGCCCCCTGGGTGGGAACCCTATGATGAAGCATGCCACCACCTAGGTTGGTGTGTGAGGGTTCTTCTGTAAACCAAATGGGTTCCCTGCAAGGGAGACTTTCTCTGATGACTCTGATGTCTGGGTTAACTAAAGCTTAGCTTTGAGCTCGTTCTCTTTGTAATTTTAGGAATGTTCAAGTTCCTTCAGGGATTGTATGTTATTATAGTGATGTGCATGTCCCCACAGAGATAGTGTGTTATTATAGTGATGTTCATGTCCCCACAAACATAGTGTTATTATAATGATGTTCAAGTCCCCAAAGAGATAGTGTGTTATCATTGCGATGTTCAGGTCCCTACAGAGATAGTGTGGGAAGATGATTGTATTCAAGTCTTCACTGAAATAGTGTGTAAAGACAAAGATTAAATCCCCAGGGAGTGTTAAACTAATGTTGATCAAGTCCAAAGAGAGGTTGTGTGTAATTATAGGAAGGCTCAAGCACCCACAGATTATAATGATTATTATAATGATGTTCAAGTCTCCACAGAGATAGTGTGTGAAGATGATTGTGTTCAGGTCCCCACTAAAATAGTGTGTAAAAGCAAAGCATAAAGTGTGAATATAATGGTGCTCATGTCCAAACAGGTTTGTGTGTAATGATAGGAATGTTCACGTTCCCTCAGAGACAGTGTGTGATGGAAATCATGATCAAATATCCACACGGATAGAGTGTTGATAAAGTGAAGTTAAAGTCCCCTGAAAGATTGCATGTGATTACAGTGATGCTCATTTCATGGGGCGTGGCCTGAGCGGCCAGCATGGAGAACACCTAGTGCAAGTCTCCCTGCTTAAAGCTCTTTTAATCAGGCTATTATTTGTCCATGCAATGGTAATTTCACCCCCAGGTCTGTGGCCCAGTGCTGGAGGGCCTGGGGGGGCACACCACCTGTTTCTGGGCCCTGCTTTGTCTGGACCTGGCCACTGGGCCTCTTGGGCCGAGGGCAAAAGTGGGGACGCCTCAGCCAGGCACTGCCACTATTGACTGGATGAAGTGACCTGCGGAGTGCTTCCTGGAGGAAATCAATTGGTCCCGGGGGTCTGGTGCTCTGTGGTCCCCTACTGCTGATCACAGTAGGGAGTCAGAGCACCAACACAGCGAGTCAGCAGCGCTGCAGCCCAGAAAGACAGGCCACGGCCTGGCAGCCAAATGCAAAAAGAACAATTGATGGACAGAATGCAGAACAATGTCATACATTCACCCCAGTACAGAGATCTGGTCCTAAATCCATCATTTTTTTACTCCCCATGCCATTCCAGTTTGAACCCAGCCATATGCAAATCAGTCTTGACCCTGCGCCCAATGGGAACAGTCCAGCCCGAATTGCCAGGCCAGGTCTTCCCTGGAGTGGAAATAAGAATCCTAGGACTGGTTTCGGGGTTTCACCCCATATCAGCCTGGATAGCTTGACTCCAGTGGCAGGGAGAGCACGGAACACTGGTCTAGAGGTGCGATTGTGGTGTGGAACTTTGGTGGCAAGGCCTAGTTTTATTGGTACCGAGCAGGTGGGTGCTGAGAGACTTAACAGGGGGCACTCTCCAGGCCTTGAACCTGAGGGTTCAGCCGCGACCTCCACAGTGTGGCTGCCCCTACATAACACAGCTATGTAACAGGGAAGCCATGTGACTGGTCCGCTGTGGGGCTCCCATGCTGGTGGCTGCAAGTGGGTCCACTCACCCCCCCAATCTCCCCTCCTTTCCTGTCTCCACCACCTGCCTAAATTATGTGATGCACCAAAGCAGCAAAGACTGGGACCAGTCACTGCCTAGACAGACCCCCCCCCCCACCAGCTTGGCAGCCACCGAATCAGACAAACTAGACACTATACTAAACTCCATAGAAATTTTCCAGCATCTCCCTGGAAGTAAAGGTGGATTCTGTGGCAACCGATGTGAAACTCCTGTGGATAAATCACAGATGCCTTGCAGAACACATCACCCACTCAGAGAGAACATTGGCTGAGCTACAGCCATCTACATTTGACCTTCATACTCAGTTACAGGGCTTAGGACATGGTCCATACTCTGGAACACAGAGCAGAAGTTTCAGAGGACCGCTCTTGCCTCAACAATGTTCGGATAGCTGCAATATGAGTGACTACCTGGTAAAAAGACCTGGTCCCCACCACAGCTTAACATCCTACTTTTCCATCAAGAGGGCCTCCTGGGTGCTGGCCTGCCGCCTCAGTGGGAGGCCCTCCATGCTCCATAGTGGCCCAAATACTACATTATAAGGACTGGAATGGAATACTAGATAGGACACTGAGTCCTGACCCCATACAGGTCGACAATCACTGCTTTCTGCATTCTATACACTGACAGTCCAGAGACAGAGGGCCTCTTTTTTGGGAGTCAAGAGTAAATTTCATGCCTTGCGGGTCAAGTAGGTCCACAGTGGCAGGCAGTCAACCCAGATGCCAGCAGCTACATTCCACAAATGTTCCGGGGACCACAGAGTTCCTCCTCTGAGGCCTCGGAAAATGGGGATACTTCCTCTGGTGTGCTACAAGAGATGGGGTCACCTCCCAGGGTTACCACCCAAATAGCAGATGACCTCCTCTAACAGAGGCCGTGGCAGTACTCCCTCGGTGCTTATCCTTCATCACCCCTGGGTCCCAGGGGTGTCTCGAGCTCCTGCCCACAGGGCCACTACTTCAGAAGCTCGATATACCCTTCAGGTCACACTCACACATTTACACTTCTGTTTCTCCATCAAGAGCATGAGCTACTCTCCCATCTATGATGCCTTTTCTCATGATCCACACCCCAATTAGGACTTACCTTACCTTGTTTTGTTTTGACTTGGTGAGGAGTGCAGTCTGTGTGTGGGTGGTGGGAGCGGGTGTGTGGAGGCAGGTGAAGTGGCAATGTCAGCAGGCAAAGGGGCTGTGGACTGAGGTGCAGCTCGGCAGCAGCATTCGTCGCAGCGTCCAAGGTTGAGCAGGTAGAGTTAGTCAGCGGTGTAGCTGCGGGAGGTGTTTTGATCAGGGTTCCTGGCATTGGGCGCAGCTATACAGATGAGTGGCATAGAGTTAAGTGTTGTAGAATGCAAAACCATAAAGTGGAGTGTTGTAGAGTGGAGTGAGGTAAAGTGCATTGGGATAGACTGTAGTGGCATATAGTGTTATAGCACACTGTGGAGTGGAGTGTTGTACAGTAGAATAGCTTAGAGTGCAGTGGCATAGAGAATAGTGGTATAGAGTGGAGTGGCATACAATGGAGTAGTGTACAATGGAGCAGTGCAGAGTGGAATATCGTACAGTTTACTGACATACAGTGTAGTGACAGAGTTGAGTGGCATATAGTGGAGAAGCATAGAGTAGAGTGGAGTGGAGTGTGGTACAGAGGAATAGCATAGAGTGTAGTAGCATAGAGTGTAGTGACATAGAGTGGAGATTAGAGTGAAGTAGAATGGAGTAGTGTACAATGTACACTGTACAGTATACAATGTAATAGCGTACAGTGGATTGTCGTGTCGTGGAGTGGTGTACACTGCAATAGCGTATAGTACAGTGGTGTACAGTGCAGTGGAATACACTGATGTGACATTGAGTAAAATAGTGTGGACTGTAGTGTTGTAGAGTGGTGTTGAGTACACTGGAATAGAATACAATGGAGTAGTGTAGAGTGGAGGGGCCTACAGTGGAGTTGTGTAGACTGGAGTGTGATAGAATGGAGTAGCGTACAGCGTAATAGCGTACAGTGAAGTGGTGTAGAGTGGAGTGGCATAGAGTGGATTAGCTTAGAGTGGAGTGGCATAGATTGGAGTGGCGTAGATTGGAGTGACGTAGAGTGGAGTGACGTAGAGTGGAGTGGCGTGGAGTGGCGTAGAGTAGAATGGGGTAGAGTGGAGTGACGTAGAGTGGAGTGGCGTAGAGTGGCATAGCAGAGTGGAATGGCATAGAGTGGAGTGCAGCAATTGAAACAGACAGTGTGAAAGTGTGAAAACTGATATAGATGTAATGTGACTGGAATACACTTTGTGAGGTGTATATGGTAATTTTTGGTAGTATGTATTAATATTGTATGTAGTATTGAAGTTATAAGTTTTATGAAAAATGTGTTATATATTTACTGCGGTACACCGTGATAAGTTTGTGGTATACCACTGTAAGTTTGCAGCATACCACAGTATATTCAGATGAGAAGTCAGTATGTGATTGGCTAATGCCTGTGTTAGCCAAAGGTATTACCACAGTACTGCGTAGACTTTTTTGCGATTATTTAAATATTTTGAAAATAGACTGTAGTACATTACATTTGTGAAATATGGTGTATTTTATGTTATTAAGATATATTTTCTTATTTATTTTAAGTACTGCGGCACTCCTGGGGCAGTACTGCGGTACCCCGTACATTTTTTTTTAATATATTGAATCTTAGAAATATTTTTCTCTACCTATTACCACTTTCATAAAGTGGTAATAGGTAGGGGAAAAATATCAAACCTAATACTTACCTATTTCTAAGATTGAAACACAGAACACAGCCAAAGTGTACCTAAAAACATCACAGCTGCCTTTAACTTTTGTAAAGGCAATCATTAACCAATCACATAATGAATTGATATCACTATGTACTGCGATACTACAAAATATCACAAAATTTTGCACAAATGCCACAACTACAGATATCACTACTTTAAAATGGCTTGCAACTTAAAAAATACTTACCCTACATACCTGTAGTACCCAAAAGGATCATCTGTGCACAATAATGTGTAATCCGGCCAAATTTAATACAAATCTGTCCAGCCATCTTTGCGATATGCATGAGTACAAAGTCTATGGAAAATGCATTGGTGCCCAAGCATGTTTTAGGGCCCTCCTTTTTTCTTTCCAACCAATTGATGAATCGCTGCAAAACTTTGCACACTCTGCTAATGTAGAAAGAGAAATAGGCCTGCAAATTTTCGTGGAGAATTATCAAATGTGTGTAAAGTTATTAATGTTAAAGAATTAGAGGAATTCTTTTTTCTAGTAACCCTAACTATAACTACAGAGTGGATACTGTAATCTACCAGTTATAGTTATCTCAAGTAACTGCAACTCGTGCCCTAAAGTACTAAAGATGCACTTCTCCTCTCGCATATTGCATCACTGATTACATTTTCAGTGACTACATCCCTAATGACATCTGAAATTACATCATTGATAACAAAACTGTGCAGGACGAGGGTGCAAGATATAGTTACTTTAGGGCATGATGTGATGTGATTGTTTATTTATTGTTCAGTTAGTTAAAACCATAACAATATTACAAAACACTGTTTAAAAATGAAAGAAGAGCAAATTGCATAAAAGTTACATATCTCTTAAAAAAAAACATCGTAAATTTATATAGTTATTAAAATATAGTTCATAATTTATCCATTACTCGGATTTGGCTTTCAGTTCTCGTTCATGGAAACATAAAAATTTAACCAATTTACAGTTCATTTGGGGCTCGGTGGAATCTAGTCCTCTTATAATAGCTATTCTGCAAGACTTTATGCCTCTATCCAGAAATGCTCGCCGTAAGATTGTAGTTCGTGCTGGTTGCAGTATCTTACAGTGGCATACAAGATGAATCAGATCTTCCTTTTGGTAGCCACAGTGCCAGCAATTTTCGCGTTTCCTTTGTACCCAATGAGGGGCTTCTGCAAGAGTAGGAAATGCCCAAACCTTAATGTAATTAATTTTCTTTTCACATAGATCGAGAAAGTGGAGTCCAAGTAGGCCGCTTGTTTCAGTGTTTTATACGAGTTAATCACTGTCCACGAATGAGATCTTGTCGAAAAAATGTCTTTATCAACCAGCAGCGAATGGAACTTTGCAGCCTTATTTAATGTTAATTTGAATGTTTGGTAGGGCATTTGCTTATTCCACAACTCGTTTGTGCAGGTAATCCTTAATGCATGTGCCAGGAACTTGTGGGCTGGCGAGTGTTTGTCCTGCTCCATTTCCTGCCATAGGAGTCATTCAGACTGTTGACCTCTACATTTTGCTTTATTTGGTACCATACTTTTATATATGAGTAGAGTCTACCCAGTGTTTCGTTTTTTAGCCCAAACTCCAGGCACATCTGTGCTGGAGAGGCCGGCTTTGGGAGTTCGAGAACTTTTTTGTAAATGCTCGTTATCAGTCTGTTTAAGGTTTCTGCGTCCTTCCCATGCATTGCGGCACTGGCATACGATAGTGAAGGTAGTGCTTTAGCTGAGATTATTGTCAATATGGGTTTCAAAGATGGACCCTCCAGTTTCTTTACAAGTGTTTTAAGGGCAAATGTTAAAGCTCCCGCTCGCTGCGTCATATATATTATCTGGTCTCGAAAAGATAATTTATCATCGATATAGAATCCCAGATATTTGTAACATGATTCTCTCTCCAATAAAGTGCCTTTTACTCTGATGTGGTGAGTCGAGGCTGCTCGATTAGTAATAAGCATGGATTTGGTTTTTGAAAGGTTTAGTTCCAAGTTATTTATCGACAAGAATTCAGAGAGTTCATTAAGTAGTCTTGTCAGGCCTACCTTGGAGAGGCTTAAAAGGACGATATCATCTGCGTAGGCGAGATGCGACAGTTGCTGATTACCCAGTTTGGGGGAGTGTGAGTTGATTCCATCGAGCTTTCCTGAGAGGTCTGAAATGAATAGATTAAATAGATGCTGTGCCAATACGCACCCCTGTTTCAGTCCTGTGCTGGTATACACTTTCCTGGATATTCTTTCTCCATTTCCGAGCTTCACGCGCACCCAAGTATCTGTATAAAACAGCAGTAAACCCTTCAATAGTTTATCCGGTATACCCCTGGATTTTAATTTAGACCACAAAAGTTTCCGGTCTATGCTGTCAAACGCAGTTTTAAGATCGATATAGCACAGGTGAAGATCCTGTTTTCTGCTTTTGCATCTTTCTGCGACCAGCGAAATGCACAGAATGTTTGTAATGGTTCCAATGCCCTTCCTGAATCCAGTTTGATTTTTCGGTATTAAGTTACATTCTCTAGACCAATCCTCTAGCTCTTTAAGGACTAATGTGGCAAAGTATTTGGCTTCAACATCCTGTATGGCGATTAACCAGTAGTTTTTGGACTGGATCTGTCGCCTCCTTTATAAATGGGAGTAATGATTGAACCCTGCCAACTATCCGGGATCTGGTTATGAAGTTCAACGTCGATATAAAGTTTACCTAAGATCGAGCTCCAGTATTCGGGATCATGTTTGAAGGTCGCTTGGGGAATGCCGTTCGGACCAGCAGCGCCATCGTTTTTCCCTTTCTTAATTATATTTGTTATTTCTTCAGTTATATACGTCAATTGTTTGATCTGTGACTTCAATTCGCTTTCGGAAATCAGCTTCACATTCTGCAATTGGGGCATGAGTTATAGTAACTTGAGATAACTCTGATTAAAAGAACAATTGTTACTAATTTTAAGCATACAATTTATGGAGAAGCGTTAAATACTTTTATTTTGAAGTATACTTTAGTCTTTGCTAGTGACACGTTCCACAAAAATAAGGCTCGCATCCCAACCTTCTTGGGTGACCACTCAGGGAGTAATACTGATTATATTGTGATATCGGCAAAGCTTTCCCATCTACTATTAGATTTTATAGTGGCTAGTTATTGTGTAAGTGATCATAATCCCCTATTATCACACTAAATTATTACTTTACACCTAATAGTTTAAAAAAAAGGATGGGATAGCCTATTCCAAAAGTAAAAGATTAAGGTTAAAATGGGATAAAATTGACCCTATTGTATTCAATCAAAATATTGTGGTCAGAAAAATGGCCTCTATTTTAACCTGTCTGAAGGAGGATACAGGGCCTGACATCATACAAGATGGGTTTAAGAACATTTGCAGGTCCATATCGGACAATTTAAATTCCACTAGATCCCCCAGAGAGTCTCCCCCCACTGATGGGTCAATGCGGCTTGTTCAGCTGCCCATAAACAGTTGATGGCAGCTCTTAAATCTTGTCTCTGTTTAATACAGGAAGTTAAGGATGCAAGAAGGTTATATATAAATCAACTTTAAAGGAAAGGAAAATTGAAATAAAGAAATAAAGCATGGTAAGACCTCATAGTGGTGGGGAGGACTAGGGATGATATGAAGTTTTGGGATGTGGTAAACCAGCCTTTTTCAGAGCTAGAGGCCCCAAAAGTGGCACGCCTAATTCCTGGTGATTTCTGGGTCTCCAATTTTTACAAACTTTTTCAATCAGGAAATAAGTCCACCAATATAGGATGAACTATTGCTTGATTCCCCAAAACCCACAAAGTCTCCTGATTCGCATTGACACCCACAAAATGATTCTAGCCAATGGGAAATGTGTTCCCGGAAAGGAACCTGGCCCAGACGGCGTCCCTGCGGATATTTTTAAATCAAATATAGACCTGTGGGACACTTGCAAACTAATGTTTTTAAATCTGCTGTCTCAGGTGCTACTCTAGACTCCTGAAGTACAGCCATAGTTGTCCCTATTTTTAATAATGGAGACAGATCTTTGCCATCCTGCTATAGGCCAATTTCCTTATTGGACTCCAGCATTACGGTTCCGGGCCGCGTCCTTTTGTTCCATATGGAGAGATGGGCTGTTGAAAATATTATCTTAAAAGAAATCCAATTTATTGGTTTAGGCCAGGTAGTGGCACTGTTGATCAGTGCTTAAACCTTTACCTTATAGCAGGTAAATGTGTTAGTGCCGGGGGAGGGACACTACATCTGGCCTTTATTGACTTTTCAAGTGCATTCGATTTAGTGAACTGCTTGAAGGTATGGCATCAAATAGAAAGGATAGGCAATGAAAAAGAACTCCTTGTCCTCATAAGGCGCTTACATCAGGACCTTACGGTTAAGGTCGGTTTTTGGCCCCTCTGGGGCATGCTCCCCTCATATTAGTTCCACCAGGGGCATTAGATAGTTTGGCATATTAATTATGAAGATTCTATTATCTGTTATATCAAAACAAGAATCCGGTTATGGCCTCAACTTTGCCTGCACACCGTTTATCCCTAACGTTTTTGAGAGTGCTCACTCTTTTGGGTCAACCGAAAAAACCCAAGTTTAAACATACAATTCAACAATTTTGAGGCGCACAGTAAGGTTCTTTCACAAAAGAGTCTGAAAGGATCTCTTATAATTTACAAAGTTTACACACTACTCATATTTAGGTCAAATGACAGCAAGAGGCTTTTACTAGTCATATAACACAAAAATGTGATTCACAATTGGATTGTTTTTCATCATCTTTATTCTTTAATTTCTCAAATTTCGTGATAAAACAGGAGGACAATTCCAATATGGAAACAGCCTATGCATTTCGTCCCTATTCACATGGGACTTCTTCAGGGCAACACTTAATATTATGGGAAGTCTTATCTTCAACCAACCGTCGGATGCTGAGTACTCCTTATATACTGTTAAAACCTCATATATTTCCTCTATAGATCCAATGTTTGTTAGGCACATCTACAGCACAGTCAATTTTATGCACGGTATCCTATTCCTTTTCTTACTCTCCTCGTGATCTCCTATTATATAATCCAAAGCGGAGAAAATATATGAGTGTTTACTCAAAGGTCCTCTTCTCATCAGGCATCCACTTTTATCAGCCTTTTCCGCACTTTCCTTTGACTATCAGGGCGTGTAATGCCCCCTGGTTCTCGTAGCAATCCGCTGTCACCAGTATCACAAACCTGTGATACTGGTGACAGCGGAAAAGGCTGATAAAAGTGGATGCCTGATGAGAAGAGGACCTTTGAGTAAACACTCATATATTTTCTCCGCTTTGGATTACATAATAGGAGATCACGAGGCGAGTAAGAAAAGGAATAGGATACCGAGAGACCCATAAAGGCCAATAAATTGCCATATAATTTTTTTTTCTCAATGCATAGGAATTCGCGGATTTCCCTTGGTGCTCAGCACAACCCCCATCCCCTGCGGAACTCCGAATTCTGACGCAGCTCATCAGAGGCCCATGGCGTTTTCTGGATATTTATGGATGTGTCCCATTTATCATATAATCCATCATCGGCTGCATAATCTGCAGATTTTACCAAAACAATGTTTCAAGTTTAAACAGATCATAAATGACTAAAACCAGTGACAAGGGCTGGCACGCAGTAGAAGGCCCTTTGCAAAAGGTGACTGGTAACCGTTTTTGCATATTGCTGTATTTGGGTGTCAAATTGGTACTAATGAAGGGAAACTTTTGCCAAGATAGTGTTAGTATGTAAAAATGACAAAATAATTAGGTGAAACTATCACAAAATGTGCCCCATAATGCTGCAAAAAGTGATTTTTCTTGCCACACAATGTTGCCAAACATGATGTATAATTTGGTCCTCCTCTATACTGTAATTTCAGAGGCCCTGAGTATAGTATACTAGACTGGTTACTTCAAGCTCGCCAGGGAGAAATTCAAAGATAAATTATGAGCCCATTCTAGTGACAAAGGGCCAATTTCTTTAAATGCAGGTCTGCATTTGCCATGCTTTCTCTGAGAGTGAATTAAATAGCCGAGTGACCATGTTAATTTCACAGATCAAGTTTATCTAATGTCTATAGGGTAAGCAGGCATCCTCTATCTGGAGGGCCTTTTGTCATCTATCCCGACAAATTTCAGAAAATTTAGGACCTATTCTAATTTCCAGAGAAGTTCGACTAAACACAGAAGAAAGCAAGTTTTTATGTCTTCTAGTGCAGAAGTAGTTAGCCAGGGGCGGCTCCTCCGCTAATGCGGAGGAGCGTTGCCCCAATGCTTTAAGGCAGTGCAGAGGAAAAAGAAGATGATAATAACAAAACGTGTTATTATCATTTCCTTTTTCCATTCCTAGGTGCAGGGAGGGGCGGGGCTGGCCAGAGCAGGGGCGAGGGGAGGAGTGGTTTGCCTACTCAAAGTGCGCATGAATGTTTGACCAGCCATCTTGGGCCGGCCATACATTCATGCGCACTTTGCATGTTCTCCATGAGACTGTATTACACAGCCTGGTGGGGAACATGCACAGGCTCCCTGTCCCCATTTGAGCGCCGAACCTCTGCGCTCAGACCAATCACAACACTGCAATGCAACGTTGTGATTGGCTTAAGGGAACTTAGGGGAACCAATCATAATTCTGCATTGCAGCGTTGTCATTGGCTTAGGAAGCCAGGGAGCCCGGGTGCTTCCCCTGCAACGAGGAGAGGCTGCATAGAGGCGATGGATGGCGGCGCAAGCAGCAGGTAAGTTTTAAATTATTTTTTGTCTATTTTTTTCTACAACCCCCCACCACCTTCCCTACCGCCTCTGTATTTAGCTGCACATCATTGTATTGAATTTCTTGTGCCACATTGTCTGTGCTACCTTGATGAGCATTAACATTTAAGTCATTATGTTGCCTGGGTCAATGCAAAATCATAGCTCTATGCTTGTGTTCAAAGAGTGTTATGGTTTATGTTTTTAAAAAAAGGGTTAACATGAATATTGAACACTCCAACCAGTCTTTATTATTTTTTGCATTCTGTGGCTTATCATTCTATGCTGATGAAAATAATAAAGTTCCCAAATGCACAGGATAAAAGTAGAATTAGATGTACTATTCTTTGAGAGCTCAATGTTTATGTACTAATATTCCCAATTAATGACAAGGAGGCTTGCTAGAACTTACTGTCCAGAAGTCATGCAGCACAGAATGGAAAATTTGTAAACAAAGTCAGATATTTTACCTATAAAGGCAAATAAGTGAACGCGCAGGAGCAAATACAAAACATTTCAGTCTGTGCCTATAAAAACACTTCCTCTGTAATGCAGGAATACATAAAACTATTTTCAGATTTAAAATGAGGCATTTTGCGTTCCTCGAGTCATGTACGCTTTACCTAAACTGTTGTTTAGTAGCTGGTTCGTTTTCAGATTGAATTTCCAGCCAGGGCATCAAGGTTCGGAAATTCCTGTTTTCAGAGAGCAGAAAACACAGGTACTCAGATCTCCTTTTCTTATCTGGATACAACGCATGGAATGTGCCTTTGACAAAGGCAGGAGATTCTTTTCATGTATCTTTGCAGATGTTATTCTTCTCCTTCCTCGGAGAAGAGCCCTTCCATTGCCGGTACTCCTTGGCAGCCCTTCCCCCTAATGGGTGTGCAGGGTGGGGACCCTGCAAAGCAATTCAGCCTCTATTGTCATGCCCGTGGCCGAGAAAGAGGTGTGAAGAAGAGCTCACATCAGTGCTGCATGACAAAGACCTTGACTTTCCCAGCACCTGTCAGGCCTTTTTCAACCTTTGCCCCCGTGTCTGCATGGCGAGAGCCTTCCGTATCTTTCTGAATCATTTAACTGCCGTCTTTGCTGTATAATTCCTTTTTTGATACAATAAACTAGGGTTCTCATTTTGTGCTGTTCGAACTTCCTCCCAGTAGCCCCCTTTCCCTCGCATTGTCTCTTCTAAAAGTACAGTTTGCTCAGGTTGTTTGTATGAGGTCTTAGATCTTTGTCTCATATATAAACTTTACACTTAGAAAAGCATGGTTTTGTTAAATCCCTTATATTTTAAACTCACTGCGTGGACAAAGCAACTCCTCCCAGAAGCACATGGTACTAAAACGGATTAAATCATTCTTAATAATGCTTGCGTTTGTGAGATGGCACAGGCTGCGGGCCTCATAAAAGCATTTCTAAATACATACACCAGAATTTTCTTTTCGTAAATACTTTATTTTCCCATATGTTTCTCGTAAGTACCAATCTTTCTTGCATGATGTTGCTCTTGTTTGACATAGTTGATAATTGTCTCAGCAGATTTTACTGGTTTCAGAAAAAATACAACATAAACTGCTCCAACAATTTTAAGTTAGATGTGACGGATGCATGCAAAGTGCACTTGGACACTGCACAACTTATTCGCCAATCTAGCATTTGTTAATTGATATTTTTGGCATTAGAAAAGGGGTGACATTTTCCCAGCATGGGTTAACAGTCCTGTTTTAGCTTCAGATGTCTGTGGGCCAGGGGCTTTATCATCAGCAGGAACAAACATGTACATGTTTAAGTCCATCTAAAATACAAAGGGGCAGATTTACGAGGACTGGCGCATCCCTGCATATTAGCAGGGATGCGCCAGTAAAGATGCGACACGCAGGAATACCCTTGCGCCACCATGGATGCGTCGCATTTACAATGCGACGCACCGTGGCGCAAGGATAGTCAGATGCGTGTCGCATCTTCTGGCGTAAGTGCAGCGCATTGCTGGATTCGTGTCGCAAGCGCGACGCAACTCCAGCAATGCTCAGGGGTGCCCTATGCCTAACATGCTGCGTCACTCCTTACGCCTGCTTCAAGCAGGCCTAAGGTTTTGACGCAGCATGGACGTAAAAGTGACTCAGTGAAATCTTGTAGATTTCACTGCGTCACTTTACGGGGCTTCCATGCTGACGGAACGCCCACCCTGCATACATTATACCTGATGCAGGTATAATGTAGCGCAGGGCTTTACAACGTGACGCATCTCACTAGATGCGTCACGTTGTAAATCTGTCGCATGGTGGCGCATTGTTTACACAGAAGTGACGCAACAGTGTCGTAAACATGTCGCAAGGGGCTTGCGGACTTACTTACTTGTAAATCTGCCCCAAAATACTCTATTTCGTTTTCAAAAAGTGCTTTGGAAAGCATTTTTGCATAGTTACAGTGCTGGGTTCAACCACAATAAAGGCAATACAATGCCAAATTTGCTAAATCATTCCTTCTCAGGCACAGATTAGTATTCGATTATAGTTTGTCTAATTTTCACATCACTAACCCATGGACACCATGTTGCCCATGTTATTGATTGTCCCAACCCCCTCCACTTTTGTCCGTGTCCTGGCTCCCAGCCCCTCCCTCACATCCTTTTTTGTACAAGTTGCCCCCAGCCTGACCGCCCTCCCTCCTGTGTCTCCTCCACACTCATTCTTGTCTGATATTATACAAAAAAGTGCTATAATGTGGCTTGTGACTAGAAGGGGAGGGCCTTTTTTCCGTTTTGCCCTTCCTCCGTACTGCCCCCTGCCAGCCCCGCTATTATGCGGGCAAACCTGGCCATGTCATGGCACTTTTATTTTACATACAGCCACATGTCACAGAACCCACAATGCTATACAGCATCACTAAACAATTTTGACAATGCCAATTGCTCTGTTGTTGGCGGTACCTATGGCTTTGACAATGTTTGATTAATTTGTTTCTTTCAAGAATCACTGCAGCTCCCCATGGAAAAGTTACTACATCTACGGCAGCTGCCAATGTGAATCTGCTGCAACGAGAGTACCTCCAGTGCAACTTCATTACAATTATTAAAGCTCTCGATGTGACGTCACTACTGCAAGGGCACCTCCCAATATCATTGTAGCTAACTTAGGCAGGTTCAAGGTGACATCTCAGTAGGTACGGAAGTTCCAAGGATAACATCACATCCTCCAGGGTAGCTCCATTTATAACATCACTGCAGTAATGGAATCTCTCAAGGTGACGATATTGCAATGTGACAGGAGTACAGTGAGGGCACTTCCTTGCATGATGCCAAAACAAAAAGGCAGCTGCCAGTGTAACATCACCACACTGAGGACCCATTGTATTGCCTCCACGGTGAGGATAGTCCTGTGAGAGTACACTGCCCTGAAGGTAGTACCCATTGTATTGCCTCCACGGTGTGTCACGTCACTGCAGTGAGGGCAGCTTTCAGTATATTATCTACTTAAGGAGTAGTTGCAAAAGTGATGTTACTATAGCAGTGCTTTGAATGGGCCGGTACTGTCTGGTACTGAGTACCTGCACTACTTTAAATTGAAAGGAAGAGTACAAGTGAGTTGTCCCTCTGATGCCAAAGCAGTTTCAAGAGTGATGTATCTACAGTAAGAGCAGTTCTCAGAGTGATGTCACTGTCAACTGTGCAGCTCCCAGGGTGAAGTCCCAGCAGGAAGGGCAGAACCGAGTGTGATGTCACTGCAGGAAATGAAGCACCCAGGGCGAGATCAAAGTGGAGGATGTGCGATAGGTGGAAGTTGGTTGGGGCAGCTTGCAGTATGCAGGCCCTTCAAAGAGAGACGTTGACAGTGTGAGGAGAGAGAAGCTCGCAGTTGAAGGTCAATGGAGGTAGGGCAGCTCCCAGTGTTATATTGTTGAAGGGAGGGCAGCTCCCAGTGTTAGGTGATGGTAGGAAGGGCAGATCCCAGGGTGTTATAATGCTGAAGGGAGGGCAGATTCCATTTTTATATTGCTGAAGGGATGGCAGCTCCCAGTGTTATATTGTTGAAGGGAGGGCAGCTCCCAGTGTTATATTGCTGAAGGGAGGGCAGCTCCCATTATTATATTGTTGAAGGGAGGGCAGCTCCCAGTGTTAGGTGATGGTAGGGAGGGCAGATCCCAGTGTTATAATGCTGAAGGGAGGGCAGATTTCATTTTTATATTGCTGAAGGGATGGCAGCTCCCAGTGTTATATTGCTGAAGGGAGGGCAGCTCCTAGTGTCAGGTGATGGTAGAGAGAGCAGATCCTGCATGATGTCAGCGTTGTAAGTGCTGGCTCCATGGGGCATTGCTGTGGCGAGTGACAGTTTTAGTGTGAGTTTACAACAGTGAAGGCTGCATTCCGTGTATGGAATATCACGCTACTAAGGGCAGTTCTCAGTGTGTTTGTGATGTTGGTGCACCAAGGAAAGCTCTCTGTATGATGCATTACCAGTGTGATGCCACTGCAGTGTGAGTAGCTCCCATTATTATCAATGTGATGTCACTCTGGTGAGGACAGCACTTACTGCATGTAAGTGTTGATATTGTTAATTAGTATGTGTACAGTGCTCAATTTGTCATTAATGCATCTGGCAAATTGGATCTATTGTCTCTCTGCAATGTTCTGGCAAAAATAGATTTTAATAGGGGCACAGATGATCAAAGGGTAGAAATTACAAATGGTTAGTCTCTTAAAGACTTTAGACTTCTAAAGAGTGAGAACTTATTTCCTTTACTCTTTCTTTGTAGGTCAACAAACATTGCTGCTTCTCATATCACTAACTCCCATTATTACCATTTGTCATCATTTTTAGACCAGAATTTTTTTTAATTACGCTGCATACGTTACACAATTTTTGGAATTCCCCAAATTGCACCACTTCACATAAATAATATCAGGCTATTTGCCGCATACTTTTACCACAAGTGCATGGGAATAATGAGAATGGCTTGAACATGAGCGGCTGTTGCTTGTGCCACTTGTGTTTTTTCATGCTGTTTTTACTGCAAAACTCATTTTATGCAATGTAGCATTAAATAATGGATTCTCATTTTATATATTTACGGGTGATTTAGCGTAGTTTTCCTGAAATGTTGCATAATTACACAAAAGAAAATTATGGGAATGCATTACACCCTATCATTTTACAAATTTTTTAAGGATCTTTGCCTAGCAGACGTTGCCAAATGGATTACTAGGCCTTCTCTGATTATCCCCTTTTTTAGTGCACATATCAAATAGGCACTGTGCCCCAAGGTAAGATAAGAGCCCCTTACTGGTCACTCATCTAAGAAATCAAAACACTTCCAATATAGGATGATAATAAATGCACACTGTGCCAGCCATTCATTCCCTAATAATGTAGTATGATACTAGTCCAAAAATGTGCTTCTCTACCACACACGAAGCACTGTAAAATACAATACAATAGCAGAGCCCCAATCTTTAATTGCAGGAGCAAGCTGCTGTTGGTTCCTCCCCCGACCTGTTGGACCTGGCCCTTTCTGCAGGGTAATTTCCAGACTTGATGCCTTCCTCCTACTTTTTGCTGAATTACTGTTGTTCCCCTTAGGACTTTGTGCACTTTACCACTGCTAATCAATGCTAAAGTGCTTGTGCTCTCTCCCTAAAACATGATCACAGTAGCTTATACCTCATTGGCATATTTAATTTACTTATAAGTCCCTAGTAAGGTGATATTACATGTGCCAAGGGCCTGTAAATTAAATGCCACTAGTGGAACTGCAGCACTGTTTCTGCCACACACTTAAGTAGCCCTTTAAACATGTCTCAGGCCTACCACTGCAGAGCCTGTGTGTGCAGTTTTAACCTGCCATCTTGACCTAGCAAAATAAACCTTTTGCCAGGTCGAAACCTTCTTTTTAATACATATATGTCACCCTTAGCCAGGACCACAAATGACATCTTCTGAAAAAAACATTGGGTTTGTAGCCACAGATGTCCCTCACACAATACTGTCTGGAGAGAAAGCCTTCAAGATATTTCTGTCCTGGACCACCCTCATGAAAATGGAGAATTGTGATGGCTCATGATCTTGTTCTTGGTACTTAATCAAATGCTTCAAGTGGAGCGGAGGGTGACCATGTGCAGCAGGTGGGGAAAAACTAGCTGGAAAGAGTCCGCCTTCTCCAAGCAGTCATCCACATACTATAAAGTATCTATTCCCAGTCTGCAAAGATGTCCTGTGAACAACACCAAGACCTTAGTAAAAACTTGAGAACCCAAAGTGAGGCCAATAGGAAGGACTAAAAACTGGTGGCAGTTCTACCCTGCAAGAAATCTCAAGGACTGCAATATGAAACTCGGCATCCTGTGAGTCCTAGGACACATTGTTTCCTGAAGGTCCTGGACCTGAAGAGCTTGGCTGATAAAGAGCACTTAGAATTTTTCTTTCCCCATGAAGGAGTTGAGGAGACTCAGATCACAAATAAGACTCAGGCTCTACTCTTCCTTGGAGACCAAGAAGTAGCAGAAGCTTCACCCAGGCCCCCTCTGGGCCTTTCATACTTCCCAATGACACCACTGGTAAGAAGGTTTAGGATTCTCTATGACAAGATAAGGTCCTGAATGGCTGGAGGAGAAGAACAGATTGAGGGGAGACTTTGGGTGGACATATCTTGAAGGGGAGAGCATATCCTTGGTTAATGATTTGGAGGACGCACAGTTCTGGAGTCATATTCTTCTAGTGGTCCCTAAACTTAGACATCTGTCCACCAGTCTAGTGATTGTGTTCAGCAGAGACAAAAGTAAATGTTTTGAAATAGTAAGGGTGAGAAAGGAGGAGGAGTAAGACTGCTGTTGTTGTTGGCATCTTCTTTTGAGCCTGCTTTTAACCTCTATAGCCACAAATAAAATTGGTGTTGGTCCTGAGGAAGATAAGATGGTTGAAGCACAAAAAAACATGTACAACCTTGAAAAGCTGCAACTGGTCTAATAGTGCTGCTGTGTCTTTTGTGCTGGGAGAGCAAAATCTCATTTGATGCTCTCATGAGGGGTAAATCAGGCCCTACTTGGCTTGTTAAGGGATCCATAAGGATGGTTAGCATTTATCACTTGAAGTATGTTCTCACTGTCTCTCTGTCTGTATCATTCTATGTCTCTCTCTGCCTTTAATAGAGAGACTTCTCTCCCTCTTCTGCTATTTTTGCTTTCTTTTCTGTTTCTAGTAGAAGGGATGGGGGCTGATAAACAATTTGGAGGTGAACATAACAGAATAAGCTTAGGTAACCTTTTCATGGGAGTCTTTAAGTCAGCACAACATAAAAGCAATGAGGTGAGAACTTGAATACAATTTGCCCAAGCAATGCAAGAAATAGCCATTCACGTTCTGGCCATTCCTGTTCTTCCTGAACGCTCATGCTAAAATTTTACAATGAAAGGCACTTAATTACGCCATGTATAATGGTGTAATTTCAGGAATTTCATATAAAATGTGTGAAATGAAATACCAGAAATTACGCTAAGTACTCCAGTGTATTTACATTTTTCTTGGGCCTAGTGGGAATGAAAGCTGCAGATTCCAGTGCCACTTGTAGGTGAGGCAGACCAGAAGAAAGAATTAAGTATGCAGGCATTTTCTCAGAAGAAAAGGTGTTTGTTGCAATTGCAGAACTTATAAAGGACGAGGCCCCCAGGTCTAATGTGAATGATTGAAACAGCTACCCAGTTTGTGTGAGCCCATGTTTCCCCTGTTGTTCAATCAATCAATCAATCATGTCACTTATAAAGCGCACTACATACCCGTAAGGGTCTCAAGGCGCTGGGGGAAGAGGGGGGTGGTGCTGCTACTGATCGAAGAGCCAGGTCTTGAGGAGTCTTCTGAAGGCCAGTAGGTCTTGGGTCTGTCGGAGGTTGGTACGGAGGGTGTTCCAGGTCTTGGCGGCGAGGTGGGAGAAGGATCTGCCGCCGGCGGTCGTTTTCCGGATGCGGGGGACTGTGGCGAGGGCGAGGCTGGTCGAGCGGAGCTGGCGGGTGGGGGTGTAGAAGCTGAGTCGTCTGTTGAGGTAGGCTGGTCCGGAGTTGTGGAGTGCTTTGTGTGCGTGGGTGAGGAGCTTGAAGGTTATCCTCTTGTTGACAGGGAGCCAGTGCAGGTCTCTCAGGTGGGGTGTGATGTGGCTGCGTCGGGGGATGTCGAGGATAAGACGTGCAGAGGCGTTCTGGATGCGTTGCAGCAGTCTCAGGAGCTTAGCCGTCGTTCCTGCGTAGAGGGCGTTTCCGTAGTCCAGCCTGCTGGTGACGAGGGCCTGGGTGACTGTTTTTCTTGTTTCGGTGGGGATCCACTTGAAGATCCTGCGGAGCATTCGGAGGATGTTGAAGCAGGATGAGGAAACGGCGTTGACCTGCTTAGTCATGGAGAGGGTGGGGTCGAGGATGACCCCTAGGTTGCGTACGTGGTCGGTGGGTGGCGGGGCTGTTCCCAGTGATGTTGGCCACCAGGAGTCGTCCCAGGCTGAAGGGTTGGAACCAAGGATGAGGACCTCCGTCTTGTCCGAGTTCAGCTTCAGGCAGCTGGTCCTCATCCATTCGGCGACGGCCTTCATTCCTTCGTGGAGGTGGGCTTTGGCGGTGTGAGGGTCTTTGGTGAGGGAGAGGATCAGCTGGGTGTCGTCGGCGTAGGGAGATGATGTTGAGGTTGTGCTGTTGGGCGAGCGTGGGCGAGGGGTGCCATGTAGATGTTGAACAGCGTTGGGCTGAGGGAGGAGCCTTGGGGTACGCCGCAGATGATCTTGGTGGCCTTGGATCGGAAGGGGGCGAGGCGGACGCTTTGTGTTCTGCCGGAAAGGAAGGATGTGGTCCAGTCCAGGGCCTTCTCTTGGATCCCGGCGTCGTGAAGGCGTGTTCGTAGTGTGTGGTGGCAGACCGTGTCGAAGGCGGCTGATAGGTCCAGGAGGATGAGGGCTGCTGTTTCTCCGTTGTCTAGCAGGGTCCTGATGTCATCGGTGGCGGCGATGAGGGCGGTTTCGGTGCTGTGGTTGCTGCGGAAGCCGGACTGGGAAGGGTCCAGGATGTTGTTCTCCTCGAGGTAGCGGGTCAGTTGTGAAAGTATTACTCCCCCCCTCATTGATCATAACCCTTTAGTTGTAAAGGGGTGCTAATAGAGGTGACACAAAATCTTAGAGATCTATAATCCTCATTGATATAGATTGTTCGCTATACACAAAATTAATTCTGAAGGCAATCAAAGAATGGGTAGAGGAGCAGGAGAAACTGAATGCAACTCAAGGGTTATTAAGACAAGAACTAGCAACCACTGATCATGTCTTTATCTTCCTTCACATTGTGAATAAATTCAACACGATATAACAGACGCCTTTATATGTAGCATTTTTGGATTTCCCCTCCACCTTCAATATGGTCTAGAGGGCTAGAATGTGGTAAGAAATGGAGAACCTGGGAATAAATGCAGCATTACTATATAGTCAAAATACTCTACACAGAAGCTACTGCCCATGTAAGAGTGGTCCTAAAACAGAGCTTGAACAGGCAATTTCCAACATCAGGTGGAGTGAAACAGGAGCCGTATCATGATGGTATTTTCTGTCTCAGTGCAGAGCTTTGCGCCTGTTTTTTTTTGTGCCTGCAGTGTGTAAAGTTAATTCATTTAACCCGAGTTGTAGATGCTCTGTGAGAAAGGTTCAACAACAAGCATGTTTAATTTTGGGATTGCAAACCCCAGCATCCTCAGCAGTGGCCAATTTGTTGACTCTGGTATTTAAGGTTGCCTGTCTGAGGTCTTCCCTTCATCAGCATGAATATTGAAAGAATGCAGATGAGTTTTTGGTAGAGCTCCTATAGTCTGGTTTTTGTGGCATTACCAAGGAGCTCTATCATCGAGGACATGGGAACGTTGCTGAGATCCTCAACCTTCAATATGGAGAGGGTATGCATTGTATGGAAAGATGGACATATGGAAAATCCTCAGTTCTTTGTTTTGTGCATATTCCTCACCTTCCTCTTTTGGAACTTTAGATCTTTCTGTAACTGTCCGCTTTGATGACCTAAAAATGCTACTGTGAGCAATGCAAAGAGCGGGGTACTTCCATGAGCTACCTTGCTGTGCTGCGCTGCCTGAAAGGGCAGTAATGCACTCTATTTAACATCAAACAATGCATTCCTGTCCTTTCCTTGCGCTGGCACACTGGCTGCCTAGCACCAATGCAGGTACCATTGCGCCAAGATGCCCAATACAGGCACCGTTGCACCAAGGTGCAAAGGTGCCTGCGTTGTAAGCAGGATTGTTTTTGTGCTGGAAGGGGCACCTTCTTGCACAAACAATGGAAATAATGAGGAGAAAAAAAGATATTTCTGCTTGTTATACTTCCCCTGGGGAGGCATTGCATTTTGACGCATTCCCAGGTCAACCATTAATGGTAAATCTGGGAATGTGCCAAAATTCAATGGTGGATGCGTGGTAACACTAACGCACCACCCATGGCATGCCTCCCTGGAGCAGAATAATGCAAAGCAGTGATTTGCTCTGCCTTGCGTTACTCCAGATTTATCAAGCTATGCAAAACCACGCAAGGTGTCATTGCGTGGCTTATTGTTGCGTCACCCTTGCACCCCCTTGTGTGGTGAAGGGCAATGTAACAATATAATAAATATGGACCTAGGGATTTTGGGACATTTAGTTTGTAGTCACATAGCTTCCAATGTGGGAGCATCAGGAAAATACAAAAATATTTTGGAAAAGATGAAAGTATTTTATGTTGTGCTTGCCAAATAACACCATATGTTGGCGACATATTTGCCTTCCTCTGTGGCCACAGATTATGATACAATTTCTGTAGAACCATAGAAGAGTAGTGTGGCAGTGGAAATACAAGAGTGTTGCCTGTAATACTGGTCTGTTTCTTTTTTTTAACATTTTCGCCGGATCTGCGGATCCCCGCGGAAAAAAATGCTTTTTTTGACCCTGGGGAGGGGGGGGGCCCACTGGCACACCCCCAAGAGGCCTAGGGGGTCAGGCCTCTTAGGTGTTTCTACCCTGCCCCCTTTCCATACTTAAAAAAAAAAATTGTGTGACTCTGTTCAACCAAGTCCCAAGATGGCTGCCAACAATTCCTGGTTGAAGTGTTGGCAGCCAACAAATTTCAGTAGGATTTCATAAGACTCTTGAGCTCCCAGATATCTATATCTTTTTAGCTTAAATGTCTCAAAAAATACTGAATGGATTTACAACAAATAAAAAAAGCAGACTTTCTGGACCGACATCTAGCTTTCTGCCAAATTTGGTGTAATTTCGTTCAGCAGTTAAGGCTATAGTCATATTCAAATAATGAGAAATCCCCATAGACATTACATGGGGAAAACGCGTTTTGGGACCCCTTTTTTTCTCGGCCCCCGCTTGACGGATCACCCCAAAACTTTCAAAACAGCTGAACCACAATGGGGAAGTTTTGTAAAAATTTCATGAAGATTCGTCAAGCGGCGCCAAAGTTATTAGCTAAACAAAATACGCTTTTCCTATTGAAACTTTGGTCCTAACTATAACTACCTACTAACCCTGGGCGTAGTACTACGCTACGCTCGCGGAGCGTGCATAGTTTGCGCTAGTACGCACTACGCGAATTGCACGTTGCACAGTGCAAAAACGGCGTAGCGGGCATTTTGCTTGCTTGCGGTCCTCAACTTCAAGTTGGCGACCGCGGCGAGCAAAATCGACATCCGGCGAGACTTTTTCTCGTTAGCGATCAGCAACATCAAGTTGCCGATCGCGAGCGTGGAAAATAAACCTTCCGGCGAGATTCTCAACACGGGGAGGTCAGGTTTCTCATTGCGAGTGGTCGCGTATGCTCGCGACCGCTCGCGATGAGAAACTACCAGTTCGCGTTGAGAAAGCTGCCGCTCGAGTACAAATCTACTCGAGTGCCAGAAAACAACCGCTTGCACTGTGCAAGATGCCGTTTGCAATGATTGCACAGTGCGGACAAGCATCCGGCACTGTGCAATCAGTGCGAACAGCATTTCCCTACCGCACTACGCAGTTCGTGTAGCTACGCGTAGCGTGCGTAGTGCGAAGTGCACTTCGCGTAGCTACGCGTAGCGCTACTACGCCCAGGGTTAGGTTACTACCTACTGATATATATATATATATATATATATATATATATATATATATATATATATATATATATATATATATATATATATATCGGAAATTTGAGTCACACACACTCAGGAAAGTAAAGAGTGGAAAATAATTTAATCAAAGGTGCTCCAGCCCAGCTAAGCATTTCGACCAATGGTCTTGCTCACACATAAGGGTAACTGATACCAACCAATACATATACAGAACGCCATACTGAAAACGTAAACATAGAAGAAGGGCAGAGAACATGAATAATATTACAGCATGGTTTTGTCCATTTTGGAATGTAGTTCAAATGGTATACTCATAACAAAATTATAAGCAAGTAGGTGCTCAAACCAACGTAACAAGGCATCATATGTTTCAAAAGGTTTAAAAAAGTTGACAGTGTAAGATTAATGATGTAGACATAGACAATCACTAATGAATGCAGGTTCATAAATCATGTGACAATGTATCAAGCCCAAGTGGGCTATCCAAACATACAGGTAACAAAGCAACAGAGGGGGGTGGGTGGGAGGAGAGGGGTGGAGTTGGGGTGAGGCAGAGTTGAGGCAGCATTCAGGTAAGCCTGTTCAGCCCAAGTGGGTACATAATGTCAAATACCATCACTAAGTATATGTCCCAAATCCCATGTGTGACAATTAATAGGCATTGTCTCCCACCACCTGTTAGAACTGGGGGTCTCTAGTTGACAGAGGTATGCACCTTTGTTCAAGTAGGGACCCTTGCTTCTAGTCAGGATAAGGGGGATACACACTCTAGATAACCCCTGCTTACTCCCATGGTAGCTTGGCACGAGCAGATAGGCTTAACCCAAAGGAAATGTGTAAAGTATTTGTACTCAAAACACACACTAATACAGTGAAAACACCACAAATGGACACCACAACAGTTTAGAAAAATAAGGTATCTTTATCTAAACCAATCAAGACCAAAACAACAACAAATCCAACATGCAGGTAGTAAAATACGACTTTAGAACAATTATTTCAAAATTAGAACTTGTAGCAAACAAATAGCTGCACCTGGGGCTGTTATGACTTTGTGCCAGGCAATAATCCAAAGTACAGGGCAGACCGCGAGGTGCGTAGCATAGAGTCACAGGGACCCCCAAAAAACAGTACAATTGGAACGAAGTCTTTGGATGATGCACAGTGTCATGGAGATGAGACATCGGTTCTGAGGTCGAGGCAGGTTCACTGGCTACCACGGGGGAGGTGAGGGGCTGTGCCCGCAAGGAGGCAACGTGTCAAGTCCAGGACAGGGGTAGTCGGTTGCATCAGCGGTGAGGCATCGGTACCAGTGAGGCGATGCGAAATCCGAGACTCGTGACCCCCAGTTCTAACACCACCCATAATACACATGTTTTGCCCAAAATAGAGCACCTACCCTCAAACAATAATAATAATAAATAAATAAACAAAGTTCCCCAGTGGCAACATATTGAAAACACATGCACATTCCAAGTTTTGCTCGTAAATTAAATCAAACCACTAGCAACCGACTTCAATTTTACACCAAACAATAACAAAATACACAGTGGTCGATGGTCTGTTCTGGGCATCGGTTTGGGCACCTACTTAGTTGTAAGTTTGTTATGAGTACACCATTTGAAATACACTCCAAAATGCAGAAACCTTGCTGTAATGTCATTCATGATCTCTGCCCTTCATGATGTCATAGAACATGTCATGAGTGATGTCATATGTGAGGTCATAGGCATTGCATGGCCGGGGCACAAGTAATAATTAGTGCTGCTAACTAGAAATGGTGAATTTCTGTGTCTTTTTTAGTTCAAAACTTTAATGTTGTTACTGAGAAATTCACCTGACTACAATGTTACTTTAACCTTTGTTTTTTTTTAGTGACTATATATATATATTCATATATATATATATATATATATATATTCACTGAAAAAACCATAGGTTTCAGGGGCGTTATAGTTAGTTGGACATTTCACTCGTACAAAACCCGTGAAATTCCCCCGTTATAGTTAGTTCAGCTAACTATAACTCGCGCCCCCGCAATGCACTGCTGATGACGTCACATATTACATCACTCATGACATGGTCAGTGACATCACTGATGACATCACTGATGAAATCTCAAATGACATCAGTGAATTTCGAAGGTTTTTTAAATGCTAATTTCTAACTATAACATGCCTGAAACCTATGGTTTTTAAGTGAATTTCAAAGGTTTTTAAATGCTAGTCTCTAACTATGCCTACAGAGGTAGGACATGTGAAGAAAGAAGAAAAACGCACAGAAAGAAGCAAAAGAAATGCAGAAAGAAGCAACAGAAGTCCACAAAGACTAAGAAAAGTGCAGGAAGAAGCAAGACATGTGCAGAAAGAACCAACAGAGGAGAAGAAAGAGGCCTTGTTGCAAAATCATCCTGTGCCCACAACTTTTTCAGACGGGTACTGGTGGTAACTGACTCTGACTAACCAGGCCTAGAGCCAGTGCTATGCTAAAAGACACTTAGAATACAGTGAAAACACCTACATACACTAGGGAACCCCTGTGATTAGCATGACCTCCTCTGTAAGGCCCTAGTACATAATAGGGCAGGGGGATTAAAACTACCTCTTCAAAATGCGCTACGGGACGCGTTTGCACAGTGGTGAAGGGAGGGGGGGACCTGAGGTGACATGTGTGCAAACACGCCCTGTGGCGCGTTTTAATTTGGGGAATTAATTCCTCTTCAATCCTGAGGGTCCCTGGGGTCCAACTAGCCCACCATGTACCTCCAGTAAGCGCCACAGGGCTGCGTTGCAGAGAGGTGGCCCAGGCCATGCCCCTTTTTACACCACTCTGCAACGCAGCTCTGTGGCGCTTACTGGAGGTATGGCCAGTGTTTTTTTTTAAAATTAAATTATTGGAGGGGGGATGCGTGGCCCCCCTCCTCAGGCCATTTATGGCCCCGGGGACCCCATCCCCCGGGGCCGGCCATTCCGTGTTTTTTTTTTTTTATAATGGGGTCACGTGGCCCCCCTCCCGGGCCACTCATGGCCCCGTGGACCCCATGCCCCGGGGCCTGGCCTCTCGTTGGGGACCGTGGGGGGGTCCCCAATTCCCCCATGGTCCCGCCGGCTCCCTGCCTCCTGTGGGAGCCGGCATTGCTTTTCCCCACGGGGAGCTGCTGACATGCAGCTCCCTGTGTGGAAAAGCAATGTGGTTTGATTTTTGAAAGTGAGAGCAGGTTTCCTGCTTTCGCTTTCAAAACCCAAACCACAGTTTGCAATGACAGGGCAGGAACCGCGAGGCTCCCGCCCTGTCATTGCAAACAGCAGTGTCCCGGGGGTGGGCACCCCTGGACACTGCAGGAGCCGGCCCTGGGGGGTGGCGTTCCCCAGGGCCATCACAGGCTCCAGGAGGGGGGCCGCGCGGCCCCCTCCCAACATTTCAAAGCCCCGGGGAGGTGGTGGGCTCTGGGGGTCTGTTACGGACCCCCATATTTAAATATTTAGTGCCCCGGGGAGGTGGCGGTCCTTGGGGCGTGTGGGGGGGCTCGAGCCCCCCACACAGGTAAATTATTTACAAAAACAAGCCCGGGGGGTGGCGGTCCCTGGGGCTGTGGGGGGGCTGTGTGCCCCCCGCAAATATTTGACAAAAGCCCCGGGGGGTGGCGGTCCCCGGGACCTGGCCCACCCGGGGGTTAAATATTAACGAAGCGCGGACTTCGCGGTTCCTACGCGAATTTCGGCTTTTTTTTTTAAACGCGTTTTTGGGCCCTGGGGGTCCTTGTGGGACCCCCTGAGCAGGCCTAGGGGGTCAGGGTCTTTCTACCCTGCCTCCTTTTCTTGTTTTGCGCCTTAGTTTTTCTCTTTTCTTGTGCCTCGGTTACCGAGGCACAAGATGGCTGCCAACAGTTCCTGGTTTGGAGTGTTGACAGCCAATTAGCATTGTGATCGGGAGGGTGCGCAGATCCACCGCAGCCATAGATATCGAAACTTTTAACTTTTGAAATTCTCAGGAACTACTGAACGGATTTACACCATTTAAAAAAAAGGGCGCTTTCTGAACCAAGCACTACCTTTTTGCCAAATTTGGTGTAATTCCGTTCAGCAGTTTGGGCTGTAACCGTGTCTAAAGTTTCCTATGTGAAATTGATTTTTTGACCTCTATTTTTTGATTTTCTCCGCAACTACCAAACGGATTTACACCATTTAAAAAAAAGGGTGCTTTCTGAACCAAGCACTACCTTTTTGCCAAATTTGGTGTAATTCCGTTCAGCAGTTCGGGCTGTAGCCGTGGCTAAAGTTTCCTATGGGAATTAACATGGAGAAAACACGTTTTGGGACCCCCTTTTTTCTCGGTCCCGCTTGCCGAATCACCCCGAAACTTTCAAGACAGGAGCTGACCGGAGCGCCCCACTAGTTTTGAAAATTTCGCAATGATTTGTCATCCGGCGCCAAAGTTATTGGGAAAACAAAAAACGCTTTTCCTGTGGAAACTAGGTCCTAACTATAACTATCTACTGGCGACCGCCAGTAGATAATATATATATATATATATATATATATATATATATATATATATATATATATCCAAACAATACCGTTTTCTCCCAGAATTGTTGCCACAAACGGATACGGACCACGATGATAAGTGCAGTTTATTCTTTATTGATGCAAATCGCCATAACGCATTACAGCCCTGCCTCGGGCCTTGATCACATGACAGAGCTTCGGCGTTTCTCAAAGGTTATTTAAAGTGACTAGTGCAGGTGTGGCAATGACCACGTGAGTAGACTGCGCAATAGACATAAAAAGATTTCATTTGTACTTCAGTACAATGTTATAATACTGATTGCCTATATTTCAATCATAAAACACATGTTTAGCAATCTGTACTGTTGAATCAATTATCTTTGGTATTTGCCACATGTTTTGTAATGATTTGTAAAATACCTTTTACTACGAGGTCTGATTCACCAACATTATTGTGACAAATCCATTGATTTCGTTTTGCTCGATTATTCATTGCGCAAAGTCACAAACTGTGCAAAAAAGTGCTAAAGTTCAATTGTGAATATCACCTGTTACTAGAGTGCATGTTACCGTACCGTTTTACAACAACTGCCTTTACATTGCCAGATACAATATAGTAAAATCACTAATCAACATAGCCCTGGTACTGGAGCCCCAGTATCCCATGCAATATAGACTTGTGCTGTCTATATTTAACACTTGAACTAATCCACAACTGATCTTGCAAATATCATGTGATTGTCTTATTATACCATGTTGAATCAGTGCATGCTATCGAGCTAAATGATGTTCCCTGTCCTAAAAATTTTTATACCGGTGTCAATACCAGATTGCAAAAATGGTTGTAGTTACCATAATTTTGATAGACTTATGGCAGCAAGAGATATACCATGGATGAGTGTAAAATTCTGTACACGGTTTCTCCATATAACTAATTGCGATTACCTTAGTGTCTCCAATAAAATTAATGACAAATATCAATGCATATATATATAAATATAACATATAAATTATCTGTATAAAACCATAATAGGTATAAAATATATAGATATAAATATAAATATATGATGCTAAAATGTCAATAAATATTGGATAAAATCTGGCTAAAACATTAGTTACATTAAATCATATGGAAAATTTATTATATACATGTTAATAAATATTTGAAGAGTCAAAGGCAAGTAAAAAGGTCCTCAGTTACGTTCAACCCAAATGGTTGTTTGGTATTTAGCTCTAGAATATACCTTGTTTCCAATTGACGTAATCTAAGTTCTCTGCTACCCCCTCTCCTGCTTGGTGGCACAGAGTCTATGACATAGTACCTGAGGTCTTGGCCCCTGGATTAGTGTTTGGTCTTAATATGGCGTGCCACTGGATAAGTGTTATCTTGTTTATTGATTGCCCGTATGTGCTGTAAAATCCTTTTGTGCACATGTAATTTGGTGCTACCTACATAATGTAGGTTACACGGGCAGGTTAAAACATACACTGCATATTCTGTTTTACAGGTCAGGAGTTTAGATATTTTAATGTTCCTGACACTGAATGGAGTTGTGTAAAATGCCTTATTTTCACCTTGGTGACACGCCTTACAGGTTTTACACTTAAAAAAACCTTTATGCGTTTGCAACCAGTTGGTTGCCTCAATGACCTCAGGACTTGTCTTGACCAATTCGTCAACCATGGATAGACCCCTACTATATGTTATGGAGGGTCTAGTCGGTAGACTTGGCCCAATCACAGGATCATTTAGTATCATGGGCCAATTGCGAGAAATTATCGATTGGAGCTGTTTATGTTGTTGGCTATATTGTATGATTATTCTAAATTCGTTTTTAGCCACAGGACTCTTTGTGCCAATTTGTGATAAAGACTCATCAAAGCTGCTCTGTTTGTCAACCAATAACTCATATCTCTCTTTGCACATAGATTTGAGAATAGCATTGTCGATGACCTTTCTGGAATATCCTCGATCCAAAAACCGCAATTTGCTAACAGCCTGTGCTTCCACGAAATCATTTTCATTACTATGGATACGCCGCAAACGTAACATTTCCCCATAGGGGATACTATTTACTAAATGTTTTGCATGAGAACTGCTCGCATGTAGCGTGGAATTACCAGCAGTTTCTTTGCGTTATAGCTTGGTTTCAATCTTATTATCTGCTATATAAACCTCAGTATCCAGGAAGCTAACTTGAGTTGCACTTATATTAGCTGTAAAATGTAGATTCAGATCGTTCACATTTATGGCATTTACAAATTCATGGGCATCATTGATATTGCCATCCCATATTACAAACAGGTCATCAATAAATCTTAACCACAATTTAACCCTGGTTGCCATGATTTCCTTGCGCACGGTCATGGGGACCAGCTCCTCCCTCCAGCCCATGTGTAAACATGCATAGCTGGGAGAGAAGCTGGCCCCCATCGCCACCCCTCTGATTTGCTTGTACAACAGGTTATTAAACATGAATATATTATTCATTAGACAATATTCCACCATCTCTATTAACATCCTATTCTGATTTACAGTATTGTCTACTCTTTTCTCAAGATAATAACCCAAGGCTTGCAGTCCGTCTGTGTGTCGGATACTAGTATAAAGCGAACTTACGTCCAGTGCTAAAAACAAGTAACCCTGTTTCCATTTAAAATCCTTCAATATCCTCAAAAAGTCACTGGTGTCGCACACATACGATGGTAATGCTTTGACTAAATCCTGCAAGAAAAAACTCCACATATTGCGAAGTATGTTCAAGTAACCCATTCCTGGCTGATATTATTGGTCTGCCCGGCGGTTTTTGTGGGTCTTTGTGGATTTTGGGTATAAAATATATCGTAGGTACAACAGGGTGGTCATTCCTCAAAAAGTTGTACTCCTGAGCAGTTATCAAGTTGTTGCTTTTCCATGTCGATAGTTTGTTATAAAAGGTTGTATACATTGTTTTCAAATCGGAGACACTACTCTTGTTATAGCATGTTCTCTCATTTAGTTGCGTATAAGCCTCTTTAGTATAATCATCTTTAGACATTAAAACAATATTTCCTCCTTTATCCGAATTACGGATAACTATGTTGTGGTTTTCTTTGAGTTTTTTCATGAGCTTGCCATATTTGTGATTCTGTTTGTTGTACTTAACTTTGGGGCTGTTTGTCTTCATATTTAGGGGCCGATCAGATGGCGGGCGGATCGCCCCTGCCGGGCCGGCAGTAGTCACCGCCGGCCCGGCGGGGCGATCCGCCCGCCATCCACCTGAATATTCCCACCGCCAAATCAGGATGGCGGTGGGAATGGGAATGGTACCGCGGCGGACAGAAATACCATCCGCCGTGGTCCCGCAAGGCGGTCCTTTTCTGCCCGCCTTGCGGGACACGGTACAATGGGCCAATGGCCGCGGTGCCATGCAGGCACCGCCGTAGGCATCACGATGCCTGTCTTCTGCGGCGGAGATCCCGCCACAAGAAGACAGGCGGAGAATGCCTTCGGGGGCCCGTTGCGGGCCCCCAGAGTGTTGGGAGGGGTGGGGGGTGCACATGGGGGGTACCTATGATACCCCCCTGCATCTACATGTACAAGGTGGCAGGCACCGCACGGTGCCTGCCACGTTGTACATGCACATGCACAACATGTATTTTTACATTGCGGCGGGTGCTGCTTGCAGCACCACCCGCCGCAATGTAAAAATACGGGATGCGCCCGCCGGTGTGGCGGGCGCATCCTAATTCGTATAGCGGGACCGCCGCACCTATGGCGGGCGGTCCCTTTTGCCACTGCGATGGACTTTGTCCGCCCGCCATCGTAATCGACCCCTTAATTCTTTAAGCTGCTCCACTACTTGTTCATGGAATATATTGATTGAATCACGTATCATGATAGGGTTAAACGTGGATTTCGGTTTGAAGGGTGTCAGTTGGCCAGGCGTTGATACCCCTCCTCTACGCTGGCCTGATTGGGTAAATGATATCGGTTGTGCGTCGGATTTATTTGATTCTGCAGTAGATGTTGTTTCATTAGTTTACCATAGTTCCTGCATATCATTAATAAATGAGGCATCTGACTGTGCAGAATCAGTGAGATTTTCAGACCTTATTGTTCCACCTTCATTGTCATTTACCCGACTTTCATCTTTTTTATTTAATAAATGAAATTTCTTGAGTTTCAATTTTCTGATGCTTTTGAAAATGTCTAATCTAGTTTTCGGGTAGTTGAAATTCCTTGCCGGGCAATATGTCAGTCCCAGGCTCAAGATTCGTTTGTCGTTGTCACTTAGCACTACATTTGATAAATTCATGATTGTTTTACTGTTGGTCACAATGTCAGTTATTTGCCTTTCCTCCAACTGCCCCGTTTTCTTTGATTTGATCCGGTTTCTATTTGCCTTCCTTTGTTGCCCACGTTTGTAGTTTTTGTTTGCCCATAATTGGTTCTCTGTGTTCGGGGACGGAGGGTTTGCCTCCTGTCGTCGCACAAAAAACCCAATTCCTCATCCAAAGTATGTTTTTGTCTTGGCTGGTTTCTGTTAGTATTCCTTAATTCTCGTTCTGATTCGCTATCTGGGGCAGAACTCAAATCTGATTGTGAGGTACTTGAGGCGACTTCCCCAATTCTCGATATGCCTGCCCTTATTTCAGTTGTTTTTTTATTTTTCATTGACCTCAACACTTCGTATTTTTTCGCGAAGGTAAAAATTTGGCCCAGGTCACAATCGGTTTTATCCCGATGAAATTTATAGGTTTTTCTCTCTTTTATTTTGTCCTCTTCCTTCTTTAATCCTAGTGTCATTTCTTGGCGTAATTTAGTTTTTTCCTCAATCTGCCCCATGTTCTCTAATTCCTCATTGATTTTCGCTATTTCTTCAAGTAATGCTGCCCGATCTATGTCAGCATATTTTATAGGGGTGGGCGGCAAATTCCGTTCCGCTCGCGGAACTTGCAAAATTTCGGCATTTCCGCGTTCCGCGCGGAAAGCGGAAATGTCGAAACTTCCGCGATCCGCGGCGGAACAGAATTTGGGTGCATGAGGTAATTAAACCTCACCAGGAAGCACTTACAGATTTAAATAAAGCAGGTGCCCGAGTTGAAGCTCAAATTCTGTAACGCATTAATCAGCACAAAAAATTTGTGAGCAAGGTCGAGGCTAAGCAGGAGTGCTTTCTGCCCAGATCTACCGTCAAACATTAGCTGTAATCCCTGATGGAGGTCTTTGCATCCTTGATTTTCTCGAGCGCAATCCCCGTGTAGGTCCAGTGGCCAGGAGGTTCTTTCTCCTCATCTACTGCTCAGATCATGCTCTGACCCTTTATAAACAAGATGCATGTGAACTCGCATGGAAACCCCGCCCGTTTTGCCCCGCCCCACATACACTAGCGGTATGCAACGTCTTCCTGCCCTTTCCCCACTATGATGGACAGCTTACTCAAAGGACCCCGGCGCCTTTCCGGCGCGGTGGGAAAGTTACAGACACACGAGGTCACTGGAGACAATTCTTCTGGTCATTTACGCAGCTGCAGTGTAGGAAAGGCACTATACATTTACCCAACGAGGTAGCACTTACTGATTAGCCAGTAGAAAGTACTCCAGTTGAGTAGAGGTATTGCACAAAATGGTGGCATCTTCGTGGATAAATATGCAGGGCAGGATTCATTCTGGCACGGTGCTCCTGTCACAAAAATTAAACCTCAACAGGAAGCACTTAAATAAATATATAAAGAAGGTGCCCGAGCTGAAGCTCAAATTCTGTAACGCATTAATCAGCACAAAAAATTCGTGAGCAAGGTCGAGGCTAAGCAGGAGTGCTTTCTGCCCAGATCTACCGTCAAACATTAGCTGTAATCCCTGATGGAGGTCTTTGCATCCTTGATTTTCTCGAGCGCAATCCCCGTGTAGGTCCAGTGGCCAGGAAGTTCTTTCTCCTCATCTGCTGCTCAGATCGTGCTCTGACCCTTTATAAACAAGATGCATGTGAACTCGCATTGATGCCCCGCCCGTTTTGCCCCTCCCCACATACACTAGCGGTATGCAACGTCTTCCCGCCCTTTCCCCACTATGATGGACAGCTTACTCAAAGGACCCCGGCGCCTTTCCGGCGCGGTGGCAAAGTTACAGACACACGAGGTCACTGGACACAATTCTTCTGGTCCTTTACGCAGCTGCAGTGTAGGAAAGGCACTATACATTTACACAACGAGGTAGCACTTACTGATTAGCCAGTAGAAAGTACTCCAGTTGAGTAGAGGTATTGCACAAAACGGTGGCATCTTCGTGGATAAATATGCAGGGCAGGATTCATTCTGGGACGATGCTCGTCTGCCCCTGAGAGTGACCCTGCATAGATTACAACAGGCGCAGCAAAATCTCCGCGAGCACGCGAAATTCCGCGTGCTCGCGGAGATTTCTTGCCGTTTCGTGGAATTTTGCGTAAGGCAACTCCGCAAATTCCGCCCACCCCTAATATTTTATCAATATCTGGATCAGCCGTTTGGAAGATTCTAAATTACACTCAGCCCATTCATGCATCATAAATGGGTTTGGAGCTTCGTAGCTAGGGGCTAGGAGTATCCTTAATCCCCGCGGTACCCGGTCCACATCCAAGTATCTTTGCAAAGAACGGGACTCCCACCATTTGCTCTGTTCAGCACGCATTTTTTTCTCCAGTTTTTTAAATTTTTCTTTTATTGTATCTGTTCGATCGTTAGTGGTTGTGTCGGTACTTGTGTTGTTGCTTGTCACTACCCGACAGTCATTGAACATTTCCAATGCTGCGGCTTCTCTTTCTCGAACTATGTCAGCCGACATTGCACAATGTTATGTAATTCGAGTGGTTACGGGAGTATCACGTCGTACCAATGTAACTCCTCTCCCTAACCAGCACACCTTTCACCCCGTGTATGCCTCCTTCACATACCTGAGTTGTAACTCGACTCCTCCGACTCCTCCGACTCGGTCCGCTTCCAGTATACTCAGGATTTGCAGTGTTTTCCCGGCACCGGGGGTCCGACAGCACAATTCCTTCCGGATTTCACTTTAAACTTCCTGGTTTCCCCGGAAATCTTGTCTCTCCAAGTGCGTTGTCCCAATCAGAAAGGGGGTCCGTTCGGTAGCCGAAAAGAGACTACGTCGGCTTTTAATATCCAAACAATACCGTTTTCTCCCAGAATTGTTGCCACAAACGGATACGGACCACGATGATAAGTGCAGTTTATTCTTTATTGATGCAAATTGCCATAACGCGTTTCAGCCCTGCCTCGGGCCTTGATCACATGACAGAGTTTCGGCATTTCTCAAAGGTTATTTAAAGTGACTAGTGCAGGTGTGGCAATGACCACGTGAGTAGACTGCGCAATAGACATAAAAAAGATTTCATTTGTAGTTCATACAATGTTATAATACGATTGCCTATATTTCAATCATAAAACACATGTTTAGCAATCTGTACTGTTGAATCAATTATCTTTAGTATTTGCCACATGTTTTGTAATGATTTGTAAAATACCTTTTACTACGAGGTCTGATTCACCAACATTATTGTGACAAATCCATTGATTTCGTTTTGCTCGATTATTCATTGCGCAAAGTCACAAACTGTGCAAAAAAGTGCTATGCTTGTTATGAGTACACCATTTGAAATACACTCCAAAATGCCGAAACCTTGCTGTAATGTCATTCATGATCGCTGCCCTTCATGATGTCATAGAACATGTCATGAGTGATGTCATATGTGAGGTCATAGGCATTGCATGGCCGGGGCACAAGTAATAATTAGTGCTGCTAACTAGAAATAATGAGGTTCTGTGTCTTTTTTTAGTTCAAAACTTTAATGTTGTTACTGAGAAATTCACCTGACTACAACGTTACTTTAACCTTTCATTTTTTTTAGTGAATATATATATATATATATATATATATATATATATATATATATATATATATATATATATATATATATATATATATATATATATATATATCAACGAGTATTTTCTCGGAATACTATCCAAAATACGCCAAGGCCACACAAAGTGTTCTTCAGTGTGAATTTAATCCAATCTCACATCCACTCTACGCGTTTCAGAGCGCTCGGCTCCTTTCTCACGAGTAAAAGCGAATACCACAATCAGTGCATTTAAAGATCATGTGACACCATTTTGTGCATGAACATAAAAAGCAGACTTACATTGGAAAAAAGATACGTTATTGGCAAGCATTGTGGCATTAACATAGAGTGACAATATAGTTCCTAATATTGTAAAATCAGAAAACATCAACTCATTTATCTATGCAAGTGCGTTTTGTCAGTAAAAACAAAATAAAGCGATCAAAAGTGGTACGGTGATACTGCCGGTTAATCGTGACTGTGTGTTTCAATAAAGTTATGTTCAAAAGCGGAAAAAAGGCTCCCAATATCAAGGCATTTGTATCTAAATGATACTTCAAACGTCTCCCGCCATGGCTGCCATTGATACATAATAGCTATAGCACAAACGTGCCAAAAGTACTGCCCCAGTGGACTTATAACAATGTGCCAGGTTGTATCCAAAGAATCTGCTGCCATGACCGCTATTGAAATATTATAGCGCAACATGATGTAAGTGCTACCCCAGTGGGTTTATTAACTGTACCACAGTGTGCCACATAGAAGTCCTGCCCTAGTGGGCTAACCAATGAATCAGGATGTGTATCTTGAAACTCAAATTGAGTAGATATTTGTCACTCGTTTTGCCTTCCACTTGCCGTAGTACAACTATCCAACATCTGCAAAAAATAAATAAAAGCAAAAAATGAGAACCTATACACAATGTTACGCACAATGCGCATTAGCTTACAAATTAGTTCTTACGGACGACATGATTGACAAAGAGAACCTGTACATTCAATTTTAAAATCATTTAGCAGCACAGCATTAAAAATTGTAACTACAAAACATCGGGAATTTGGATCAAGTTAACCTAGATGAACTGCCAGGGCCTCATCAATATTATGTCCATCGGGGTACAATGTATGGAATTTGATGATTGTCTTATACTCTAAGGCCCACATGCATCAAGCTAATTTGCGGCCGGAAAAATTGCGAATCGGTAAAAAAAGCCTTTACCGATCGCAAATTAGCTAGTTCAGATGCATTAAGCGAAACCGCAAGAAATAGTAGTACTCGCAATTTTAGCGCTTCATAAAATACAGAATCGGTAATACCGAATCTGTATTTTAGGAAGCGCAATTAAAAATCGCAAAATGCGATGCATCAAGTTTACGCTAATACAGAACCAGCCTAAATTCGCAATTTGCATTCCTTAAACTAGAAGACATCACATCAGGTGGTAAAAATCACACATAATCAAAAACAGGTGTAAATCATCAGCAAACTACTTAAACAGTCCCAGAATGCATCCCACAGACCCACCATGGCAGCGCTCTACGTTGTGGCGAGGAGGAGGAGGCTGAGAGCAGCAGCACAGAGGAGAAGGAGGATCCAGGAGAGAATCTTTAGAGTGCGCGTCACATTGCTAGGGCAGACGGAGGAGGAGATCTATGATAAATATAGGCTGAATGCTGCAGCTATCTTGGCTCTAATTGCTGAGTTAGACCCTATACTGCAGCGGCAGACCCGCAGGACACATGCCATACCCACCCATGTGCAGGTCCTGTGTTCCCTGCATCTCCTAGCTTCAGGGTCCTTCCAGGGAGTAATTGCAGCAGCTGGCGGGGTCTCCCAAAGTGCCATATCCCGTTTTTTAACAGTTTCCTAAATGCCATGTTGCAGAGGATACACAACCACATCAGGTTCCCCACCACACCACAGGAGTTGATGCAAACCAAATTAGATTTCTATCAGGTTGCACAGTTCCCGCATATGATTGGTTGTATCGATGGGACGCATGTACCCATATGTCCCCCTGCAGTGAATGAGTATGTCTACCGCAACCGGAAATCTTACCACTCACTGAACATACAGGTAACATGCAACTCAAAAACACTAATTACTGACATTGTGGCAAGTTACCCTGGCAGTGCCCATGACGCATACATCTTCCGGCACAGTGGAATACACAGACGTCTACTTGCGGGGAGTTCGGAGAAGGATATCTACTGGGTAAATCAATGTAATACTGTAATTTAAAAATGTACACCATGGTGACACATTGCAGTGACTAATGTATGTTGGTGTCTCACATCCTGTAGGTGATAGCGCATACCCTGTGAGGTCTTACATCCTCACCCCATACCTGAATCCTGCCACTCAAAGGGAGCGACGTTACAATCGTGCGCACATTGCGACGCGCAATGTTATTGAAAGGACATTTGGGGTACTCAAATCACGATTCCGCATCATACACAAGAGCGGTGGGGCATTACAGTACAGTCCTGAGAAATGCTGTAAGATTGTGGCAACGTGTGCTATGTTGCACAACATAGCCACCAATAGAGGCATCCCCTTGGTGGACTCTGACAGCGAGCCAGAACAGGACATACAGCCGATACAACCACCCCATGCAGCAGGCGGACCACATGCAGCAGAGGGCAGACGTAGAAGAGCAGAAATCACGCAACATTACTTCTAAGGTGAGTAAGCACATGACAACACAGAATTTGGTTAAAGGTTTAATGTGACAGTTGTGTGTATGTGTTAATGCACACATACCATGTACAGGCAATTACATGTCATTGCTTTGGGACTGCAACGGCAGTGCGTATTGGTAACACATATCTGGTTACATCACCAGATTGTTTGTATGTCCAAATGCCTAACGCTTCCTGTGACGCCCCCCTATGACCCTTGTAGTAGGCCCAGCTGCATCTGACATGGTGTCTTCTGTGACTGCCTGACTCCTGCTACTGCGCCTCCTGCTATGTGCCACAGGCACCAGTAGGCTGCTAAGGCTGGAGGCCTCCTCACTCTCCCCCCCTCCATGCATGAGGTTCCCACTGGCTGCTGCTGTCTGCAGCCCTTCCACAGCAGTGGTGACCTGGATTAGGCCCCTGGCCACATCCCCACAGCAGTGGGTCATCTCGACCTGCATGGTGACTGCACGCCTGTATAGCTGAGCTGTCGTAGTACTCAGCCTGTTGATGGCCCTGGTGTATCCGCGCATGCGCCCCATAGCATGTTGTTGCCTCCTGGTATTGGAGATATGCTCAGCCTGCATGACACTGCACATCTGTTCAATGGCTGTTGCAACACGGTCAAGTTTGTCACCGTGTGCCCTGAACCCCTCAACGAGTGCAGTCGTCTGCTCCTTCATGCAGTCACGAATCCCACCCATGTGTGTGGCCATTGTTCCCAATTGCTCCTGCATGAGTCGCATGTTCTTCTGTTGCAGGCGCTGGACCCTCAACATCTTGGTCTCAAGCACACTGCAGGCAGCTTCACCATCGTCCACAGCAGACCTCAGAAATGGACTTGGCCGTCGCCTGCGGAACGGACTGTGACGTGGTGGTATTGTTACCTCTGGTGGTGGGGGTGGGGGTGTATGGGCAGTGCCCTGTGGGTCTGCTCCTGTTTGTGTGTCCTCCTCACTATCCAAATCGGGCAGTGGCAGTACTCTTCTCCTGCGTTGAGTGGGAACAGGTAGGGGCGAGGATGCCGGCATCTCTTGTCCCTCATCTTGCTGGTCTGTATGTCCCTGTGAATCGTGGATGTCTGCCACGTCACTCTCCTGTGATGCATCTGTGAGGGAAACAGTGCAAGATCATTTTGTTTTGTAAAATGTAAAAAATCTATTTTTTGCACATGTTTGTGACATTGCGCTCACAGAGGTGTAATAAATTAACTTCTGTGATGTAGGAAGTCTACTGTTGTCACTGCCTTGCTGTACGCTGTTGCATTTGAACTGTGCTACTCCCCCATGCTTTGCCATTACATATGTTTGCATACAACTCCCACAATGCATTAGGGGGTTGCAAGTAAGAGGTGGACTGGACTCATGCCTGCTACACTACGCAGGGTATGCATTTGTTGCACTTTGGCTTACAATTATTTTGCAATATGTTTGGATGTGCTCTTACCTTGGGAGGTCCCCGCATGTCCTGAGGTGTCAATCTGCATGACCCCGACAACTGCCTCGGGCTGCAGAGTGGATTCCACCAAGTCGTCCATTGGGGTGTTTGCAGGCTGAGTGGATGTTCCCCTCCTGTTTTTCTTGCAGATGCCAGCCTTTCAGCCACTCTCTCTTTTGCCCGGCTGCGAAGGTCATACCATCGCTTCTGTAAGTTGCTGATGTCACGGTGTGTGACCCCCACAGAATTGACCCGGGCTTGTATCCCAAGCCAGATCTTCCGCTTGACAGACTCAGCAACATGCAGGGATTGTTTCCCAAACAGCTGGTCATTTTTTTGGACGACTTCCTCAGTGAGTATTTCCAGTTCTCTCTCACTGAATTTAATTTTCCTCTTCCTGCCTTCTCCTTTCTGCTTTCTGTTTCCTGGGTCCATTGTAATTGTTGGTCTCAGATTCTGCTAGAAAATGTGTTATCCAGGCTGTGCACCAACAGTCTTCCTCCTCCTCAGTCTCTAACTCTGCACAGGTGTGTGGTATCTGGGATTCACTTCCTGGTATGATGTCATCTCCATGAGACGATCGGCGCTTTCGCAAATACCGAATCGTTATTTGCGAATTCACAGATACCGAATCGGTAAATAAGTAATCGGTAAATATTTTAGCGATTTTTAAGGAATCGCAAATATTTACCGAATTATTTGGTGCATTCCGTTTAGCGAATCTGAAATAGCGAATCCTTAATTTTCGCTAGTTTGGAGTCGCAATTTATTTCTTTGATGCATGTGGGCCTAAGCGTCTTAACTCTTGAGTTCTATTGCCACCTCGTTCACGTTTTGGAACACTGTCCAATACACAAAAAGACAGCAATTCATTATTCTGGTTGTGGTGAGTCGCGAAATGTCTCGCGATCGGGTACTGACGGTCATAATTTTTAATCGCCCTCAGATGTTCTAAGATGCGTTTTTTCACTTTGTGGATCGTACTGCCCACATAAAATTTATTGCAGGGGCATCTAAGCGCATAAACAGCAAATTCGGTGGTACATGAAAAGTGTTTCATTATCTTAAAGGGTTCACATTCATGAGATAGCTTTACTTCCTTGCAATTTTTACTATGTTTGCAGGCCTTACATTTCCCGCAGACATAGAAGCCCTGTACCGGATTTCTGGGCTTGTCCCTTGCCACAAGAGTACTGCAGACCATATCTTTTAATGATTTGGCCTTTCTATAGGTTATCTGTGGATGTTCGCTTAAAAATTTGTCAAGATCATTGTCAATTTTCAAAACATCCCAGTATTTGCAAAGGCATTTTCTGACCTCCCAGGATTGATTATTAAACATGGTAATGAACCTAGGATTTTCCTCATTCGCCTTTTTATCTTTTTCTTGTAGTAGCTGATTTCTGTCTCTTTTGTCAACTTCCGTGATAGCAGTGGTAATACATTTTTTAGTATAGCCAGTAGTATAGCTTTTTCCAATATAATTATGGCCACATCCAGGAATGACAGACGACATGAAGCAGCCAGTAAAATGTTTGACCAATCGACACTTTTGCAAAACGAGGAAACTGCCGGACCGTCAGGCCGTGCTGAGAGTGGTACCTCGAAGAAATTTTTATGGGGCACAATGTGGAACCTACTTAAGAAAGAACAGAATAAATGGTGGGAAGCCACTACACTGCGGAAATATATAGAAGCAGGGCTGGTCCCGAGGGCCTTCGCATCTTTATAACACCCACATTCAGCGACCCTGACCCTGATCTTGTGGAAGAATGGGCCAACAACAACCATAGGTGTTCTACAGTGATGCTTGAACTCCTCGTTAAGTATGCCAAAAAAGAATGTGAGAAAACAACGGTTGAGCTTGATGAGATGACACTCAAGCTGAAAACTATCTGCGGTGAGGAGGAATTCCAATTAGAAATGAAAAAATGGAACTAAGGCTTGAAAAAATTGAAAATGAAAGAAAAGAAAAGAAACAGAGGAAGTTTATACGTGATTTAGTAGACTACGAAAAAGGGCAGATAATGACCTTTGCGAAACGCTACGACCATTTGAGAGCTAGCGATGCTCAGAACAAACAACTAAGCAAAAGACCAGAGATGGAAAGTGTAGTGGAAGCAGCCGCAGATAGTCTTGGAGATGACATTGAGGAGGAGACTACCAACGTGATGGCAATGGCAACCTCTGCAGCACCAAGTGCAAAAGAACAAATTTTAAAAGAGTTCTCCTTAGTGGCACAAAGAAGAATTACATCCGCCCAGAACAAACAGATTTCAAGTGGACCAGGAAGTCGCGGACGCGGCGGGAGAGGAGGAAAAAGACCCAATACCTTGCCAAGAGAGGAAATTGCCAGCCCTGTGGGAACAAGAACAAGAGGGCAAAGAAAACAACAACCATGAAGGACACCAAAACGGTAATCAATTTATCCAAACGTGAACTTAATGCTACAGAGATTGAGGTGCTTTCATTTGGACTTTCATTCTGTCCATCTAATTCTTTCGATTATACTCAATGCAGGATTGACTTGTTTCAATTCACACGGAAGCTTAAGTTAAAGAAATGGTTTTTAACTAAAGTAAAAGAACCTAGCAGAGAGAATGAAGTAGCACCTAGTACTATTCAGATTAGGGATATTGATGTCCTACACACACTTCATGAATTAGAAAGTGATTCCAACTATGTCTCAGATCCATACATGAGTTTGTTAAATGACAACATTAGACTTGACTTAAATCACAATAGCGGTTTTAAACCGAAATCTATTTTTCTGCCTCAAATTACAAATGAAGCTATTGAGATATTCGAAAAGGGTGTCGTTAAAGAATTAAAGAAAATAGAACGCAAACGCAAATATAATATTAACAACTTGTCAGCAGCCCAAATAGTGGCCATTAAATCACTGCAGAGCGACCCCAATATTGTGATAAAAAAGTCTGATAAAGGCGGTAATGTTGTTATTTTAACTCGTGAGATGTATTTAAATGAAGGTATGAATCAACTTTCCGATGTAACAAGATATGAAAAGAGTACAAGAGCTAGGTATGAACAAGCCAATAGCAATTATATGGAGGTACTATTTGATTGGAAGGAGAGAGGTTTACTTGAACAAGAAGAACATGATTTTTTGAGATGCAAGTACCCGAAGCTACCAGCCCTGTACTTGCTCCCAAAAATACACAAAGATGAATTTAACCCCCCGGGGAGACCCATTGTGTCTTCACGTGGTAGTGGGTTTGAGAACACCTCTAGATATGTGGACTTTTATCTTCAACCGTTGGTCCAAGGCCTCCCCTCACTTGTGAAGGATTCAGGTGACTTTTTGAGAGAGATTAGGGAGATTAAATGGAATTCTAACCTATTGATGATATGTCTTGACGTTACCCGTTTATATACAAGTATCCCTCATGAATTGGGTATAAAAGCATGTAGACATTTTTTAGGGAACAGATCACTGTCTTACTTTTTTCACACCGAAATGCTGCTGGATATGGCTTATACATGCCTGACCAAGAACTTTTTTGTATTTGACGGTCAGATCTTCCGTCAGATACTTGGTACAGCGATGGGGACCTGCTTCGCCCCCAGCTTTGCGTGTTTGTACCTGGGCTGGTGGGAGGAGCAGGTCGTCTACCAGATGGAACAGTACAAAAAACATGTACGAGTGTGGGCTCGTTACATTGATGACATTTTCTGTGTCTGGGAAGGGAGTGAGGAGGAAGCTGATAGATTTGTTAGTGATCTAAACAATAACAACCTTAACTTGAGATTTACCAGCCAGTATAATAGGGAAACGATTGAATTTTTGGATTTAAAGGTCAGGGTCAAGAATGACAGGTTGGATACATCCCTATTCCGGAAGGAGACAGCAGGCAACAGCCTGCTACATGCAGAAAGTTGTCATCCTAAAAGTTTAATAAGAAGTATCCCCGTGGGCGAGCTCTTGCGTGCCAAACGTAATTGTAGTACGCAAGAAGCCTATGATGAAGAGAAAAAGGTGATGATTGAGCGCTTCCTTTTCAGGGGCCATACTAAAAAATGTATTACCACTGCTATCACGGAAGTTGACAAAAGAGACAGAAATCAGCTACTACAAGAAAAAGATAAAAAGGCGAATGAGGAAAATCCTAGGTTCATTACCATGTTTAATAATCAATCCTGGGAGGTTAGAAAATGCCTTAGCAAATACTGGGATGTTTTGAAAATTGACAATGATCTTGACAAATTTTTAAGCGAACATCCACAGATAACCTATAGAAAGGCCAAATCATTAAAAGATATGGTCTGCAGTACTCTTGTGGCAAGGGACAAGCCCAGAAATCTGGTACAGGGCTTCTATGTCTGCGGGAAATGTAAGGCCTGCAAACATAGTAAAAATTGCAAGGAAGTAAAGCTATCTCATGAATGTGAACCCTTTAAGATAATGAAACACTTTTCATGTACCACCGAATTTGCTGTTTATGCGCTTAGATGCCCCTGCAATAAATTTTATGTGGGCAGTACGATCCACAAAGTGAAAAAACGCATCTTAGAACATCTGAGGGCGATTAAAAATGATGACCGTCAGTACCCGATCGCGAGACATTTCGCGACTCACCACAACCAGAATAATGAATTGCTGTCTTTTTGTGTATTGGACAGTGTTCCAATACGTGAACGAGGTGGCAATAGAACTCAAGAGTTAAGACTCTTAGAGTCTAAGATAATCATCAAATTCCATACATTGTACCCCGATGGACATAATATTGATGAGGCCCTGGCAGTTCATCTAGGTTAACTTGATCCAAATTCCCGATGTTTTGTAGTTACAATTTTTAATGCTGTGCTGCTAAATGATTTTAAAATTGAATGTACAGGTTCTCTTTGTCAATCATGTCGTCCGTAAGAACTAATTTGTAAGCTAATGCGCATTGTGCGTAACATTGTGTATAGGTTCTCATTTTTTGCTTTTATTTATTTTTTGCAGATGTTGGATAGTTGTACTACGGCAAGTGGAAGGCAAAACGAGTGACAAATATCTACTCAATTTGAGTTTCAAGATACACATCCTGATTCATTGGTTAGCCCACTAGGGCAGGACTTCTATGTGGCACACTGTGGTACAGTTAATAAACCCATTGGGGTAGCACTTATATCATGTTGCGCTATAATATTTCAATAGCGGTCATGGCAGCAGATTCTTTGGATACAACCTGGCACATTGTTATATGCCCACTGGGGCAGTACTTTTGGCACGTTTGTGCTATAGCTATTATGTATCAATGGCAGCCATGGCGGGAGACATTTGAAGTATCATTTAGATACAAATGCCTTGATATTGGGAGCCTTTTTTCCGCTTTTGGACATAACTTTATTGAAACACACAGTCACGATTAACCGGCAGTATCACCGTACCACTTTTGATCGCTTTATTTCGTTTTTACTGACAAAACGCACTTGCATAGATAAATGAGTTGATGTTTTCTGATTTTACAATATTAGGAACTATATTGTCACTCTATGTTAATGCCACAATGCTTGCCAATAACGTATCTTTTTTCCAATGTAAGTCTGCTTTTTATGTTCATGCACAAAATGGTGTCACATGATCTTTAAATGCACTGATTGTGGTATTCGCTTTTACTCGTGAGAAAGGAGCCGAGCGCTCTGAAACGCGTAGAGTGGATGTGAGATTGGATTAAATTCACACTGAAGAACACTTTGTGTGGCCTTGGCGTATTTTGGATAGTATTCCGAGAAAATACTCGTTGTTGTATTTGGGTTCGCGACCCGCCTCGGCCCGCCGTTGCAAGCGGCTCGGGTCTCTTCGCGACTGTGTTTTGTTGGATATATATATATATATATATATATGTCAAACAACAGTAAGGCTCATTTTGGGTTTATGGGTGGCTTGTGGTAAGTGTAAGTTTAGGGTTTGGGGGTGGGTAGTGGTAAAGGGAAGTAAGGGTAATTTTAGGATTTATGGGTGGTCAGTGGTAAAGGGTGGTAAGGGAAATGTTAGGGTTTATTGGTGACCAGTGGTAATGGAAGGTTATCAGTAAATTAAAATGTTGGGTTTATGACTGGGTAGTGGGAAAGGGCAGTAAGTGTTTTTAGGGTTTAAGGGTGATAAGGGTAATTTTAATGTTTAGGGGTGAGTACTGGTAAAGGGTGCTATGTGTAATTTTATGGTTTAGTGGTAACAGTAATTTAAGGGTTTAGGGGTGGATACTGATAAAGGGTGATAAGGGTAATTTTAGGGTTTAGGGGTGGTAAGAGTAATATAAGGGTTATGGGGTGGATAGTGATAAAGGGTGACAAGGGTAATTTTAGGGTTTATGGTTGGGTAGTGGTAAAGGTCGGTAAGGGTAATTTTAGGGTTCATTGGTGGCCAGTGGTATTGGAAGGTTAGCATATATGTTTATATTTATGCTTACCATGCACGGTAAAGGCATCTGCGTGGTAAGACACCTGCGTGGTAAAGGCATGTGTGGTAGAGGCTGCGTGGTAAAGGCATGCATTGTAAAGTCATACAACCTGTAAACCAAATACTAATTTTCATATTCTCTGTTGTATGACCTTTAATTATTGAAGCCTAAAGATAAAACTGTTTCCGGTAAGCAAGAACCTAGCTATAACCTCGAGGAATAGGCATTAGGTTAGCATTTTGTTTGCATGTTACTTTTTCTTCACTACCTACATGTTTGCAGGCCTTACATTTCCCGCAGACATAGAAGCCCTGTACCGGATTTCTGGGCTTGTCCCTTGCCACAAGAGTACTGCAGACCATATCTTTTAATGATTTGGCCTTTCTATAGGTTATCTGTGGATGTTCGCTTAAAAATTTGTCAAGATCATTGTCAATTTTCAAAACATCCCAGTATTTGCTAAGGCATTTTCTAACCTCCCAGGATTGATTATTAAACATGGTAATGAACCTAGGATTTTCCTCATTCGCCTTTTTATCTTTTTCTTGTAGTAGCTGATTTCTGTCTCTTTTGTCAACTTCCGTGATAGCAGTGGTAATACATTTTTTAGTATAGCCAGTAGTATAGCTTTTTCCAATATAATTATGGCCACATCCAGGAATGACAGACGACATGAAGCAGCCAGTAAAATGTTTGACCAATCGACACTTTTGCAAAACGAGGAAACTGCCGGACCGTCAGGCCGTGCTGAGAGTGGTACCTCGAAGAAATTTTTATGGGGCACAATGTGGAACCTACTTAAGAAAGAACAGAATAAATGGTGGGAAGCCACTACACTGCGGAAATATATAGAAGCAGGGCTGGTCCCGAGGGGCCTTCGCATCTTTATAACACCCACATTCAGCGACCCTGACCCTGATCTTGTGGAAGAATGGGCCAACAACAACCATAGGTGTTCTACAGTGATGCTTGAACTCCTCGTTAAGTATGCCAAAAAAGAATGTGAGAAAACAACGGTTGAGCTTGATGAGATGACACTCAAGCTGAAAACTATCTGCGGTGAGGAGGAATTCCAATTAGAAATGAAAAAAATGGAACTAAGGCTTGAAAAAATTGAAAATGAAAGAAAAGAAAAGAAACAGAGGAAGTTTATACGTGATTTAGTAGACTACGAAAAAGGGCAGATAATGACCTTTGCGAAACGCTACGACCATTTGAGAGCTAGCGATGCTCAGAACAAACAACTAAGCAAAAGACCAGAGATGGAAAGTGTAGTGGAAGCAGCCGCAGATAGTCTTGGAGATGACATTGAGGAGGAGACTACCAACGTGATGGCAATGGCAACCTCTGCAGCACCAAGTGCAAAAGAACAAATTTTAAAAGAGTTCTCCTTAGTGGCACAAAGAAGAATTACATCCGCCCAGAACAAACAGATTTCAAGTGGACCAGGAAGTCGCGGACGCGGCGGGAGAGGAGGAAAAGACCCAATACCTTGCCAAGAGAGGAAATTGCCAGCCCTGTGGGAACAAGAACAAGAGGGCAAAGAAAACAACAACCATGAAGGACACCAAAACGGTAATCAATTTATCCAAACGTGAACTTAATGCTACAGAGATTGAGGTGCTTTCATTTGGACTTTCATTCTGTCCATCTAATTCTTTCGATTATACTCAATGCAGGATTGACTTGTTTCAATTCACACGGAAGCTTAAGTTAAAGAAATGGTTTTTAACTAAAGTAAAAGAACCTAGCAGAGAGAATGAAGTAGCACCTAGTACTATTCAGATTAGGGATATTGATGTCCTACACACACTTCATGAATTAGAAAGTGATTCCAACTATGTCTCAGATCCATACATGAGTTTGTTAAATGACAACATTAGACTTGACTTAAATCACAATAGCGGTTTTAAACCGAAATCTATTTTTCTGCCTCAAATTACAAATGAAGCTATTGAGATATTCGAAAAGGGTGTCGTTAAAGAATTAAAGAAAATAGAACGCAAACGCAAATATAATATTAACAACTTGTCAGCAGCCCAAATAGTGGCCATTAAATCACTGCAGAGCGACCCCAATATTGTGATAAAAAGTCTGATAAAGGCGGTAATGTTGTTATTTTAACTCGTGAGATGTATTTAAATGAAGGTATGAATCAACTTTCCGATGTAACAAGATATGAAAAGAGTACAAGAGCTAGGTATGAACAAGCCAATAGCAATTATATGGAGGTACTATTTGATTGGAAGGAGAGAGGTTTACTTGAACAAGAAGAACATGATTTTTTGAGATGCAAGTACCCGAAGCTACCAGCCCTGTACTTGCTCCCAAAAATACACAAAGATGAATTTAACCCCCCGGGGAGACCCATTGTGTCTTCACGTGGTAGTGGGTTTGAGAACACCTCTAGATATGTGGACTTTTATCTTCAACCGTTGGTCCAAGGCCTCCCCTCACTTGTGAAGGATTCAGGTGACTTTTTGAGAGAGATTAGGGAGATTAAATGGAATTCTAACCTATTGATGATATGTCTTGACGTTACCCGTTTATATACAAGTATCCCTCATGAATTGGGTATAAAAGCATGTAGACATTTTTAGGGAACAGATCACTGTCTTACTTTTTTCACACCGAAATGCTGCTGGATATGGCTTATACATGCCTGACCAAGAACTTTTTTGTATTTGACGGTCAGATCTTCCGTCAGATACTTGGTACAGCGATGGGGACCTGCTTCGCCCCCAGCTTTGCGTGTTTGTACCTGGGCTGGTGGGAGGAGCAGGTCGTCTACCAGATGGAACAGTACAAAAAACATGTACGAGTGTGGGCTCGTTACATTGATGACATTTTCTGTGTCTGGGAAGGGAGTGAGGAGGAAGCTGATAGATTTGTTAGTGATCTAAACAATAACAACCTTAACTTGAGATTTACCAGCCAGTATAATAGGGAAACGATTGAATTTTTGGATTTAAAGGTCAGGGTCAAGAATGACAGGTTGGATACATCCCTATTCCGGAAGGAGACAGCAGGCAACAGCCTGCTACATGCAGAAAGTTGTCATCCTAAAAGTTTAATAAGAAGTATCCCCGTGGGCGAGCTCTTGCGTGCCAAACGTAATTGTAGTACGCAAGAAGCCTATGATGAAGAGAAAAAGGTGATGATTGAGCGCTTCCTTTTCAGGGGCCATACTAAAAAATGTATTACCACTGCTATCACGGAAGTTGACAAAAGAGACAGAAATCAGCTACTACAAGAAAAAGATAAAAAGGCGAATGAGGAAAATCCTAGGTTCATTACCATGTTTAATAATCAATCCTGGGAGGTTAGAAAATGCCTTAGCAAATACTGGGATGTTTTGAAAATTGACAATGATCTTGACAAATTTTTAAGCGAACATCCACAGATAACCTATAGAAAGGCCAAATCATTAAAAGATATGGTCTGCAGTACTCTTGTGGCAAGGGACAAGCCCAGAAATCTGGTACAGGGCTTCTATGTCTGCGGGAAATGTAAGGCCTGCAAACATAGTAAAAATTGCAAGGAAGTAAAGCTATCTCATGAATGTGAACCCTTTAAGATAATGAAACACTTTTCATGTACCACCGAATTTGCTGTTTATGCGCTTAGATGCCCCTGCAATAAATTTTATGTGGGCAGTACGATCCACAAAGTGAAAAAACGCATCTTAGAACATCTGAGGGCGATTAAAAATGATGACCGTCAGTACCCGATCGCGAGACATTTCGCGACTCACCACAACCAGAATAATGAATTGCTGTCTTTTTGTGTATTGGACAGTGTTCCAATACGTGAACGAGGTGGCAATAGAACTCAAGAGTTAAGACTCTTAGAGTCTAAGATAATCATCAAATTCCATACATTGTACCCCGATGGACATAATATTGATGAGGCCCTGGCAGTTCATCTAGGTTAACTTGATCCAAATTCCCGATGTTTTGTAGTTACAATTTTTAATGCTGTGCTGCTAAATGATTTTAAAATTGAATGTACAGGTTCTCTTTGTCAATCATGTCGTCCGTAAGAACTAATTTGTAAGCTAATGCGCATTGTGCGTAACATTGTGTATAGGTTCTCATTTTTTGCTTTTATTTATTTTTTGCAGATGTTGGATAGTTGTACTACGGCAAGTGGAAGGCAAAACGAGTGACAAATATCTACTCAATTTGAGTTTCAAGATACACATCCTGATTCATTGGTTAGCCCACTAGGGCAGGACTTCTATGTGGCACACTGTGGTACAGTTAATAAACCCATTGGGGTAGCACTTATATCATGTTGCGCTATAATATTTCAATAGCGGTCATGGCAGCAGATTCTTTGGATACAACCTGGCACATTGTTATATGCCCACTGGGGCAGTACTTTTGGCACGTTTGTGCTATAGCTATTATGTATCAATGGCAGCCATGGCGGGAGACATTTGAAGTATCATTTAGATACAAATGCCTTGATATTGGGAGCCTTTTTTCCGCTTTTGGACATAACTTTATTGAAACACACAGTCACGATTAACCGGCAGTATCACCGTACCACTTTTGATCGCTTTATTTCGTTTTTACTGACAAAACGCACTTGCATAGATAAATGAGTTGATGTTTTCTGATTTTACAATATTAGGAACTATATTGTCACTCTATGTTAATGCCACAATGCTTGCCAATAACGTATCTTTTTTCCAATGTAAGTCTGCTTTTTATGTTCATGCACAAAATGGTGTCACATGATCTTTAAATGCACTGATTGTGGTATTCGCTTTTACTCGTGAGAAAGGAGCCGAGCGCTCTGAAACGCGTAGAGTGGATGTGAGATTGGATTAAATTCACACTGAAGAACACTTTGTGTGGCCTTGGCGTATTTTGGATAGTATTCCGAGAAAATACTCGTTGTTGTATTTGGGTTCGCGACCCGCCTCGGCCCGCCGTTGCAAGCGGCTCGGGTCTCTTCGCGACTGTGTTTTGTTGGATATATATATATATATATATATATGTCAAACAACAGTAAGGCTCATTTTGGGTTTATGGGTGGCTTGTGGTAAGTGTAAGTTTAGGGTTTGGGGGTGGGTAGTGGTAAAGGGAAGTAAGGGTAATTTTAGGATTTATGGGTGGTCAGTGGTAAAGGGTGGTAAGGGAAATGTTAGGGTTTATTGGTGACCAGTGGTAATGGAAGGTTATCAGTAAATTAAAATGTTGGGTTTATGACTGGGTAGTGGGAAAGGGCAGTAAGTGTTTTTAGGGTTTAAGGGTGATAAGGGTAATTTTAATGTTTAGGGGTGAGTACTGGTAAAGGGTGCTATGTGTAATTTTATGGTTTAGTGGTAACAGTAATTTAAGGGTTTAGGGGTGGATACTGATAAAGGGTGATAAGGGTAATTTTAGGGTTTAGGGGTGGTAAGAGTAATATAAGGGTTATGGGGTGGATAGTGATAAAGGGTGACAAGGGTAATTTTAGGGTTTATGGTTGGGTAGTGGTAAAGGTCGGTAAGGGTAATTTTAGGGTTCATTGGTGGCCAGTGGTATTGGAAGGTTAGCATATATGTTTATATTTATGCTTACCATGCACGGTAAAGGCATCTGCGTGGTAAGACACCTGCGTGGTAAAGGCATGTGTGGTAGAGGCTGCGTGGTAAAGGCATGCATTGTAAAGTCATACAACCTGTAAACCAAATACTAATTTTCATATTCTCTGTTGTATGACCTTTAATTATTGAAGCCTAAAGATAAAACTGTTTCCGGTAAGCAAGAACCTAGCTATAACCTCGAGGAATAGGCATTAGGTTAGCATTTTGTTTGCATGTTACTTTTTCTTCACTACCTACAGGGCTCTAGCTTTTAATTGTAAACTGATTGTGAAATTATTTAATTCGTTCATATGTGCAATCTGTGACCGAAGGATCTGGACAAATTAGTCCATTTAACTGTGTCTCAGTTCACTAATTCACAAAAACTGTAAGGGTGTAGACACTATTCTGCGTAGAAAGGGCTGGATTAGAATTTTAAACATCCACATTTTTGGGTTACATTTTTAAGATTAATGAAAAACCTGACTAGGAACAGGAACAGTGGTTCGTTTTTAGCTATGAAAGTCTATTTCTGTATGCAATAGCATGTCTTACTTTTGTAACCAGCGATTTTTGTGCACAAACCAAATATAAAGTGCAGAGCTGGGCTTGAAGGTCTTCTAAACCTTATATTCTAAAAATAATTGGCTTATCATTTAACAAAAGAAGCCCTTCATCCATTGCCCTCAAGTGGCCCTCATTTAGGGGTGAAAATACATTTTTTATTAAAAAAATTACTGCATCATCACCACACGTTCATCTCAGAGATGAATTTTTATACAATAGCCAGGCCCAGATTTACTAAGATATTATGTCGGGTTGCAACCCTTATTTGGCGCAGTCAAGATGCTAAATCCATTGTAGATTTAAAAAGCCATGAAAATCCTGATAAGCGGGGCCTTGTTAAAAAAAAAAAGTAAGGCAAGGCAGCACAAAGAACACTTCTCTGTAGATGGCAGATGAACATGACTAATGGAAACCTACATACATACTAAGAAACCCTGGACAAGCTATTTAGAATGCTTAACAATGACAGGTCTGTCTCCTTCCAAAATCAGACAGGCACACACACTTAATGATCTTCTTGCTCCTCCTAGAACAGCTATGTCTGCATCTTTACTCTCCGCACCAGACTTTGCAACCAGTTTCTTATCAAAAATCACCATCAGATAAACCCTAGCCTCACTACTAACTTTTCCTCTTTCCACACTTGGTGACTTTGCCTGTACAAACCACTGGACCTTTCCCCGATACTCCAATCTAGTAACGCTTTGTGACCTTTTTACCCTTGTAATCCTGTAAACAAACATAAAACTTCCTTCTTGAACCTCTAGAGCACGACTGTCTGACATCCTGACATCCATATTCCTCACGCTCTCCTATTTGGTACCTACCCCTCATACTTTAAAACTATGTTGGAGATCCCTTACCAAAAAACGGCAAACCCTGCCTCCCCATCCAATTTCTCTACTGCCCTCCTTTTCCCAAAAATCTAATGTCTCATCTTCAACCACCTTCAATTCTTACAACCTGCTCCATGTGTTCCAGATGGGATTCTGAGCCCTCCACTCCACTGAAATTTCCCTCATTCACATAGCTAACTTCATAAAACCAGCCTACTGCAACGTCCTCTGAGCCATCATAGTCCTGGACTATCTGCCACATTTGACATCATTAACGACCTACCTTACTTGACATCCTAAGGCCCCTAAGCATCATAGGCTTGACATTGAACTGGTTCTCCTACCTATTTTGCTGGTCTGTCTCTGTGGACTGGCAATCCATCAAATCATCTCACTCCCCCCCGCCCAACTGCCAGCTGGTGTCCACCAAGGTTCTGACTTTGGTCATCTCCTTTTGTTGCTTTACACCACCTCCCTTAGCGATGTGATCTACTTGTTTGTGTTTGCTAAGAAATTTATGCAGACAAAACCTTTTTTTCCCTTTTTCTTTCACCCCTTCTGAAGCCTCAGATATTAGACTGCCTTGCAGCAAGACATTTTCTGCATAAACCAGTCTTATGTATCCAAAACGATGGGAAATTGTGTACTGTGAAAAATGTGTGCAGTACAACATTCAGGATTTTCGTCATTTTTGCTAGTGTCATTATATTTATGTCTATGCTTACTACTGAAAGTGAAGGGCAGGAAAGCCTAGGATAGATGGACACAGGCACATAAATAGTGAAAGCAACCCAAGAAACTACTGCTCCGGATAAGCAGAGCATTATCAGGTGCTTTGCAAGTTTCCAACTTGCTACTCAGTTGAGACCCTCTACAGGTCATTGTCCCAAGAGCATAGCAGCAGATTAGAGATGTCTGCTGAGAGAGAAATCTGTCTCATATTTTCTTTCTGAAATGAATGTCACTAAATGTAATTTCCTTATTTTACAAAACTGTACACCTTGTATCAAGAATCAATTCAATGAACAGAACATATTCAGAATATATCTATTCCTCTAGAAACAGAAATATCACATTTTCAAGTTTACATGGATGTGTTTTTACTATCAAGTATGTAAATATTTTAGGTTGTAACATAGAAAGCTTTTTTCTCATTTAATTTTTCGTCTGAAAAAAGTGACGCATATACTTTAAGGGGCATTCAAGAACTGTGTTCAAAGCAGGTTATGGCATTCACCCATTGTAGTACATATGCCATGGCTGAAATCCCATTTTGATGTGAGGGATAATTTGAAAGATAGCCGGCCTGTGCGAGAATTAGATTTTTGAAGTTTGTAAATCTGAAATATTGCTGTTTTCCATGAAAGACAACACTTACTATATGTCAGAAGAGGGGAATCGCTCTGTGTTTTGTCTGAGCCAGTAATTTGTACTCTGTAATACCTGAGCCTGTATGATCATTTGTCTCCTGAGATCGGGTTTAGACAAGAGCCAGTTGATCTTTGTGACCTGTGGATTACTATGGCTTTGTAAGGCTTCTGAAAGGTGCATATGTGGGGCAGTAGTTTAGGATGAGATTAGTATGTGACTGGGGGCACTCACAGAGTACCTTCTAGTGTGTGGGTGCCCGAAGGGCTTATGTCACTGGAATAGATGTGGCATGGTCACTCAGGTATATCAGTGAAGAGTAGATGTTTTCAAACTTTCATTTGCCTTGTTAAATGCAATATACAATCAGCACAAGTTTCAAAAATATTCCTCGTCTGCATCAACCATTTAACATATCGCCTATTGATCTTATTCTGCTAATACAACAAAATGAATAATCTAATGGTGAGATGAATTAGTGTTACAGACAAAACTGCTGACTTTGGAACTGGGGAATCCGGTTTGAGTCTCGGCAGCAACTCAACATCCTTTGATTTTGGGCAAATCACTAAGGGGCTCATGCATCAAACTCTTCATTTGCGATTACCAAATAGCGATTTTTAAGGAAACACTATTTGGTAATCGCAAATGCCTATGCATGTAGGAATCGCAATAAAATGTGCAATTCCTTATCATTAGCTAATAGTGATTAAGAAATTGCGAATCGCTATTAGCTAATGTGACTCAATTAATTCCTATGGGCCTACAGGCCCGTAGGAATGAATGGTAATGCATTCCCAAATTGCGATTACCAAATTGGTAATCGCAAATTGCGAATGGAAATCCAAGGGTGCCCGGGGGCCTAAGGCCCCCCTGATGCACCCCCCAACGAAAGGTAAGTGTGCACATGTTAAGCACACACATGCCCTAAGGACATGTGTGCGCTAGATGGCACTTAGAAAAATGCATTTTCTGCATTTATCAAAGCATGCAGAAATTACTATCAGCTTGAAGATGATGGTAATTAGCGTTTCCTAAATGCACAGCTTGCATTTAGGAAAGGCTACATGCATTAGCAAATAGGGATTCGCAAATTGCGATTCCCTAAATGCATTCGCAATTTAGGTAATCGCAAAAAATTGCGATTCCCTAAATTGCGAATGACAAAAGCTACATGCATCTGAAAAGCCCTTTTTCCATTCGCAAACGGAAAAAGGCTTGATGCATGTGCCCCCAAATCTCCCAGTGCCTATGAAACAAATGTGTCCTTGTGTAATGTAACTGGTGCTCATGTTAAGCACTCTAGTACCTTCGGGTCAAATTTGCGCTCCATAAAACTGAAAAATAAATAAAAATTAATGCGCTAAATTAGTATGCAGCTACCTTTATCTTACTGACTCCCCTAAGAGAACATGTGTGCAGATAACTTCCCAATAGCTTAATGCTAACATGTGAAAGCAGTGAAATAACCAATGGGTTGATTCTCTATTTATTCAGTTCAGAAGCAGAACACAGCTGAAGAGCTTAAGGGAGTTAAGGAGTTGGCCGTCTCCATACAGTCAAAGGTGATGGTGTTCCCTTTAACCTGAGGCCGTGGGAGGAGGGGATGGCAGGCTATTCATTTTGAACGGAGCAATTACGGCACCTTGAGCGAGCTGGTCCTGAGCTTTCACATGCAAATTGACCTTGGCCTCGCACGGTGTTTTTAACTTCCCTGACTGGTTTCACTTCATTCCTGAGAATGGACCAGGAGGGTTTGACGATTTTAACTGCAGGTGCAGGAACCCAATTGGAATTAATTCTTGGATACTTTAATGAGATTAGAAAGACCGTCTTCCTGTGTGTTGCTGAAATTGCACTTTTGCACGCTGTATAAACTACACTATGACAAGACAAAAGAAATACGCTTTCAGCTTTGTAATTCTTTTCCAGCTACAAATGAAAATATACTTTCATCACGTTTAAGACTGCTTCTCATTTCTCGTGGGCTGAGCATTCAGACACAGAATGAAACAAGCATTTGCAATGCAATAGGTCTCGCATTTACGAGAGTTTGAGCTATTGACATTATAAATGACAATGCCTTTTTTTTGTTTTTAAAACATAAATAAAAGGCATTGTCATTACATAAGAGATAATGTTTTCTGTAGAGAGAGAAATAGGGTATAGCTAGAGAGAAAGAGCGAGTTAGAGAGAGAAAGAGCGAGAGAGAGAAAAAGAGGTGTGGTGAGCTGGGGAGAGGTCACTTTGTAGAAGAGTTTTGGACTGCTAAGGACACTTTTTTTGAGGTGTTGGGATACTATATGGGAGACGATGAGAGAAGGAAGTTTGTGGTACGGTAAGATCTTTGGAGGTTGAGGCCCGACATGTCTGCTGGGTGGGGAGAGGTGACCCTGGAGATAAGCTCTGGACTGCTAAGGACGCTTACTTTGAGTGCGTTTAAGAAGCTGTGGGGAAGGATAAGGGGAGGAAGCTTGCGCTACGGTAGGATCTTTGCAGTTCCAGGCTTGAGACATGTTAGCTGTGCTGGGGAGAAGTCACCGCCCAGTAGAGCTTTTGACTGCTGGGTTTTGAGGCTTTATGGGATAGGATGAGGGTAAGAAGCTTGCGCTTTTTTTTTTTTTTTTTCACGTTTAGGACTTAGACCTGTTAGCGAAGCTAGGGAGAAGTCACCATGAAGTAGAGCTGTGGCCTGGTAAGGACGGTTATTTTGTGGGCCTGTGATGATTTGTGGGAAGAGGATGAGTGGATGAAGCTTGCGATCGTTTAGAAACTTCTATAGGTCCAAACCTTAGATACGTCCACTGGGTTGGGGAGAGGTCACCTTGAAGTAGAGCTTTAGACTGGTAAGGACGCATACATTGTGGGCCTTTGAGGTTTTATATGAGAGCATGAGGGTAGGAAGCTTGCGTTCATTTAGAGATTTCTACAGGTGTAGGCCTTAGACATGGTAGCTGAGCTGGGGAGACGTCACCCTGCAGTATAGCTCTAGCTGCTAAATACGCTTAGTTTGTGGGCTTGTGACAATTTTTGGGAACGCAAACAACAGCATAGGAAAGAGAAAATTACCCTGGTAGTAAAGATTCTTAACTTTATTGCAGCTGCATGTGTGGAACACAGATGGCATGCTTGTCCATAGATAACAGGATGTGAAGATTCCCATAGAAAGTAAAACTGAGGTTTTTAAGCTGCCAAGCCATTTGGTGTGAAGATTACGGCACATCTACTGTTTTGTTACATAAGTTTTAGTATTTTGTACATTGAAAAGTACGCTAAAAGAAAGTACAATGTTCCTACATGGTTTGTTCCCCAAAAACCCTCTTACACCTAAACATTTAAAAACATTTAAAGGTCACACTGCCTTTCACATACCAGGGAAAATCTAAAAAACATTGAAAACATAACTAAAAGCAAGGGCTGGCTTTTATCCCATAGAAACAGATATAATTAATTGGATACAAAATTACCTTTTTGTGTGTTTATATCGCACCAGCATTGTATTGGCACATTTATTGCCAAATTTGCTGTAAGTTTGTTGGAATGTAAAAATGAAAACGACTAGTTGTGTACAATATTGAAATATAAAAAAGATCATGCTGACTGGTTGTGGAACCAAAAACAGTGTCAAGAAAATGTAAAGAAAGAGTGAGTAAGAGGCAGAAGAAATAGATGGAGGAATTAAGGGAGAGAGTGGGGGAGAGATTAGGAGAGGAGTGGAAGAAAGAAGCAAAATACATTTTATTCATCTTGCTGATCATTAAATGCACGGAAAAAGACCTGAAAAGACCTCTGGATGGAGACCACTGGTAATCACCCCCCTCCCTCCCGAACGTGGAGCACGATTTTTTTTCTCAGAGCGTCACACCTTTTTGCTGAGACTTAAATATGGGAGGAAGTTTGAGGGACTGAGTCAATCCTCTTATTCCTTTAATATATGCCCAGCTCAGCTTCATATGGCCAGTCATACCTATTGTGTGCCCTTACGCGCCCAAATCGTACCATCAAACTTCAGATGAAGCGCCACATTCCAGGGGTAACCCTTTTACCAGGTAGAGCTCTCAAATACTAATGTGCAGAATTCACCTGCCAGAAAATGCATGGACCAGCTACATCCTCACACCCAAGGGTACGCCTTCAGTGTGCATAATGACAATGTCACTCGCTTATAGCAGCCATTAGCGCAGAAAGCGCCTTGAAACCTAAGCTATGGATACCCAACAAAATATTTGGTGCCTTATGCAGCACTGGTATTTTGAATATTGATTATCAGCACTGTAATTTTGCCCAGCTTGCTGATTCAAAACACCCATTTTAAATGCTACTTTGGTGGGATTTCTCTATCTTGTCTCTCTTTCACAAACACTACATCTCAGTGACGTCACGTATATGTGGTCAGTGTAAAATAGAGACAGATCCATCTTCACAGGACCGGCACCAATTAATCTACGCAGCCTCCAAACTGTCTCAGGTTGTCGCTGTGGGTTCAGCAGACCTTGGATTTTATCAAGCTCTCCTTATTTGTGTGATCCTGGGAAAATTATGTCATCGCAACACCTCTTCGCGAGGATCGGTGCATTTTCACTAGCGTATTTTTAACACTATATACAAATCTGAACGTTGTACAATATAAGGTATTTCTGCTAGAAAAAAAACCGCAGTTGGGCTATTTTTCACGATATCTTTTGTAAGCAGAGGACTGCTGACTGCGTCGCGACACACACCGAATGCTGACAGGAAAATCGTATAGTATCCAAATACTACAGATATAGAAGGAACGGAAGGCCTGTATGCCGAATGGAAACATTATATCGACCCTAACTTAATAGCAACATTTCTGTACGTTCGGGCGCAGGTTTTGAAGCAGACACATGGGTATTTTCTCTTTGACTGCACTATATGGAAGACGGAGAGAGGTAGACACGTTGAGGGAAATAAAACACGTCTTCCTTTTAGAGTTACCGAGGACTGTTTTGACAGCAGGGGCACAAGTGTTGCTGCCTCACGTTTTTTAAAAATATTTTGCAAATTACTGTGTTCTGATACTCTAGTGCACTTAAGTCTCTGGCTGTGAGCAAAGACTACAATTCCCAGAATGCCGTATTTGCTGAAATGAGTCCTCTGGTAACCACTAGGAATAAAAACAAGAGGTGCCTGTACCTTTTGGCTGAAATCCTCTGCTCCTTAATTAGCTCTCTTGTCTACCAGTTCGGCATCTTGCTGTAATGAAGAAAGTAGTGCTGGCTTTCCGGAAAGCACGACTCCATCTAATGTGGCCGGTGAGGCAGGCTTTACGGTTGATACAACCTGCACCGTGCCTTGAACTGTGGAAAAAGCCCATGGAGCGTGTGAGGAGGCACACAAAAAAGCACCTATAACTACTGCCCAGCCACCTACATGGTCAGTCAAGCCCGAGCTGTTCTGGAAGCCTCCTCCGGGCTGCTCTCAGCGCGACCCGGAAGTCAGGCAACCTTGCCTGGGACATGGGCGGGGCATGGTGCGCGCGGCCGGAAGTGTCCAGGGCTCCCGTGAGCTGAGGGAGCCCCGCGTGTTGCAGCCCGCGTATAGGAGAAGCGAGGCGGGAGCCCACCCCGCAGAGGGAAGTCCGGCGGGAGCCCACCCCGCCTTTGTGAATGCCGCATGGTGCGGCCGGAGCAGGATTTCAGGCGGGGCTCCTGTGAGCAAGACGGAGCCCCGCGTGTTGCTGCGCCAGTGACCGGGTGAAGAGGCGAGTCCCCCCTGCCATTGAGGAGACGAGCCGGGGAGCAGCGCGGAGTCCCCACAAGAGCCGGTGAGTGGGGTTGAGCGGGAGGCATGCTGTACGTGCCCACCGGCCGGCTGATATACATGCAGTAAAGGGCGCTGCACCTGGACAGGACATGTGCACGCATATGGTGCGAGCAAGAGTTGTGATAACGCCGCAAGACATACGCGTGCACATCTCCTGTCTGTTAAGCTTCGGCACAGACAGTCGATGTGCACGCGTACGGCTTGCAGCGTTATTACAACTTCTGCTCGCACCATACGCGTGCACATCTCCTGTCCAGGACTTGCCATACGCGTGCACATGTCCTGTCCCCCTTCGCAAGCAAGTCGGCAACAATAGATCTCGCTTACGCGAGCAACGCAATACGCTGCATCGCTAGGCGAGACCTAAAAAACGGCAGCTTGGATTGAGGAACATTTTGCGCAGCAAATACATGTTTAATGTAACCATCCGAATCTCCTCATACTTATAATTGTTATAATTAGGAAATAATGCAATATGACCCACATGCTTCTATTTGTGAGGTTTATAAATTTTGGAAAAACGGTTACGTACAATTAAGAAGGTCATTGTATTCAAGTTTTATGTTTTCTGATGGGTTTGCTTCTTTAAAATCACTATCCTCTCTGTTGCTAGATGAGCTCAAAATCCTGCAGTGTGTTTAATATGCTAAGTGTGTTTGAGGCTACAGTACCACCTCCTGTCTACAGGGGCAGAGCTGAGCAAAACAATAAACACACTTGGTGAAACACAGGTCCCCACAAGGCAATTTTTAAAAAAGTTGTAAAAATTGGCACATATGTTTTTGAAGTCATCTCCAATCATTTAGGAGACTTTACCTTGTGGGGACTTGGGTTCAGGTCCCCACAGTGCAATCAAGTCCCCACAGCGTGAGTGTGTTATCATACTCAAGTCCCCACAAGGATAGTAACACAAACCCGCACACACGCGCATACACACACACACACATACACACACATCGTTGACAAAATGGCGGACTCATGCACAGCAAGAAAACCAATTACAGTAGAGAAACGCATCTGTGGCTTACAGCAGACTATTTCCCCACAACTAAATGTGGACAAAAACAAGGATAATGAGAAAAATGGTCAGGGCAAGAAGAGAAAATTCTTCCTGTACGTAGTGTAGTCTCTATAATAGTTCGACAGTAAAAACAAATTGGAAACATGAGTTAAAGTTGCCCAAAAAGCGCTGGAGTGTTAAGAAATTCACTTTAAAGTGAATTTTGATAAATAACATTCCTGAAGTATGACAAAAAGTACCATCCATCCATCCAGTTGATGTAAATCGTGTAATATTCCCCTGAGAATTTTTGTGAGAGAAAGTTAGTGTTAAGAGTAAGGAAAAAGGGAATTATGTGAACTACAGATAGCCCAACAACTGAGATTTACATGAGATTAGGGTTGCATGGTGATAGATGTTGAGAATAGTAATAACCATATACCATTTAGGTAACTGGGGGATGTGGCTTGGTAGCCAACGATGGCGGACGCGTGAGCTTGCTGCTTCGCACTGGCCTGTCTTCAATCCTGCAATTTCCAGCAAAGGCCCAGCCCGCCGCAAAGCGTGGAACGTGTCCCCAGAAAGGGGGAAACACAAGAGGTGTGGGGCGCTGCCTGAGAGCGGTGGGAGACCGGATTGCCTGAGACTAGAGAGTTGAGCAACGGACCCATGATCACAAGATGGTGGCCCCGGTCTCCTGACCTGCGGAGCCTGGGTGTCCTTGGAACTCTGCGAGGCACCTGGCCTGCTTTGCGTTGGAGGCCCCTGGTGCTACCCAAATTGCCAAAAAAGAGTTTGCAGCGCTGGGAGGCTTGCCGATAGACGGAGCGTCCTTAACGGCTGCAGAGCTACGGCGAGTGGAGGCGGAGGAGTAACGTGCCTGACACAGCCCTGGAGGGCCAGAGAACCTGGGGAGTTCAGATGCCGGCCTGCCCTTGCCTGGCTGAGGCAGCGGTTGGCCTGGCCTGGAGCTGCGGAAGCCTGACACAGGTGCAGTGAGTGGAGGCGACCCCACGGTGCAGTGGACACTCGGGCCTGGTTCGGGGCCCAATGGGAAGTGCAATACTTGGTGCGGCTTGGCCTTCCCCCGTGTCCCTCTCCTCTCCTGCACAAGACTTCAACCTGTGCCCTGAGTTGGGCAATGAGCCCTGACTATGTCTGGGAAGAGGCGGTGAGGGCACGCCTGCCTGGAGCTGTGTTGATGCCTGCTGCCAGAGAGAGACACTGCTGGCACTGCTACACAGTGGAGACGTGCCCATATGGGGCCCAGCTTGTGGTCCAGTGGAGGCCTAGCTGGTGGAGGTGACCTCCCAGACCCCCTTCCTCCTTCTTGCGATGAGCCCTCCTCCCACCTGGTGTTGTGTGCTGAGCCGGGGCCCGACCCTGCTGCCTGCAACCCGACCGGGGCCCTGGACTGTTCTGGAGGACTGCCCCGCTAGGGACACCGCTGAATTGCTCTTCTCCTGCTCTGTGCTTGTGGGGTCAGGACGTGCCTGGTGGTCCGGGCTCCCGCGGCCGGCAGTTGATAAAGGGGGTTGGCCACCACCTTATTGGAGGACTGGCAGCTCGGGCACATAGAGGTGACTCTGGTGCAATTTGTGGAATTCTGATTTCTAGCACTGAGGCCCCTCTTAACTGTAGCAATACTCCGGAGTGTGGTGACCTGTGGACACAGCCATAATTGTCGTTACTGTGACCATGCTGTGGGCTGGGATAGGTAAGGCCAGAGCGAAACTAACAGGAGCGCCACCAGACCAGGAAGATGATCCCCTGGAGCAGAAACAGGAGAAATCAGGGTCGTCGTTCCCGGTGGACCCAGTGCAACAACAGCTAACCAAAATATTGGATGCTATTGCCGACACTAACACATCAAGACATTAGCACTGTGTCAGAGCAGAGCACCATAAGAGGGCAGAGAGGCTGAAAGTAGCAGAGTCCTTGATTGCTGATCACCACCCTGCACAACAAGCACTGTTGCTTCAAGATGCAGAGCTCTCTGATAAGGTTCGCACGCTAGAACATAGGGCTGAAGACGCAGAAGGACGCAATAGAAGGAATAACATTAGGATGGTGGGCCTGCCTGAGGGGGTGGAGGGCAGGGACATGATCGCCTTCCTTGAGCCCTGGCTTTCCACAGCTGTCGCACCAGAGGACTTGTCGACAATGTACACTCTTGAGAGGGCTAGACTGTGTCCCGGCTCATCCCTCGACGCCAGGACAGCTCCTGCATCCAGTCATAGCAAAGCTTCTGCATTACAAAGACAGAGACATACTATTGCAAAGAGCAAGGACTGATGGCCCATTTGTAGTGGACAACAGCAAGGTCTCGATATTTCTTGATTACACAATTGAAGCCCAACGGAGACGAATCTTGTTTTTTGAAGTTAAGCAAGCCCTACGGGAGGAGGGGCTACAATACTCTTTGATGTTCCCTGTCCACCTCCGCATAGTGTTGGAGGGGAAGACGCATTTCTGTGATGACCCCAAGACAGCGTGGGAATGGCTCGAGGCTTACATGTCTGGAGGGCCACTCCCAAGGGTGGAGCCCGCCACAGCGCTTCGGGCTCCGGGACTCAGGAAGAGATCCCAGAAGAGGTCCAAACGGGGCCCACTGAAAAGACCAAGCCCATCCCAAACCGAGAAGGAAAGGGCTGTAGCCCTTCAGGCGGTGGCTGAGATCATGAAAGACAGGAACACTATCTTGGAGGCTGGTTCCAATTTGGTGAAAGGGTCTGAGGTGTCGGACTCGGACTCATCCCGAGCAGATAGTGTCTCCCTACTGATAGTTACTCCAGGGACTTCAGGTGACCTTATTTGAAAAATAAATCAAGCATGAATGGTGCCTGTCCCCCTCGTGATGTGCTGCACCCTAGTGAGCTGCTATATGGTCTCGCTGGGCCTGATCAAAGTCTGGGCCGGTGCAGACTGAGCAGGAGATTGCTCCTTTAGAGCCTGGCCACCCCCCCTAGAAAGACCACTCCTTTGGTTGGATCCTCTGCTGAGACTGATAGTTTATCAACAGTTTGGGCGGCTGGCCATTGCCAGGCTGATCTGGGATTGGGGAGTTGGCGATTGTGGGTGTTTTTATGTTTGGTTTGTTTTGATTGCAGGGGTGGTAATGGATCTCTTATCTGGGGGCGGGGTGGGTGGGGGTATGGAGGAGGGCAGAGTATAGAAGTACGTTTTTAACCATGGCAACAGCACACCACACATGAAAGTTTCTGGCTTGGAATATAAGGGGGATGGGCTCAGCAGTTGAGAGGCATAATGTGCATAGATACCTAAGACGGCAGAGTGTGCAGGTGGCCCTGCTACAGGAGATGTATCTCCTGCGACGGGAGGTGGAGAAACTACATAGAAGATGGAAGGGGCAGATATTTGCGACCTCTTTTTCAGCAGACGCCCGGGGTGTGTTAATCTGGATACGGGGGGGGAGCCCCCTTTGAACCAGTAGGTACCCTGATAGATATGGAGGGTAGATATGTGCTGCTAACTTGGAGATTACAATTGGTGGTGGTGTGTATGCCCCTAACCAAGACCAGATTACTTTCCTCCATGATCTCTGAGCCCATATGGCTGACCTGACAACGGAGACAATGATACTTGGGGGTGATATTGTGTGGCAGATATTTCCTTGGACCATTCTCACCCCTCTACCTGTAGCCCAGGCCCACCATATGGCAGCGGGATTTCAGGACTGGATGAAACAATGGGGGCTGGAGGACATTTGGAGGACACAACACACGGAGAGTAGGAACTATTCCTTTTACTCTCCCAGACAACATTTACATACTGGACTGGATGCCTTCTTATGCTCCCCTAGCTTTAGTAGTACCCTCACTCACAATGAGTATCTGGGACATACACTTACAGACCATAGCCCATTACTGATGACCCACCAACCCTTGGGGAGGCGCCCTCTGATTCCCTTGAGGAGACTCAATCCCTTAATGCTGGAAGATATCTGTTTCAGGGAGACCCTGGGCACCTTTATTGACATTTATTTTTCTAACAACGCACACACAGCGTCCTCGGCACTGGTGGAGTGGGAGGCGTTTAAAGTGGTGGTGCGGGGACACTGCCTGGGACAGTCGATAGGCGTGCAAAGAGAGCTCCACAGGAAGTTCGAGGACTTGGAGGCCAAACTGCACAAGCTGGATAACGCGCAGGGACTGGAAGCCTCTGCATTGATACACCTGTGGGAAACACAGGCACTTTACAATGAATCGCTTGAGTGGTTAAGATGCCATTACTATAAGAAATATCTAACCAAGGTGCAGGAAGAGGAAGGAGGTCCCGTCTGCCTGTTGACATGGCTGGTTAGACCGGAGATCCGAGGGTCATCGATCACCCATGTCCAGTCTGGGACTGGCATGTCAGTTTATAATCCGGAAGCAATTAATACCTTATTCTGGGTATACTACGAAGCTCTATATACTGCACCCTCCCCGGTTACACAGGTGAAGCTCAGAGACTTTTTGACTCCACTACAGCTCCGGGTGATGAATAGAAAGGCACAGGAGCCGTTGGGAGGTCCAGTGACATTACAGGAGGTTCGCAAGGCCATTGCCAACATGGCCACGGGTAAAATGCCGGGACTGGATGGTCTTCCTGCAGAATGCTCTTTGGTGTATGCTTCAAGACTGGCACCCCGACTAACGACTTTCTATGCAGAATCTTTGAGACTAGGGCAGCTCTCTAAATCCACGCGGGATGCACTTGTGATTCCACTTCCCAAAACGACGGCCGTGGATTACAGACCACATTCCAAGCTCAACATGGACTTTAAGATACTTAGTAAGATCTTGGTGCTCCGTTTGCTTACCTATATGCCCACCCTAATCGACACAGACCAAAATGGGTTGATCCCGTCTCGGAACGCTTCCTTCAACCTACGCAGACTGTACTGTGTTGTACCACTCTGGGGCGCGACTCCTACCGGGGGCGGCCCTCTTGTCAATAGATCTGGAAAAGCCCTTCGACACAATATGTTGGGATTATTTATTCGAGGTTATGGGACGTATGGGTCTTGGAGATGGTTGGGTGAAGTGGGTGAAAGTGTTATATGAATGCCCCAAGGGTAAAAAGTATCCACACCGTATGCGATTTCTCACGGCACTCGGCAGGTTTACCCTCTGTCCCCCCTTTTATTTGCCCTGGCGATCGAGCCACTGGCCGCACTGTTCTGACAGGGGGATGAGGGGATGGGTCTGATGGTGGACGGATGTGACCAATGTCATTTCCCTATATGCGGATGACATCCGGATTTATCTGAAGGATGCCGTGGTGGACGACAAGGCTGTAGGCCTCCTGGGCAGTTTGAGCTCTAGTCAGGTTTAAGGGTTAACAAAAATAAGACTTCCCTGTTCCCTGTGGCTGGAGCCTTACTCTGACCCTAGGATCTCCCTTTGGATCTTAATTGGGCACATTCCACCTTCAAGTATCTGGGTATCCATATCTTTCACTCTCTTGACAATTTGAGAGAGGGTAATCTGGCCAGAGCTCTACGGTCCCTTAGGTCCTGCGTTCCTTTTTGGTGCTCTTTTCGGCTACCTATTATGGCCGGAGTTTCCATAGCTAAAATGGTTATGCTGCAGCGACTGTTGAATTAGTTCATTAATCTTCCGATCTCAGTATCCACGGGATGGGTCAGACAATTGGGCTCCTTGTTGCGGGATCTTATTTGGGGGACGGGCGGCGGAAGGTCTCATTGGGGACACTGCAGCGCCCCATGGCAGAGAGTGGCCTAGGGGTGCCGAATTTTGAGCTCTATTTTCTGGCCCCAACCCACCCCAACTTACTACTAGCTAAGTTGCTTGATCCAACAGATCCCTTACTGGTCAGTATTGCAGACTACGGCCCTGCAGTGCTGGAAATGCATCATGAACAAAATGGCTGGGACCCCTCAGTGTGCACCAGTGCTGCCCTTGGTCGGTTTGCCTCATGGTGACCCATGGACGATATTTACAGTCGAACAAATGACAGATTGGACAGAGGCGGGCTGGAGACGGTTGGGGACTGCTATCGGGAGTAAGTTCTAGCCCCCCTTTGAGGATCTGGTCAATGGCTATGGCCTCCTATCTGGCCAGTTCCTGCAGTACGAGGCTCTGCTCCACACGTTCGGGGCACTGTGGGGGAAGGGCCGGGAAGAACCTGAGATGCATGTGATGTTACACTCTTTGCTCAGATTAGGTACGGCTGGGCACCAGGTGAAGTGGTTCTATGCCTCATTAATTGGAATATCCCTCGCTCTCTTACAGAAACTGTGGAGACGATGGGAGATAGTTTTAGACAGAGACCTTACTGACTTGGAATAGAGTAGAATTCTAGCATCCCCTAAGAGGGATACATATGCAGTTCAACTTCGTGCATATGACTTATATGACTCCCCATAGACTTCAAGTCGCCTACGGTGGTGAAGTACGTAGATGCCCGAGGTGTAATTACAGTGATGCAGACTTTACACACATGACCTGGGCCTGTTCCATGTTACGTCCATTTTGGGGCAAAGTGTTAACAATGATAAGGACGTCGTTGGGGCACACACTTGACTCCAAAATCGAAGTATGCTTGCTGGGGCTTTTTCCCCGACCGCCCAAACGGAAGGTCGAAACAGGTTTATTGATCTGGCCCTAGCTAAAAGGAGGATAGCAATGAAATGGAAATCTGCCAATGGGCCCGTGATATGGACCTGGAAACAGGATGTAATTTACTTGGCTGGGGCAGATGGCAGAGTCCTAATTAGGGAAGAGTCAAAAGGATTGAGACGCCGTCCCATAGCAGAGCAGTAGAAGGAGGCCCTAGACACCTGGGAACGCCTGGCGTAGGCACATAGCGGTGAAGAGAGGAGCAAGGATGGGAATAGGGCTGAGTAGGAGAGCACTGATGTGGCTTAGGACCCTAATGTGCATGCCACCCCTTGTGGAGATGTCTGTACATAGGGAGGACACTGGAGTTGGGTATTGCAGGGTCTGTGTAGGTGAAGAGGGATGGCCCCCAGTCCCGTCTGGTGCAACCCAACGATGTGTTGTGCATAGCATGCTGGCCATAGACTTGGCAGGGAACAACCAGAGCTCGTTGTTACCCCACCCTTCCTACGAACCGACTCCCCCAGATCATATTTCTGAACTACAGTGTTACACCCCTGCACAAGTTATTCAAATGGTGGTTTTAGTTCTTGTTTGTTACCAAACAGAAGGCATTTCCACAATCCCTTTCCGAGCTGGGTTGACTATTCTTGAAAACTGTACTATTTCATAGGCCTCAAGTAGTGCGTTGCACTGACAAGACTCTTACTGAATGTATTGGGGATACCGAATATTACTATTACACTGTATAACATGTTATTAATGGGTCTACAGATATATGATATGATTGGGGGGCATCCCCCAATGCTTTGCTAAACAGTATTTTGAAAAATGTCATGTGTAATGCTGGTAACCTGTCTGTTTCTTTTTCAATACAATAAATGGCAATAAAAATATGTTTGAAAAAGAAATACCATTGAGGTAACTGAATAGCAGAAGATATTTTGCATCTAAGGCATGGCGGGTGTGCATTGGTAACTCTCAATTTGCTGTGCCCCTCAATCACCTCTTTCTTCACGGGGGTTCTTCCTCATCTGCTTTGGGATGCATTTGGACTAAACGTATCTTTTGGAAAAGACTGCAGCCTTTCTGAGGACATAGGAGAGCTGATGCAGCCTGGGAGCCCAATGGTGACATGTTTTTGTAAACTTAATTTTTATTTTAAACAGTAAATGACAATGCAAGCAAGAGTACATGTCAGTTAGCACTGTAGTAAATATCTAGCAGACAGTGGAGAGAGGCGCATACAGCGCAGGCCGCACAAAGTCTAGCAGAGCAAGCACATGGCCATGCAAGCAGGAGTCGAAAATTGTGAACTTGTTTGTCCCAGAGTGTACAGGTATCCACCAAAAAAGAGAAACTGTGACTGCAACCCCATTGGTGCCCCAATATCATTTATCCAAATGCATACTCCAAGAAGGCAAGACTGCCGATGCACAGTCCCAAAAGGTGCACCCTTCTTTTTTAGTCAAAGTCTAGGTAATGCTCCACTCAGATCATAAGGCCCAGCAGTGGCTGGGTGAGACAACAGGTACATCTTCAGAGGTTGCCAAATGTCTCCAGCCCGGGAGGATGGAGGCAATAATTCAGAATACAGATGCAGCTCTCATTACATTAGACCAGGCCATGAATCCATTGATTAAATTTGGGTGCCTTCCCTCTGGCCCACCTACATGCCATCTACCTTTTGGCCATCAGCAGGGCTAAAGCCACAAACTTCCTATGTGGAGTGACAATTTCCTTTACATAACCCATAAGGGTGATCTTAGGGTGCAGTTGCAGCACTCCCCCCACCATGGGCCTGTCTGCAAAGCAAATGGTGCTCATGTAAAGCGCTCTGATACCTTTGGGTCGAGTTTGCGCTATATAAAACAAAAAAGAAAATACAAAATAAGTTATTATGCAGCTGTGACCTCCACCTAATAAGACTCCACATTAGCGCAGAACCATGCCAAATGGAGGAAATGCTCCCCAATGGACCACATCTAGCAAAGCAATCATCTCCCCTCAGACAAAATCGACAAAGGCTTTGCTCCATTCCAGTTTTCATTACATATGAATGGGGTTTAGGCAGCATTGGTAGGCATAACATCGGACATTCCGAAATTTGGCTCCCTTACCCTCCCATTACTCGCCTATGCGGATGATACAGTCCTAGTTGCCAGAACAGGCAGGGTCATGCAATGTATGATAACCGCTTATGCCTCTTTTATGACATCCCCGGATCTAAGGGTCAATGAATCTAAATCTTTTATATCAATAGCAGACCCTACAGGGCACAGGAAAGCTACATCTTTTCATCTAGGGGCCCGCAGCTTAGAGGTAGGTAACTCATTCTCCTATCTGGGGGTCATGTTCGACAAAGGTCACACCTGGGCTAACATGGTCAAAAATAGGGCGTAAGTGATGGAAAGTAGCATGGCAGCTATCACTAAATTTGCCAAGAAACTGGGCATAACACCTATAAAGGTTATAGAGAGCACATATAATGCTAAGACACTCTCATTCACTACTTATGGAGCAGGGGTTTAGGGGATGTCTCCAGCTAAGCAGTTACAGAACCTGGAGGATACATTTTTAAAGCGATTGGTTTCTCTCCCGGCATCATGCTCCAATTTTAATTGTCATGCGGAAGTGGATCTTCCCTATGTTGGCGAGTTAGTAAGGTTTGCCCCAATAGTATTATGGCGCTCAATTTGGAGGAGGAACACTGTATTTTTAACCCAATCCATTATAAAGGATTGCCTTAAATTAGACAATGTGCACAAAATAGAATGGCTGCATCATGTAAGGTCAACTTTGAATTCTTTGGGATTGGAGGACTTGTCAGAAACCCTAGCGCATGCCTTCAATTATCCATGAAGGATTTAAAGGAAAAAAAATTGGCAAAGGCAGCGCATGAAAGAATGGAGACAAAAAGACAAATCAACAGTAAGGTTATACCGTCACCTCCCGGCTTTAGCAAAGGGAGAATATCGTTACCTAGAGGAAATTCAGGATTTACAGCATCGATATATTTTAGTAAGGTTTCGCATGAATTAAATCCCTCTGATGGTGGGCTATCCGGTGGGAAAATTTAAGCCCTCTGACTTGACTGTCTGCCCTTGTGACAGTGGCTCGGAACAATCAGAACTTCATATCATCCTATTTTGTGATTTATACAAAGTGGATACATTTTACCGATTCTACGACATTATAATTTTAGACAATGTAGAATGGCTTTTAATTTTCTTAAAAAACTTAGTAATCCACTTATTAGCTTTGCAATAGCTAGTTTCCCTTGGGCTTGTATAAGGAAAAGGAAAATTACTCTCTATTCACTTTAAGGACGAATATGATGAAAATGTGATATTTGTTTTGCCCTTCCCTTTCCCCCTTTTTTCCTTCCATATACTTGGAATTTGGAGAGATTGTAGAGTATTGCACCATGTGGTATGGTCAGGTCTGGATAAGACGCTCCAGGTATATATTTTGTAAGTTATGCAGCCTTGTGGGGTGGATAATTGTTTAACATTAGTGATGTTATTTTTTAAGCAGTAAACATTTTTATATAGGTCGAGCCAAATTGGCACTTGCTTAGGTTGTAAATTTTAAGGAAATGTTATGCTTTGCGACATAGATGTAGTGTACTTTTATGACTTTTTTTTTTTAAGATCGAATAAAGTTTTTATACAATACGACACAGGCTTAAGGGAGTATAGTTGGTACATTGCAGGAACTTATAATCCGGACCCTACCACTAGAGGAGGTCAATCCCACTTTGCTGCATTTGAATTTTCACACCTCATCTGAAATATCTTGCCCCAACTTCTCATCCCACTCCAATCTTGCCCTTTGGGGCTCTACAGGGGTTTCCTCCTGGGCAGTACAATAGAATATGTGATCAGAGGTTTGGTGGATGTGGAATTCAGTGGCCTGTAAAGGATAGGAAAGGCAGAGGACTCCACAGAGAATCCTGGATTTGCCAATCTGCAGCTGCCCCGAAGTCAATGATTTGTGATAATGTCCTTGGGAGAGCCAGGAGAATCCCCTATGTATGTAGTCTGCAAGAAGAGGAATGAGCCTCCTTGAGATATGTTGCCGCAAAGTATCAACTCCCTCTCTTGAAGCTGAGATCTCACAAGTGGTTCATGTGTGGCTGGTAATAAGGGATGGCAGCTCAGCAGAAGGCAGGGGAGTAAATGAACCCAGTGCTCACCCTGCTGCACAGTCTTTCCCAAGCCCTGGTTGTGCACCCAACAGTAGATGGGTCTTTCGCAAACTTAGTCAGGGCACTTCCATAGCCAGGTAAGGAAGAAATGGCAAAGGCTGATATCAGTATATAGCGAATTGTGCCTGGTTGCATAGGTAATACAATTCCATGTTAAGGGCATCACATCCTCCCCAGTGAAATGGCAGTGTAAGAGTCTCCCACTTCATCCTCGGTTGCTTCCTTGCCAACACCAGGATAACCAGCTTGTGCATAAGTGTAGCGCAGAATGCAGCTCTTAGTGGGAGCAGAATATTCAAGAATAAATAAAGCAACTTCAGCAGCAACACAAACTTAATAAGAGGTATACTCTCCATAAGGGACAGCGTATATCAAATCCGGTCCATAACCTGATCAGTTAGTGTGATAAGTGTGGTACCAAAGATTGAATGCATCACCACCTCCTTATCATGATGTATCAGTAGACCAATTCATTGTGAAATCTGCCACCAATTGTGTCATGGTGGTAGTTAGAGGAAATATTTGTGACTTCCCCCAGTTTAAATGGAAGTGAGAGAGTGCACCAAATGTTATGAACTCATGCAATTTGGCATTCAAACAAAGCCTAGGCTCCTGGACATAGAGAGTCATGTTGACTGTGCAAAGCAAAATCAAAATAAGGCAGCTGGAGTAGTGAAGAGCATAGGCAATAAAGTGCTGTTGGAGCTTGGCAGCCAGCAGTTTCACTACCCATGCAAACAGGAGGTGAGAGTGGGCAGCCCTGCCTAGTGCCTCTCGACAAACAAAAGGGGTCAGACAACATACCATTGACATGTACTTAAGATGTTGTATGGATATATAGGAGACTTACGCTGTTTAGAAAAAGACAAGCCATTCCAATCTTATGCAGTACCACACAGAGATAATCCCAGGAATCAAATGCTTTTGTGGCATCGAAAACAGCATCAAGGTCTGAATTTGAATCCTACAAAAGGGCAAATAAAGTCTGCAAATTGTGCATAGTTGACCGCCCGGGTATAACACCTAATTGAACTAGTCGTACAAGGTAAGGCAACAGGAATGTCATTAATGTGAAGGAAGTTCGCAACAAATTCAGCCAAGATCGTAGCATCACAATTTAATATAGAAAGGGGATGATAGGAGTCACACAAGTGTGTGGTCTTTCCAACCTTTAGGAGTCCACTGATCACAGTTTTGTGCATAAAGTGTAAGAGGATCTTAATTGCTGAGCCTCCTCATATACCACTAGCAGACAGGGAGCAAGGAGTGAGGTATGACACACAAAAGTCTGCTGGAAGCCCATCGGCTCTCTGTGTTTTGCGCATTGGAAGCATTCCAATAACTTCCTGTATTCCATCCGTAGTGAAGGGTTGGTCTAAATAGAGTCTGCGCACGTCACTCAGCCATCCAAGGGCTGTACCCTCAAGGTAACCTGTGCTGCTGTCAGCAAGGCCAGACCACACAGAGCTGTGCAACATTTTAAAAAAGGAAGAGAAAACTGTGAGTATGTGTGTGGTATCATGGCATCTCCCTACCTACTCATTCTCTATTTTGATAATATCATTGGCTACATATGGTAGCTTAAATATAGCCACCAGAATTTTACCAGCTCTCTCCCCCTCCCCATAGGCCATTTCTTGTTCATATTTGCCCCGAAAGTTACACTCCCTATCCGCCACGTCATTAAGCTCAGTAACTTTGGACCTGATTTGCTCCAATGTGGTAATATGGTCACCCTGTGCCAGTTGCTTCTCCAAACACTTCAGGTAACTATCTTGCCGAATCAAGTAGGCATATGCAAGACTCCACTATGTTTGGCAATACAACTGCCTTGGATTGTGACCTTAAATGCCGCCCATATTATTTCTACCAAAGTCACTAGACCCTCATTTCATTCAAATTCTGCAACTTCATGCATTAGTTCATCAGCAAACACCCCAACTAGTACATTACTAGGGTTAAGATGACAGTTGAATACCACCTGTCCAGTCCCAGAGACCATCCATAGTAACATAGGCAAGTGATCGGAGAGGGTATGCACAAGATGCGTGATCTCCTGTACCCATGTTCCTGCATCCCTCTATATCGGCCAATAGTCTAGCCTTGACCTACTACCACGCATCACAGAATAAAAATGCCCTCTCTAGTATGGGAATGCCATTCCCTCCAGATGTCCAGCAAGTTGTCATCATGCATCATTGCCACTAGGTGTCCAGAAGCCAATCCTCTGTGAGTAGGTTGGATATGTGATCTATCCCGGCTTTCTTGTATAACACAATTAAAATCCCCTCCCCGTATTTGCGACTTTGGGTTAGTAGCGAATACCTTCTCCCACAAACCATCAAAGTCGCCAAGATCATCAACATTAGGCCCATAGCAGTTCACTATTGTCAGTCGCAGTGTGCCCAGTCTTCCAGAACAATAGCATATCACCACTGGCCATCAGCAAGGGAGCCCAGAGGGTGGAACAAAAACCCCCTCTTTAATAATATAGCTACCGCTCAAGCATAAGAGGAATAGGGGATATCAAGCTATATGCAACCCATTTCTGAGCAAAGGCGCAACCCTAGTGCAGGGCAAGATGAGTCTCCTGTAACAGCACTATGGTGATCTAGTGACGGTCCAGGTACGAGAGGACGTGTCTCGTCTTGTGAGGGTTGTTGAGACCCTTCACATTCCACATCACGCAAACCAGCAGTTTGGTCACTTCATCCCTGTTCACCTCATCCATGTACCAACGTAGAAGTGAAGGGTTACTAACCAAGGGGTATGAATATAAGTACAGTCCAACCCTCCACAATATATCTGACATGCAACGACAACATACAGGGCAAACAATGGTAATAAGAGTCTCAACTACCTTCCTCCCCACTTCCACACTGGCAGTCCAAACCCATCAGGATGGTAAACCCTCCCACCAACCTCTAAATAATCAAATTAGATAGCAATCAGGACCTATGAAAGGGGTTAACCCACGGGAGGCATCCAGCGGGTTGAAACCCCTCAACTATCATCAAGGGTGTCAGTGGTAATGCTAACTGAACCTTCTGTTAGAAGCACAGACCTGCCTGAAAGCGACAAACCAGCCACCCATTACATCAGCATAAGTGGTAATAATAAAACCAGTATAAAATTTCATGCAGACATTAGATAACAAACACCTAATATGAGCAAGAGAGTATGCATTCAAACAGTAAGCTCTAAATGGTGGTGAATGGCAACAGAACAGTGTTAGAATCAAACCATGGTTACTCAGGCGTCAGCCAATGGGAGAAGAAGATCTGGAGGCCTCAGGTGACCTCTGCACCAGTGGCTCACCGCTTGGCAGGTGTATAAGAAATAAAGCAGCCTGCTGGGGAGTTTGAAAAGTTTGGTGCTTTCCATGAAAGGTGATCTGATTGCGGGCAGGGTACAGCATTGTATACTGAATATTTACTTGTAGGAATTTCTGCTTGATGGGTACGAACTTACGCCTTGCCTCCTGCACCTTAAGTGTGAAGTCTGGAAAGAGGGACAAGGCATAGCTGTCTAAGTTTACGGTGTGTTTCTCCAAGGCTAGGTGAAGAGTAGACAAAAGACACACAATTGATGGACGGAATGCAGAACAAATCAAAACATTCACCCCCAGTCAAGAGATCTCGGTTAAATCCATCATTCTTTTGCTCACCACGCCACCCCATTTTAGACCTGGTCATATGCAAATTTTTCACCCCGAGTGGGACGGGTATGCCCAGACATGGGTCCCGTGCTCTCCCTGCCACTGGAGTTAAGCTATCCTGGCTGATGAGGGGTGAAACCCCGAAACCGGTCCTAAGATGCTTGCTTCCAGCCCAGGGAGGACCTGGCCTGGCAGTTCGGGCTGCACTGTTCCCATTGGGCACAGGGTTAAGACTGATTTGCATATGGCTGGGTTCAAACTGGAATGGCATGGGGAGCAAAACAATGATGGATTTAGGCCCAGATCTCTGTACTGGGTGAATGTAAGACATTGTTCTGCATTCTGTCCTTCAATTGTTCTTTTTGCATTTGTCACCCCGAGTGGGACGGGTATGCCCAGACATGGGTCCCGTGCTTTCCATGCCACTGGAGTCAAGCTATCCTGGCTGATGAGGGGTGAAACCCCAAAACCGGTCCTAGGGTGCTTGTTTCCAGTCCAGGGAGGACCTGGCCTGGCAGTTCGGGCTGGACTGTTCCAATAGGGAGCAGGGTCAAGACTGATTTGCATATGGCTGGGTTCAAACTAGAATGGCATGGGGAGCAAAACAATGATGGATTTAGGCCCAGATCTCTGTACTGGGGTGAATGTAAGACATTGTTCTGCATTCTGTCCATCAATTGTTCTTTTTGTAGGTGAAGAGTAGTGTCTCGATCACTGAAATTTAGGAGGCGGGCAATGATGGGCTGGGCAGGATCCCGGGTGATGTTTTGCTGGTAAGAGAGCTATGCAACCTCTCTACCACCAGCATCTGAGGGAAAACATCCGCCCCGAACAATGTCACCAACATTCGCTCCACATAGTCCTCCAATCGCCTAGTGTTAGTGGACTCCGGCACCATTGCAATGCGAATATTGTTGAGCCTTGATCACGCCTGAAAATCCTCCTTTTTTTACAGCAAAGCCTTTGAGCACCTTTTCCATGTTCAAAAAGAGATTTGCTTTTTGCAGCTAAATCATCATCTATTGTGGAAATACGCTGCTCAGCCTCTTGCAACCTACCATCATGTTTCTCCAGTTTGCGGGATTTCAAGTCCATCCTGGTGTTCAGTGAGTTTATATTGTATTCTATGAATAGAAGGCTACCCTGCATGGCACGGAGGAGGGTTTTCATATCATCCTCTTTGTCTGTCACTTCCTGTGAGGAGCCTTGCTCACGGCCAATATAAGCATCCACAGAGGCTGTTCGTATCCTTTTTCAGGCTGCCAACTTAAGCTTTGGCCGCTTTCCGTCCACATAAGCCATTGTGAAATGCTGTAATATTCATGTTATCTCTGTGGGTCACCTTGTGGCCCCCCAGCAGCCCAGAATACCAGACATGGGACCCCATCAGGCCGAATCAGGGGAAGTGTAGCGTTACCTGAGCTCTCTTATTAAGTCTTCCCCCTCCGAGCACCCCGCACGGCGAGGGTCCACCATGCATTGGAGGCAGAAGGTATCAGATAGAGTCTTCTGGGAGTATCAGGCCAGCCCCCCAAAACTGTTGTTCCAGATGTAGGTCACTCCTCTCTGCCAGAGCAGCCAGGTACTGTGGATGGAGGGAAATGAGCAGACTCTCGACCCCAGGGCTCACAGTGCTGGCCTAGTGATGGCTCAATTTCCATGTCCTGGACTCCATGGCACTGAAGGCTCAAACCCCACAAGTTTTGCAGCTCCTGCTTCATGTCAGGCCTCCCAGCAACAGGGGGATGTAAAACAGTTCATGGCAGGTAAAGCTGCAATTCATCCAACCAAGGGTCCCACGGTCCACTCCCTCAATTACAGTCATGCCCGCTCAACGGTCCCCCCTCATCATTGTTGCTGCCGGCAGGCAAAGCATAAAGGTAAAGTAGGGCTGAATCAGGACAGGATCAGCTCTCAGAACCCCTTCTCCTGCACACTGAAAGGCAGCGCACTGTCTACTAGCCCCTATCAGGTACGGCCCAAACCCAGGCTGTGTGCCTGGGAGTCCTCCATCTCCCACAGATCCTCCTCAAATGGTGCACTGCAGCAGCCTACTGCAGTGGACCCTACCAATATCCAGGTGGGAGATCACTGCCTGGCTCATCTGAGTTCGGTCCCCGACAGGGAGCACTTTGTTGCGCCATCTGAATGCACAGGCTTGCACTCTACTGAATTATCCGTGCAGCCCAATTGTCAAACTTCACTGTGCTGCTATCTTATATTCGAGCGGGCAGATTTACAAGCCCCTTGCGCCACTTTTGCGTCACTTTTCCCATGTTAAAAGTGACGCAAAAGTGGTGCAAGCAGCTTGTAAATCTGCCCCGTGGAGTGCAGGGCACAGCAGTCATCTGGAAATTGCAGAACCAGCTTCAGCACATCAGTAGGCAGTCACTCATCGCCACAGCGGTTCCCCTATCTGCAAATAGATGTGGATTTCGTCAGATTCTGTCCTCCAATTGCAGGAGCCTTTCAAAAGTGCAGTCATCTTGCATGCCGGCTCTCTGGCACTCCCATCCCAATGATGACTTAAGAGACTACATTAAAGCAAAATACAACTGGGAAAGTGTGGTGGAGTCTTTTTGCATTACACATAAACAATATGACGAAACATGATGCTTTGAAAAGTAAAAGTTTTGTTAGATTGAGTGGCAAAGCTCCAGGATCTAGGTCACATGTGAATGGGATCTACAGCCGACCAGGAGTAATTGTAGTGGCTCACTTTCCAAAAAAAGCCCAAAAGGGTACACTCTGGAAATGTGGACAACATGTGTGTTAGAAATGGGGGTCTCTAGTTGGCATTGGCTTGCACCCTGTCTAAGTAGGGACCCTTCCTTCTAGTCAGGATGAGAAAAGTACACACCTAAGTTTACCTGTTCTCACCCTCTGGAAGCTTGGCACAGAGCAGTCAGGCTAAACTACAGAGGCAATGTGTAAAGCATTTGTATATAACCCACGGTAATACAGTGAAAACACCACAAATGGACACCACACCTTTTAGAAAAACAAAGTATCTTTATCTAAACCAAACAAGACCAAAACTACAAAAATCCAACATACAGATATTGAACTATAACTTTTAAAAGGTAAAAACAGTTCTGTCCATAGGAAACTATGGATGCATCACTTTCAGCACAAAGTACCTGGGATGCGTTAAAATCACAAGCAAAAACAGCTGCAGGGAAGGTGATGAGTTGGTTCCTTAAACGCAGGGAAGGTGATGTGCCGTTCCTTGCTCCCAGGGGAGGTGATGCATCAGTTCCTCACTGCCATGCAGGGAAGGTGATGAGTAGGTCACTTACTGGAGAAGAGGTGATGCGTCGGTTTCTTACTGTGCGGAGAGGTGATGCAGTGGTTTCTTTTTGCGGCCCCAACCTTGTTGTAGCTTCGGCGCATTGGTGCGATGCATGGAAAATCCGGACATACTGGAGGCGATCCAGCGACGGCAAAACAGGTGCTGTGTCAATTTCTCCATCCACCAACCGGCGATGCGTCGATTTTTCTAACCACCCCACAGGGTCTGCGTTGGAGTCATGTGGTGATCTTGGGTGTTGGAGACCGGTGCACAGGACTCAGCGTGTGGCGGTTTCTCGGGCAGTTGGCAGGCACTGCGTCAACTTTTCTGCCGCACAGGGCTGTGCCTCAGGAATTTCTCCTGCATGGCGGTGCTCCATCAGAAAATTCTGCAGCAAGGAAGGTGAAGCATGGATTTTCTTCTGATCTTCAGTTCTTGGTAGTTTCCTGTAGCAGTAACAACATCTACAGGCCCAGAACTGGAATATGCACCTCCTGGCAGATCATAACTCCCATCAGTAGAGTTCAAGGAAGCTGTAGGTGAAGTCTTTGTGTCCCTGAGACTTCAGAACAAGAGGCTAGGACACACAAGCCCTTGGAGATTCTTCACAAGCAGGATACCACAGCAGGGCAAAAAGAGTCAGTCCTTCTCCTCTACAACAGACAGAAACAGCAACTGTAGGCCAACCCACCCCTCACACAAAAAAGGTAGTGCTCCTCACACAGCTCTTCTTCTTGGCAGAGTCCTCTTGTTTCCAGAAGTAAATCTAAAGTCCTGGGGTTTAAGGTCTCATACTTATATCCCATTTTCTTATTGTTCTCTTTGCTTCAGAGTCTCTGAGCTCAGTCCAAACCAGTTATGACATCCCTGGTGCAGCATGACCACAGTGGGTGGAAACAGCATTGTGCAAAGGAGACTCAGCCTAGTCAGGTACTAGCAAAACTCCTTCCACCACTCTAAATGCGGACCAGGTCTATTCAGCCTGGCGATGAGTCACTTAGGCATGGCAGGAACTTCTGTCTAGAGAGAATGCACATGCCCAGCTCCTGTCACTCCAAAACCAAACACTAAATACACATACAGACAGAAGAACACAGAATGGTAAAGCAAGAAAATGCCCACTTTCTAAAGGTGGCATTTTCAAACACACAATTTAAAAACCACCTTTACTAAAAGGTGTGTTATTACATTCTGAGTTCAGAGAGCCTAAACACCATTTCGCCATCTTGTCCCAATGGAAAGTTACACTTGTAAGATGTTACAAGGCAACTCCCATGTTAACCTAAGGGACAGATAGCCTTTCAATTGTGAAAAACGAAATACAGAGTATTTCACTATCAGGACAGGTAAAAACACACCACTACATATCCTACCTTTAACATACACTGCACCCTGCCCATGGGGTACCTTGGGCCTACCTTAGGGGTGTCTTACATGTAAGAAAAATGGAAGGTTTGGACCTGGCAAGTGGGTGCACTTGCCAGGTCGACATGGCAGTTTAAAACTGAGCGTGCAGACACTGCAGTGGCAGGTCTGAGACACATTTACAGGGCTACTCATGTTGGTGGCACAACCAGTTCTGTAAGCCCACCAGTAGCATTTGATTTACAGGCCCTGGTACGCTCAGTGCACGTCACTAGGGACTTACCAGTAAATCAAATATGCCAATCATGGATAACCAATCATAATTACAATTTACACAGAAAGCATATGCACTTTAGCACTGATCATGCAGTGGTAGAGTTCCCAGAGTCCTAAAGCCAACAAAAACAGGGTCAGAAAAGTAGGAGGCAAAAGGCAAAAGGTTTGTGGATAAACATGCAAAAAAGGCCAGGTCTAACAATGTGTCATTTAATTCTCTAACTTATAGGCTTTCAGATAGGCCCTTGAAAAGAATCCAACAGTGACTGAGGCTAAAAATGCAATTCTCATATTAGGGCATAAAGTTGATGGTCCACTTGGGCCTCCAAAAAACAAAGATCAGTAAGCTGGACACATTTGCTGGGCCACTATTAAGCATGGCTTGGAGACCTCCTGCAACACATGTCACACATGCTTGCTGTCTAGAAAGCCTGAAGGAAGAGATAATGCTTCCGTAGCATTCTTCTATCATGTGGGGATCAACATTGTTGTTCCTTTGGAACCTCCATGCAGTACAGAATCCATCAGATTAGTGAACTACTTTTTGGGGTATACAGAGATACCAGCTCTGAGTTTCATTACTGCTATGCGTTTGAAAGGGTTTGCTATGGAGGTGTTTTTCAGGGTTGGCACCCATGAGGAAGTTATATGTACCTAAGGTGTCCATTTCATGAGTAGTGTCAAACTTGGTCTGTGGAATATTTCTATCAACCTTTTCTGTGAGAGGTTTAAAGGGCTGCCATGGGCATGGGAGAAGTATACTATTTGCCTCCTTCATGCTTACCTAGTCAAAGGATTCAAATGGGTGCATCCTATTTACCCCTGACGGAGTGGGAGGTGAAAATAAGTATCCATCTTAATTTAGATGACTGGCTGGGCAAGGACAAGGAGTGGGGGGGAGGCTTTATCTCTTTTTGTTCTGAACATCAGAGAGTGTGTCCAGGGTTTCATGTCTTTGTCAACTGAATGCCAGACAGAGACCAGCAGAACAGAAGGTGTAATATGATGGCCAAGTCCTCATCAACTCATAAGGAAAGAAGGAGTGTCTTACTACTGGTTCTAAAGTGGCAGTGCGATATGCAAGTTGCACAGAGTCTTTGTGATGTGCAAGTGGGGTAGTTGACAGCTCCTTCTCAAGTCAGAGATGTCCCATCCTGCCAACACCTATACCACATTTGTCTCACTGTCTGGGAGTAATACGCAAAGACCAACTCCCATTTACACTTGGTCATGTCACCCTGGATACAGGCTGCAGGTGCCAAATGGTTGGAACAAGAAAACAACTTTCTAATAGTGCCATTTTCAGAATTATGATTTAAAATCCAACTTTCACATTAAAGAGGGTTTTAGATACGAAAGCGTTTACACCAAACTCGACATTCCTGTTTGCTCCCAATTGACAGTTATCACTTATTAAATGTAATAAGGTGCCCCAATGTTATCCTATGGGGGAGCTAGGCCTTGCAGTAATGTAAAAGGAATTTCAGAGTTTTTCACTACCAGCACATGTAAAAGCTAAAAGTACATGTCCAACATTTCAAATACAATTCACCTTGCCCTAAGGGCTGTTTAGGGCCTAATCGTGAGGTGACTTATATGTATTAAAAAGTAAGGCTTAGGTGTCGCAAAAGGTTTATTTTGCCAGGTGGAAATGGCAGTTTAAAGGTGTACACACAAGTGCAATGGCAGGCCTGGGCCATGTTTAAAGGGCTACTTAAGTGGGTGGCTTAATGAGTGCTGCAGGTACACTAGTAGCATTTAATTTGCAGGCCCTGGGTACATGGAGTACCACTTTACTAGAGACTTACAAGTAAATTAAATGTGCTAATTGGGTGTATGCCAATTTCATCATGTTTAAAGAAGAGAACACTAAAACTTTAGAACTGGCCAGCAGTGGTAAAGTGCCCAGAGTCTTATGGACAACAAAAGCAAGACCAGCAAGTAGTCGAGGAGCAACACAAAACGTTTGGGGGACAAACACCCTAAGGCTGACCAGTCTAACAGTAGTCTAGGGGACTAATAGAGGCTCACCCGATGTCTCACCTTCAATGTGATTTGTTTTATATCTCTCTTCCTATAAGGACAAGGCTGCTTACAAAAATAATCACATTGAAGGAATGCACATGTAGAGATGGAAGCTAGCTGTCTCTTGTAGATATTCATCCCTCCATTTGCATAGATTCAGAGTGGGTCACTAAGTACCTATTATCTCATTAATATTTATGAGGCATGAGGTTTTGTAACCTGTAAATATCCATTTTACATTGCAACTGATTAGTAGATCAATCCCATTGCAAAATGCTATGCAGAACGCTACCAGTTAGTGTGCAATTCAAACACACTGGTTTGCAACCTGCCCAATAATATATCAGACTCATTGTAATGTATCAATGTTCTCAAAATAACATTTTCCATTTTGGTGCACTACACATTGCCATTCAAAAAACATATTTGGTCCAACCCCAGTATACGCCCAGTACAGCTTTCTATCAGGATGTGGACTAAGAAGATTAAGAAGTGTAGTTTCATTATCCATGTGCTATGGCTGTAGGTATAGTGTTTACACACATACCTGTTTACCTGGAGGACTGCAGAGCAACGTTCCTAATGGGAGTCAGATGTGTGCTGGAGTCTAAGAGTGGCAGCCAGGGGAAACAAGGAACCACTTGTGAAGAAGACATAGGGGCATATTTTCAAGCCCCTATCAGCACAGGAGCATCACTTTTTTGACGTTCCTGTGGTGATACTGGCTTTGCCTTATTTACAAGGCAGTGTTAAGCCACTTAACATGGCTTAACGCTGCCTTGTAAATAAGGCACCCTTTCACGCTATACTTAGCATGAAAGGGGAGGGCAATGGGTGTTGTGGTGGGCATTCTGCTGCAACACCTATTGATTTTGACACTTCCCCATATTTACAAGGGTGGTGTATATATGGGGCAGCGCCAAAATTAAGACAAAAAAAACCTGGTCTTAACATGGTGCAATGAGGAGAAATGTTTATTTCTCCTCGTTTTTGCTGTTTCAATGTGAGCTGCATTGTGCAGCACACATGGAAACAGCAAAACGCTATGCATGATTGTTTATGTGCAGGAAGGTGTCCCTTCCTGCACAGAAACAATCATTTTAAAAATGACAAGTTGCAACTTCTATGTGTGCTGCACAAAGCAGCACACATAGAAGTTACAACTTGCCATTTAGAAAGTTTAAGTGCAGGAAGTGACACCTTCCTGCACATAAACAATCATCCCACAATGCAGGCACCCTTGCACTATGTTGCAAGGGTGCTTGCGTTGGTGCTAGGCAGCTGTAATTAGCACCAGCGCTGGGGGAAAGGCAGGGCTGCACCGTATTGTTGTAAATACGGTGCAGCACGGCGTTAAGACAAGAAGGCTAACGCAGCGCTCCATCACGTTTCTTATAAATATACCCCATTGTGTGTAAAAGGCCTTGTTTCCAAGTGAATTAACCATATTGGATTATGTTAAAAACATCATGTTATATTGACATGACAAACAACTTCCCTATTAAATATGGCCACCATTTACATCCACTGATGGTAGTAGCAGTATGAAAGGGTAGCGTTCAATTCAGTCTGTGCTTGACAATTTTGCATGTTGGTGTGTTTACCTCACTCTCATTCAGTTCACACCTTCCTCCACTTTGATCCTTTCTTGTTTTCTTACCCTGCCTCCCCCTCACTTTCTCCAGTGTTAGCACTTGTAAATTTCTGGATTTTTGTCTATCTCATCTGCATTTTTCTAGTGACTTGCTGCTGTCCTAGGCTGAGGTCGAGACATTCCCTGTCTGCTTCTTTGCCTCTTGACAGAATAGGAGAAGAGAGACCACTTCCTGGTTGTGAATCCAATTGTGTACTCAAAGATACTCCATCATCAATGCTTGCATTTGTAATCCATTGCCTTTACCTTTTATAACTCTCCTTCTCCAGTGGCCAGCATCTGTTTACACTAACTTCTCTCTTGTTTTGTTCCCTTGTTTCCTCAAAGTCATTGAAATCAGTGTTGTATCTATCAGTTACAGTGGTAACAACAACTGTGGGGCATGGGGTAAGCAGTGGGGTCTGTTTGCCCACTTGAATCTCTTGTCACCTGACAATTGCTACACCATATGGATGACTACCATACTGCTCAACCATACTCAATAGAAGGAAATACCACACACACACTAACACCTCCTCCCATTCAGGGACACCCACATGCATATATATTCATTTGTCAGCAATAGAAATATATAACTAATTAACAAAGCTCCCTTTCCTTAACACTCCTTTAACACTAAACGGATACCTGCAGTTTAATGAGAATAACATATCACCTAATTGAGAATAGGACTAGGACTAGAACCAAGCATCAATAAATATTATTCAGAAGTTGAATCAGACCCTGGTCTTTGATAGCAATCACAGATTCCATGTAGAAATCCAGCAGACTGCCAAAATCACTGCAACAGACAACTGGCAGAATGTGCACTATACAAATGCAAATGCATGGCATCGTATTAGCAGCTCACAGAATAGACCAGCTTTTAATTTCGTCCCGGCACCTTTTGCGTACAAACGCATGACCTTTGACATAAAGAATGGCCTTGCGACTCTCCAATCCCTGCTGAAACAGGAGCTGGCTGGAGTGGAACCAGATGCCACGGCTTAGGCCATAGTGACATAGCCATTTTCAACCAGGGTTAGAAGTGGCATCTGGAAGATAACTATATTGTGCCAAGAGGTAGGACAGCGTGTAAATGCTGACAAGTACCAGTTGCATTATTAATATTACCTACCATTGACATCTCGTCAGCCCTTGAAATATGAAGCAAGTGCAAGCAAAACTGAAAGTCATTTCTGCCTGGCCTATGTCCTGCGCCTAGATTGAGGTGGGATCTTCTTTAAGGCAATATAGAGTATTCATCCCAAGTGCAACAGATGGTAACGAAACATATGAACAAAGTTTGTACACTAGTGCCTATAACTGGATAACTAGGGAACTGAAGGCTTCTATACACAAAATAGTAATGGTTGGCTAAAGCTGTGGCAAATGGAAATGTGGTTAGGGATACCCATATAAGGCTAGTTAGTTGAATTCTGGTCACGCCTAGCTCTCAGGTGCATATTAAGTACATGGAGGAGACATGAATATCAGTTAGAATAGCCTGGTGCAGCAGCTACCCCTGACTTGTACTTTGGTGTCCCTCACATTGCCATGGCTCAGAAGTCATGATGACAGCAGCAGGACCAGAGGTTTCTAAGAGTGGAATGGGGGAGGGTTTAAAAGTGTGTGATATCGTTGGCAAAGGCAGAATGTGTTATGCCACTTCTGCATTTGGCATTTTGGTAAATTAATGTTCATGGAAGATGGGCATACATATGCTATCTTTCAGAACACCAAATAAGTACGAATGACATTCTTAGAAATCATTAACATTAATAAAACACACCACATGGTCAATGTTATGATACATTCAGAAGTGAAATACATTTACATAATTAAACTAGATATAAAATGAAAATCTAGGTTCTTGAATAAAAACATTTCATTCTTTAGTACAAACTATTCAAAAATATGTGGCATGTGTGCCAAAAAGTGGCATTATTCTTTCAGAGTTTTGAATTGCGCTTCATAGTTTGTGATATTAGCTAATGATTACTATTATTCTCTTCTGTAAGACACCTAATTTCAGAAGTATTGTTAATTTATTCTCATTTACTAGATCTAACAAAACAGAGAAAATGCTTAAGTTGTAGTTTTGTATAAATCTAAGCTTTTGGAAATAGAGAATATATTGTTATGACTGCTCTAATTTTTTAAGCTTAACATATTCATTAAATTATTTCGTGTTACAGAGCCATTTAGAATACTTTTATTGTTCTATTTCATATATGATAAAGACATTTGAGCGTTGAATATCAAAGGTACATTGTCAAGTCCGGTATCTAAATGTTAAAAGAGTTCTGAATGCAAATATAGTATTTTTTCACCCAATGTATGAAGAAGGTAGCGCGTATGGAAGAATGGAAACCATGGAACGGGGAAAGTAATCCTCACATGCTCAAATATTGGTGTACGAGCAAATACTGTGCAACTTGGAATCCCGTTTCCCATGCCGACTTCAGTTGTCTCTTTAAATGAAATTAGCACTTTATTTCTAATCAGGGCCTTTTAAAAACGTTTTTTTTTATTGCCCATTATATTTGGAAGAAATACTGTGCTCTACTTCCTTATTAATGGGCACAACCAGCATTTAATTCCTTATAACATTTTTCTCTTTTAATTATGCCTGCTAAACTACTTTATTCAAGCTTAGGTGTTAGCAGTCGCCATCTTTTTACTCTCCACTTCTGTAGATATTATTCCGGTCTTCTCTGCCGACAGGGACAGTTTGCTCTGCTTTTTACAAGGTCAGAAACAATATCAGGTTCATTTGTTCAAGGCACGGCCCTGTAATCAATAGCGCAGGCTACCATCTGCCTCAAACTATGCAAAACTGCGTCTTGAATATACCTTCTTTGTAAGCACATTACTCAGTCGCGGCCGGCATGGCTCATGGGTGGGGGGGTGGGTAGGTACGGGCAAGTGATCGTGCGAGGAGGGGGGTCGCGTAGGGAGGGGGGTTTAAATAATAATAAAAAAACATACCTTTCCCGGGTCTTGCGTTTTCCAGGCTCCGGCTCCTGCGCCTGCTTTCCTGCCTCCGCAGGAACAGGAAGCAGGCAGCCTCCCTCCCCTCCCCTAAGCCAATCACAACGCTGCAATGGCAGCTTTGTGATTGGCTGGGACGCCCACCGCACAGGCGTCTTTGGGGAGGCCGTTTTCTCCATGTAGGCTGCATGCAGCCTACATGGAGAAAATGGAGAGTGCGCATGACTGGTTTGGTCGGCCCCAGAGGGCCGACCAAACAGTCAGGGCCCGTAACATTGGGCTAGCCACTCCTCCCCTGCCCTGTTGCAGGACCGCCCACCCACCCGCCCGCCCCCAACCAAACCCTTCTTCAGCTTTCTCGCAGTGCGAGAAGCAGAAACATAAAATGGTATTTATAATACCATTTTAGCAGTGGGGCAACGCTCCTCCGCCCACACGGAGGAGCCGCCCCTAACGTTACTCCATGGCATAGTTTTTACATAAGACAAATGAATTGGTCTGCGCCCCTCAAATTTTTTTTGATCTGCTATTACATGTAAGCATAAAATGGACAATTAATTATCATTGAGGTAGAATGTTTTTATTAACTTGTCTCAGGCAACAAGTTGACAGTTCTACTGAAACTTTGAAGCATTGAATATTGTGGGGATTATAGGATCAGTAGCTACAGAATGCTATGGTCCTGTTGGAGGCATCTTGTTTTGGTTTAAATGTAATAAACAAAAAAACTTTCTGTTCAATAGGATTGTGTTGGTTCATTCTGTGAGTAATTTTTAGGCCTGCATTCCTATTTTTCTGGATCTCAATTCACTCAAACATTTTGGCATTAATTGCTTTTCTACTCTTACGGTTTATGGTTAGGCATCATCTGGTTGCTGCTTTTACTGACCATATCCCAAGTCCAGATAAAAACTCTGATTTTGATGATGAAGTCAAAATGTTATTGGCTTTCGGACTGGCTAGTTGGAAATTTGAGCCCATTTTACCCACCTATTAAAGATGGGTCTCTGATCCCCTAAAAAGACTTGCATCAACCAAATGGTTTTACCATCTGAAAGCACATTTGAAAACATCGCCAATTAGCACTTATCACTGCAACGCAATTGCTTGCATAGTGTCTACTTTTCTATTGATTTTCACTTAAAAAGTTGTTCCTGTTCTTGTACATGACTTATCAAATTTGCATTAATAGCATTCTCTGGTCTTACATGCTACAATATTTTCAACAAAAAATGTGCTTGAAATGGTATTAGTCGTGCAATATGGTCTAAACCTGCCAATCGCTGCTACTGAAATATTCTGGTCGAAAGAATTTGAGGGAACCATTGATAACAGCAATATAGGCTTGCCATACTTGTTTTACATATACTGTGTAACAACTGGGATTGTGTGCTGATATTTTTGAGCCTATCCATACAATTTACGAAGTTACAGGTCCCAAAATGCAAAGTGCTAGTGTATAAATCTAGGCTTTTTCAAATAGAGAACATATTGTTATGACTGCTCTCATTATTAAAGTTTAATCTATTCACTAAATTATTTCGTGTTATATAGCCATGTGGAATACTTTTATAGTTTTATTTCATATATGACAAAAACATTGAACGTTGAATTTCAACGGTAGATTGTCAAGTTCGTAACTAACTGCTGAAGGGTTCTGATGACAAATAAAGTATTTTTTTTCCCAATGTGTGAAGAAAGTAGCGCGTATGGAAGGCTTCGAAATATGGTACGGGGTAAGTAATTTTCACCTGGGCAAATACTGGTGCATGGGCAAATACTGTCCAACTTGAAATCCCCTTTTCCATGCCGACAGCAGTTTTCCCCTTGAACGGAATTAGCACTTTAGCTCTAATCAGGGACTTTTTAAAGAGTTGTTTTGCTGCCCATTACATTTGAAAGAAGTATTGTGTCCAACTTCTTTAGTTATGGGCACAATCTTACAATAATACGAAGTTACAAGTCCCAAGATGCTATTGGAGAAAAGGTCAGAAATGGCAAAAGGTGTCAGACATCACATGCTAAACTTGACAACTATACATTAGACTAAGGTATTGTTTAACATCACATGAAGAAGGGACCATACAAACCTAGTTTTCGCCGGTGGTGGTGTTTGTAGGGGAGCTACAAAGAGTTTAACAATGTTCCGTTTGTGCACTAGAACACCTCCTGCGTGGCCCAGGTTCTCACGAGTTGAAAGCGAAGTGGCTGGCTTTACCTGCAACTCTGTACCGACACTGCAGACCACAATGGGCATTCGAGTACCTGCACATAGGAAACTTTTGCTAGTGAAACAAAACCCACAGGATACTGAAAAGGAAGCAAAAATGTATAATTGAATTTGGAGAAAATGTGCATGCGCATCAAACTGGTGCAGAGCTAGGAGAGTTGCATTTTGGAAAATAAAAACACTATTTTAAGTGACAGCCTTTTATTTTTTCGTCGGTGCTGTCTTTCAGATTTTAATTTATGCTCACTAAACTTGAACACGAGCACAAAACACTGTTTTTTTAACAACATTGTTGAGAAGCTGTGGTAATTTCCCCTCTCAGCAGTAACTGCCAGTTCTGTTCCCGAATGAAGTGACAGGAAAGACTGGTGACAATTGTGGACTGAAAACTGTTTAAAAGTGGTGTCTCTCAGGCAGAAGAGGGGACTATTTTGCTTGTCATATTTGTAGCTATCACTAAGAATGTTACTTAATAGGAGCCTTTTTTTTTTTAAACAAAAGACTGCAAATGAAAATAATTTTATTTCCTTCAATAATTCTTTTGAGCAGCATTTATTCTGGGTTTTGCATTAAATATGTGAACATTTTATAACAGGTGCAGTAGTTGTCATCATTGTCCATAGCATTAAATTAATATTTTATTTTATCGTAGAACTTTGATATCGCCTTATGACTGCCTCATATTCCTTGCCTCGAAGCCAATATAACAGGAAAGGACCTTACGACCTATGGGTTTTTATATTGTTTCAGCAGTGATAGGGCGTTTGACATAGATGTAGAAAGCCCACAGAAGGTATGAATCGAAAAAGAATTAGGACGGGAATGATTTGATATTTTGTCCAATAGTAATGGTTCGGGACTGGAGGATTCCAGTTTCTGAGCATGAGACTGGGGGAGCAGGAGAGGTCTGTATTTTGGGCTGTAAAGATGCTCTTTTAAGTGGCTTGTCTTCAGCTCATTTCTGAATTGCAGGAATAAAGGTGCAAATCTGAAGTGTGGAGGGCTGTTATTTGGGATCATTGGTGCCAACAGGGAGAACGCCTGGGTGGTTTTCTCTGTTTGCACTTGTTGACTTGGAGCCTGGCATATCTTTGCTCCATGTGTTAGAATGGCCGCATGAAGTGGCTTATTTTTGGATGATATGCTGCTCTACCAGTTCTTATTGTTATGTAGGTGATTGTGGGAAACAGTCCACATAGGTAAACAGATTTCTTCGAGGGTTTATTGACTCACCTTTGTATTAACCCCTTCCATGCTCATGACGGAGCGGTTCCGTCATGAGCCATGGTGGGTGTGTGCTCATGATGGAACTGCTCTGTCATAGCACCCACCCATTGGGGAAGCGCTGGCGCTCCCCCCATGGGCAGCCCAACAACTTCCCACAAACGGGGATGGCAGCTGAAGAGTTTCCGCTGCCACCTCCGACCCCCTATGGGCATCCCATGACGTCAGCGCATACAGGAAGCCCCGGACGCCCTGAAAGCCAATCGCTTCCAGGCGTTCAATGGAGGAGGTAGGTGTTCCTGCTCCTGGGGGGATTTCCTTCATGCAAAGAGGCATCGGGGGAGAGGAAAGAGTTTTCCCTCTCCCCTGATGTCTCTGTGCAGGGTATTTCTGCTTCACAATCGCGCACAGCGTCGCAATCGTGCAGCAGAAATGCCCCACTAGGCACCAGGCATTGTTTTCAGAGTAATGGAAGCGACCCCTTGGGCAAGGGTCGCTTCCAAAGGAGCTACATTTTTTGCATGTTTTTTCTGTCCCCTCTGGGGCCAGATCGGCTTGTTTTTTTGGCCTTTCTGCTCCTGGGGGAGGGTGGGGCAGAAACCCGACTAGACACCAGGGATTTTATTTTATATGTAATGGAAGGGACCCCTTGGGCAAGGGTCGCTTCCAAGGCCTCGAAATTTTTTGCATGTTTTTTCTGCCCCCCCCCCAGGGCAGATCGGCACATTTTTTGGGCCTTTCTGCCCCCAGGGGGGTAAGAAAACCCCACCAGGCACCAGGGATCTTCTTATTTATGTAATGGATTCGACCCCTTGGGGAAGTGTGGAGGGCTGTTATTTGGGATCATTGGTGCCAACAGGGAGAACGCCTGGGTGGTTTTCTCTGTTTGCACTTGTTGACTTGGAGCCTGGCATATCTTTGCTCCATGTGTTAGAATGGCCGCATGAAGTGGCTTATTTTTGGATGATATGCTGCTCTACCAGTTCTTATTGTTATGTAGGTGATTGTGGGAAACAGTCCACATAGGTAAACAGATTTCTTCGAGGGTTTATTGACTCACCTTTGTATTAACCCCTTCCATGCTCATGACGGAGCGGTTCCGTCATGAGCCATGGTGGGTGTGTGCTCATGATGGAACTGCTCTGTCATAGCACCCACCCATGGGGAAGCGCTGGCGCTCCCCCCATGGGCAGCCCAACAACTTCCCACAAACGGGGATGGCAGCTGAAGAGTTTCCGCTGCCACCTCCGACCCACTATGGGCATCCCATGACGTCAGCGCGTACAGGAAGCCCCGGACGCCCTGAAAGCCAATCGCTTCCAGGCGTTCAACGGAGGAGGTAGGTGTTCCTGCTCCTGGGGGGATTTCCTTCATGCAAAGAGGCATCAGGGGAGAGGAAAGAGTTTTCCCTCTCCCCTGATGTCTCTGTGCAGGGTATTTCTGCTTCACAATCGCGCACAGCGTCGCAATCGTGCAGCAGAAATGCCCCACTAGGCACCAGGCATTGTTTTCAGAGTAATGGAAGCGACCCCTTGGGCAAGGGTCGCTTCCAAAGGAGCTACATTTTTTGCATGTTTTTTCTGTCCCCTCTGGGGCCAGATCGGCCCGTTTTTTTGGCCTTTCTGCTCCTGGGGGAGGGGGGGGGCAGAAACCCCACTAGACACCAGGGATTTTATTTTATATGTAATGGAAGGGACCCCTTGGGCAAGGGTCGCTTCCAAGGCCTCGAAATTTTTTGCATGTTTTTTCTGCCCCTCCCCTCCCCCCCCCCGGGGCAGATCGGCACATTTTTTGGGCCTTTCTGCCCCCAGGGGGGTAAGAAAACCCCACCAGGCACCAGGGATCTTCTTATTTATGTAATGGATTCGACCCCTTGGGCAAGGGTCTCTTCCAAGAGGGTAACATTTTGTATATGTTTTTTCTGCCCCCCTGGGGGCAATCGGCCTGTTTTTGTGGCCTTTCTGCCCCAAGGGGAGGCAGAAAACACCATTAGGCACCAGTTTTTTTTTTATTGCAGATGGAAGCGACCCCTTAGCCAAGGGTCGCTTCCAAGGGGGTTAAATTATGTTTATGTATTTTCTGCCTCCGGGGGGCAGATCTGCCCCTTTTTTTGCCCTTTCTGCCCGAGGCGGGAGGGGGGAGGCAGAAAACCCTACTAGGCACCAGGGATCTTTTGCAAGGGGGGCAAAATTCTGTCTTCTGTTTTCTGCCCAACCTGGGGGACAGATCGGCCTTGCAGAAGACCCCACCCGATCCCTTGGGCAAGATCACCCCCCATTTTTCTCGGCCCTATCTGAAGGCCCATCTGGCAGATTGACCATTTGGGTAGTGACATAGCGTGTTATAATGTTAATTGTTTTATTTCTTGTGAATTGCAATTGTAATGTTTTATTTCTCCTTTTTATTCTAGTTCAAGGCTTTTGCTCTTTAGACTGTTCCAGGTTGTGGTGTCGTTACTGGTGGTTCTGCAGTTTGTGTAGTTGCATGTGTTTGGTAAGAGAATTGTTTTTGTACTATTTACTCTAAATGAGTTTCATTTCCCTGCATGAATGTGTTTTTTGCAAATGGTGTAATAATAGCAGTATGTTTGGCTTCTGTTTTTGAGTGTCAAAATCTTTTTGCATTAGTGATCAATGTGTATTTTGTTGTCTTGTGAGTAATTGGTTTTGTTTTTTCTTTCTAGTGGGATATCGTTGCTTTTTGCTGTATCTCTGCAGAGTAGGTGCTTGTGAGTGTAGCTATCTTTGGCAAGTGAGTCATATTGTTTTTGAGTATATAGATCTTTGTGCTAAAGCCACACTTTGTTTATTACTTATTTTGCACAGTGTTTGTTGTTGTTGACTTGTTTGTGAAGTCTCCTTTCTTTGCAAGGACTATGGCTAGCAGCAGGATTACTGCTCAGCAGGTTGTTGGTATGCTTTTTGAGTCTTCCTCTGACCATGGTTCAGAGACTGACTCTGCATCTGAGGCAGAGGAGGCAGTGGAAGATTCTGGCAGGGAGTTTTCTGTCCATGAGGAATCATTGGATGATGAAGCCACTCTTAGTGCAGATGAAGTGCCTGTCTTAGAGGAGGACATTGATGTGCCAATAGTGCAGCAACAGGCATCTGGGTTGCAGCCTGGGGCTGCAAGACCTCCCATTGGAAGTGCTGACCTCTGGGTTGCCCCAGGCATGGTGCAGCCGACATTGCCAGACTTTACTGGTGTTCCAGGGTGTAAAGTGGATACAGAAAACTTTTAGCCTATACATTTTTTTCAGTTGTTTATGGATGATGTATTTTTGGCAGAGATTGTTGAGCAGACTAATTTGTATGCTGAACAGTTTTTGAGGGACAACAGTGCCAGCCTTAGGCCCCACTCTAGAGCTACCCGGTGGACTCCCACAAATCTGAAAGAGATGAAGAAGTTCTTGGGTTTAACTTTTTTGATGGGCTTGCTAAGGAAGCCATCGATGTCTTCATATTGGTCTACTAGTTCCTTGATGGCAACGGCTATATTTCCGGCAGTCATGAGTCATGATAGGTATTTGCTTCTGCTTTGGATGCTGCATTTTGTCGATAATGGTTTAGTATTGCCACAAGATCACCCTGATTGTGACCGTCTTTTTAAGATTTGGCCTGTCATTGATCACTTTGTAGATCGATTTTCTGAGATCTATGCTCCAGGGAAAGAAATAGCTGTGGATGAGTCTTTGGCCTTGTTCAAGGGCCGCTTGATTTTTAGGCAATACATTCCAAGCAAGAGGGCACGCTATGGAATTAAGATGCATATGCTGTGTGACATTAGGACTGGATATGTCTCTAATTTCAGGGTGTACACCGATAGGGATTCCAGGATTGACCCCCCTGGTTGTCCGTCCACTTTTCGAGTGACTGAGAAAATTGTATGGGAACTTGGTAGAGGACGTTTTAACAAAGGTCACCATTTATATGTAGATAACTTCTACACTGGTGTGCAGTTGTTCAGGGAATTGGCCAAAGTGGACACTTGCTTGTGGCACAATCCGCTCTAACCATAAAGGTTTCCCAAAAGAACTTGTTTGTCAAAAGCTTGTGCGGGGACAGTGCAGTACGTTGCGTAGCGAGGAACTTCTAGCTGTGAAGTTTGCAGACAGGAGAGATGTCTACATGCTGACTACCATCCATGATGAAAGCACTTCACCTGTGACTGTTTGGTGTCAGGTTGCTGAAGTGTGCAAACCTGTGTGCATTTTAGACTAACTATAATAGGCACATGGGTGGTGTTGAAAGAGTAGATCAGAGGTTGGAACCTTACACTGCTCTTCGTAAGGCTTACATTTGGTATAAGAAGTGGCTATCCATCTTTTCCACTTGGCAACCTTTAAGGCTTTTGTTGTATTTAAGGATTGTTTTCCTGAGTCAAAGATGACTTTTGCTAAGTTTCAGGAGTCTGTAATAGGCAGCCTTGTTGTAGTGGATCAGGCAAGTGTTCCTAGAGTTGGAGTGGTGGAGGATGTGGCTAGATTGAAATATCACCACTTTCCTGATCACATTCCTCCCACGCCCTCAAAAGACTTTCCCAGTAGGAGATGTAGAGTGTGTTGGGAAAGAGGTACATGGAAGGAGACTCATATGTACTGCCCCGAGTGTCCTTCTAACCCTGCGCTGTGTGGGCCTGCTTGTTTTAGAATGTACCCCACGCAAAAAAAAATTTGGGAGCATCCATGAGTGGTAAAGTGAATTGCCTGGCCTGTTTCAAGGTTAGCATTAGTGCAATGTATTTAGTTTCAGATTTTGTGTTAGTAGATTTGTATCTATTTACAATTTGTTTGTGTTCTCTTGTTTGTATAAAAAAAAAAAAATGTGATGGCGGTATGTGTAGGCTGGCGCTTGGCTGGCAGTGTGCGTAGGCTGGTGCTTGGCTGGCGGTGTGCGTGGACTGGCGCTTGGCAGGTGGTGTGCGTGGACTGGCACTTGGCAGGCGGTGTGCATGGACTGGTGCTTGGCTGGTGGTGTGCGTGGACTGGCGCTTGGCTGGGTGTGTGCGTGGACTAGCGCTTGGCAGGCAGTGTGCATGGACTGGCGCTTGGCAGGTGGTGTGCGCGGACTGGCGTTTGGCTGGTGGTGTGCGTGGACTGGCGCTTGGCAGGCGGTGTGCGTGGACTGGTGCTTGGCTGGCGGTGTGTGAGTAGTGACCTGCTGCTGGTCACTACACACGCTGGTAGCCAAACGCCAGTCCACGCAATTCATCAGCTGGTGTGTTTGCTGTGTCAGGCATGTGGGCGTGTGGGCGTGTGAAAGTGATGGGGCCCTTGAATTGCGCTGTCTGCTGATGTGAGTGTTGTAATGTGATGGGCCCGCGGCTGGCGGTGTGAATGGTTTTGTATGTGTCACACAAATGAAAGGTGTATGAATGGCCTGTAAAGAGGTTGGTGCCTTGTTGTGGCTTTACAGCTCACGAGTTGTGTCACTGGTTCAGTTTTTTGTCCTTTCAATTATTGACAGTGCATTTCATTTTTGTGAAATCTCTTGTTAATAAAATTTTATACACTAAACCATCACTCACCCTTGTGCCAAATCCAACCAGTATGTGTGTGTGCTTGAGGAATAGATGGTTGTGCAGTAATATTTGTGTTTTCTGTCTTTCTCTGCCTAGGTGTACATTCCATCTAAGATAAACCTACCAACTCTAGATATTCTCGTAAACTAAAAACCCAGAGGAGTATATGGTGATGTCTCTCTTGTGGATCCCAACAAGTTATCTTACCCACAATGTCCTGCAAACCTCAAAATGTGACTGTCACATTTTCCTTGTATTACTGTCCCATAATTTTCACGCCTCAGAAAGAAACAACAAATTTCCGATCACCCAGCATGTGCCCAAGTCTCCCGATAAAAATGGTACCTCAATTGTGTGGGTGGGCCAAGTACCCACGGCAGGGAAGGGCCCAAAACGTATTGTGGAGACATCAAAATTTCCTATTTTGAACAACCTGGTTTTGCAAGGTGGGGTCACCTAGGTTTTTGGCCAGGATCACTGGGCTGACATAAATTTCCTACCACCCATCATTTACCCAGGTCTCCTGATAAAAATGGTACCTCACTTGTGTGGGTGGGTCAAGTGCCCGCAACAGGCAAGGGCCCTAAACGTATTGTGGAGACTTCAAAATTACCTATCATAAAACGGCATGGTTTTGCAGGGGGGGACACCTGGGTTTTTGGCCCCAGGCTCAGGAACCATCTAAGGAAACCTACCAAACCCACACATTTCTGAAAACTAGATACCCTGGGGAGTCCAGTGAGGTATGGCTTGCGTGGCTCCCCCAAAGTTTCCTTACCCAGACTCCCCTGCAAACCTCAAATTCTGCTGGAAAAAATAAAAAATTTCTCAAATTTTTGTGTGGGAAAGTTGTAGGATTGGGCTGACACAAATTTCCTACCACCCAGCGTTCCCCCAGTTCTCCCGATAAAAATGGTACCTCACTTGTGTGGGAAGGCACAGTGGCCGCAACAGGAAATGGACCAAATCGTACTGTTGAGACTTCAAAATTAACTATCATAAAACGACCTGGTTTTGGAGGGGGGTACCTGGTTTTTTGGCCCGAGTCGTTTTATGATAGGTAATTTTGACCCACCCACATGAGTGAGGTACCATTTTTCTCAAAAGACTTTGGGGAATGCGGGGTGGGTGGAATTTTGTGGATCCACGCAGAGTTCATCAATTTCACCCCGAGTGGGACGGGTATGCCCAGACGCGGGTCCTGTTCTCTCCATGCCACTGGAGTCAAGCTAGCCTGGCTGATGAGGGGTGAAACCCCGAAACCGGTCATAGGATGCTTGTTTCCAGTCCAGACAGGACCTGGCCTGGCAGTTCGGGCTGGACTGTTCCAATAGGGAGCAGGGTCAAGACTGATTTGCATATGGATGGGTTCAAACTGGAATGTCATGGGAAGCAAAAAAACTATGGATTTAGGCCCTGATCTCTGTACTAGGGTGAATGTATGACATTGTTCTGCATTCTGTCCATCAATTGTTCTTTTTACATTTGTCACCCCCGAGTGGGACGGGTATGCCCTGACACGGGTCCTGTGCTCTCCATGCCACTGGAGTCAAGCTAGCCTGGCTGATGAGGGGTGAAACCTCGAAACCGGTCCTAGGATGCTTGTTTCCAGTGCAGACAGGACCTGACCTGGCAGTTAGGGGCTGGACTGTTCCAATAGGGAGCAGGGTCAAGACTGATTTGCATATGGATGGGTTCAAACTGGAATGTCATGGGAAGCAAAAAAACTATGGATTTAGGCCCTGATCTCTGTACTAGGGTGAATGTATGACATTGTTCTGCATTCTGTCCATCAATTGTTCTTTTTGCATTTGTCACCCCATGTGGGACATGTATGCCCAGACGTGGGTCCTGGGCTCTCCATGCCACTGGAGTCAAGCTGCCTGGCTGATGAGGGGTGAAACCCTGAAACCAGTCCAAGGATGCTTGTTTCCATTCTAGAGAGGACCTGGCCTGACAGTTACGGCTGAACTGTTCCAATAGGGAGCAGGGTCAAGACTGATTTGCATATGGATGGGTTCAAACTGGAATGCCATGGGAAGCAAAAAAGCAATGGATTTAGGCCCAGATCTCTCTACTGGGGGGAATGTATGACATTGTTCTGCATTCTGTCCATCAATTGTTCTTTTTGCATTTGTCACCCCGAGTGGGGCGGGCATGCCCAGACGTGAGTCCTGTGCTCTCCATGCCACTGGAGTCAAGCTAGCCTGGCTGATGAGGGGTGAAACCCAGAAACCGGTCCTAGGATGCTTGTTTCCAGTCCAGAGAGGACGTGGCCAGGCAGTTCGGGTTGGACTGTTCCAATAGGGAGCAGGGTCAAGACTGATTTGCATATGGATGGGTTCAAACTGAAATTGCATGGGAAGCAAAAAAACGATGGATTTAGGCCCAGATCTTTGTACCGGAGTGAATGTATGACATTGTTCTGCATTCTATCCTTCAATTGTTCTTTTTGCATTTGTCACCGTGTGTGGGACAGGTATGCCCAGACGTGGGTCCCGTGCTCTCTATGCCACTGGAGTCAAGCTGCCTGGCTGATGAGGGGTGAAAACCTGAAACTGGTCCCAGGATGCTTATTTCCATTCCAGAGAGGACCTGGCCTGGCAGTCCCGGCTGGACTGTTCCAATAGGGAGCAGGGTCAAGACTGATTTGCATATGTCTGGGTTCAAACTGGAATGGCATGGGGAGCAAAAAAACGATGGGTTTAGGTCCAGATCTCTCTACTGGGGTGAATGTATGACATTGTTGTGCATTCTGTCCATCAATTGTTCTTTTTGCTTTTTGTCACCCCGAGTGGGACCGGTATGCCCAGATGTGGGTCCCGTGCTCTCCATGCCACTGGAGCCAAGCTAGCCTGGCTGATGAGGGGTGAAACCCCAAAACCAGTCCTAGGACGCTTGATTCCAGTCCAGAGAGGACCTGGCCTGGCAGTTTGGGCAGGACTGTTCCAATATGGAGCAGGGTCAAGACTGATTTGCATATAGCTGGGTTTAAACTGGAATGGCATGGGGAGCAAAACACGATGGATTTAGGCCCAGATCTCTTTACTGGGGTGAATGTATGACATTGTTCTGCATTCTGTTCATCACTTGTTCTTTTTGCATTTGTCACCCCGAGTGGGACGGGTATGCCCAGACATGGGTCTTGTGCTGTTCATGCCACTGGAGTCAAGCTAACCTGGCTGATGAGGGGTGAAACCCCGAAACCAGTAATAGGATGCTTGTTTCCAGTCCAGAGAGGACCTGGCCTGGCAGTTCGGGCTGGACTATTCCAATAGGGAGCAGGTTCAAGACTGATTTGCATATGGCTGGGTTTAAACTGGAATGGCATGAGGAGCAAAAAAAGGATGGATTTAGGCCCAGATCTCTGTACTGCGGTGAATGTATGACATTGTTCTGCTTTCTGTCTATCAATTGTTCTTTTTACATTTGTCACCCGAGTGGGACGGGTATGCCCAGACGCGGGTCTTGTGCTCTCCATGTCACTGGAATGCCATGGGAAGCAAAAAAGCGATGGATTTAGGCCCAGATCTCTCTACTGGGGTGAATGTATGACATTGTTCTGCATTCTGTCCATCAATTGTTCTTTTTGCATTTGTCACCCCGAGTGGGACGGGTATGCCCAGATCTGGGTCCCGTGCTCTCCATGCCTGGCTGATGAGGGGTGAAAGCCCAAAACCGGTCCTAGGATGCTTGTTTCCAGTCTAGAGAGGACCTGGCCTGGCCTGGCAGTTCGGGCTGGACTGTCTCAATAGGGAGCAGGGTCAAGACTGATTTGCATATGGCTGTGTTCAAACTGGGCTGGCATGGGGAGCAACAAAACGATCTATTTAGGCCCAGATCTCTGTACTGGGATGAATGTATGATATTGTTCTGCATTCTGTCCATCAATTGTTCTTTTTTCATTTGTCACCCCCAGTGGGATGGGTATGCCCAGACATGGGTCCCGTGCTCTACATTCCACTGGAGTCAAGCTGGCCGGACTGATGAGGGGTGAAACCCTGAAACCAGTCCTAGGGTGCTTGTTTTCAGTCCAGAGAGGAACTAGCCTGGCAGTTCGGGCTGGACTGTTCCAATAGGGAGCAGGGTCAAGACTGATTTGCATATGGTTGGGTTCAAAGTGGAATGGCATGGGAAGCAAAAAAACGATGGATTTAGGCCAGATCTCTGTACTGGGGTGAATGTATGACATTGTTCTGCATTCTGTCCATCAATTGTTCTTTTTGAGAATAGGATTAAGGCATCAAAACTTGTAGATATGAAACGTTACAAGGGAGGTAACCATATATAGATAAATATAAAGCACAGAATAAGATTACTTCATCTTAAATATCCACTCAGGGGCCAGCAATGTATCAATATTGTTCATGAAAGTGGAGTCAGACAGCTTCAAACATTCCTCAACTGATTGTGCCCAGTCAATCAACTTGAATTGATCAGCATTGCTTCTTTATGGAGATGTTGTTGAAAAGTTATAAAACATTCTCAAATTTGTTGCAATCTCTAAAAAACTTTAGTGTCACAACGTGCAGAATTCTTGAATGATGGACGTTTCATTACCACCCAAGTCTGATCTAGGCTTCCCAGCATCATACACGTCAGGCGAGAATTCTTAAAGGACAGCAGGATTTTCCTTAGGCTCGGAGCACCCTTAAGATTAAAATTCAGAGTTCTTCAGTGTTAGATTTTCAGCAGGTAATACACTTGGGCCACGGTTCTCTGTAGTCCAGGAAAACCAGTGAACCTATTCAGGAAGCTGATTAGTCAGTTCTGAAACAACTTATAGGTAACAGAGATTAAAACTGTGGAAGGGGAACAACCTTCCTATTTTTCTTATAGGTAGTATAAGGTCTTTATACAGCTGACGTGTAGGGAAACATTTTTTCCCAGTTTTTCAAGCAAGTTCTAAAGTCCAGTAGGTGAAACAAGGGTTCGTAGAAGTGTATTTGTGAACTATTGGTGGGTGATCCTAAATCAAACTGTTTAAAGCTCCCTGTTAAAAGACTCTAACTTGTAGCCCAAAGCAGTACGGTTTCTGCGCCCAGTGGCACCCACACTGTTCCAGAGTGCCTTATGTCCTTAAATACAAGATGACACAGGTTTGCCCGGAAGCTAAGATTCTCTATCCCTTCCACCATCCCAAAACTGCAGCTTTCTCAGCTCACCCCACATTAAAAATGTTTCGAGCCCAACTATCTAACACTCAACAAGGAGCTATGAGGGCTTTTGTAAACAATACTTTTGAAGGGGATCACATCATGAAAAAAGAACTATGTATGAGCGATCATTTTCAATACCAAATTTCAAGGCAGAAAAACCAGGGAGGGTCCCCTGCTTTCTTCCCTGCTTTTAAAGTATCCCCTTTCAAACAGAGCAGTTGATTTCCTCCCTGGAGGACTGCCCAAGGTGTGGCTATGGGGCAAAAGTGTGATGTAGGTTTAAAAAAAGCTCCATTTAGCACATAGATCTGATTAAGCCACTAAAGTTGGGCTATACAGCCAATGTATCAAATCTCACAAAACCTAAAGTAGGCCCCTTACAACTAAATACAGATTTGAGTTCATAAATTCCAATTATATTTGAGATATGATATTTATGTCGATTGCATTTGGCAAACCTGAGAATAATAATAGCAAAGGACATTTTTTTTTAATAAGTGACAGGTCTTCAGTAACAACAGTCACCTACCAGTGCATCATTAGTTGACCAATACAGGATTTTCGTGACTGATCCCTTAGGAGAAAAAAGAGCTGACTCACAAGGACTGCATTATTAATATTTTATGAGGTTTTAATGATTGCTTAGATCCACAGTAGGGGACACTGCATTGACAAGCCAAAATGCCATTTTTGCGGGGCACATGGTCCTGACATCTGTTTACCAGACCCCTTTCATGATCGGAGGTAATACTCTAGAGTTCCACATCAACAAAAAGAGAGTGAAACGCACATAAGAACAAGGATTTTCCCCACAGCATTGATGCAGCTTTTGATTGTGAGGTCCTAGAGCAACACCCACTACAGGTTGTTCTTAGTGAGCCTGATGTGGTCATTTTTCCAGTCCTCTGATGATGGTAAAATGTAGCGAAGGATACATCTCTTGGGAAAGGAGCTGGTGGCAGAGATGCCAGTGACAATGGCTTTGACAGTAGCTTGGTGAGAGGGAATGAGGGGCCTAAAGGTCATTTTGGGATCTGCTTTGTGAAAGACAGAGCTTTGCATCTCACATCAGCAAAAGCAGGCACCACACAAGTTGTGTTAACTTGGAAGGGTGTTCTTTGAAGGAGAGACCAGTATTAAATGTGAATCTGGGAAATGTAAAGTTCATGGTGGGCCAAGGTGTGAACCTACCCAGTGTCATCCCTATATTTACTAACCATAGGTCTGTTCTTGTCTCTTGCATTCCTCAGTGAAGAAGAATGCAGATTTGGTTAGGCCCAGTTCCAGGTAGGAGTTCTACATCTAGGTCTGTACGAAGCGCAAGGCGGAGTGATGTCAAGCTGCACATCTGAATCAGAATAATTAGAACCTAGGCACTTGAATTTCTTAAAGTTCGTTATAAGTTGGAGGTTGAAGGGGATAGTGTTCAACAGCTGCGATCCTAGAACATGGGGATCTTTTGCTAAAATATTCTTATTTTGGTACAAGTGCTAACGGTTTGCAGTGATAGGAACAGCAGAGCTATGTGAAGACTGATTGAGTTGCATTGAAAAACCTGATATGCTAGGGCTGGCATACCAACGACCTTGTGACTCAGTAAATGGACCTTGAATTCAGAAGGAGAATGTTGTTTGGAGCATAACGCAATGGTGTTAGTGCAAGCAGAATAGTTCCTGAACATCGTACCTCTCAGAAGGATCTATTCTTGGAGGCCTTTATAGAGGCTGTTAAAAGACACAAGGTACACGAACTTCATGCTTCTTATTACTCGCTATGGCACTGTGCATTGTAACAATGGCAAATACAGGTTAATTAGCCATCTTGTGGTTGGACACAATAGAAACCAACTGGCGCCTATCAGGACCCCTGTTTAATCGCTGGAAACATTTGGCGAGATTTAATATAGATTTTCCTGCAAACTGTTAGTTGATATTACAACAATCGCTTGAATGATAATTCTCTTCCTACTCTATTTCAGTGATAATGCTTTCACTTTTTCTCACTAAGACCAAGATGGACAGAGGACCCCAATATTTACAGAGCAACGCTGGCCCAGCGGAGTTCTCTGCAACCAAAACACCTTTTCTTAAACCAACCAATCAATTGCTAATCAAAACAATCTTTATAATGCTCTCATAATTTATTAGTTCAACATTCCTTGATCTTATCTATTCATCATTACTTGTACAAGGTAAAAAAATTTAACTATTTGAACATTGCACATACATTTTATGTACAGATACATGATTTACGAAACAAAAAAGAAAGAAAAAAACCAAAATAGTCGCCACCCTCACAGATTTACTCTAGACGCCAATGAAGTCCTTTAGTTAAAAACAAGGCCCATGCTGTAGACCTACCGTCCAAATGTCATGGAGACAGTTGATGATCTTTACTCCTTGTGTGGCCTACAATAGTGGGAAGGTTAAAAACATTGACGCACTTTTCGGTGGATAAAACTAAGGGGCATATTAGCAAGGGCAATATCGCCGCCTTAGCAGCACTTTTTGCCGCTAAAGCGGCGATATTATTTTCGCCCTATCAGCAAGCTGTCGCTAACAGCTGTTAGCGACAGCTTCCTGGAGTAAGCGACCATTTTGGGTGCCTCTTTGCATGTCAGCGATATTTATCGCTAATGACATGCAAAGTAGGCGTTCCCAAATAAAACTCCACCAAAACGGCCGCTCACAGACCCAACTCCTATTACCAATGAGGCCCCGGACCCGGTTAGCGATGACAGAAGTCTCGCTAACCGTGGTCATCGCAGGAATTTTAACACCTGATAAAAGCATGACTTATGGATACCTAAAATGGGGGTGGATTATGGTGATACGACCACAGGGTCGTATCAGCAAGGTGTTCTCCCTTCTCCATTCAACATCGCTGTTTTTCCAGCGATGTTGACCCATTTCCCCCGCTATCGCTGGAATAATCATCGCCATAGCGCTAATTGTTGCTAATACAGCGTTAGCGTGGCGATATATTCCAGCGATAGCTGGCGATAAAATATTTCGCGCTAAGCGTGCTCTGCGATATTTATCGCATTTTGTTGCTAATATGGCCCTAAATTTTTCTTCCACCTTTATCGGCACTAAACAATCATAGAGGATACAAGAAATAAGGATTTTCAATCTTTCGTGAAATTGAAAGAGGGCATAGTAAAGAAAAAAATAATAATTAAAGTAAATATTTAAAAAAACATAACATCCCAATCCACAAACGCCAATCATTCCATATAAACCTACACAAAAAACAACATAAAGTAAGAAAAATGACAAAAGTTGCAACATATACATTGTGCATTACTTCATTATATCTCATTTATAAATGCATGTCCCTGCATCTCAACCTACAGCATTCTACTAGTCAGAACTGCCCAACATAAATGAAAAGACCATATACCAAATTTGTGACTTGCAAAAACATCTTATGAGAACAGATTGCATATTATCAAATGAATGCTCTCTTCATTAAATTCATTAAAAACTCCATCTCAAAACATAGGTATTTTGCATAAACTCTCAACCGCCTATTCTATGGCTTACCAATAATACCAATACCAGATAAGAAAAGAGAATCAAGCTGTCACAACCTAGAACTAATAATATATATCTTCCCACCATGATCTTTGTAGAGATATACATTGTTTAGAACAATCATTCTCCCTATTTGAGAACAACCTCCGCAAGGTAGTGATAAGCATGAGATTACCATTTAAATATTGCGACACATTTGGGCTAGTGGTAAACGGCATTGTACCATATCAATGACCTATCAGCCTCCGCGTCATTATGTAACATGGAAGGCTGGCTCCTGCTTAAGAGGAGGGGAAGGGGATTCCAACGCCGACCGGCTTTTCCGCATACGGAGATAACAGGAGATGCCGGTCTGGTTGGAAACCCCTACAAGGTAAGAGATTCGAGTTGAAGAGGAGGGAAGGTATTATTTTACTTTTTTGTCACTGGATCTGTGGGACTCTTAGATTTACCCTCTGACGACCCTGTCAAACTTTGGTTACACTTGTACGGGTTCCGCCGAGGCAAGACTAGGCTGGTTAGCTGTAATAGTACATTAAACGGGTAAGGGGGCTGATATTGTAAGGCCACTAGTCTGACCTGGATAATTATTTATATACATCCTGGGGCGAGTTTTGAGTATGTCACGCGGAGTTATTAACTCGCAGTCTACCCCGATTTACTCCCGAAGTTTTGACAATGTTAAATGGATATATTGAGGGCCGAATCAATAGAGGGCAATACATAGACGATTGGCGCCCTAATTGCTAATTGGGTTTTAAAATCCTTTATCTTATAAAAATAAAAAAGTTTTTTTTAACAAAACACGTAATGTGGGCATTTATCATAATACAGGGAGAGAGTAATAAATGGGCAGTTTATGCACTAATAGAACTAGGTGCCCAAGTCTTCAGTAGATAAAAGTTATAAGGGGCAATCATTGAATGCACCTCTCATACTGTCTTGTGGTTTGTGGCCTCCTGGTCTGCCTTGCTACGTTGGCTTAGGCCTGGCTGCCATGATGCCTTTTTGCGCACGTTTCTTTGTGCCGTTGTTTTTCCAGCCTCTGCTTCTGCCCGGCTATTTTAGAACTGTCTGCATTTCTGTCTTTCACCTTTTCTCCTGTTCCCTTTGGGCTACGTCTGCACAACATGTACAAGGTCGAAAAACAACGTCCCTTGTTCTTGCTGATCTGGCCAGTCCCTCGCACTTAGACATAACACTATGTACAGCTGCCCTGGAGAAATTTGTGTGCTTTTAATATTGTGATTTCACGGTTAGAGACACTAGGAGAAAAACCTTTCCAGAGAGAAGAGTTGTGCTTGTCTGATGATGTAAACCTTTCATCTAGATATTGAGGTATGGGGGTTCGCTTGACAATGCCCAGAGGTCTTCTGTTTTTATAATAAACTAGCTACTAGCACGGGGAGGGTGGTATGGTCATTTAGCCCTATATCCACTGCTTTATGAAATGCTTTCCCCGTTTGTATTCTATGGAATTGTAACTATGCTGATTATATTATCCTTATGCATTATGCTGATAGTACTGGCACGTGTACTGTATCTTAGAGCACGGTAGTTGAAATAAACATTTTAAACTATACAGTGTCTCTTTTTACGCACGTTGTGGACAGGTATGAGTGAGTTATGAAAGGGTGTTCTTGCTCCTGCGAGTCCTGAGAGAGAGATACCGTGTTCTGGGTTGTCTAATCATTGGTAGCATTGTTGCGAATGAGACGCTAAAGCTAGTCGGATTGGGGTTTTAGGTGCTAAGGTTTATGGTTGGCTCACCACTATATTCCGAGGTCCTATTATCCTGTGCATAGCTCTGTGTATGTGCAGAATCCCTACAACATGGCGCAACCAATGAGTGGGCTGCTTATCTGCGAGACGCTTGAGTAGTATTTGTGCTTGTCCACAACACCCTTCGCAAACGCTTCCGGAAGCGTGTGTGACGGGGATACCTCCTATATTGACGTTTTTATAGGTTCTTTCAAGCTTGAAGTTGTTAAAAGGTTTTTTAAATAAAACCCTATATTGTGCTGCCTCATATTAGGTTGTCGAAAAATTTTAGCCTAAAATGGCTGTTCAAATTGCGGCACATAGCCGCGCAGCGCTCCGGGCTCACTTGACAGTGTATGGAGTGCCTGACGCGGGTGTCGATCTGATCTTTGTGGTACAAGCGGATCCGGCTCACCACTTTGAGGTGTTTTACTCTTGGGTCACCTTTCCGGCGGTGGATGGGAATGATAATTTGTTCCATGAATATACAGCCACCACTGTTCCTAATCACTATAGACCGTATAGGAATCTTGAAGTACCGCTCACGGCTTTGCAACACCATGTTTGGTTTGATGGCACCCTCCCCCAACCGGTTACCGCGGTTCGTTTAGGCCCCTTATCGATTGAAGGGGCCACTTGGCCTGTTTTGGCCGGGTACACCCCACATCCGCGTTATATGACGGTGGCAGTCGGTGAACGGCGTAATTTGCATTCGTCTTTGATACGTGTGCATAGAGCTTTAGTACAGTTTGTTACAGGCAACATCCAGGGAGCCCCGCCTGGAGTTGCAGCCCATCCAGCTGGAGCAGGTGGTGTAACCATAAGTCCTGTCATGGTTAATTCGGTGATGGGCAAGTGCCCACAAAATAAGGATGATTTTCCTTATTGGCTTGCAGAAAAATTTGACCAGCTGGAGGCAGTTTTTCCAAATACTTCTCCTGTGGAAAAACACAGGATTTTGACGATTAGTTTGCCAAAAGACTTGATCCCCGAGTTGGCAGAATGCAACAACTGGGGTAAGGTATTCGCGGCAGTATATGCAAAGTGTTTCAGCACTCCTTCCATGACGGTTCTCCCCTCTGTAATTAAACGTGTGCAGGATGAGCATGGCTCTGAAGCGGCTGTGGAATTAGGGATGAGACTGGTGGGAGTGTTCGACGTAGTAGCTGATTTGATCCTTGCAAATGTCAAGGGCGATGCAGTTAACTTTCAAGTAGCTAATGCTTTGGCTTTGATCCCAGATCCGGACAAGCCGCGCGAATTACCGAAAATTATTGCACAGGCTTACAAAACAATTGGCCGCAATAGCCTGGGAGTTAAGTTAAGCCTTTTGCTAAATCGCAAACACAATCGCAGCAACCACCAAAAGCTCAATCTGAGAAGGATGAGAAACCATTCTTTACTAAAAAGAGCTGGAGGTTGAAAAAACAGGGTAAGCAACAGAAGAAGCCGGGGTCGCGAGGCGCATCCCCGGTTTCCGTCTTTTCTGAACGCACTTATGATTTGCGCGATAGGGCGAGAATTAAATCTCCAGAGAGATTTCAAGTCCCTGATTCGCGTTCTCCTCGTTCTTCACAGGCACCAACAACTTCGCAGTCTGGTGGAGGAGATCGCCAGGATAGAGGAAGGGGTCGAGAGGCTCCACAGGGACGAGACCAACCTCGACAACAAGTCCGAGGGAAAGCAGAAGAATTTCAACGTTCTCGCCCACAGTTTCAGAAGAAGAAAGTTGCCGCTGTAACAGCGAGATATGTAACAGACGGTGAGAACGAGACTCCTGAATTGGACGTGGGCAGTGACGCTCCTAGACAGCGCCGCGGAAGTTACCATAGTGCGGGAGGCGCTACGTCCTCATGTGGAGGTGACAGCAACTAAAACATTCATTACTGTCGAGACAGCAGACACTAGAGTGGCACCCCCTGACAGACTATATAATATTGTCATTCAAATTGAAGGTGACATTCAGCGTGTTATTAAAGGGATTTTTTGGGAGAATCTGACCTCTTCTTACGACATTCTGTTGGCAGAGGCGGATTGGCCGCCCCCATTCGTACTTGCTGCGCGTAGAGGGGAGGAGGTAATCCTTCTGAGCTTTTCTCGTCATGTCCCCAAGGACAAAGCGGAGGCTCTCGCAGCTGAGTGGGCTGTGTCCCTGGCTCCAGCGTTATACCGCAACCACGTGGGCTGGGATGAAGATTCTCCCCCCCATGATATACCTTTGCGGTCGCTGCCACAGCCACAACCCCAATATCCCATCAAACGGGAAGCTAAAGGTCCTGTTTCCGAAATTCTGACACAGTTAGAATATCAAGGAGTGATTGAAACCTGCGTGTCACCAATGAATAATCCCCTTTTCGCGGTTTCTAAACCTGATGGATCGTACCGCCTAGTTTTGGATTACTGACATTTGAACTCTCATTGTCGGACCTTTGGGGTGCAAAACACACACAGTACTGCGCTTGTAGACAGTCTTGTTCATAAAAAATATAAAACTACACTTGACCTATCCAATGGATTCTACACGCACAACTTGGCCCCGGAGAGTAGCCAATGGAGCGCTTTTACCTCCGGTGGTAAATTAATCAAATTCAGGCGTTTACCTATGGGCTACAAGAACAGTCCAGGCGTATTCGCTGCCCGTGTTGTCTCTTTGTTAGACGGTATAGACTCAGATGCATGTTCGTACGTCGATGATATCTATCTGACAGACGACGAATTATACCCGCATCTTTCCCGAGTGGACCGCATTATTCTAGAATTTGCGGTTTTAGGTTACAAGTTTAACTTTGCCAAATCTCACATTGCTGAATTTACCGTTTTGTTTTTGGGCTATGAGCTCAACAATGAAGGTAAGGGCTTAGCCCCCCCTTTCCTGGAGAAATGTGCACTTTTGTGCCCTCCTACCACTCTGAAGAAACTTCAGTCTTTACTGGGTTTTCTAAACTTTGGGCGTACTTACATTCCCGAATATGCCCAGCGTATGAAGCCACTGTATGCTTTGATACAACCTAACTTTTCGAAGTCATGCTGGCTTCCGGAGCATTCCTCCATTCTGTAGTCTTTGCAGACAGACCTACTTGAATCTAAATTCTTGTTGACTCGTGAGAACCACACAAACCTGGTGATTAGAATCATTCCAGGGGCAGTGGGTTTCACGTACTTGACCTTTAACGAAGGTGACACAGTGCCGATCGCATACAAGTCACATCTTTACACTTCCGCAGAAATGCGCTTTTCATCTGTGGAAAAGGTTTTGACTGCAGTGCAGATGGCGATTCTGAAGGAACGCGCACTGGCACAGGGAAAACGCATTCTGGTGTAACACCATATCCTGCCCTAGAGGCAGTGACGAAAGCAAGTGTTCCGAACTCTAAAGCTTTGCACCCCCGTTGGATACAATGGGCAACATCTTTGACGTCTCCGGATGTCACTTTTATCTTTGATTCTTCTCTTCAGACTCAGGAGATTTTACAGTATGAATTCGTTCATCCTCCTCCTCTGTCTTTGCTACCGCTTGAGGAATACGAATGTATTATCTATACCGATGGTTCGGCACAACCGGCCACGGGTTCCAAGCATGCTTATTCAGCAGCGTGTGCCATTGTTGCAGGTACCATGGTGAACGGTAAGTTCAAATCAACCGTAGTGCACACTCAGGCACTAGGAGACAGTACTGCACAATTGGCCGAGCTGCGCGCATTGGTGCTCGCACTTGGGTTCGCTAATCCGGATGTGACCACTCTCATTGTGTGCGATTCTTACTACTGTGTTCAGTCTTACAATGACAATCTGTTCTTTTGGTCGCAAAACGACTACAGAGACGCCAAAGGTAGCACAATTAAGCATAAAATGCTTTGGGTTCGAGTGGCAGATTTGAAACAACGTCTGCCTCTCACACAGGTGGTTCACACTCTTGGCCACCAGCGTGTGGGCGCACACGCTGTCGGTAACGGTTTGGCAGATGAAGCTGCTAAATCAGCAGTAGTCACGTGCTCAGTCGCAGCAGTTACAAGATCCATGTCTAAAATAGATACTGATATTTTAGCAGCTATTGCTGCGACGAAGGAAGGTGCTAATTACCCTAGGGGTTTCCCTTCCAAATACTCTTATCAATTAGGTCCCGAACAGGCTCCTTACGTAAGAATTCCAGACGTTGGTGATCGGCTGATTCCCAACGCGGACCGCAGACTTTCCTTGATAACGGCCGCACACGAAGGCATGACTTCGGCTCATGCTGGCATGTCTGTGACGGTTTCCATCTTGCAGCAGCGTTACTGGTGGCGTGGTTTATACAAACAAACCCGTACTTATGTGCTTTCTTGTGACGTTTGTCAGCAGATTAAGCCTTCCACGGTTACACGGCCACCACAGACCCCGCTCTGCATTTCTAACAGACCTTTTGGGTGTGTTTACCTGGATCACTGTCGTCCATTTTCTTCAGACACTGCGTATAGATATATCTTAGTTGCAGTGGATTCGTGCACATGTTTCATCTGGGTTTGGCCACAACGGAGTGCTGACGCTCGAAATGTCATAAGGGATTTGCGTGTCTTTGTGGGAATTTTCGCCTGTGGCACCTTCCATTCTGACCAAGGTCCAGCGTTCGCCTCTAAGGCTTACAAGGACGCAATGGGTTCATTGGGGGTGCGGGTGAAATTTTCGTCTCCATATCGGCCTGAGGGCAACTCGATTGTTGAACGAATGAACCTTGACTGAAAGCAATCCTTGACAGCTAGAGTCTTAGGTACTGGCAGGAACTGGCTGGCCCACTTGTATACCGTACAACGTGCACTTAATAATCTCCCTAGAAGACCTCTGGGTGGGCGGACCCCATACGAAATGCTCTTTGGCACACGAATGTTTGTGCCCGACCTTGATGGTCTAGACATGGCGGCGCAATCTGCCCTCTTTGATGTAAATAACCATTCTACTATGTTACAGGACTTACAAGAAGCCCGAGACAAACTTGCAATCGCACATTTACCTTCAGCCACAGACGCTGCGCTGCAGATTCCGGTTGCTGGCTGGCTTCCGAAGATTGGAGATCTGGTTCGAGAGAAGGTGGAGAGCAAAAAAGAATTCAGCCCCTCTTATCGTGCACCAGTTCCAGTCCTTGGCTTGAAGGGAACTTGTACAGTCATCTTACCACCGCTTCCTGGTCGCAAAGAGAACAGATACATCTCAGTGGAAAATGTCAAGCTACAACATCTGGCCGATCCTGAATAGTGTTACACCAGCGGTCTCTTGTCCTGTCATTTCCCGGACAAATGTTTGTGGCCCGAACGGTCACTGATGTTGCTATCAAGATGGTAGACTTGCCTGATTGCTTACTCGACTATCCGGACTCCCCCAGCAACGAGTATACCTACCCCGCCAATGAGTCGGTGGCTCACCTACCAACAACGCCACTGAGCCCAACACGTTATTCCTTTGACTCGGATTCCACCCCATCACTTGTCCCGTCCAAATTCAGTATTTTTGTATCCTGGTTCAGAGACAATTTTTTGATTCCCCCCTGGACATACATCTGGTTGGTACTATTCCTGATTTTTCTGTTCATGTCCATTGGCTTTGTCACAGTGTTTTTTCTACTCATCAATGGTCACTATGTACCAGAACGCTCTGCAGTGAACTGTGTCGCTGGAACTTTGGCTCCACATTCTTCATCACACATCATGAAGCGTGACCACACATTTGTGAACATTTCAGCTTTTCCAGTCGCTGATGGCATCGTATGGGATGCGGTAAATTTCCAAATTCATGGACCAACCGAGATTATTAATGTACCAAATGTCCTCCGTGTTTCAATGGGTGATGTCGTAAAAAGTAATATTCATTCTGACGTATGGGATGTGCTTGCAGTAGAATCATTATTTACTGATTTGAAATATTATGCTGCTTTTAATGCTGAAGATTTATACATGAATTCTGCAAGTTATGCCGATTTGTATTGTTACCAGCATTGGGGCAACCACTTTGTCCATAAACCAAGTGCACTGCGTGGTCCTTTTAACTACACCCAATGGGAGCATTGTCCAACCCCTTTGCCAGGTAGCTCCCAAACTCTTCGAAATAAATTTACCTACTTTACAGACTTCGATAGATCGAACCCTGGGTCCTATTATTTTAAATAAAACACTTCATCTACTCAGAAAATCATGTTGACCCACACCAAATTGCTATATTCGGGCTCCTTTTTGAGCGCCTTAGCTGTGGGTGGTTATGAGTACTGGAAGGACACTGTTGACTTGAAATCAATTTGGGGCTCCAAGCCATGGCAGGTGCAAGGCACAGAAGCCTTGCACCGTGCTTGCCTTATCCCGGCCCAAATTTTATTTCTGAATAATACCATCTATCAAACTACGTGTTGGGGTTTGGCTACTTCCAAACAATTGAATGCCCCTTCCATTCCTGCATTGTCTTCCACTCCCAATGGGAGCTTGCATTTCAATATGTCCATTACAAATTTGCAAGCTCTGTTTCAAAACAATTAGTTTAATGTCTCTACGCTTGTTCAGTCACCCTGGTTGGCTTGGCCGATAGCATCTAATGCCTGCCAACTGCGTTTTCATGACTCAGTTCCTGGTTACAAACAGGATAGGCCAGATCCAAGGTTTTCTGACTCTCGTACTGTAACAACATATTCTGTTGGTAAATTGTGTAAACAGTGGCTGCAGCACTCTTCCTTAGATTCTGTTAAACAACATTTATCCCTCCTATCAGGCAACATTGATCTGTCCGACTTTATTCTGGGGCCTCGTGGTCCACGACCTAAGAGATTCATTTATGAAACTTATAATGAACTCTGGAAGCTTTCGCAAATTGAAGCTGCTTCCCGTCTACGGGAAATAGATCAAGCAAATTTAGAAAAGGTGCTTGCTGTTGTTGACAATAGTATTAATACCCTTTCTTCCCGCATTTACACGTTAGAGAATATTGTGTCCTCTGTTGTTGATATTGTACAAGTTGATGTTTCTGTGTTATATCATGGTCAGAATCAATTGCGTTCAGTTATGCAGTTTGCATGGACTTTGCAAACACTTAAGATGGGTAAAGTTCCTTGGCATTTTTTGAACACCTCTGCCTTATTCCTGCCTTTTAATTTAACTGACAAACAGCAGTTCATGTCCATGAAAGATGCAGCATACACTCTGTTACATATCGGGAAAATAGAGCCCTTACCATTCTCTGTGGCGGAATTGGATTCTGCCGTGTGGCTAGTTCATGGGGTTATCGCCTTACCTTTTTCTTTGTTTGAATTTAGTTCGTGCATGAAACATTATCCTGTGGGCCGTTTTCAGCCTTTGGGCAGTGCCTTCCTGCATGAACTTTGGTCCCTGCCTTTCATGTATAAATGCCTGAGGGACGGAAAGGAGGTTTTTCTCACAGGGGAGTCGTGCGATTCTACTGTGGGTCACTCCCTTATTTGCAAGAACATTAAATTGCACGGAGCTTGTAACGTTTCGGCTCCGAATCTTGCTTGTGTTTTAAAGGGCAATCCTGCTCCTGCTATTTCTCCTACTTTCACTGTGCTTGCAAATGGTAGCTATCTGCTTTTGAATAATCAAGACTGCTGTGGCATGCTGGCCGGCATACCCTATGTTGTTACAGTTTCACACAGGGTTGTCTGCTGCAAAAATGTGCTTTTTCCTCCCCCGCACGACATCATAGATAGTTCCGTTTGGCCTTCCATTCCTACTCTGAAGGCGGATTTCAATAAATTGAGCAGAATAAAAGCGCTATTATTGAACCAGGAGGTTATGCTCACATCCGCCCGGGAGACATTCTTTCTCCAGGTGGCGAGTACCCACAGTGAAATACAGGCCCTTTTGAACACTAACCTCCCACAACATTTCGGTGAACTGATTCACCGTGTTTTTAATGCATCACGCGCTGAGGGTCTGGTGCACTTTTTTAAGGTTGTGGGCTCTGGCCGTGTAACCTCCTTTCAAACTATCTTTGGTGTAATACCGGCTTTTATTCATTCCATTTTTTCCAGCGTCTTTGGCGGCTTTCCGTTGATCCTCGCCTTAGCGGCTGGTATACTGCTTTTGGTCTGTTTACTACGCAATGGCTGCACCTCCTTGGGCCCTTCTCGACCCAGGTCGACTCCAGAGGCTACGTGAGCGCATCCTCGCAGGCTTCGGCATCCTGCCGTTGGCGACGCTCAGTGTGTCCTATAGACTTTCTTTTCGCTTTGCGTATTTCACTTGCGTGCAACCTGTGATGTCTTGCATCAGATGTCCTTTCTCGTGGTCCTTGGATTATTGCCTCTCCAATACTTCTCTGTCTCGACCGGATTTTGTCCTGCTGGTGGGTCCCTTAGAGGCCCATGAACGGGACTATTCCGGTGCAGGATACAAGGCGCGTGCGGCTGCACTGGGGATTTTGGCACAATGGGATATCTGGGCGGCTGCTCAGAATCTCCTACAACAAAGTTATATTGAGTACCACGCAAGTTGTCCCGCAATGCTGTTCGCTGCTCCCTCTTGCGAGGAACATGACTGCAGCTTTGATTTATTGGACTGGATGGCGTTGCTTTTTTCCGACGATTCCAATGATGTCCTCTTGGAAGGTGTGGCGTTTTTCTGCACTTACACTCTGTTGGATTGACAGGACCTTTGCTTTCTGCGACCTGCCTCGCTGGATTTTTTTTTTTTTATTACCTCTATACTTTTTTTTCCTCTCCCATTCATTGTCCTTCATGGGGACTACTCCACAACAGACGTTTCTGTTCTGCTCCATCAATTTGAATTCTGTCTTCGTCCTATGTCTTGGCCAATGGACTGCCCAGGGGAGGGTGTCTTGTGGTTTGTGGCCTCCTGGTCTGCCTTGCTACGTTGGCTTAGGCCTGGCTGCCATGATGCCTTTTTGCGCACGTTACTTTGTGCCGTTGTTTTTCCAGCCTCTGCTTCTGCCCGGCTATTTTAGAACTGTCTGCATTTCTGTCTTTCACCTTTTCTCCTGTTCGCTTTGGGCTCCGTCTGCACAACATGTACAAGGTCGAAAAACAACGTCCCTTGTTCTTCCTGATCTGGCCAGTCCCTCGCACTTAGACATAACACTATGTACAGCTGCCCTGGAGAAATTCATGTGCTTTTAATATTGTGATTTCACGGTTAGAGACACTTGGAGAAAAACCTTTCCAGAGAGAAGAGCTGTGCTTGTCTGATGATGTAAACCTTTCATCTAGATATTGAGGTATGGGGGTTCGCTTGACAATGCCCAGAGGTCTTCTGTTTTTATAATAAACTAGCTACTAGCACGGGGAGGGTGGTATGGTCATTTAGCCCTATATCCACTGCTTTATGAAATGCTTTCCCCGTTTGTATTCTATGGAATTGTAACTATGCTGATTATATTATCCTTATGTATTATGCTGATAGTACTGGCACGTGTACTGTATCTTAGAGCACGGTAGTTGAAATAAACATTTTAAACTATACAGTGTCTCTTTTTACGCACGTTGTGGACAGGTATGAGTGAGTTATGAAAGGGTGTTCTTGCTCCTGCGAGTCCTGAGAGAGAGATACCGTGTTCTGGGTTGTCTAATCATTGGTAGCATTGTTGCTAATGAGACGCTAAAGCTAGTCGGATTGGGGTTTTAGGTGCTAAGGTTTATGGTTGGCTCACCACTATATTCCGAGGTCCTATTATCCTGTGCATAGCTCTGTGTATGTGCAGAATCCCTACAACAATACCCAGAAAACGTTGAGCATAATACGCATTTCAATTATAAACCATGGCAGTGCTTGAGTGGTCTTGATAGACTCTTCAACTTAAGTAATTAAATATGGAATCCTAGAGTTGACTTGGAGGTTTTTCATTTTAGGTCTGCTATGTGATTTACAGAAATAGGCACATGTGGAGATAAGTCTCAACTGCTTTACTGAACAGTGATCCTTAAACCCTTGGCCCACATAGAGGAACATCTTTAAAGGAATATCCCTAAAGATGGAGGGATAATTTCCACACAAATAAAATGGGTCTACGAACTGTATCCGTCTCTTGTACACCCTTATTAGTGATAAGGTTTCGGTGTAGATACACTGTCCTCTTATAAGGACTATAATGTGAGGTTTTACATAAAAAAGTTTTATATTTTATTCTTAATAGGACTGACACCGACAGTCTAGCGGGGTGCATTGATTTTAAAATCATCTTCTACACCTACTTGGGTGGACACATATTGAATTATCCCATTAAAGAAAATACTTGAGGTATGTCAAACATACTATTGTTTATAATACTTGCCTTCAAGAAATTATTGTGAAGATTGGACTAGCATTTATGAGATTGGAGTTAGTTGCTATCCGTGTTTTTAGTGTTTTAACTAGGAATGGTAGCTGATTCTTCCAAAATTAGAGAACAGCAAGAAACATCTATGAATATTGGTCTCACCTTTATAGATTAGGTGAGTCTAGAAAGACCTTGGAATATGTGAATGCTCTATGACTGCAAGTGTGAATGTTGCCATACTTCCCAGTCCTGATTAGGCGAGTTGGGGCAAATGCATATCTAGGTATTAATGGGGGATGCATATTGGGCAAAAACCCTTAATCTACCTGTTTAAAATTTTCAAATATCAGCAAGAAATGTTTTTGGAAAAGGATAACCTACAGTATGTTTGGGAAAAAAAAAACAATCTATTTGTTAAACATGTTAAATATTTAGAAAGGAAGGTCTTGGGGTAAAAGAGTAACCCACAGTATGTTTAGTACATAACACAATAGGTGTAGTGAGTGTAATCAAAAGGGATTCAAGTTGACATCTGCTCTGTTTTTATACAGGTGAATTTCATAGGCTATTCATTTAAGAGGGTTTTATCCGGAAGAAGGTGGCTTCATCCTGCCTAGTACCACCGAAACGTCGACGCTTGTGTTTTAAGGGTAAATTTGAGGAACGAGATGTTGCATGTAAATAATGAAATAATGTCAATACTGATTGATTCTTTCAAATTAACTGCTATCAATGACAAATGTGTGTCTTGCACTATTTTTCCCTTTGATGTTTTTAATATTGTATGTAATAATTATTTGAATTGTTTTTAATTATGTAATTGTATATATATATATGTATGAGCAAATTGTTATGATACAAGATTAAAATCTGATTATTTTTAATTGTTCTGCTCTTCCCTTTGAAGACTGGTAGAGTGGAATTTTCGAGTGCTTCATGGTGTGTGCATTGAGAAAGTGAGAAATTGAATATAAGCTTTCAAAGAGTAATTATATCTTTTTTAACCATTAACGGTACCCTGACTCTTGGAGTAGAGGGGTCCCTCTCTGTTTCCTTTATTTATTTATTTACAACCTAGAACTATCCAGCCTCCCAAGGAAATAAATCATGCCTGCTACATCACAAGTGTCTCGACAAGCGTGCAAAAGTTCAAAGAGCGCACGAGGAGTTCACTGCAAATCTGAACTCGGAATGAGTTTCTATAAAAAAAAAGATCAAATAAGTTCAGAATGTATTCCAAAAGCAAAAAAAAGACGCTCATTAATTACAAAAAGATAGTGGCTGGACCATTTCATCAAGGCATACCTAGGTAGGAGCGGTATTACTCTGTGAAAGGCTCCAAAGAAACCCATGGCATTCTGCAATGGTATAAGTAGCCACTCACCCCAGCGGTTCAACAAGTGATAATAAACACACCGTCATTAGGGCAGATAAAGAAACTGCTCTCAGCACTACCGAAACGTAAAAGAAGACCGTTAATTTGCACTGATTACCTGAAAAAGGGGGAATAAGCAGCTATCTTTGGAAGTCTACCAGTGAAGTGTATTTCCCTAATAACTTTCTAAGCCCTATAAACAGACCAGGGACATTTTATACTTGTAACCCATTTGGGAAGATCCCAGTTTTTAGATACTGTACAAGAATTGTGCATGTGCCTCTGTTCTTTAAAACATTTTTTTACAGTCTCAATGATTTTATCCACTCTTCATTGTCAATATTGGCAGCGTATGACCCCCTTGAACTACTCATGAGTTTTTTAAAGTCATCTTCAGGGAATCCGAATGTTTGCAATGTCTCCATGCCCAAAAAAGGGTCACAATGTACACAAACCAAGCCTCGGCAACCAAGAGCCATACAGTCTAGCTCACAAACCAAGAGGGTGTGGGAATTTTAGGGAATAAGTGTGCCAACTCTAGATCTGTAACCAAAAATATATCTTCTAAGCCCAAACCATTAATTACTAATCAAAACAATATTCATAATGTTCTTGTAATTTATTAGTTCAACATTCCTTGATCTTACCAATTCATCACTACTTGGACAAGATCAAAAATAAATCTGTTAAACATCGAACATGCATTTTATAGACACATACATGATTTACAGAACGAAAAAGAAAGAAACACAATCAAAATAGCCCCACCCTCACAAAATTACACAAAATAACATTAAAGTCCTTTAGTTAAAAACAAGGCCCCTGCTGTAGACCCAAAGTCCAAACGTTAAGGAGACAGTGTATGATCTCCACTCCTTGTACAGCCAACAACAGAAGGCAGGTTCAAAACGTCAATACACATTTCGGTGAATCACACTGAACTCATCTTCCACCTACATCAGGACCAAACAAATGACAGAGAATACAAGAATAAAGGATCTTCAATCTCTCAACAAATTGAAAAGGGGTCTAGTAAAGAAAAAAACAATTTTAATTTAAGTAAATAATAAAAAACAACATTTCAATGCACAAGCACAGATCATTCCATATAAACCTGCACAAAAAACACCATATATTAAAGCAGGACAAATGACAAAAGTTGCAACATATACATTGTGCATTACTTCATAATATCTCATTTAAAAATGCATGTCCCCGCTTCTCAGCCCAGCATAAATGAAAAGCCCATATATCAAAATCATGACTTGCACAAACATCTTATCAGAACAGATTGCAAATCATCAAATGCTCCCTTCTTCAAATTCATTAAAGACTCCATCTCAAAACATAGGTGTCTTGCATCTAATCATCAACCACCTATTCTCTGATTCACCAATAATCCCGATACCAGATAAGGAAAGTGAATCACATTGTCACAGCCTAGAACTATTCAGCATCCCAAGGAAACAAATCATGTCCGCTTCATCACAAGTGCCTCGAAGGCAGACAAAAAAGAACAAAGAGCGCAGGAGGAGTTCACTGCAAATCTGAACTCGTAATGGCAGCGGTGATCTCTGTGCATTCACAGAAACCACCACCATGGCGGGTACCATGAAGGCCCTGAAAGTTTGATGCATCATACCTTTTTGTTTTTCTTTTTTGAAAACGCAGACACTGACCCTGACACCCTGGGTGTTTTCTACCAGGGTGTGGAGGTCATGTTTCTGATGGTGACCACTATGTTTTCCCTGTAGTGACAGACAGAAAAAACAGATCATCACACACATCTGCCCTAAATACGGCGGGATTTAATGTTCTTACTTCCATGACCCCTACAACGCCAGGCCACTGGGATAAGTCTTCCGCGTGGCACCGCCTTCGAAAATCGGCACAACTCAAAATAGCCCTGGACAGAGGGATTGGGCATTTCTGCTGCCACAGTTTCATAGAATAAACACTACGAGGACACCCAAACCTCACGTCAGAGACATGTTCTGTGGTCGGTAAACACATAGGGGGTGATTTACAAGAACTGACGCATCTCTGCATATCAGCAGAGATGCATCAGTTAATTTGCGTCATGTAAAAAAAAACCTTGCGCCACCATGGCTGCGTCGCATTTACAATGCGGCGCAGCGTGGTGCAAGGATTGACAGATGCGTGACGCATCTGTCGGCGTAAAGGTAACGCAGTGCTGGAGTCGTGTCTCAAGCGCGATGCAACTCCAGAACTGCTCAGGGGCAGCCTAGACTTGCTGTGCTGCGTCACTCCTTATGCCTGCTTCAAGCAGGTGTAAGGTTTTGACGCAGCAGCGTCGTAAAAGTGACTCAGTGAAATCCTGTAGATTTCACTACGTCACTTTTACGAGGCTTCCTTGCTTGGAAACGCCCTCCCTGCGGGGCAGATTTACAAGAAACTGACGCATCTGTACAGATGCGTCAGTTTCCCTGCGCCTGCGTGAAAAACCCTTGCGCCACTATAGAGGCACCATATTTACAATACGGCGCACTATGGCGCAAGGATTGACAGATGCGTCAGAAATTCTGACGCATCTGTTGGCGGAAAAGTCACGCATTGTTGGAGTTGTGTCGCAAGCACGACGCAACTCCAGCAATGCGTGTTGCGGCCTATTCCCAATACACTGCGTCACTCCTTACGCCTGCTTCAAGAAGGCGCAAGGTTTTGACGCAGTGGCGTCCTAAAAGTCACGCAGTGAAATCTTGTAGATTTCACTGTGTCACTTTTACGAGGCTTTCCTGCGTGGAAACGCCTACCCTGCATACATTATACCTGACGCAGGTATAATGTGACGCAGGGCTTTACAACGTGACGCATCTCCCTAGATGCGTCACATTGTAAATTTGTCGCAACGTGGCGCATTGTTTACGACACCGCTGCGTCACAGAAGTGACACAACGGCGGCGTAAATGTGTTGCAAGGGGCTTGTAAATCTGCCCCATAGTAAGCTCAAGAGCACACGTGACTTCTGATGCTTGGCTTTGGACTCTGGGGTTCATTCATTGGGCAGTGGAGTACCAGCTTAACTTTCTGTTCCTCAGGCCCAAAGCCTGTACAGAATAGTACAAACGTAGGCCCCCAACACCTCGCTGCAGGAAGCAGAGACTGTGATGCTTGAAGCATAAGGAGTAATAAAAGAGCAACGAGAGCAAGTGGAAATTTGCAGATGTTAGTCACGTTATTTTATTACCATATTAGAACTTATAAATTATAGTAAGACTAATAGTTCCGCAAGCCTGCAGCATATGTTGAACGTGTTTCTGTCTTCATTAGGGGCCTATCACACGTGCTAAATAAAAGTGGTGTTTAGCATTTATAAGCATTCATCAGAGGGCATCAATGAACGTGCTCCGGGAGGCTGTTACGGGACTGCGCGGATTCGAGTCTGTGAGCAGAAGGTCTGCGGAGGGCTTGCAGCTGGCACATTAGCAGCCAGAGCTATCATCCCCCAAAGACCGGGAGACTTTCACGGGGCAAATGAAAACATACACTATCTAGGAGTTGAAGGTGTCGCTGACCTCTTCATAGAGGGGGGCAGCATACTCTCGAAATAAATTGCTGCAGCTGAGCTTTTAACACATTCAGGGAGCTACAGACTGGCGGTGGGGTCGCGTGTATTTTAATATCCCAGCTTCTCAACACTGAACATTGTATTCCATGGGTGCATAAGCAATTTAGCATCATGTATACATCATGTATACATCTAGTGAGCTTAACCGGTCTGTTGGTGACTAATGGGGGGGGGGGGGGCCGGGGGGCAGCCACTGGGCTATTTTGAAGATGAGACATTCTCCTTAATCAATAACACAGTGTACAGGTGTAAATAGGTATTTCACCTGTAATACAACAAGGGCACTTAAAACACAACTAATATATTTTTATTTGAGACATCTATGATTTTGTGACAAGATCAATATTTATGAATAATTTCCCAAAGATTCTGAAAACTACTTGTGCATTCTAGGCATGGGTCAGCAGTGCACGTTCAGGTTTGACACGTCTGTGTAAACTCCTGGTAGTGGACCTATAGTGAAAGTTGTAGCTGGTGCAAAATCCAGTCGCATTAAAGTACATTCAAGCTGATAACTTCTGCCATTTCATAAGACTAAAACTGTGAGCCAAATCCTTGGAAAAATTCAGAAATGCGCGCCCTGCAAACTTGGCATGAAAATGAGAATTTCCGAATTGTAGAAATGTGCAAAGATTTGTTCTCATCCGGGGTTTGTGGTGTTCCCTGTCCATTTTTATCTTGGAAAATGATTTACTTCAGTCCTTTAACATTTTAAATCTTTGAACATAAAGACAGTTGTGAATATCCACAAACTTTCATAGCATGCCCGTCCTAGAACAAACACTCCAGCCCCCAGTGTTTAGTTTTAGTTTATTATTATTATGCATGATTAATAAAAACCGTTGCATACACGTATCATTAACAAATTCATTTACATAATGCCCTGCAAGATAAAAAAGAATTAAAACCATCATAAAATGCAACATATTAAAATTCACATTTTAGGGCTTTCTACAACTCATCAGATTTAAAGTGCTTGTGCTTCAAGAGGTTGTCAAACAGGAGCCTTTCAAGTTAAGTAACAGTAAAAAAATAAAAAACAGCTGTGCTATGTTGTTATTCAATGCCCGCTTGCAATGTGCACTTAAGTCTCTCTGCTACTGTGTCAAAGAATTTTGTAAGTCGGCAGTTTAGCTGTGTTTCCGCCGGATTAAAGCACAGTCTTACTGCCTGCCTGCATGTCCTAATACCACTCTGTTTGAGCATTGGTCGGAGTAAGGTGCGTCTTATGTCCTTTAGGTTGGGGCAGATGCAGATGATATGCACAAGGTCTTCGTTCCTTTTTCACAAAGGCGGCAAATCTGCTCTCTTGGTCTACTTTTCCTGGGCGGCAGGTGCGGAAGAATTGGTAAAATGCCAAAGCGGAGCTTTAGGAACTTTTCCTTTATCCTCGTTTTGACTCCTGTATTAAAATAAAATTGAGGTTTAAGAACTTTGTAGTCACTAAGCACTGTCCAGCCATGAGCCCTTTTAGCCAGTGTTTCCTTATCTTCTGTAATGGATACCATTCTTGTTACTTTTGTTGCGATCTTTTTAAAACTCTTGTGATCTGTGAGATTTACTAGCATCAAAGGGGCAGATCTACAAGAAAGTGCCGCAGCGTGGCGCTGCAAGCCCTTTGGCTGCGCCACGCTGCGGCACTTTCAGAGCACAGGAATGCGACATATTTACAAGAATATGTCGCATTCCTGTGCTCTCCCTGCGCTGGCGTACAAACAGCTGCCAAGCGCCGGCGCAGGCACCCTTGCACCATGGTGCAAGGATGCCTGCGCCATGGGGAGATTGTGTTTGTGCAGGAAGGGGCACCTTTCTGCACAAAAACAATCAGTACAGGCTTTTCCTCTTTCAATGCATGCTGTAGAATGCAGCACGCATTGAAAGAGGAAAAGCGAGGAGAAATGAAAACATTTCTCCTCGGTGCGCCTCGCTACGCCACCTCTAGGGTGGCGTAGCTTCAGACGCATCTCCAGATTTACGATTTCTCGTAAATCTGGAGATGTGTCTTGTTCCATGGGTGTTGCGTGGGAACACCCACAGCAACACCCATGGAACGCCCCTTCAACGCAAAGTGCTGCGTGTGAAGGGACGGTATTTACAAGGAGAGGAAAAGTCACGCATGGTGGCTTTTCCTCTCCTTGTAAATATCAAGGAGCCCCCTGCGCCACCAGTACGTCACGAAAAGTGACGTACTGGTGGCGCAGGGGGCTTGTAAATCTGCCCCATAGTCTTTGTGTGAGTAAAACCTTTTACTAGTGTAATACCATCTTCAATGAATGTCAAACGTGGTGTTAAACTTGTCAAAGAGCTAATGTCACCGGAAGGTGGTAGATGCCTTCGTGGTAGGAATTGTGAATAAAGTAAAATATCATCTGAATTGAATAGAACCATAATGGTTTTCAAGTCTCAAGTTCAGAAACCTTTGCTTTCTCAGCAACTCGATTGGACCGCTGTACAGAGCTGAAACTGACATTGTTGTCTTGGCGCTCAAGTGCTTCTTTAAATAGGCAATTACTTTCAGGCATGTGTGTGAACTGATGTCAATCAGGCCCACTTGTCTATTAATAGGCATTTTAGTGTTGGCAAGGGTGCACATGTAATTATTTTACCGACACATGGGATTACAGTCTACCAGATTTTTGCTAAACTCACTCTCGCTCTCTCTCTCTCTCTCTCTCTCTCTTTCTCTCTCGCACTTTGTCTGCCCATCTGCCCCTGTGATGGCCTCCGTTAGCACACGTTACCAAAAACATGCCTCTAGGACCTGAGTTGCGGAAACCTCTGGCAGAAAAAAGATGTATTATTTTTAAGATCCTTGTGATGTTACTTCTGATCAATATGGAATTTATATGTTGGTGGACTTTTAATAAGACAAACACTCAGTAATTTTATTGGCACCTTCATTCTCAATTATATGTTCACCAGCATAATTCATTCTGAGTTGTGTTATAATGTGGAGGATTTCTCATGTCAATCGACCTTTCTGTCAAGCCATGTAATTTTCACCTTTCCCTTTACCAGGGTGAGTCACTATGCCTTAAACCCACATGGCCTGATTCACAAAAGGTAAATGTACACTTTTGTAAGTTTACGATTGTTTGCTATTCGCAAAGGGATTTACAAGCAGTATCTTTACGAATGTGGAGTCTCTGCAGTTAAAAAGATAGGCTTTTTATGTGCGGAGACTCTGCACTTGTAAAGATACTACTTGCAAATCCCTTTGTGTATAGCAAAGAATCGTAAACTTACTCAAAAGTGAAAGTGTAAGTTTGCCATTGTGAACCAGGCCCTTAGGTAGTAAATCATTTGTCATGACTGTGTCATGGGCAGCTTTATGGGCTAAAAGTTCAGTATTGGGGCCAAGTCTTTTGTTTTATATGGGCCTTCCTTTGATATAAAGGGAAAGGAAGAGTAAAGATTAGCAAACTAAAAAACAAACACAGTACTCTGGCACCATGGATTCCTTAGAAAAGCACAGCGTTTATTGTTTTTTAACTTTATGTCGTGTTTTCTATGTTACGTCCTGGTGTGGTATGTTATGTTATAGCATGCCATATGATGATATAGACAAGATGAAAGAAATTAACCAAGATGCGACCTGGGAAATTGCAATTACAATTGCATACAGAACGCTGCAGCCAGACTCATCCTGGCCTTCCTCGACGAACCCACATCACACCCCACCTCAGGAAACTCCACTAGCTCACTGTACAGAAGAGATGCCAATTCTAGCTGCTGACTCACACACACATGGCTCTACACAACCAAGGACCTGCCTACATTAACTACCGCCTGAACTTCTAACCTCCATAGAGAAGACTACGTTCCACCTCCCTTTTACTTGCCCATACTCCCCACATCTACAGAAGCAGAAGTGGAGGATGCTTCTTCGCCCAGATTGCAGCAAATACCTGGAACAGCCTCCCCACGCACCTCCAGATCATCACCTCACTTCCGGAATTCCGAATGGCCCTCAAGACCTGGTTGTTCGAATAAGCCTCTAGGATCTGCAAGCGCCTGGATACACAATCGGGGGATTAACTGCACTTTATAAATCCTGATTGATTAATTGATTGATTGATGGAGAGAAAACAGTGTTTCCTGATGATTACCAGTATACTTACCTTGGGTCGAAACCAATCATCTCTTTTTGCATGTCAAGTCAAATACAGCTTTATTCGATTGCTATTTCATACAATCATAAAAGCACATATAAAAACATATATATAGTTAATAAAAATGAAACGTACTGTATATACATTGCTGGGTCAATTGATTGTACATTAAAAAAAGTCATTAAGAGCTAGATAAAATACTAAAAGAAATAGCAATAGGAAACTGGGGTCATAAAGTGCATTAATACATCAGTACTACAACGGCACCTTTTGCTACCATGTGACCTTTAGACTTGAGTTATCATCCTTTTCCTGAGGTTAATTACATGCTTTAAAAACATTGCAATTTTCCAAGTAATGTGTATATTATCTAAGAATTGTAAAGCAATGAACGCTGGCCTACATTGTCTAATCCCAAAGCATTTTAAAATAGGAAGAATCCACACCTTTCTCAGTTCACTGTAGAATTTGCAAAACAGCAACACATGTATGGTGGATTGCTCTGAAAGATTATCACACGTACACAATGGCAATTGTCGGGTCCAGTCAATCATTTTTGGTAAACTCACAATTTTATGAAAGATCCCGAGTCTGAATCTGGTTAATAAAAAACGATCATATCCCCAGGAACAATTTTCAAACACGGTTGAATGTTAAAAGTAGTTAAAATCTGTTGATTCTGCTGAACTCTGGGCTTTAAAATCTCAGACAGCAATCTTATATCTTCCAGGTGCTGGAGAGCCTCCTTTTTTAGGTCCTTTCTCCTGATCTTATATAGACTACTAGGGTCAGAAAAATACTCAGGATGTCCGAAGTCCTCCATGAAATTACAAACATATCTTAGCCAGGGGATCCATAAGGCCCCTTCCAGTTTCAGGCTATCCAGCAGAATATCTCTGTTCAGCTGGACCTCCGTTTTTGTCCACACACTATGCCACAGAAGAATGGGCTCAAGTTTAGTGAGATCTGATATGTGAGGCAGGCCCAGTTCTGCATGGCAGACATACGAGGATGTGCTAGACGGGACGGACAAGATATATCTCAAAAAATGTATTTTCTACCATTTGCAGCGGGTAGGAATTAGCAAGGCCCCATAACCCTGCTCCATACATTGCTGTGGAGAGACTTTTAGCTTTATATATCTTAATAAACTCCACAGGAGGTCTCCTACCCAATTTCCTTGAGAAGTGTACAAGGGCCGAGGTGGTTCTTGCAAAAGCAAGTTTTTTTGCTAATATAGCTTGGGTCCATAAGTCTTTTTCATCAAAGAGTATTCCAAGATACGAGAATCTCTTTGTGGGCTCAATCTTTTGTCCGTCCACAAACATGTCCTTGCACCTTTGACTATCACGCCCACACCTCATAACAAAGGTTTTGGAAATATTGACCCTAAGACCAAGACCTTTCATAAAGTTAGAGAAATTATCAAGCACCCTTTGTAAGCCTACTTGCGTTCGGGACATTAAAACCGCGTCATCCGCGTAAAGGAGGGCGGGAATAGGGCGTCCGGCTATCTGAGGAAAATCATAACTATTCTTAATTAATGCTTGTTCTAAGCCATTAATGTAAAGATTAAAAAGAAAGGGGGCCAGGACACAACCTTGTCTGACCCGCCCTCTTGATGGGAAATGGGGCAGTAAGTTCTCCTCTCAGACTGAATCTAACTCGGCCCGGGGCGTTATTATATAGGCGCCTGAGAAAAATAATTAATTGATCTTCCACCCCCATTGCCTCCAAAATCTCCCAGAGCTTCTCGTGTTGCACAGAATCAAATGCGGCGGTGAGATCTACAAAGGCTAAGAACAGCCTACCCCCTTTCGCCCGTGTATATTTCCCTATAAGGATGGCTAAATTTAGACTCTGCTCAGTTGTTCCCAAGCCCTCCCGAAAACCATATTGGATATCGGAAAGGACTTTGTTTTCCTCTTGCCAAGACTGTAATCGTTCTAAAATAATTCGACCCACGACTTTGACCAGGGAGTCCAGGAGTGAGATGGGCCTGTAACAGCCCGGGTCCTGCCGATTACCTTTTTTAAAAATGGGCAAAATTACTGATTCGGTCCAAGTATCCAAAAAGGGAGCAGAGCAACAGGCATTAATTACTTGGGTGACGATAGGGCCCCATAAAGCCAAGTAAGCTTTAAACAAGTCAGCCGGCACCCCATCAGGGCCAGGTGCTTTACCCCCAAGACTTGCAGTGATGGCTCGAATTACTTCATCCAGGGAGAACTCGAGATTACAATGTTGCATATTAAGGTCCAATAAAGTTTCCTCAGTAACGGCTTCAGATTTATCACCAGATTCATAAACCCTAGTGAAATGGTCGACCCAAAGATCCTCACTGATGGCAATTTCCATGGATGGGCCATCTCTTGGGTTCAGAAAAGGAGCTTTAACAGCTTTCCAAAAAGCCGAACTGTCTCCCATTGACGAGGCTTTATGTAAAGCTTGTGTAACCACAGTACCCAGAGTATACCTGGGATAAGGGAACAAGAGGCACGGGGTACTGGGAGTCAGCAGCCTCCAGCAACAATGTATAACCACAAAAGAGCTACTCCCAGTATACTAGTCTACGTGCAATGTATCTAAATAGGTGAGTGAAGGTGTCTCACAAAAAGTGAAGGACTGGTCTCACACACCACCTGGTGTCATGCTTCATCATAGACCAGTCCTCGCCCTCTAAAAACTTGGTTTGATAGAGGGCGGGCATACACCTGACGACAGGGATGCACTTCTAAACTAAGTGGGGGCCCTTATAAAGAAAAAGTGAATTTAAAACCCATTCCAGATGTCAAATTAATTTATTATCTACCGGCATCTGCATGGTATTAAAAATATAAAGTGATCGGTAAACTGGGGATTTTATTATCCCTAAACCGACATCAATATGGTCAATATGGTCAACATGTTTCTGCCAAGAGGCCCAATAGGGTCCGCGGCATTCATCAGGACCTAAATAGTAATCTGAAGGGCTCCGCTCTTACCACAATTATGGTGAGAGGACATCCACTGTGTGGGGGGTGACGTGATCACAACCCACTGAGAAATGGCCTTTATATTTAGTACCTGAAAAAAGAAAACAAATGTGTAGAAAGACACAAAGCACAAGACATGATTTCCACTCAGCCTCATACACAGACACTAATAGTGAGTGGCTATTCGTGAAAAACTGAGTGTCAGTCATCTGTGACTATAACAAACATGGAGGTAAATACCTCCATATTGCTTACCCTAAACTTGGGAATCAGTGCCCCATAGGAGGGTGAGGGCGGAAGACCGCAATTGGTCCAGCGCTACAGTAATTATAGAGAAAAAGAAAGGAAAACAACAGAAATAACTCATATTAGTGCGTAGCAGTTATAACAATGGTGCTTCTTGAACCTCCATGATTATCAGGTTAAAATACTAGAAGGGAAACACCATATAACTCATGTTCATTCACACATTCAATCACACTCTTACTGATCCACGATGCAGTCTCCGCTGTTACACCTATGTCTGTGCTCCTCCTCTCCTCGATGTGGAGGAGCTGAAGTGACCGTGGGCTCTATATACGCGTGTGTTCACTTCTCAGCGCGCCAAAATTAGTGCACACTGATTGCTAATTGGCTGTACGTGTGTTTTTTTCGCGTCTCAATTAGTTCACATAGATTACTGATAGGCTATCGGATCGGCAGATCCGGTGTCTTGAAATACACGCTGTGAGTGATTATGATCGCCGCCTGACCTGCCACAAACAGGAACATCCGTTTACAATGCCTGCATCGGTAAATCACCCCGCCTACTGAGCGTGCGTGTCGCGGGAGTCTCTGATTACTAGAGCATGCGCAGAAGAGCAAGTGAAACACGACTATGTACAACAGCAGAGATAGTACGCATGCGTATAATATAAAACGCTAGCGTTGTCATGTACAGAGTGCATAGTTAACAACACAGGATGTTTAAAGATATAATTTCACGGCGCATATATATAGTGCGTCCACTCGTTACCTGTGACTAATATATTTACAACAAGTGCAGTTAAACTAGTGCAGTTCAATCAAACATGGCAGAGATCTCTGGTATTTAGAGCTGAAGCTGTCGCATAAGGTCTCAGAAGTTGGACATTGGTGTTTGACCAATAGTAATACTATCACCACAGAGCCATAAGCCATGAGCAGCTAGTGCAACTCAAGGCTTCATTACGTAGTTCAATTTTTCTCTTCTTGAGGACTAATCTATAATCAACTTTTGCCTGTCTCACAATGTGAGGATTTCTAGGGGTCTCGTGTAATACTTTTTTAGGTTCTTATAAGCTTGAGTGCAATATATATCAAACCAACCTTGGGTTTTCCTTCTATTTTAATTTTGTACGTATAATACGTCCCTCACTGCTGCTGAGATTTGCTGAAAGGAGGTCAGTATATTGGCTGGAATGGCTAAATCACATAAACAAGTCTCTACAGCCGTTTTACACTTCTGAATCACTTTTTTGTGACCAAGGAAGAATCAACTAATGACCAGCGCAAGGTATAACCGTTTGTCTTATCTAGAGTAATATTGGATAACGCCTGGTCAGTGTTATTATGCCGCACCTTCTTATTTACTAAAAGTGATAAGGAATAACATAATGGAAAATGGTCACTAAGTGAGATATCTCCAACAGAGAAACCACGAAATTTGGAAGCCTGGTTATTTGTCAGAAATACAAAGTCTATGGTGCTGAATAAGCCCCTTCCATTGAAGGTAAAGCCCATAGGAGCTGGTCGATCACAGATTTCATTCGCAAAACCTAAGTCTAAAGTGAATATCATTTCATTAAACAAGTCCCCCAACAAAGGGTGACAAAAATGGGTGTTACTAGTGCCCTCTTCATGAATTAAACCACACTGCTTTCCATCAATATTAGAGCATAATGGACAGTTAAAATCCCCTACCATAATAATCATAGTGTCTTTTGTGCTTTTGGTGCGTATGGTCCTCACATCCAAGGTCAATTTTGTTACTGTCAATCTCAAATTTCCAGTGGGAATATTGTTATAAAAATTAACCATTAGCATGCGTTGCCTTTTATCAAGATCCACTATAATTAGCTGATAATAGGTCTCCTCAAGGTAATTCTCTATCTTTTTTACATTTAGCGTGTTTGCAATGTAGGTACATAAGCCACCTTTCGCCCTTCCACTTAGACCCTCCACTGCCGGAGTGTGGAAAGTTTTATAACCATTAATGTGGATTGGGTCTTTCAACCAGGTTTCTTGAAGGGATAGAATATCATATGATTTTATAAAATCACACCAAATGGGATTGCTTATCTTGGAACGTAGACCTGCAATATTCCACGAGGCAAAATTGCAAATTGCCTCATCTCTCATCTCCCAAAACCTAGTTGGGGCTTCTGCGGCTAGAATATGACCATCTACATTAGCCTCACTCTCAACTAAAGTTAAGGACTTAAAATCATTCTGGGGTTCACCCAGTTGCGTATTTCTATGATCTCCAGAAACTTCCCCATGTCCCACTGAAGCTTGTAGAGTTCATTGAATACTTACAGCTAAGTGAGGTTTGATAGAAGTGGGATAAACTTTATAGCGGGTGTTCAGTCGTAGTGTCTTAGGGGTGATCTCCAGCTTGGTTAAATATTCTCCTGAGTGAGCCATACAGTTGCCCAGTCAGTCAACTCCTTCAAGCTAATTAAGAGTTCCATAGTGATTACTAAGTGGAATTTCATCGCTGCCCTGTCTAACCTAGGGATGTATTTGTCCCCCCCTCGACTGCCATGGTGCTTCAGTTGGAATCATCTCTCTACCCTGTCTAAGCCCTGAAATCATCTGCCCCCCCTCTCATTCGCCAATTATCTCTGCGTGGTTGATAAAAATATCCAAGTGGGAGAATATTTATTTCCTCGGCCATAATATTAATATTCCCGGCCCTATCTAGAATTACCTGCACCAGGTCTGGAGATTTAAAAGTTTCCCAATTCCATCATAGGGGCTGTGTCCATACCAGTATCCCTGCCTGAACGGGCACCAAAATGGAGAGTGTGAATACTGGTAATAGACTCTTCTAGCTTGGCAAGCCTAGCCTCAATTTGAGATAATTTATGGGACAAAGGATCCAGCAGAGCTGCTAGCATAACCTCCAATCTTTTCCATGGCTGTTCCTCGTTTTCTCCCGGAAGAAGCCCATTGGCTGACATCTCTATCGGTATACTTTGTCCCTGCCTGCTAACACTATCAGTAGCGTTGGTTTTTCTCCCAGTTATCTTTGGAGACCGTTTATTTTTGGGTGCGGGTCGGCCCTTCCTTTTCTTGGGAGGTGGTTCAAGGCTATTTCCATGGCATATTTTTGTCTTCTGGGCCCTAGTGATGACATTTGGTTTGATTGAGCTCTTTGCTGCCTCTGGAGATCTAGGTGGCTGTGAATCTAAATCTATAATCTGTAAATGCTCACTATAGTCGCTATGAGGGATCAGGTCCTCAGTCTCGTCAACGTCGTCCTGCCGAGCAGGAAGCCTTATCTGTGTACTGCTAGTTGGGACATGTTGTGGTTCCAACGGCAGCCTCCTCTGTGTAAGCTCTATCTCGTGTATAAGGGCCGATTCTGTCCTCAGCAAAAAGGCATCAAGAGTCCCCACCACCCCACCACCAGTTTTACCTTTACTCATTGTTTATCACAGTATTCACACAGAACCTGTCACTTATAGCAAATTGTCCAGTCCACTCGTTTACAGAATGTTAATGTTGTGGCCCAGCCCTACCTCTTCTGGCCTCTGATGGGCTCGGACGGGAGCCCTGTAACCCTTTTGGGCGCCTCCGGGTGCTTGGTTCCGGCGTACGCGCTGCTGGGGCTGCTGGGAGTTGTAGTCCTATGCTGACCTCCTCTCACAAGGCAGCATTTTTCCCCCAAATGACTCTGGCGGCGGTGGCAGCAATAAGCAGCAACGCTTCTCCTTTGAAAAACTGTGGGACTACCAAGGGATTACCACTGAATGAAGATCCACTTTAAGAATGGGAAGGGACTCCAACAATGGACCAAGAGGTTAGGCCAAGCCTCGTCCGGGCTATGACGGGCGCGGACAGGCCTGCCCTTGGCCCGGGCTTGGCCATCTGAAGTCTCAAAGCAAGGAATTCCTTCCAACTAGCTTTAGTTGCATTGGAGATGTCTTGAGAAATGAATATATCATAGCCAGACCAAACAGACGGCATTTATCCATGGTGGCTCTCAGGACAATCACAAGGTCTGGGAATTAAAAAAAAAGCATAATGATTCCTCGAGGTTTAGAAGAGTGAGGATGAAGTTGGCTGAAACTATGAGCTTGTTGCAAGTAGGAGGAGGAGTTGTAGGTAGGCCAAGGAGTTCTGGAAGATATTTCTTCAAGAAGTCAAGCAGGTTAGGACCTTCAAGAGCCTGCGGGAGACCATACGATGACGATTCCTGTTCTCCAGACCTTCTATATGGAGTTTGAGATTTAGGATTTCCTGTTCAAGCAAAGGAATCATAGTAGCCATATCTTGAAGAGAACCATTTTACCCTCTGCAATAATCCATCTATCGTCAATTTGTTGAAGTTTTTTTATTAGTGGCACACATAAAAGGTCTTAAGCCTCTCACCTCATCATGGATGCTGTCTAGAACTGGATTATGAGAAAACATAATCGGTGATGGGGGCCGTTTTTCACCCGCCTAGACTTGGTGCTAGAGAAAGTGGCTTATAGCAGTCGCAAGGAGGTCTCTGGCCATTTTGACGCAGTGTGCAGGATGAGGAGGAATTTTCTGAAAAGATTTTGTCCTGCCCATGTAACAGAATAATGACTCAGGTAAGGAGCATAGAGTAGGAACCAATAAGATCAGAAACCAGTAGTGAACCAGTACTAAATTGTCTTTCCAAACTTGGTAGACATATGAAGAGTAGGTTCACAGCTTCAAATTACATGAAGGCACCATAGAAGGGTCAAACTAAAACCCCCATAGTACTTAACTATATAGGAAAGCCAGTTTGTGAGGTAAAAAGGAATAAAGAAGCAAAGGAGACTTACATTGTTTGAAGACAGCATTAAAATTTACACCAGCATTGAAAGTGCAGTCCTCAGAGGTCTTCTAGATTTATTCAGCCAATTTCATAAGGCAAATATGTGGAGAAGCACAAGAAATAAGGTGCAAGCGGCATGCTGACAAGATGACGGCCACTTGCATTTTGACAGAAATTACTTCCGCGGATCCAGGACATGGAGGAGGATTCTAAAAAGGCACCTACGAGATTGCCTCAATGAGGAAGTTAAGTATAGCCCAAAAGCATTCCCCCAAAAAATGTGATCAGTCAAATTGCAGCTTTTGTGATCAAGTAAACTCCACAATGTGCAAGGGTCCACTGCCATCTTGAACAGCATTGAAGTCATGCCCCCATGTGATATATTTAAAGGCTGCTATTTCCCCAGTGTGAAAATGTAGATAAGGTACAGTTACACACATCAGCAACTGGATGTACAGGTTTTTTTAAACTTTTTTTTTTGCTTGGGAAAAATATTTCACACGTGGAAAAATGATTCCCCCAGGCCCCCACCATATTAGGGATTCATCCATTACCCTTTCTTCCCTAACATGTGAGGTACTCTAGCTCTTGGCTGTACTAAAACTCCAACCATGTCCAGGGTAGGATAGGTTTATATATGAGTTTGTGAATGTTCTCAAACTAATACATTTGTTCTATTTGCAAAAAGACAAAGCAAACCACATATTGTTCCTTTCACTCCTAACCCCTTGTATATGGTTTACCATTGCATAATTCTACACACCTGTGGTGTAGAATTACACAATAGTAAAACTATTTACTCCTACAGGTATCGGTTTGTGGATAGGAGTCATGTTTAGATGCAGACTATTATAGCCATAAACACAGTCTTTTGGAGATAAACTTTGGTGCTAGTCAAGTTCTAATTCACATGCCTTAACCTACTATTCCTACCTAAATGGGAGCATGCATGAGTTAGAGATATGTTTTCAGTACTTAGTGAAAAGACCAATTGAGTACTTTGGGACTCATTTCAAGGGCTGAGGATATCTTGGATACATGTGGGAGGTTCCACCGGTAACTTGATTCCAGCAAATTGTGCAATCCAAGGGAAATGGGTGCATTATTTACACCATGTAAATTCTGGTGCTATTTGCTTAGGAAGTTTGCTCAAAGTTAGGGCTCCTGCACCATGAATTGGGGAAAAACATGGGCAAATAGCAATGTTCTTCCTCTGAAGGATCCGAAACTGAGAATGGTGTTTTCACACTGAAAAGGTCACCCATTGTAATGCAAATTGCAGGGATGCAATTATTGCACCAAATTAGCACCTGAGTTAGAATGAGGGCCTTAGTAATCTTTGTTTATTCTTTTTACTTTTTCCTATTGTCCCATATTTAATTAAGGCACACTTGTTAATGGTGACCTCCTTTTACTTTCCTGTAACAATTTTTTCTATATTGATTTTCTATCAATTTCTTTGAGGTAATAAATTATTAACTTGTTTCTTTTCATGAATTATTGTCGAACCTACTTATTATTCCTCAGCCTACTTAAGGAGTCTTATTTTAGTGATTGATCACCGAGTCCTCAGTTCCTCCAACAGGAGAAGCTTTGAGTTAGGCAGCCTAAAGGCTGAGATAGTGGTATTGAATTTGGAGTGCCCCCTGAACAAATTGTCATTGTAGCCTTAACATTGCACATGTCTTTGGCAACAGCCATAGTTTTATCCAGCTGCAAAACGCTGACATCATGTGACTGCTTAAGGGTTTTTTCAAAATCTGGCTATAACACAATCCAGCCCAAAGCTTGTTCTGAATTAGTTGCAGTGGGAGGTAGATCAATGACATCAACTTTTGTGCTTCCCTCATCTTTTGCTTTGCCTAGTGAAAAATCACAAAATGTGACAAGTATCTATTACTTCATTGACACCCCTCTTAATGATAGCCTTCCCCAACAGAGACAACATACCTTAACATTTCCATCTGCTCCTGCTTTAGGGTATGAATCTTCCCCACTTTCATTCACATATTAAGGATTCTGCAATACTAAGGTTGTACAGAGTCTTCAACTGGTAGCTGAGCAATCTCACTATCTTGAATAAATCACCTTTTTAGACATAGAAAGACTTTTTCTAAATAACTGATTATGACATCACTGGGAACATAGGAAAGGTGGGTATATCTGCTTGGTGATCAGATTGGTGAGAGTCTGTTTATGGCAAACAAATTAATCTTATAAATATTGTCAAATTATTAAGCCCTGACAACAGTGAAATCCCAGGCACAAAAGGGAAGTGTCGAAAATTAAACTCAGTAAACTATACGTACACTTACACAGTAATATAATATTATTGTGTAACTAATTGTAGATCATTCTTCTCTTTTCATATTTACCCTGGATTTTTTTGCTTCATCAGTTCTAGATTTGCTACCATATTCTCAATCTGGGCACTACTGGTAAGATCCTGAGCATCTCTCAGTGTATGTACATGAGCCGCTCAAATCGGATTTGGATAAACCCAAATAAAATATCAGATTTTTCAGTAAGGCCAAAGTAGAGTGACATGGGAATTGCACCAGTCGCATAAAGTCAGCTGTCACACGTGAGCTTCAGTATGGACTCACACCTCCTCAAGTATGGCTCTTAAACATAGCATCAGGTCATTTCCTGTAACAATTACCAGCTGCAGCCCAAGTGTAAACAAACATTTTTGGCATGCATGAAACCCTACTTCTAATATTAGTAAGTTGCCTGTAAAGTGTGCCTTGGATCTCGCAAGCATAGGGGAAAAAGCTTAAGACGTGAGTTGCCAAACATGAGGCTGACATGCTGCTGCAATAACAGTATTCAAAACTGCTTTCAAATGCACAGCCTGAAGAAGTCTTTGAATTTGTTTATTAGCCAACTATAACAAACATATTTTGCATATTAGGTCTAGAAAACATCTAGAAAATACATTTTAGCCATAATGTCTTATTTACTAAAAAATTGAGTTAAATGGCAGACATTTGGGCAGTCCTGCCTGAAAGTGGACAGCCTTTGAAATGGATCTGCTGGACTCTAAATCCAACAGCGACAGTAATTGATTTACCTATACTTACCTCAGGAGGGTCAGGAGAGAATAGTTTACGTCAGATGGCTATGCAAAGTGGATGCAGAAATTCTGAGAGTAGCATATTTATACCAAAACAGGACTATCTTGCAAGTCTGCCTTTGATGCTAGCATTCTCATTAAAAAATGAACTTCTGTCACGACAGGAGGTAGAGACCCAGTGAGGTAGGTTTTCTGCTGATGTGGAGAGGGAGGTAAGTCATTTGTATGGGCCCATGTGTGAGCTGGAGAAGCTCAGTCAGACACGTGAGCTGACCTACTGCTGCTTTTGAGAACTCCCAGAGTAGTAATTCATGGAATTGTTTTTCAGTGATGTTAAATGAAGTGCTATAATATAAATTGAATGTGACATTTTAGTTGTATGGGCTTATGATCCATTACCAATCCCTAGCTACTAAAAACTATATGAAAGTCTCACACCCTAAGACTTTTGAACACAACTGGATTTGAAAATAGTCACGAGGAAGGAGCTGACTGTTGTCTACCTGGGGTTGAGAGTAAACCTGCTCTCCCTCAAATCCAAGTATCTCTCAAGGCTTAGACCATTTTCCCTCTATAGTACCAGAGACATAAGGGCCAGACAGGGCATGTTTGCAGAAGAACAGCTGACCAGTTGGGAATGGAATTTCGCTGGGCCCTCGTTAAACCTCTCTTCCAATGCTATATGTGCCTTCTCTCCTAGAAGATGTTCCTACAGTCTGTAAGCTTTAGGAGTGTCCAGGAAGAAGATAATAGTGCCCTGAGAAGTTTGGTCTTTAAAGCTTTTTTGACAATGGGAAGACTGGGACAAGGTTCTGAGGCTGCATGAGAAAGGTACAATCATTGTGGGCAAGAGTTTTGTGTTTACCCCACTGAACCTTTTTCAGCAGGAAACAAATGACCCCTTGCAAAAAGTTCTTTAATTGAACTCCCCATGCATAAAGAATCTGCCTCTTGGAGCCCTTCCTGATCCACCTCCCAGCATTGACCTGAGAGAGAGAGAAAGTGAGAGAGAGAGAGTGAGAGAGAGAGAATGAGAGGGGCCAAAGAAGGAATGATGACCCCAGTGATGGGATGACTTTGATGTTCATTACTTTGAAGTGTGTCCAGTTTGGATCTTTTCTCACCAAAATGCAAAGCTTAAGCAAGACCCAGAATCCAACATTGTTAGCCTGGTCCACAATATCCTGACAGCCTGGTTGAAGGTTCTGGTCATCAGAAAAATGACTAAGTCTGTACATACAGCATGTCAGTATCAAAAGATGGCACATTGATCCTAATAGCAAAGAGATCTCAGCATCTACAGTTCCAAGTCAGTCAAACTTTGAATTTTTGGTGTTAGCTGCCCCCAAAATTCATATATCTGGCACATGGAGCAGACGCTGGCTACTGTGTGCTGTTCTACCTTGCAGTGGATTTTGACTTCCATCAGAGACATTTGGTTCAAAAGTAAAACTATTGTCCACTAAGCTTTACACAAGCAGAGCTCCATCACTCTCGGACTGAAAATGAGCCTAGGACCGGTCAACCATGCCCCATTGAAAAACCTTGACTTTTGCCTTTCTGTCGATTTTATGAGAGCTTGTTGACATTTTCTTCAAAACCGTATTACTGATTCCCTTAATTGATTTTCATTGTTTAATGTTGTTTTACACTTTCAGATTTACTTATTTTTACTAAATTGGTTTGGAAATGATAGTGCTACAATTCTAAATGAGTTTAATGTTAATTTTGGTTACTTTAATCACATTATCACTGAGAGAAGCCTATTTGTTAAGCCTTACCTACCAGCGGAAAGGCTAAGATTGCTCATTGAAACCTGTTCTTTCCTTCGTAGGGGCTAGGCTTCCTCCCTTTTTGGGAGCTCATCCCACAGTCAATCATGCACTAGTATGTTAAATTTAGGCATAATTTTCAAAAATGCTTCTTGCTGGGATCATGGTCACTTCTTGGAAGGAATATTATTGTTAAACTACAAAATCTTCTAGGAACCCAATGACAAAAGCCATTACTTGAAGTGAAAGTGATAATTGATCTCTAGCTGCCAGCGCTCCATTTATAATTGGTGATTTAACAGGGACGTTCCTATACACTTGCATCAGCATGCTGTCAACATTAAAAACAATTTCTGCTAATTACAGGCTCACATCTAACTACAGTGATCCCAGCGTAGATAAGGTTAAAGGCTCTTCTGCACCCTCAGTGTAAACTTGGTGAAGATATGTGTATTTTTGCTCCCACACTTTGCTAATTGCCAGTACAAGGCCCACACAGCTCACCACCTCTGTAAGTCTGGTAGCAGGCAAGTCACACTGTCTTCATATGTAAAGAGGGAAAATTAAAAAGCACAGCCTTTAACTGTAGTACTTTAGATTGACTGATCACTGTTCTCCCAATGTTCACAAGAGACCTGACACACCATAATAAATGCACAACTGTAAATTACAGCTTTAGTAATGTGCTTCCCCTGTTACTTAGACTATTTGAGCTAGGAGGCAGGTACTGTTTCATATGTGCTCAGACCAATAAGATGAGTGAGATAAAGTACAATTAGCTATGACACAGGTCTGTTTTCCTCCAACACTCCCCCCAAATTCCAAAGACGTATTTCTTTAGTTTCCGTATTGCCGGTATGCATCAATGGAATTTGTGGCACAAAGAAAAGGGCTTCCATTTGAAGTTGTGATATAAGCAGCAACATTCAGAATCTATTGTTCAAGAAACTGCTATGTGAGAGATGAAAGTGGCTATTTTATTGCGGAAGAACACAGAAATGTAACAAAATACTCCTACTAGGACACAGTTTGCAGAATGCGCGAAAACAAAGAAACATTTCTTTCAAAACATTTCATAACAGCAACAACTACTGAAGTAGAATGCCTCATCTTATACATTATTCCTTTCCAAGTGAAGGGGCTTCAGTTGCACATCTGTCCCCCAATTTCCAGGCCAGGAGCATTATAGACCATGCACTCCTGCATTAATTAATCTGTATCGCTTAAATAGTAGACAATATAGGAAAGATAATCTGCAAAAAATAGCCTGCAGACTTTGCTGCTTTACTAAATGTATACACTGTGCATGCCCGATTTAGATACTGTAAGAATTTGGAGTAAAAGTTGAAGGGAGGTGAAAGCCTACCTCAAATAATAATCACAATCCTTCTCAGGGTGAACCACTAAAGTAACTAAACAAACCTGTGCTTAACGTTCTGGTAGCTTGGCATAAAGCAGTCAGGCCTAACTTCGAAGCAATGTGCAAAGTATTTATTAAGCACACAAATGGTAATAATGTGAAAACATAGCACCAGAAAAATCCCAAGCAAATTTAGAAAAATAGAAAATATTTTAATAAATAAAATAATATAAAAACAATAAAAATCAAATAAAGAGAACTAGAGATATAAACTTTTAAAGTTTGAATTAAAATATAGTGCCAAAAAGCACAAAGGGCCAGATGTACGACCATTGTGGTTTGCGACTCGCAAATTGCAGCAAATTGCGAGTCGCAAATCACAATGTACAACAGTGTCTCAGACACTGCTATTCCAAATGAGGTCGCAAATTGCATGCCTCATGAATATTAATGAGGCACTCGCAATTTGTGACCCCATTGGGAATGGCTGGCCCTCCCGGGTATGGTGGCCTGCTGGGCTCAGCAGACCTCCATGTCTGGGACTGTTTTTAAATAAAGCAGTTTTTTTTATTTTTAAATGCAGCCCGTTTTCCTTAAAGGGAAACGGGATGCATTTAAAAAACTAAAAATGAAACGTTTTGGTTTAACTTGTTAAGGGCAGGTAGTGGTCCCTGGGACCACTGCCTGCCCATAAAAAATATTTTCCCCTGCATTCACAAAGGTGGAAGGGGTCCCCTGGGCACCCCTTCCCGTTTGCGAGTGCTTTACCACCCTTCTGAGAAGGGTGGTAAACTGCAACTGTTTTGCGACTGCAACAATCAGTCTTACATAGGGTTCAGACTCGTTATTAGGAAGGGACGCCCTTGGAACGCCCCTTCCTAATAGCGAGTCGCTTATCCTATTTAGCGAGTCGCCAAATAGGGTTAGTATATGGACCATTTGTTTTTTGCATGCGCAAACAGGTCGCAAACCCGTTTGCGCATGCAAAAAACGGTCGTACATCTGGCCCAAAGCACCAAATGCGGTATCTGGTCACACTAGACTGGGTCAAAGTCAAAAGTTAAGCCCAACCATGATGGAGTGTGGGTCGGATACAGGGATCAGGTTTGTCGTGGTGGAAAGTTTACCTTCTGACTTAGAAACATTCATGGAGGAAAAGTGGTCATCGACGAGTTGTCAACGGGGCAAGCTGCAAGCTGGATGCGAAGCAGGGATCGACAACAGCAGGTTGCTGAAGAGCAGGATCACAGTGTTATCATCGATAAAGGAAAGCTCCAAGTGGGCGAAGTCCAAAGTCCTAGCCCGGGAAGGACTCATTATCGATCAGATGCTGCTCGGTGTCAGTCACGATGAAGCCTTCTACGTTCAGACTAGACATTTTTCTGGAAGTCAGACCATCTTCAGTTGGGCAAACTAGCAAGATGAGGCCGAACAGCAATTCAACATTGATGGCTACAGCCTCATGGTGATCCTGGTCTCCGTCAGTTCAACAGGAAGAAAGTCAGCAAATAGTCCCACTTCTTTCAGTTTGGGGCGAGGAGGACCCAGATCCTGGGGTCCGGATCCTGGGGTGGCATTACTTGGGGATTAGGGCTCACTTCAACAGAGGCCAGCAGCAGTGTCCAGGGCAGGTTCAATTGGTACTGGTCAGCTGGGCAGTTGCAGGGAAAGGACCTCTGTAAGCTTGTTGTGTCCCTGTAACCGAAGCAGGAGGTAAGCCAAATGACCCTTGGAGTAACTTCTGGGGTATTGGGTTCCAGACAAGTACGTCTAGTCTTACTTCAGGTTCTTCCGACAGCAGGACAGTCCTTAATCTGATTCTTACCAGGACCAGGAGTATACTGAGAAGGGTACAGGGTGTGCCACATTTACGCTCAGTGCCAGCCCATGGATGGGGGGGACACCTGGCCACTCCCTAACCAATGGGTTAAAAATGTCCAGGTGTGACCCTACTCACTTTTGCAGCACTTCCTGTGTGTTGTACTGTAAACCACTCCACAGTACCCCTCTTCCTCTAAATTCAGCATGGCAGAACCTTTTGTCTCCTTGTCAGAACTCCCTGTGCCCTCACAGAGGATTAACTATGATAATGGACAAACCATCCCTTGTGGTCACTCCAGATCAGTTCTGGGGTAGCTCATTCTCCCATTGGGTTTGAGGTCAAGCTGTCTTGTAAGACAAAAGGGAGGCAGTACTAGGTGTGAGCTACATCTTCCAGCTTCCTTTGAAGCTAAGGTAGAGGCTGGGTACAGGATCCTGCTTAAGGAAGAAAAAACACCTCCCCACACCCAAGCTCTTTGTCCGCTTTCTATGAGCAGGAGAGCCATCAGCAGCCATGTGACACTGGACACTGGTGGGAAGGACCTTTTGGCTTTAAGTAGGAAAATCACAACTTTCTAAAAGTGCAATTTCCAAAGTAGTAATATAATTTCTTACTTAACCAATAGGTTGGATTTTAAATTACTATTAAAATGAGTCCTTGAATCATTTTTCTAGCTGTCTCCAAACTGAAATTAAACATTATAAGTTGTTATAGTTGTAACTCAGTGTTTCCTATTAGAGAGCCAGCCCTTCCACAGTGAAAAACAACTTTGGAGGTTTTTCACTGCCATCATACGTAAAACGTTAAATATACATGACTTACTTTTTAAATACTGTGCTATGTGGGCATTTAGGGCCTAGCTTAGGGGTGACCTATAAGTATTAAAAGAGAAGGTTTGGGACCAGCAAAAGGTTTATTTTGCCAGGTCAAAATGGCAGTTTACATCTGCACACCCAGGCTTCAGTAGCAGACCTGGTGACATGTTTTACAGTGCTACTTTAGTGGGTGGCACAATGAGTGCTGCAGCCCACTAGTATCATTTAGTTTACAGGCCAGTGGGGCAAGAGGTGCCATTTACTAGGGACTTACAAGTAAATACAATGTGCCAATTAGGGTTATGTAATACCTGAACTGGTAAATTATTTGATATCATACTATTTCTTGTGTATAATAAACATGTCTACCACAAAAACATACTTGCCCATGTATGCAACAGAAATGTTATAGGAGAAAAGAGCTGTATGTGTATGTGAAAAAAGTAGACAAAGTCAAACTACAGCTATGCACATAAATAACTGGCTAAACTATTAAATATATTAGTGCTTAACATGAATTTGCTTTTTTGCACTTATGCGATTCAAATTTTATTCTCTTCTCAGCTTTTAAAACATGTCTGAAAATAGAAAAGTAATTATTTTAAAAAAAGCTGTTCATCAGCTGGCTATTATGCTGCAGTTAAAGTATTTTCAAATTCAAGTTTATTGCAATTAGTTAATAAAAGCTATAGCAACGATCATTTTAAAAACACCATTATTCATTTTACACCCAAACAATTAATTACTACTTTTAACATTGCAGCAGATGTAATCTTAAAATATTCCGAAGCACAAATGAAAAGAGTGATAATTTTTAAGTCGAACCATTGTGAGTATAAAATAATGTTACACATAACTCATAGATATTGGATTAAATGCTTATCACGCTACTTGGATGTATAAATTCAGAAACAATTTGGATGTAGCCAACATTTTGATATTTAATTCAAATTTTCCCTACTATGTTCACAGTTGTATTCTCTCAGAGATCTAGAAACAGAAGTACCTCAGATTACATTGAAGTATTATTTCTTGCTGAATGGGAGCCGCAAGTCTTTGTGGACCCTGTCAAATAAGGTCTAGAACATTGAGGGCCATATTATCAAGAACGGCGATAACATTATCGCCGCTTTAGCGGCAGGAAACTGCCACTAAAGCAGCGATAAGGGGCTTGATAATATGCCCTATAGAATTCCAATAGAAGCCCAGGTTCTGGTGTCAAGTACATCAAACCTGGGCTTCTATTGGAATTCTATAGGGCATATTATCAAGCCCCTTATCGCCGCTTTAGCGGCAGTTTCATGCCGCTAAAGCGGCGATAATGTTATCGCCGCTCTTGATAATATGGCCCTAAGTCTTCCCAGACACCACAAAGTTGTCTTGAGCAGCAGGATCTGTGTATCGCCTTTGTCTTCTATAAATGCTGTTAAAAACGTAGGACTTTGGGGAGGAGAGGTATACTTACCTGCAGGTAACACAATTACTTCTTGAGGCCACACTTCTTTAAACAATGTAAAAAAGGAGAGAGGTTTACAACTGGTGGTATTCTCTTTCCTGGATCACTGGAAGATATATCATCACAGGTTTCTTGTATAAGAGCTCGAAGTTTGAATTTTTAATAGACCTTACTCCTAAGTTCTATTTAGAAGTCTTGTGTTAGGATTTTGTTAGTTTCTTTTTCTATTTTTGCTTGTGTGTTTTTTCAGAGTTTTTGTTTCTGCAACCTATTTGATTTTTCCTCTGTTAGGTACCTCCATGCTGCTTCTGTCTTTTAGCACCACGTTTTTGGTGCCTTGCTTGGTGTCTCTTCACTTTCCTCGCAGTGACTCTAGAGGCTAGTGATGAGACTTCCAAGAGAGATCGCCCTTATCATCCCTCAGTCCTGAAGAAGAAAGTAAAGCAAGTCTAACTTATAATTAATAGGTTGAGTAGCCAAAAGTTGAACATGCCTTTTGCCTCCAATATGTATCTAAGGCAGGATATTCTGTAGTTGTTGTTCAACCTCTCAATGAGAGAGTTCAATCTTTGACAAAAGAGAATGCTTCTTCCTACACTAAACACAGTTGCCAGAAAAGCTGTGTTGCTCGAATATAAATTTACCTTGAAAAAACAACGGCAAGAGGCGTTTTTCGCAAAACAGGAACAGTTGGTTTAATCAAACACTATGGCAGGGAGTGCAGCACACAGAAACGGGTCGGAAGACTGACTCAAAGTACAGTAGTTTTGAATGTCTTTTATACATTTCCTGAAACATCATAAAATAATTCATAGATCCTGTTTTGTGAGTGGAATGTGGGCCTTGTCATGAAGCCATAAATTACACAATGATTGCCAGTGGGTAATGTGTCCAGATGTCCGGCATGGGGAGCGCGAGATCACTGCATGTGTGCTGTGTCCTGATTGGTTGAGTTTTCCTAACTTCATGTGCCATCTAGCGTTATGGTGTTTTTGGAAAGCACGCCCACCCTCTGTGTGTTTTATTGGGGCCAATCTCCCAGGACCACTGTGGTGTCTCAGCCTATCTGTGGGACTACTCCGGGGTTTTCCTGTTCGCACATTTGTCCTGCTGGTTATGTGCCACCCCACCTGTGATCTGTCAATCAGTAGCCTCAGGCCTCGGACACATGGCCTACCTGACCACATATTTCTGACTCAGGGTTGATGGAGAGGTCATACAGGGGAATTTTGACAACAGTGATTCCATTTTGTTTTTTGTACATACAAGTAACATTGCGTACATCAACATCAATAGTAAAAGCTGAGAGGAGGCTTGGGCAAGGTTCATGCCCTACCTTGTTTCAACCTTCAGTTACAAGGACTGCAGAAGTAAGCTCCAAACCACAGAAGTGCCTATGCAGTTAGGTTCCATTAAAGGATCTCCTTCTGAGGAAGAATGAAAGGGAAGTAGTGAAAAGGGTATCTGTTTTTGCTGCAGTCAAAGGGTTATGTTGGAGGGATGTGCCCAATTTGCCCTAAGAGGCAGGGAAACTCTAATTATCACCTTTAGGAAAGGAAGGCAGTGAAGGTACTTCCAATTCATTATTCCCTTTAATAGCCAATAACATTGATAATGTTACCACAGTCATTATTTGTTATGAATACTACAGGATATCCTGTCTTGATCTACTAATTCCACTCTTGAGAATTCTATCACAATAGACTGTGGAGCTACAAGATTATTTATGGACAAATTCTGAGCTAATTAACACCAGATTCCAGTGGTCCCAAAATGAGCTCCTGGTATAGTTTGAGCAGTAGATGGATCTATTTTAGGTTCTGGAACAGTGACTGAGAGGACTGTCCCGCTAAAGTTGTCCATAGGGACACATATAGAATTATTTTCGTTTGATTTCATAGCATTTTCTCCTCATTCTAATATTTTAGGAATTCCATGACCTCAGTCCTCATAATCCTTGTATTACTTGCACCACAAGAGTATTGATTTGTCTTAAAAATGTTGTGCTTCTCATTGTGTATGATCTTTTCTTTACTGATTGCATGCATTATTCTTTCCAGATTCCTTTTCCTCCCACATGATAGCAAGATTGTCCCACATTCCTTCACATATTCTTGAGCTCCAAGATGTGTTTATGAAACCAGCTACTAGAGTCCTTCTGCCAGCTGGGGAACACAATTGTCACATCACTTTAGTTCCTGACGCTGTTGTTCCATTTGGCAAGGTGTATCTTTTATCAGAACCAGAAAAAAAGGCTTTACAAGAGTAGTCAGATAAAATCTATAGAATGGACCTATTCCTAGGTCTCGTTCTGCAGCAGGAGCACAATCATTTTGTTGCTAAGAAGGATTCTTCTGAGATAAGAACCTGCACAGATTACAGCGGTCTTAGTAATGCAGCCATTAAGCACTGTGGTCCCCTGCCCTTAACAAAAAATATTATAGAGCCTGTTCAGTGTCAACATTTTTACCAAGCTAGATTTAAGGGGTGCATATCATCTGCTAAAAATTAAAGAGTGTGATGAGTTGAAGACAGCATTTGGGCATTATGAATACTGAGTGATGCCATTCAGGCTTTGTAAGCCCATGTTGTTTTTCAAAGATTCATGGATACTGTCTTCTCCGGTCTTCTCCGGTCTAATGAATTATTCTTTAATCATTTACTTAGGCAATATTTTTATATTTTCTTCTGAATCTAAACAACATGTTTTACATCGTAGGAGCGTATTAAGATGTAATGTTTCATCAGCTAGTATATAAACTTGAGAAATTTATTTTTGAAGTTCACAAAGTGGAATACTAAGGATATATTCTTTCTGTAAAAAGAAATTCTATGGACTCAAAGAAAGTAGTAATCAATCAATCAGGGGTTTATAAAGCGCGCTACTCACCCGTGAGGGTCTCAAGGCGCTGGGGGAGGGGGGTAGGCAGCTCCGGCTCAGTCGAAGAGTAAGGTCTTGAGGTCCTTCCTGAAGATGTGCAGGTCAGGGGAGCGTCTGATGCTGACCGGGAGCTCGTTCCAGGTTTTGGCTGCGATGTAGGAGAAGGCCCTTCCTCCTGCTCTGCTTCTGCGGATGCGGGGGGTCTCCACTAGGGCGAGGTCGGCAGATCGGAGAATTCTTTTGGGTGCGTGGAAACAGACTCGATCGTTGAGGTATTTGGGTCCGATGTTGTGGAGGGATTTGTAGGTGTGGGTGAGAAGCTAGTAGGTAATTCTCTTCTTGACCAGGAGCCAGTGAAGGTCTCGAAGGTGTTGCGTCATGCGTTCATGCCGTGGGGTCCCGAGGACGAGTCTGGCCGCAGCATTCTGGATGGTTTGGAGCTTGTGTAGAAGGGTCCTGTTGATGCCGGCGTAGAGGGCGTTTCCGTAGTCCAGTCTGCTGGTTATGAGTGCGTGGGTGACGATTTTTCTGTGTTCGGGGGGGATCCATTTGAAGGTCTTTCGGAGGATGCGGAGGCAGTTGAAGCTGGTGGAGGCGACAACGTTGATCTGGCGGGTCATGGTGAGAGAGGAGTCGAGGATGATGCCGAGGTTCCGAGCGTGGTCTGTCGGGGTGGGAGGACTCCTGAGGGCGGAGGGCCACCATGTGTCATCCCAGGCAGAGGTCGAGGGTCCCAGGATGAGGACCTCTGTTTTCTCAGTGTTGAGCTTCAGGCAGCTGTCCTTCCTCCAGGCCGCGACGTAGTAGAAGGCACAGACTGGCCATTTCTTACTAATTATAAGGAGAATCAGTGTTTCCTTGGCTTTGCAAACTTTTATAGACAATTTATTAAGATTTGTTTTCAATTCACTCTACCCATCACTTTTGAAGAAAGGCTAAACTTTTTCTGAGATGAGACTGGAAACATTGCATTTAAAAACTTAATAAAGGTCTTTTTATCAACCCAGTTTTAAGACATCCTAATCAATTCAATAAAACTTTATTCGGATGCATTCTATCATCCATAAAAGTATACACAATAAAAACAGCACAAAATAACAATCATAAACAAAGTACATGTTAAAAATGTTGATACAGCAAAGATTTAAAACAGCATGGACCTACATGCACAAGCAGAAAATTTAAAAGAAGACCCAAAATACAGGACAGCTTCCTTGTTTGTAAGCAACAATAAGAATCTAAAAGCAGGTCTGCATTGACCGATATTATAACAATATTTCTTTAAAAATGGAATTAAGAACAGTCTGGTATACTTAACATAAAATGTACAGAAAACATAAAATGAAGCCTAGATTGTACGGATGAATCATCACAGGGACAGGGCTTGGATTCAAGATTTTGTACATAACCCAGGGGAAAACAAAGCAAATATTTAATGGTTCCAGAACTGAGGCGAAAGAGTCGAGAAGGTTCCCAGCAGGTGGGAGCCAGCTTGATATAATCAGTAGTACAGTCAGATTCACACAAAGAAAGATATTAAACTACACTGGCCTTTCCCTCCATGTCCCTCAAGCACCTTGATTCCTCATGATCATAAACTGCATTGGTGACAGCCTTCTTGTTTACACCATCACATGTTAGTGAATCAGTAAAAATAGATTGTATCCCAATTTTAGTGAGTTCATCCTTTACAAACGCAAGCCAAGGAACTGATAAACCTTTATTTAAAGAGAGACAATTCCTTATTATCTCCTTAGTCAAAACAGCCTCGGGATTTTGCCAAATGGCAAGGCATGCCAAGACTGGCCGCACTCTAATCAAATCTACTATATAGGAAGCCCAAGTTCCTTATGGCAAATAAAATGTGAGGCTGAAATAGGGACAGATAAGAGTGTTGTAAAAAACCTGTTTTCTTCATACTGAATAGCCATGCAGTTAGAAATCCCCCACACCTCTGCCCCATACATGGCAATGGGTAAACATTGCGGTCTATATATTTGTAGCATGAGGACAATGGAGCCTTCCCCCCCTTTAGGTTGTGGGAGGCTGTATAGTGATCTATCGGCAATGGAAAATTTGGTAGTGCGGAGGGCAATATTAGAAGACCAAGATTCTTGGGCAGATAAAGTAATGCCCAGTTTAGAAAAGTTATTAATGATACTCAGGCATTGGGTACCAATTGACAACTAGGGCCACAGGACATGATATGAGATTTTATAAAATTTCAGCCTGGCTGATGAGGGGTGATGCCTCGAAACCTGTCCCAGGATGCTTGTTTCCGGTCCAGGTAGTATCTGGCCTGCCAGTTTGGGCTGGACTGTTCCCAGGAGGAGCAGGGTCAAGACTGATTTGCATATGGTTGGGTCCAAACTGGGGTGGCTTAGTGAGCAGAAGAACGATGATGAATTCAACCCAGATCTGTGACTGGGGATGTCTGAAAAGTTTCACCACTCCGTCCATCGTCTTATTGTGGTTGATAAATTAGTACCTTCTGTAACTGATCTTTTTTACACCTCACAACAAGTTCACCAGAATCTAACCACTAATATTTAAAAAGCTCGAACATGTGCAAAGATCAGCTATCAAGAAAAGAAGGGTAGCTCCTGAACAGCTTATAGGAGATAAGATGTGGATGTCTACCCAATTTTTACCTCCTAAAGATATTTCTAGCAAGCTGGGCCCCTATTTTACATGTCTTTTTTTGCATTTCTAAGAACATTATTTTAAGTTGCAACTTTCACCTCATATATCAAAGAAAGGCCCCTATCCCTCCTCTACTTTTGGTCTAGGGCATATAGAGTTTGAAGTGGCTGAAATATGTGCATAGGGAGTATCCCAAGATTAACTTTACTTTTTGGTACACTGGAATCAAAATTATGTCTTGACCTCAATTGGGAACTAGCACATCATATCTATGTGCCCATTATGTCTTTTTTTATAATCCATCCTTGAAGGTTTGAATTATCCTCTTGTAAGATCTGTTATACAGTTCTTAGAAGGCTTTACAGATCTTTTGTGTGTGGGGGGTATACTATTATATCTCACTGAACAGAAACTGCAAGTCTTCACAGATCTCATCAAATGAGGACTGGAACCTTAGATTTCATCAGTGAATCCCACATGCCTCCTAGAAACTATGTTAGCAAGCACACAAAAGTTTGAGGAAATGAGGTACACTTACCTGCAAACAACACTCCTATTTCTTGTGGCCACACTTCTTTTAGCAAAGGAAAAATGGAAAGAGGTTTATAACTGTTGGTATTCTATTTCCTGGGTCATTGGACGAGGTGTCAACACTGATTTCCTGTAGCAAGGCTCCAAATCTGACCCTCCATGCATCGCAACATTGGAGGATCTGTCTTCATTGCGTTCCTCACCTGCTGCACCGCATTCCTTTGTTTCTGCAGTCCATGTTCTGGTTGAAATCCTTATGTTAGGATGTTTGCTAGTTTTTTCTTCTGAGTTCAAGTTAGAAGTCTTATGCTAGGATTTTGTTTGTTTATTCTGTAACGTGTTTCCATTTTCTTCTAATATGTACTTCTATGTTGCCTCTGTCTTCTTGTGCAACTTCTTCGTAGGTCACTCTTATGATCCCTCTCTAAAGAAGAAGAAAGTAAGGGTAGTGTGACCCACCATTAATATGAACAAACTATTATCTAACACCCACAAGAGGCTCCAAGTTTCCAATTTTAAAAATTTACCTGGACATTTTTTAAATTAAAATTGCCCTTTTATTTTTGTGCAATTGTATACAGCCTTGATTACCCTAAAGGGATATGAAAAATTATATCTTTATATTTACTTCATGAGAACTTATCATCTAATGATGGCACATTTTGTTTAGAAATGTACTATGAGATATGGCCAGGTCTTTTCTAACAATCTGAAAGAGTAAATATGGAAATCTAGAAATCAAGGTCTATGAAGCATATTTGAAGTTCTACTGAAAACAATTAGGTGGGCAATAACTGTCTATTAGAAAGTAAAAATCTCTTCTGCCTGTAAGGAAACCAAAGAACTATTCGAATTAGTCTCCACCCTTTCCACCCTTTTTATGCCTGGGATTTGATTCTTCTAGGAGAAATAACTCACAAGTCCTTAGCAAAAACATTGCAAATTTTCTTTCAGTTTAACATATCTTCCATGAAGGCCAGTATCACAGTGACTGAAAAGCTGGATGTTGGTTAAAATGATTTGCTAGATTCATCTGCATTAATATATGCATCTAAATCAACTTAGGTTTGGCTGGGGAAACTCACAAGCTTTTTAAAAAAGTTGAACCAACTGATATCGACAAGGGCCAGGATGAGTTCTCTCATCTTTACAGAAACATTTGCCCCCATAATGTCAAGTGCATTATCATTGTTTTCGTGCATCTGCCTTGAAGTATATGATGTTAAAACTAGCTAAGTTATATTTAAAACAACACTACATTACTCTATGCAGCAGTTCTTTCCTTTCTACACCAACTGTTTTCACTTCCTAGTTTAACTGGGTCTCCTATCTCTTTTCCTCTTCAGTGTTTGTCTGCATTCCCTACTTTGGGGAAATCTATACTATTAGAAAAATGGAGATTTAATGGTTATTTATACAGGATGAACAAAACAATGCCAAAATACACGCCTGATGAATACTTCTTTTTACCTGAAATGCTTCCGTACATGAACCGTTGTTGTTAAAAGGCACAACTGCAGACATGTTCAAGTGTAGGTCTTGTAGGAAATACACACTATCTCAATCCACCCCCAAGGTTAGAAGGATGTTCCATACTTTGATCCTATTCACTCTGTTGAAGGCTGATGTAAGACCCATGACGATCTTATGAACGGAACCTGATTTGGCAACTGTGTACTTGTTGATAATAAGATACAAGTTAAGACACTTGTTATTTGTACCTAGACCAGGTCTAAACCCATTATGCAAATCGAAAATGAAATCATTTTCCTTGGCCCATGATGTTAACCTATTGAGAATTACCAACCTGATAACGTTTAATACAAAATCAATTAATGATATTTGTCTATAACAGTATGGAGTACTGTCACCCTTTTAAAATACAGGTATGAACATTGAGATAGACCACAATGGTGAAATACCTATATTATAGCAGTGTTTATCGTCTGCATGAGCAGGGGGGTTCATACGTCAGGTTCACAGGCATATAAGTTAGGAGGGATCCTATCCGGTCCTAGGACTTTAGTTTTTTATTAACCACAGGATTCCTGCCTTCACCTCCTTCAGCAAAAAAAACAAATTAGAGGTGCCCAGACACCTGGATAGCTCCTTCTTAAGGCAATTAGCTATCATAACAGATAATAGGAATAGATTCCCTCAAAATGCTTCACCCAACAATCGGGCAAACTATGAGAACAGACAGACCTGCTGTCAGAGTTGGAAAAAATTGCCCGATTTATGATCTCCAAAAACATTGAACTATTAGACAGAAAACTGGCTTGTAACATTTGGTCTCAAGCCTCATCCTTTAAAATATTTTCCGCCTAGTGACCTCAAATTTATAATGGAACCAACAGTCTTATCTCTTGGGCGGGCCCTGAGTGCCATCTGCAAATTTCAGTGGGCCCTTGAACACTCTTTATTAAACCATCTAGTATATGTGAGGTGGTAGACTGACTGGATACGGACAAGAGACCTAGATCCTTGCTCAATAGAGAGGCAAACTTACTAAGAATGTCTGACAAGTCTTCAGTCAAACAAGTTACAAAGTCTGAGGCACATCTGTTAAACAACGTCCTTCATAGACCTCTCCCTGGAGTCACACCGAAAGTAATGAGAGACAGGCAGGGATATAATCACTAAGCCCACTAGGTTCTATCTTAAATTCAGTAATTAAGCTAAATAGGGAGGCGGAAACAAAAATGAAATCAATAATGGGGAGGCACCCACAACCAGTAAAGGTAGACGGTAGGGGGATATCCATGTAATTAACAATTTTATTCAGGGAGAAAACCAAGTTACATTTATGTAGGATGGTATTTGAAAGGTCCCCTTATCTAGAAGGTTCCATTTGGAGAGCATGTTTAATTGTATACCTTGGCTTTAAGTAAGGGGAAGGGTGGGACCCCGAACAGGGAAGGATATAAAATTCACCTGGTAACATAAGCATAGTAGTGGGATGGCACCTCCCAATAAAGTTCCACACATGATCTGAAGAATGAAGATGCTCAAGATTATTGTCTTTTGAATGAGCATTGTAAAAAAATGAACAAAAGTAATTTGTTATGTTTGGAAAATGTTACTATCAAAGGCTGAAGGTTTTAGGACCCCTTTTAAAGCTCAACATGCTTACACTTGACAGAGAATGAAATCATCATTTACAAACCTCCCTTAGCTCTGCTGAAAGATGAAGTCATTGCCGGCAAGGCAAAAGATTTATAACCATTCAGGTGAAAAGAATCAGATGAGTCCCAAGTTTCCTCTAAAAAATCATCTCAAATTGCTTGATGTATTTGACTCAGATTTGATCATATTGTTTGCTATTCAAATCAGCAATGTTCCAACTTATACAATCAATACAACAATATGCAACAATGTTAGTATCGAAGGCTGTACCAATTTTCATCTTACTAGATGGTTGGGGACCAGACTCGTGGGACTCAGTGAATCATTACCCACCATTATATAAAAAGGTTCAAAATGGTTGGATGTATGAGTATTAGGTTTATGGGTGTTAGACAGAATGGTCCTCTGCTGGAATGATACTGGAAGTGGTGGGTTGTTCACCATGGCAAAATGAGGCATATAAAAGAAACCCAAGGAAAGAACTGTTATGGAAGAAGAGAAACCGTGAGACCAGAGAGTCAACACATGAGTGGCCACCCCTGGCCAATTAGAATTAACAATTAATCAATCACCCTCAAAGCATTTGTGGTCAACCCCCTCACATATCTGCCGAAGCAATGCAAGACCCTGTTTTTCAATTCAAAATGACTTTCCTCCTTAGAATGCGACACATTACTCAGGACTACCACATAAGGTGTTGCATCGAGTGGCAGATTTATAACAATAGCTGCTGGAAAGGCAACCGTACCATTGCAAAACTGATTTGTATTGTCTGTCTTAGCAATCCCAAAGTGGCCGTAATGGGCGTAAGGGTTGGGGTGGCTTAGGGGGTGACATACAGCCACAAAATTAGATAAAGGGCCTGATTTAGATCGCGGTGGATGGGTTTCTCCATCACAATGGTGAAGAATATCCCACCCGCTAAAATATAAATCCCATAGGATATATACGGCGTCCGTCACACTCAAAGTCATAATTGGGGCAGGAGGAGCAGCAGCAAATGGAGCATCAGGGATTGGAATGGTGTTGCTGCTACCAAGCGCTGGGGAGTTTACTCATTGAGTCCCCTGTACCCATACAAGACAAGCAGGTAAAATCCCCTCCCGGATGCCCACCACAGACTCCTCTTGCCTAACACCCCGATTATCCCCCTTGTTACAGACTGACTCTAACGTTTTCTTCGCCATTGCCGTCAGTGTGTCAAGGGACTTTTCAATGGCACACAGCCTCTGTTACAAACGTCAAAACAGCTCTTCACCAAACATTCAGTTTTAATAACCAACTTATCCAGAAATAATCATCCAGTTCCTTCTCTAGTTTTTTTATCCTCCATTTAACAGCTTATATGGGGCAGCAAGCAGCCTTGAATGCCTTAGAAGCTGCAACGGTTGTTGGGTCCACCTCTTTTTTTTTCTCGTTCACAGGCCACAGGCTCAGTATCTGATAGTGAGTCCTCAATAATGGATCCACTTGATGATTGTCCACCGAAACAGTCAAACTGCCCCCCCCCCAAAAGAGCCATCTGCTACAAAATCTGAAGGCTGCTTTGCCTTCTTGACTGTAGGAGACTTGAGTCTCACGTCGGCAGCTAGGCCTCGTGCCTCCTCATTCATTTCCTCATTAAGGGCCCCCACTGCAGAGGTGAAAAAAAAATCATTGAAGTCTTTAACAGTTGCATTAGAGTTATTATTGAGGGTGGTAGACTTATGTTTTCCTATTCTGAAAGGATCACAAAATGCAAGGTGAAAGATGGATGGCACGGTCCTTATGGATTGGGGGCCGATAACTGCAGACAGGTCAACCTTGGCCTGGTATTTGCCCGGGCGCAGCCGAGGTGCTTCCTGTGCACATCTCATGCTGCAGACCAATGAAGCGCACAATAAGGGCCATAGCACCTCGTTCTGCCACACCAGAACCAGCGGGATCCTGGACTTTGTAGTCCAGCAGCAACCAAAGTGTCAAGGGTTGCCATGCTGCAGGGCACTGAGGCACGCTATAAGTGTGATAGCCCCTCCTCCAGCCACACTAGAACCAGCAGAATTCTAAACTTTGTAGACCTGCAGCAACCAGAGTGTCAAGGCATTCCTTGCTGTGGGGCAATGAGGTGTGCTATAAGAACAATAGCCCTTCCTCCTGCCACACCAGAACCAGCAGCATCAAGGTATTTGTACTCGAGCCGCAATCAGAGTGTCAAGCTGCCCTAGTCTTCCATTAAATGTGTTCAGGCAGATGCATTATGGGAGTTGTAGTTTGTACCTGCCCCACATAGATTCAACACACCTCTCAATTATTTGGCTCCATTGGTTGTGCCTCTCTAATACATTAATTTTTTCACAAAATGTTCCGCTAGGTTTTAAAATGTAATTTGATTAACATTGAAATGTACCTCTCCTCCTTCCCCTTTGTTCAATGTCAGCTCACATCGATTTTCTAAACCTTTCCTACCATGTACACCTAAATTGTGCAGCAATATATGCTGTTTACTAAGAGGAGAGAATGTTCTACTCCTATTGTTACCAAGTATAGTTCGAATGCTCTTTACCATTATTTCTAAAGAAGTACAGGTTCCCCTATTTCATTTGAAAAGGGTCATGGCAACTGCAGCCATGTTGGGCAGAGTATGTAACTAATATCACAGATGAAGCACAACACTTCAAAGAGGGTGAGTGTTAGAAATGGGGGTCTCTAGTTGGCAATGGTTTCCACCTTTGTCCAAGTAGGGACCCTTGCTTCTAGTCAGGGTAATGGAGTTACTCCCTTAGACAACCCCTGCTCACCCCCCTTTGTAGCTTGGCATGAGCAGGCAGGCGTATCTCAGAGGCAGTGTGTAAAGCATTTGTGCACACATACAGTAACAGAGTGAAAACACTACAAATGAACACCACACCAGTTTAGAAAAATAGGAAATCTTTATCTAAACCAAACAATACCAAAACGAAAAAAATCCAACATACATATATCAAAATATGACCAAAAATAAGTTATTCATGAAAATAAAGCTTGTAGCAACAAATAGCTCCACCTGGGGCTATTACGACGCCGTGACAGATGAAAAACCAAAGTACGATGCAGCCACGAGATGCACGGTGTCGGGCCCAGAGTCACACGGACCCCAAAGAAAAGTACCTTGGAAAGCAATGAAAACAAAGATGGTGTACGGCGTCAGGGAGGTGATGCTTCGTTGGAGCTGGATGGCATTGGTTCCTTACAACCACAGGGGAGGTGAGGCGTCGGTTCCATACTGTTGCCGGGGAGGTGACGTTGCGGTGGCATAGAGGGGTTCCTTACGACGATGTGGGTCCATGGATTCGGGAGGCCACCCACATCAGGTATCAGCTCGGCGAGGATGAGGCACCGGCATTGGTGAGGTCGGGGCTGCGGTGCGAGTCAGGGAGGTGTGTCATGAGCATCACGAGCGGTGCCCTCGGCTCCAGTGCAGGCAGCGGCTTCAGTGACAGTATCAGAGTCGGTATGGGGCGTCATCGACTGGCGTCAGGGATGCAGTGCAGGTCGGGGCGGTGCATTGTGCACTTCACGAGCAGTGCCCACGGCTTTATTGCAGGTTGCGGCGTCGCTTGCCGGCATCGGTGTTGCTATTTCCCTCTGTGGCAGCTGAAACAGCAGTGTCCAGGTGCGGGAGGACAGGGTAAATGAAGTCTTTGTGTCCCTGAGATTTCAGAACAGGAGGCAAGCTCCTCACCAAGCCCTTGGAGAGCTTCTTCAAGCAGGATACACAGCACAGTCTTTGTCCTCTCCTTGGCAGAAACAGCCACTGTAGGTCAACAGCACACAGCACATGGGCAGTACTTCTCCTTCAGCATTCCCAGCTTTTCTCCTTGGCAGAGGTTCCTCTTGAGTCCAGAAGTAATCTAAAGTTCTGGGGTCTGGGCCTCAATATTTATATCACATTTCCCTTTGTTCTCTTGTGGCAGAGAGCCTCTTAGCTCAGTTCGAACCAATTCTGTCTTCTCTGGTCCAGCTTCCTGGCAGGAAGTGGAGACAGCATTGTGCGCAGGACACAGGACTCATTCAGGTGCAAGGAAATCTTCTCCCACTACTTTAAATACAGCCCAGGTCTATTCGACGCAGCTCTGAGTCATCCAGGGAAGGCAGGACACCTCACCCCCCCCAGTGGCTGTCTGCAGTGAATGCATATCCCCAGCCCCTGTCACTCCAAAACCAGACAGTCAATCCACAACTCAGCAGAGGTATATAAGATGGCTAAGCAAGAAAATGCCTACTTTCTAAAAGTGGCATTTTCAAACCCACAATTTAAAAGACATCTTTCCTAAAAGATGTGTTTTGAAATTCTTAGTTCAGAGAACCTAAACTCCATCTTCCTATCTTGTCCCCATGGGAAGTTATACTTGTAAGATGTTACAAACTATCTCCCATGCTATCCGATGGGGCAGATAGCCTTCCAATAGTGAAAAATGAAATACACAGTATTTCACTATCTGGACATGTCACACATCCAGTACATTTCCTACCTTTCACATACACTGCACACTGCCCATAGGGGTACCTTGGGCCTACCTTAAGGGTGAGTAACATATAAGAAAAGGGAAGGTTAGGGCCTGGTAAGTGGGTGAACTTGCCAGGTCGACATGGCAGTGTAAAGCTGCATGCAGGCACTGCAGTGGCAGGTTTGAGAACCCTTTGAAAGGCTGCTTGTCTGGGTGGCACAATTAGTGCTGCAGGCCCACTAGCAGCATTTGGTTTACAGGCCCTGGGCACACACAGTGCACTGTACTAGGGGCTTACTAGTAAATCAAATAAGCCAATCATGGAAACACCAATCCATAAACAGAATTTACATAGGGAGCACTTGCACTTTGGCACTGATCAGCAGTAGACAGTGCTCAAAGCATCTAGACCCGCAAAAACTAAATCCAGCACACAGCAAAAATATAGGCGGCAGAGGCAAAAAGACAGGGGAAACCACGCCAAGGATGCCAGGTCTAACAGTGAGGAAAATAGCTCAATAAAGAGTTGCATAAGATAGAATGAAATAGTGACCAAATTGTTGTTGTACTAGTGTCCATCAGCCAATTTAAACCATGCCAGAGTGCTTAGAGTTAGATTCAGTCCCATTTTTAAGTTTAGTAGCTCTCAGTGAAGATTAAATCACCTGATAATCAAAGGTGTCTCTTTGTGATATTGGATTAGGAGTGGGGATCTCACATGAACATCAAGAGAAAAAGGACCAGCACATCAGCCTGTAAATGCAAGGCATGGCAAGAAGGTGATATTCAAGGTACTGCCTTGAAAGCACTCCTTCAGTTCTAGAGGGTCTAATGAAATTGGATGCCTTTCCTCACTGCAGATGAGCAAGAGTACTAGAGTCAGCCTGGTAGATGGGAAGAGACTGAGAGAGACGTCACAGCCACTTCTCCAGGCCACTGGAACACTAAGAAAAAATGCACCTGAGACCAGAGAAAGTAAAAATAGTTTACTCACAGTTGCGCGATACAAAGGAGAGGAGAATGAGCCAGGAAAGCTCTATGGGGTCTTGGTTTGTCCGACCTGACTCACACTCACTTGACGAATACAGTTCGTTTCTGACAACTGATGTTGAAGGCGCTGTGGACCATCAACTGCAACACTTGTGAATTAGAATGGAAAGCCTCAGTTCCATATAACTCACACATCTGCATGGACCCATCCTTCAAAAATGTGTTCATGTACTCATCTTGGCTATTTGAGTTCTTTTAGTATGATAACTCATTACCACCAGGGTGACAAGTAACATTTGTGGCAGATATACCATACTGAAGTGATCGCATAAACTGCCAGAAGTACCAACAGAACAATAGCAGAAACTCTGAGTAGAAGTGGCCTTGAGGTGACAGAACTTTGGATCAGGGGTGGAGGCATACAGCTGGCCTCTGTGCAGTGTTCCATCCTCATCACCAGTCAAAGACAGAAAAAGGACATCAAAGAACAGCAGTCAGCATGAACTTTCAATGGTTTATTAACACATATGTCTCTAAGCTCTTCTCTCAGATCCAACTGTCATTCTGGCTAATGCTTCACACCAAAATTCTCAATGAGCTCCCGAAGATACACTCCAAGTGGGCAATGAAGGAAATGGAGAGGAAGAAAAGGAGGATAGAGAAGATGAAGATATGATGGAAGAATCTAAGATACAAGTGGTTATGGGGATTCAGAAAAAAGCCTCTGCCTGAAGCACTGCTACATCATTAGTTCTGCTCTTGCTTAAAATAATGCAAAAATGTTGCTCGCACCTGGGAACAGAAATTTGCTTTCTTTCAGGAAAAGTCTACTCCGCTCAAGTGTATTTTTAAATATAACATCATGAGCACCAGATGTGTCTTTCAGTCAGGAGATTCTAATTTTGACAGCCTTTCTAAATTATCTTAGACTTAAGCTTCCCCTTATTTGAACTACCCAAGTGCCCAAGGACATGAACAAACCAAAAATGGGGACAGTTGATTAGGAGCTGAGCACGTACCACAGCCTACAATAGTAAAGATCCTGCATTATAAAATAAGCTGTTGAGGGCCCACAGCTGTCTCAAAATTGGAGGAAAGCACTAGGATCCCTAGATATAACATACCAACAAGAGATGACCCTGGATTGAGCCAAGTTACAACAACCCAGTGAGAGAATCAAGTTTGTGCTAACCGCACGTGAGAAAGAATGAACTTCAAGGTGAGGTAAGGAGCGCAGATTGGGAGGCAGACCAACTGAAGCCATGGGTGCCACAACATAATCCAACCTCCTTTCTCTCTGGGGGTACCAACAGGTACATCATCAGGCACTGAAGTGAGGGTGCTCATAGGAGGATGTGCTAGGAGGACAAGACTAGTGCCTCTGTAGTTGCAGAGCAGCCTGTTTAAGCACATGGGGCAGGAACTGATTGCAAGTATAGGAGGTTGTAAGAAATTGGGTTAGTAGTTGAGAGGAGTGGAAACACCACTCATGCAAAAACCTCAATCCTTGTCAGGGGGAACCAGAAAAGCCACTAAATTGACCTGTGCTTAACCCTCTGGTAGCTTCGCACAAAACAGTCAGGCTTAACTTAAAGGCAAAGTGTAAAGTATTTATGCAGCACACAGACAGAAATATTGTGAAAAAAACCACTCAAAAGATTTCCACACCATGATCAAAATATAAAACTTTCTTTAATAAGTACAAGATCAAAATGGCAAAAAAATCCAATCAGTAGAACCGGAGACATGCAATTTTAAAGATTTTGGTGAAAAATAGCACCAAAAAGCATAAAGCGCCAATTGTGGATATCTGGTTGTGCCGGACCGGGTCAAAATCACAAGTTCAGGCTGACTGCGGTGGAGTACAGGCCAGCTACATGGATCCAGTTAGGGACCGCTCAACAAAGTACCTCAAATCCTGGGTTGCGGAGCGTTGAAGATGCGTCACACAGCCGAGGAAATGCATTGGTTCTGAGATGCGGTGAGGCCGCAGTGTGAGGTCCTGCAACACTGTTGAGGGTTGCGTTGACGGGGCTTGCAATGCAAAGTCCAGCATTGGTGTTGTGTCACACAGTCATGCTGATGTATTGGTTCTGAAGAGCTGTGAGGCTGCGATTCGGAGTCTTTCGTCATTATCAAGGTTGCCGTCGACGAGGGATGAGTTAACTATAGCTTGCAACCTCACTATCATAGTTTTCTCATCAATAATTTCCTTACAAATGTTTCAGTGATATTATCAATGATGTCATAGAGGATGTCATGAGTGATGTAATATATGGAGTAATTAGCAGTGCATGATGAGAGTGCGAGTTATAGTTACCTTAGGGCACAAGTTATAGTTACCAGAGCTACCTATAACTGGTGAATTTCAGTAGTTTTGTAGGTTAAAAAAGTAAATTGTCACTGAAAAATTCACCTAATTATGACATTACTTTAACCTTTGGCTTGCTCAGTGAATTTATAGGGTGTGTTAGTTAACATAAAGTAATATTTTGTTACCATACATAAAGCCAAGTCCCTGCCGTGCACGGCCAGCCTGTGGCTTATCCCTGCTTCTAACCCCCTGCATGCAGCCAATTGCATGCTGCGCAGGACCTTTTGCCATGTGCAGTGGGGAATTTGCTACAGGGACTGATCTGGGGCCAGGAACTGTGGCCAATCCCCCTGCAGGCAGCCAAACCCGCTCTGTGCATGTCCAGCATGTGGCCAGGCCCTGTGGCCAACCCACCCGAGGCAGCCAACCCCACGCTGTGCATAACCTTTGGCTGTACATGGTGAAAGGCGGGCCGCAGGACCTGGCCTGTGGCCAGGCCCTGCTTTAACACCTTGCAGGCAGCCAACACCACGCTGTGCATGGCCTATGGCCATGTGTGGTGAGAGGTTGGCTGCAGCGCCTGGCTGCAGTGCCAGGCCCTGTGCCCAACCCCCCCCCACAGCCAGCAAACCTCACGCTGCGCACGGCCTTTGGCCACGCTCGCCCCTCCCTTCTTTACTGTGGCCCTGGTGAATGGGGTCCCGGGGGTATCTCAGATGCTCAGGGAGGGGGATACACACCCACTCCCCAAAATAAAAAGCTACCATCACCACCCGTCCACTAGCCTATCCAGTTTTTTTTTATAAAAATACACTTTGGAGTCCGCTCTTTTAAAAAAAAAAAAAAAATTGCCATGGGTTCTCCTCCAATTTGTTTCAAAAATTAAAAAAATTACATTTTTGGCCTCAAGGTGGGTTGCTTTTTTTTTAGGACTGAATTCTAAGATGGCTGCCACCACTTCCTGGTTGATGTGGTGGCAGTCAAACAGCTTTCAGCTTGAGATCTCTCGGGCTCACAGAGTCTCCGCGGGGTTGAAATATACAAAGTTTTTGAGCATTAACTGCTCAAAAACTACTGAATGGATTTACACCAAATCCATTCTGGTCCAAGATCTAGTTTAATGTCAAATTTGGTGTAAATCCATTCAGTGGTTTGGGCTTTAGCTGTGTCTAAAGTTCCTATGGCAAAATGAATGGGGGAAACATGTTTTTTTCTTCAGCCCCCACTTGACGTATCTCACCAAAACTTTCCAGTTAGGAGCAGAGGTAAAAAAAAAATGAGGGGGGTAGTTGTGTGTGAAGATTCATCAAACTGTGCATAAGATATAAGCATATACATCTATATGTATACACACACACACACACACATATATATATATAACTTCACTCCGCGTTCTCCAAACATATCGCTGAAATTACGGACAAGGACCCAGGTTAGTCGATTTCTTCAATGGTTTATTGCTGTGCCGCCATAACGTTTCGGCTCCGAGGAGCCTTGATCACATGACACAGATAGAGGGGTTGTGAGGGAATTTAAAGTGACAAGTGCAGGTGAAAAAACAATGATTGCATAAAAGAAGAGAGACTCTCTCATAGACATAAAAGAAATACATTACATCACCACATTTGTTTTGTTCAGATATATACAATACATACGCATATTAAAGATTCGATTACTTGGTATAATGGTAAAATACCCATTGCTGATATATTAAGTAATATCATATTTTAAGGATTACTGAATTTAATTTTATTCAATCAGTCCTTTGTTCCTTAGTGGAGAATCGATACGAAGTTATTGTATTACACGTGAATACTGAACATTACAACCCTAAATGGCTTGGGGAGATGTTTTCTGTCATTAAGTATAGCCCATGTCGTTGTGTGATACCAGTGTATGAAAATAAATGTGAATCAGTGGTTTAAAATCAATAAACTCCTTTTGACTAACAAGTACATGTTAATAATCTTGTAATGAATTACATTTGTTAGGAACAGAGTACGTAGGCTATGCTGAGGTCAAATGCATGTTAATATCTAAAACATGGGATTTAATACACATGTACATTTGCAGGTATAAACTGTTTTTACTTGACCAATTGCTAGGAATATGGAAACATGCATATTTGATTGATAGCTAACTGTGTCGCATAGAATGTGCAAAATTTGGCAATAGATAAATATATAAATAGATGTCATTAATAAAAGTAGTTAAAATCAATAGAAATACAATGTTATCCATATAAACATGAAAAGAACACAACCCAATAAATAAATATACACTCATATAAATATTTTAATAAATAAATAGATGAATTTTATAAATATATAAATATATTAATATATACGTTGACATTAATTATAAATTGGTAATTGGTATATGTATGTCAACAAAATTGGTATATAAAATGTATATTTATCTGTGCTTAATATTGAAAGGATATTGTGTACTACATAGCGTTACATTGCGAAATATTGCTAAATACCTTGTATTGATATTGCGATATTAAATCAAATAATCTGATGTCCAATTTATTAGTATTAAATTCTATGTATTAATCACCACTATTAGTTACCTCTGTACCTAAAATTGATCATTCCAGCCTCTTATTGACCTAGACATGTGTACATATCCTCTGTAGCATTAAGGCCTCCTGGTGCCTTAGAATCCAATTGTAGTATATATCTTGTTTCAAGTCTACGTAATTTGGATTCTCTGTCTCCTCCTCGTCTGCTGGGGGAACACTGTCAATTACAAAATATTTCAAATCTGTGTTTTTGGAGTTGTGGGCTATTCTAAAATGCCTTGCCACTGGGTAAGTATTATCCTGATTACTGATGGCACGAAGATGTTGCAGGATACGCTTGTGTACCTGCAACTTGGTGCTGCCTATGTACTGGAGGCCACATGGGCATTCCAGTACATAGACAGCATATTCTGTTTTGCATGTGAGGAACTTCTGTATTGTGTGCTCCCTCTCGCTGAATGGTGTTGTATATGTTCTTTTATTGACACCATGGGCACAGGCTTTACATGTCCTACACTTAAAAAAGCCTTTGTTAGTCTGTAACCAATTTGTTTTCTCAATTACTTCAGGGCTAGTATTGACCAATGCATCTCTCATAGAGGCTGATTTACTGTAAGTGAATGATACCCTCTGCGGTAGCAGGGGTCCAATGATTGCGTCATTCAATACTAGCGGCCAGTTCTTTTGTATGATCTTTTGTATTTTGTTATGTTGGTTACTAAATCTCGTTATCATTCGGGAACATGTGTGTTTTTTGTTAGGTTCAAGTTTCTTGCTCAGTATATGTACATCAGTCTATTTATCCAAAAGCAAGGAATCCCTACTGAGGAGCATAGATTTTGATATTGCATTTGATATATTATGATCATTATATCCTCTTTCCTTGAATCTCCTGCAGCTATCTTGTTGTGCTATTGCCAAGTCATGATCATTGCTACATATACGGCGTAACCTCAACATCTCACCATATGGTACACTGTTGATTAGATGTCTTGGGTGAGCACTAGTTGCATGTAGCGTAGTGTTGCCTGCCGTTTCTTTGCGATAGAGCCTACTTTAAAGTTTGTTCTGCTTGACATAAATCTCGGTGTCAAGAAAGTTGACCATACTGGCACTAATGGTAGAAGTGAAATGTAGATTTAACTGGTTACTGTTGATCATTTCAACAAAAGCTAGGGCCTCATGTTGTGTGCCTCGTCATATCACAAATATGTCATCTATATATCGAAGCCATGTCTGTACATGGTTCTCAATAAGATGACTGTGTGTGCCCATGAGGACCAGCTCCTCCCAGTAGCCCATATGAAGACAGGCATTACTGGGTGAAAAACTGGCCCCCATGGCCACTCCCCTGACTTGCTGAAATAGAAGGTTATTAAACATAAAATTGTTGTTGGTTAAACAAAATTTTAACATTTCCACTAACATGTTATTATGTTCAGTATGGTATGTCAGTCTTTGTGCCATATATATATACACATACATTTTCAAAACTAGTACAACAATCACTTCAGCTGCGGTCTGGAAAGTTTCCGGGTGATTCGTTAAGCGTGGGCCGAGAAAAAAGGGGTCTGAAAACGAGTTTTCCCTATGCAATTTTCCATAGGGATTTGGAACACGACTACAGCCTGAACAGTTAAACGGATTTACAGCAAATTTTGCAGAAAGCTAGCTCTTGGTCCAGAAAGAGCCCTTTTTGTAATTTGGTGTAAGTCCATTCAGTAGTTTTTGAGTTATTAAAGAAAAACGATTTACAGATATCTAGTGACGCGGCAGATCTGCGGATCCCACATATCTCAAAATGAGATCTGATTGGCTACCACCACTTCACCCAGGAAGTGGTGGCAGCCATCTTGGGACTGAAACTCAGCTGAGTCCCTAGAAAAAAACAACAGAAAAACAGAAGGGAGCTGGGTAGGTATACCCTGACCCCATAGGCCTGGTGGTGGGGTCCAAAAGGGACCCCGCCAGGGGCCAAAAACATTTTTTTTAAATAAATGTGTGCCGCAAATTTACAGAGGATCCCTGAATCTGGGCAAAAATGAAAAAGAAAACAACCCCGGTCCCCGAGGGGCTGGCTCAAGCTATGCCCTGGTGTAATGTAGTTCCTATTTCCCTAATAGGCTCTGCGCATTGGAATAATATACCCTATAGGTTTGGCATAGGACTGAGGTCAGTATGCCCCTATCGAGTATATTAAACTTAATTACTTTGTACCAGCTAACTCAGAGGCCACTAGAAACTCCTTGAAAACAAGAAGGGAGTAGTTTCTGGCAACCGCATAAACATGACAACTGTGTTTCCCTTTAGAATCGGAACACTCTCAGAATCGTGGAAACAACAGATAACAGTTTCACTCAGCTAATCGTGCATGCTTAGTTTCTTCAGAGTTACACAGAAAGAATAGACGGGCGTTTCAATAAAAGGATTTATTGAACAGTCTTGTTTCTCGTGTAAGAGATATGAGCTGTTACAATCATAAGACAGTATGCAAGATATATTATGTACAGCATAAGCAGTAGAAAGAAATAAGACTGCACTAGCATTATCTTTTAGCTATGACACATATATTCATATACATAAATAACATAAGCTAAAAATGCGAGTACTCATAAGATGCTTCTCTAACTAGTTCTACCCCAGTGTACCTAACCTAAGTGTAGTGCAAGGTAAGAAGTAGGTGATGTATTCTATAGTATGGTATGCTATAGTATGCCAAGTCTGGTATGCCAAGTCTGGTATGCCAAGTCTGGTATGTCAAGTCTGGTATGCCAAGAGTCCCTCTAGGTTCTAGTCAGCTCCATACCTTGAGAATGAGAGAGGTGGGAATCTCTTTCCGAGTCTCGAACTCTAACACCCCGCGAAGGGAGTCAGAACACTGGAAGCTGGATTCTCTGCGAGCAGGGATGACAGCGTCTCTTGTCAGTGCGTCAGGCCGGGACACGGGCTCCTCTAAAGTTGAGGTCTCCTCCTACTTGCTTGGGCAAGGGAAGGTATATTTATACCCGGTAGGTGCCTTGGAATGTTAGCATTGACGTAAAGTCGGGCAGAGGAAGACGTCAGGAATGAACCCTTAAGGAATAGCGGTTCATGTATAATAAATGAGTTCTTGGAGAAATCAATAATCCTGTGCTAGGGCAACTCCCAAGAGCTTAAGGGTCTGGTTTCTAAGAACTCGTTGTGACGTTAGTGTGGACGGATGTAGGTGACCATGCCTGTATTTGGATAGCATGGCTAATGCCTAAATAAGGACTGGGATCTTATGCCTATATAAGGGCAATGCGAATTGTGCCTATATAAGGACATGTATCAGGAAAACCTATATACGGACACCTAAAGCGGAATACAACACCCACTCCACTTTCGAATGAACGATAATACTAAATGCTTAAACATTAAATGCTAAACATTAAACTGAGTGCCACATGTTGCTAAAACCATTTCTAAAAGCATACTAAAAGAAGTTTTAAAAAAACTGTTGCTAAACATGTAATGCAATAGGTACTGTACATTTTAAAGCATTTTTTCATGCTAAGCATATATTGGAAATAAATGCAACATGAATGATAAAACAGAAATATATACATATGACGAAATGGTTGACAAGTATTCAAAAATCAAAGCCATTTCATATCGTGGTACTAAATGAAATTGTGGTAAATAAGGTAACAATGTGTCCCTGGAAGTATTCAAAGAAGTCCGTTCTATATGAATAGTTCTACTGTAAGCAGATTGAATTGACATGTATTTAAAAACAAAAAAAAAATTCAATTTTTAGGAAGAGTGCCAAGTTTTGTTCTGTTTTGAAAATATGGAGGCCAAATTCATTGCTTACCCGGTACACTGTGAGCCGAATCAAAGTTAGTGTATGGGTCTGGTGTAAACATGAAATCATCTATTCCTGTAGACAAAAGATTGTTTACCGATCTTGTTCCAGTATGTCAATAGCAGAGGATACAATGTTGTCCAGTGAATAAATTCTGGATGACAAAGTTGTTAACCCATTGTCGACCACAGTGAGAGATTTCTCTAAGTTAATATGATCAAGCTCACGTATTCTTTCTGCGGCCTCTGCCTGTGAAACCTTCCATATTTCATTATAAGCAGCATAAATGCCGGCATATATGAAACATTTTTGACGCGGTTTTCTTGGTCATAGCAAGAAATCCCTAAGGTCTGAGTCTTCTTTAAGTAAAGATAAGTGTTGTTTCACATCCTCGAGTGTAGATTTTTGTAACCAGTCGAGGCACAATTTTCCTACACTGTATGTTGTTACTACCCCCGGATGTTGTCGTTGAACATAACGTGGGTCTGGCCTATTGATAGTAAAGCCCTGTATTCTATTCAGGAATCTTTCTTGACAAATGTTTGTGTCTGTGGGCCAGAGCAACCATTTTTCCCAATCAGGATCTGATCTGTTGTTTTGTAGTATTGTGTCTACTGTGACCGCTCCCTGTGTAGTGCTATTACTTGCAGGTGTTGGTACAGAAGGTGTGTTCATGTCTTTGATCTTGGCTAAACCAAGGCAAGACGTTTATTGCACAGTGTCATTCAAAAACATTATTTGCTGTGGGATGATGCAGGCTCTAAACAAAGCTCCTATCCCCTGCACTTGCCAATCTTTAGAACCCCAGACAGATTTTGTGTCGATTGTGTCTTTCCAAAAGTCAAATCCTTGTCTAGACAGTTGGGTAATAAAGGCTGCAGAATAAATCTGTTTTGTATTAGTTAACATAATTTTCTGTCCTGTTTTGTTTACCTTCTTATAGTAAAATGTTTCTGGATCAGATATATTGTACCCTGAAAAATATGGAAACTTATTTGCAAACGTTTTTGAACTACCCTTTGGTGGTGTAGGACAATGTTCCCATTGGTTAAACATAAACACATTTCTAGGAGTTGCAGATTTATGCAAGAAATGATGACCATAATGGTTGTAACAATAAAGCTGTTCGTAGTCTGATGAACCCTCTAAGTATTCATTGTTAGAGAACGCAGCAGACCTTTCTAGATCAGACATCATGTTATTAACAGTCTCAAAGTCCCAATCATCATAATAGGTACTGGAGGTAATAAAGTCACTTAATGAAATTTTAAATAAATGTGGAATCTTCAAAAGTTCCGTTGGGCCGAATATGTCGAAATCGGTTTTGTCCCAAACTATACCATCCTGTATAGGAATGGCTGTGATGTTCACTGCTGACAAGTCCCTTGCTTCACGATGGGATGATTTGTGTGGTTTTAAAAGTAAGTTCACATTTTTACTTTCAGTGTCCAAACGAATGTATCTGCCATTTATAAGCATGCTAAGAGTCATAACCAAAGCTAGCCAAAGCAGAAAGAAAAATATTCCAGAAATAATCCATAGTTCAATCCATGGTGAAACCAGATAAGTCTTTTTCAGAAAATGAAAAAAGTCTCGTACTTGTTGCTTGAAAGTTTTTAGGGCTGGCGTCGTTTCAGGGTCACTTGGATCCTCAGAAAACGTATCAAAGTTAATGAAATAGCCAGAAGCAGTTCGGTCAATAGTTGGAATTGCATCAGGATTTGTCGAAATCGCTGGAACCAGTTGATCACGTGTTACGTTGGTGTAGACAGGTGTATCTGGACGAACTGTTACTTGAGTTTCAAGAGGGATGAGTTCCATAGCATTGTTGCTTAGTCCTTCATCTCTTACTGCTGAATTCTCGATGGTTATGAGTCTCTCAGTCTGAACCTCTTGGATAGTAGCGAGAGGAGTGCGTCTGCTACTAGGTCGGAGTCCACGAGGCCTACTATTTAGTATTGGCCACATAGTGTGGTTTGATGAGGTCGATTGACACAACTCTTTTCTCCTTTTTTCCAGCAAGGGGCGGCAGAAGTACTGTTCTTGTTCCGTGGACGGCTAGGATAGTTACTGGTTGTCTGTAAGAAGGTCCAAATTCCTTCTTGTCCGCAATCTTCTCTCTGACTAGATCCCCAACTTTTGGGATCCAGACAGGCCTTGCTGGGACTGCCGGTTTTTACCCCTTGAAAGTTTCTCCCAAAAGAGTGCTTTCACTTTTCTTGGTATGTCTCCCTCCATTCGGATTGTTATTTCATATAACTTTTGTGGAGTACTAACCCTGGTGTCTACAGTCTCTACTGTGATGTACTCATTCAAGTCCACTATCCCCAGAAGTTTCTTCAGGTTCTGGCGAGGTATTGTTACTTCTGCTGCACTGTCCAGCATTGTCTAAGCCCATTCTCCGTTCTTGAACTGTATTCTCAGTATTCTCGGCATGTCTGATCTTCAGACCTGCTACCTTCTTTTTTGTGAATTGAGGTTTTAATTTATTTTTCTGAACGTGTTTATCGTCTTTGGATTTCATGCGTTCTTCTTTGTGATCTGACTGTCCTCTTCTTTCTGATGTCTGTGACAATATCTGAAAGCTACGAGAGGAACGTGTATCAGTATCTTGATACCTGTCAGGTTTTCTTAAATTATCCCTATTCCTGAGGTTATACCTCCTTTCAGAGGGCTCCTTTTGAGGAGATCTACCTCGGGATTGAGAACGTGTCTCGTTTGAATTTTGTTTATTCGTTTCCCACTTCTTTTTAGAAGATGTAGGATTTTGTTTAATAGAGTCCTTCTCAGGACTTTCAGATAGTTTTGGCTTCAAAGGTTTTCTACCCAAACTATCTCTGCCTAATTCTGCATAAGATTTTTCTATTATTCTGGGTAGTTCATGTTGATGTTCTGTTACATCAAATTCCCTTAAGCGTTGGCGGATCGCCACTGATGCTGCCTCCCCTTCAATATTAGATAATATTATTGTAGAGACCTGGTCGAAGTTTTTCAGTAGTTTCATACCTAAATTCAGAGCAGGTTCTGCCCCGTATTCATTTTGAATTTGTTTAAGGACATCTGGTATTACTGCAATTGACAGAACACCATGTGTTTTAGTATAGATGGCAGCAAAGACTGTGCCCCAAGTGGTGCAGTCTTCCAGTTGTGGTGTGATCCCCATTGGTAAACAGATTGTTAAGATTCTGTGTTTCTCATAGGGCTAGTATTTGGAAATACTGCTTTGATTTGAGTAATTTTTTGAGCTATCCAGAATGGAATTTGTTCACGTTTTGTGGGCATTTTACCCATGACTGCGTGTAAAGTCTGTGGAGTAATTTTTAGTGTATTCCCCTGTTGAGGGTTTTGATTTGGAATTGTTATAGGTGGTTGGACTGTGAAAGTCTGCATGACATATTGGACTAATTGTCTGTAAATTTTTATTAACTCTTGTAGTTGAGTAAGTAATTCCTCGTCTGACATCTCTTCAATGTCAGGATGAGGTTGTAGCCGGCTAAAACCGGCCATGTTGCTCCTGGTCTACCTAGTGGACCGAGCCTGGTAATGTTTTTATGATGTTTTAGGGCACCTTTAAACAAGAGATTATGCTCCTGGTATGTGAGTGGAATTTCAATATCCTCGAAAGGAATATATTCCTCTGGTGGTTCATCTTCTTTAAAGAAGTGAAATACTTTTGTTATTGGATTTGATTCTGGGAATACAATTCATGAATAGAATACCTCTGTCTGAAAGGATTTGTGTGCCTCTATCACGAAAACTGCTCTACCACCTCTTGGTGTTAGGCCGTGTTTTATAAGTTTTAGAGTGATGGCTCTCCTTAAGTTTGGAGGGATGTGTATAAAACCCTCATCGGTTTCATTTAAACCTGTAAAATTAAAATCTGTTACGACTGGGTCAGCCGCAGCTACACTGCTCTCGGTGTTAGTATCCTCGTTCAGGGACATTTTTGAAAACAAAATGCAGAACACGTTTCAAGGAAACAAAGATAAGGTGCACAATATTTTGGAACACTGTATCCTTCAACGTTGAACAAACCTTACAGTTAATATATAGGATTTTTGTCCTATTCAGCTTTGGCGGATACTTCACCCTACCCACTCCAGACGTCTTATGGAGTAAGTAAGTAGGGGTCTCTGAGAAAAGCACAACTGAGTTACTCAGTATCTAGCGTTAAATTAGTGCCTTACCAAACGTTGGGCGCCATGTAGTGTAGTTCCTATTTCCCTAATAGGCTCTGCGCATTGGAATAATATACCCTAAAGGGTTTGGCATAGGACTGAGGTCAGCATGCCCCTATCGAGTATATTAAACTTAATTACTTTGTACCAGCTAACTCAGAGGCCACTAGAAACTCCTTGAAAACAAGAAGGGAGTAGTTTCTGGCAACCGCATAAACATGACAACTGTGTTTCCCTTTAGAATCGGAACACTCTCAGAATCGTGGAAACAACAGATAACAGTTTCACTCAGCTAATCGTGCATGCTTAGTTTCTTCAGAATTACACATAAAGAATAAACGGGCGTTTCAATAAAAGGATTTATTGAACAGTCTTGTTTCTCGTGTAAGAGATATGAGCTGTTACAATCATAAGACAGTATGCGAGATATATTATGTACAGCGTAAGCAGTAGAAAGAAATAATACTGCGCTAGCATTATCTTTTAGCTATGACACATATATTCATATACATAAATAACATAAGCTAAAAATGCGAGTACTCATAAGATGCTTCTCTAACTAGTTCTACCCCATTGTACCTAACCTAAGTGTAGTGCAAGGTAAGAAGTAGGTGATGTATTCTATAGTAGGGTATGCTATAGTATGCCAAGTCTGGTATGCCAAGTCTGGTATGTCAAGTCTGGTATGCCAAGAGTCCCTCTAGGTTCTAGTCAGCTCCATACATTGAGAATGAGAGAGGTGGGAATCTCTTTCCGAGTCTTGATCTCTAACACCCCGCAAAGGGAGTCAGAACACTGGAAGCTGGATTCTCTGCGAGCAGGGATGACAGCGTCTCTTGTCAGTGCGTCAGGCCGGGACACAGGCTCCTCTAAAGTCGAGGTCTCCTCCTACTTGCTTGGGCAAGGGAAGGTATATTTATACCCAGTAGGTGCCTTGGAATGTTAGCATTGACGTAAAGTCGGGCAGAGGAAGACGTCAGGAATGAACCCTTAAGGAATAGCGGTTCATGCATAATAAATGAGTTCTTGGAGAAATCAATAATCCTGTGCTAGGGGAACTCCCAAGAGCTTAAGGGTCTGGTTTCTAAGAACTCGTTGTGACGTTAGGGTGGACGGATGTAGGTGACCATGCCTGTATTTGGATAGCATGGCTAATGCCTAAATAAGGACTGGGATCTTATGCCTATATAAGGGCAATGCGAATTGTGCCTGTATAAGGACATGTATCAGGAAAACCTATATACAGACACCTAAAGCGGAATACAACACTGGGGTGCTTACCCCCAGAACATAGCGATTTCCCTGCCTTCACTGGTATTTCAAAGCTCCCGCCAAGTGAGAGCAAACACTAAAGGGCCGATTCCGATCTCGGCCGGTAGGGCTCCGAATCGGATTCGGCATAACCGGATCCGATTCGGAGCCCTATTTCCTGACCGATTCGTACGCGCGTCCAGACGAGCGAGTACGATGCGAAATCGCCGACCGACTCGTTCGGGTGTCCCAACTGCTCCGACCGACTCGTTCCCGGGTCGAACCGCACCGACCGACTCGCTCGGACACGACTCGCACCGCGCAATGGAGACGTTCCCCGGCCGGGTAAGTACGATGCGTGCCGCGAGCAGTCCGACCGACACGCGCCGCCCGGCTCGAAAGAGCAGTCGGAGCCGTACTTTGGGGGTCCGTGTCGGACCCCCCTGTACGCGTAGCCGCGCGAGTCGCACACAGGGGGGACCCATGGGTCCCCCCTACCTGTGCGTGTACGGCGCGAGTCGCTTCGCCGTGTACATGCTGTAGGGGGCGCCCTTGTTCGCCTCGCACCCATTGAGGCAATGGGAGCCCGCGTACGCGTTGTACGACCGGCTCCCATTGACTTCAATGGGAGTCCGACCGACTCGAGTCCGATAGCATACGGACGCATCGTACTCATTCGGTCGGGCTGCACGGGTCCGATTCGGTCGGAAATCTCTCCGGGTCCGGCTCGGTCGGAGAGATTTCCGGCCCGAATCGGAATCGGCCCCTAAGTCTGCTCCAGATGGCAGCAGACTTTACATCTATTTTCCTGCCTGCTGTGAAGCGGCAGGGAAATAGATGGGAAAATTGCTCCCGCCCACAGGGAGCAGCATTTTAAGCTGCTCTCTGTGGGCAGGAGCAATGTCGGGTCCCGCTGGAGGCAGGGAGCTGGCTAGGGCAGCAGGTGCATTGGGGCTCCTCCGCGGCCTCCAACAATGAGAAAATGGGTGCCCCGGTTGAATTGGCCAAAATTGGCCTGGGAGTGGGGCTTCGCAGCCCCCCTCCCTATTTAGAATTGGGCAGGACCAGGTGATGGGGTCCCCAGGGCCAATATTGGCCCAGGAAGGAAGGCTGCATACCCCCCTCCCTATTCGTAATGGCCAGGCCCCGGTAGATGGGGTCCGCAAGGCCAAAATCGGCCCGAGAGGCTGTCTCTGTGCCCCCACTTCCCATTTACTTTGGGTTTGCTGCATGCATCAGGTTTGCTGCATGGGGGGGGTTGGCCGCAGGGCCTCTGGTCAGCCCCCTGTTGTGCACTGCTGAAGGGGGTATGCAACGTAGGGTTGGCTGCATGCAGGCGGTAGGCCGCAGGGCAAACCCCCACTGCATTTTGTAAAATCTTAGAAATTCACTGAAAAAAACCAAAGGTTACAATAACGTTATAGTTAGGAAATAGAATTTTTAAAAACCTCAAAAATTCACTAAAAAAAATAAAGGTTGAAGGGACGTTAGAGTTAGTTTCACAATTTACACACACAAAACAATAGAAATTCAGCATTTATAGTTACAGTTATCTCAAGTAACTATAATTCGTGCCCTCACCATTCACTGCTACGCACCCCACATATTACATCAGCCATCACATCTTCTATGACATCATTGATACTATTATTGCAAAATTTGCAATAAAATTATTGATGAGAAAATTGTGCATGGTGGGGGAGCAAGTTAGGGTTACCTTAGGGCATGAGTTATACTATGACTATAACTGCTGAATTCCTATGGCTTTGTGTGTGTAAATTGTGAACCTAACTATAACATCCTTGTAACCTATGTTTTTTTTGTGAATTTCTAAGTTTTTTTTTAATTCTGTTCCTTAACTATAATGTCCCTGTGCCCTTATATATATATATATATTTTTTTTTCCACTGGCAGAAAACAAAGGTACAAGTGATGTTAAAGTCAAGTTTGGTAATAATATCTTAATTTACATTTTAAAAACTTAAAAAATTCACTGAAGCAAGCAAACGTTAAAGTGACGGTATAGTTGCCTGATAATATCAGTTGAAACTTAACATTTTAAACTTTAAAAAAATTGAAATTCACCAGTTATAGTTAATTGAAGTACCTATAAGTCATGCCTCCGCCATGCACAGTGATGTCATCAAGGATTTCATTTGAGATGTCATCAGTGATGTTATTAATGATGTCATAGAAAATTTCATGAGTGATGTACTATATGAGATCACAAGCAGTGCATGGCGAGGGTGCGAGTTGTATTTACTTCAGTTAACTATACCTGGAGAATTTCAATTATTTTTTAAGTTTAAAGCATTGTGTTTTAACTGACATTATCATCTTACTATAACATCACTTTAACTGTTGTTTTTTCAGTGAATTTCTGTTTTGTTTAATGTGAAGTAAGGTATCATTCCATACCTAACTATAACATCACTTTAACCTTTAGGTTTTTTAATGAATTTCTGAGGTTTTTTAATGTAAAGTAACAATATAAAGAGATGTCATTTTAAGTAAAGGAGACTTACTGGCTTTGTCAAAGTGTCAGAACATGAAAATATAAAATGCTGGCCTGCTGGTTTTAGCAAGGAGTCAGCACATCAACCTATAAAGCACAGCTATTTCCTTTGTCAAACAGTCACCACAATAATTTATCAATAGCCCTATTTCAAAGTAATCCTTATAAATACACACATGCCAAAGCTTAATAATAATAATATTTATTGTCAGAAAAAATATTTAAAATAAAGCATATTTATTCCGAACAACTTTAAATGTGTGTTAGAGTCTTTCTTTACACTCTTCAGACCTCAAAATACAGTCATTGAAACAACCACAAGGAGTCCTTGCACTCAAGGTGAAGAGCATACATCTTCAGCTTGTGTATTTTAAAAATAATAGCAAGCTCTCCTGTGGTGATGCATTCAATGACACAGGAGACTTACACTTTTAAAAAAAACTTTAATGGGGGCCTGCCGTTCTTCTTGCAACCCGCGCAACACTTTTCTAAATTGTTGGTCTTGCCACTGAACCTCCATGGGGCACCCCAACAGCTATAGTCTGTGATAATAAAGTCCACGCAGGGCATTATGGAGCACCCCCAAAAGGGAACAGTGAAAATATATTGAGCTGCCTGGCCACTTCAATAGAGAATCTGCAAGGTAAAAAAACATTTTTTGTACTTTGGTGGACTGGTCACACCCGGGACAACCACAGCCTTTTTAAAAGAAAAAACATAGCAGACACACTTAAGCTCAAGAAAACTCAAGTTCAGTGGTTAATTTGTGAAATAAAAAGTGCCGGGGCTCTCCTCAGGGGGCAGCACTAACAGGAGAAATGTGCTAGTGCAAACTGCCTCCTGACTTGAGCCCTGGCACTTATTATCCTGGGGAGGACTTGGCCTAATGGCTAAAGCTGCCGATTTCGGAGCTGGGGAACCGGGTTCGAGTCTTGGCGTGGCTACACATACTGTGATTTTGTGGAAAATTACGTGCCTTCCAAATGTATCCTTAACTGGTGCTATAAGCACCGGTGCTGAGGATTAGGTGCCGGTGCTGAGCACCGGAAAGCACCTGCTCAAATTAAGCACTGCTCAAGTTTATGTTCCAACCTGCCTGTAAAGTGACATGTATAGAGAATAGAATGGCAAAAAAAACCTTTGAAAAAATTAATCAGGCAAAGTGGTCAAAGAGGGGTGGCCCACTGCAGTTCTGAAATCTAGACACAGTAGTAAAATCTACAAACTTTTATGCTATTTTTAAGCCTCCATAGGAAGCTGAATAGTTACCTTGTAAAGGAAGGAAAGAAGCATACTCAACTAACTGTCAGAAGTTGTAGTCAATGTTGACAAATAAGCTAGATAAAGTCAGAAAGTGGTAGAGAAGTACCTATTGCACACCTCACACAATGATAAAAGATCCAGAGGAAAAATGTTGCAAGTACCACCACAGATGCAGTACTAAGCAGAAAGTAAGAAGGAAAGAGATTCAGAAGTACGTCAAGATGAAAAAGTTCAATGAGACAGCAGTCTCACCACAATTGCCACAGGAATACCAGCCAGCAAGCAGATCACTCTCTAAGGAGCTGCAGGAAGGACCACTAAATCACTGGTAATAGGGTTCACATTACAAACATCCATCATAAATACATTCAGAAAACAAAGTAAATAAACAAGAGCATTTCCTATTCTTTACAGCCAACACAAGTCACTCATACTACTTGCAATTGAGCATCTACATCATCTAGTGCAACCATATCATCGAGAGGCTCGCAAATGCCACACTATCTGAAGTGAAAGAATCCCTTGTGTACAGATATCTGACACACACCATAATAGAAATACTCAAGAAATGCAGAAGTACCCCATACCAGCAACCGAATGCTTTATATGTTGGCCATGCATATTTCTTGACTTAATTGCAAAATTTCACACAAATACATACATTTTTCTATAGAATATTTTATTATTTATCCATTGAAATGCATTATAAAATAATTCCGAACTATAACCAATTTCATGTCACTACTTCTACATTAACGTTATATCATAGACTTATAACATTTTTGAATATTTGTCTAATTATAGCAATACATTGGAACATTTAATACATGTCTGCTATTGGAATGAAGAATTCTGATTAGGTATCCCCTCAAGAATTTTCATGCCTCTTCAACTACCTTTGGACTGTGATACATGTGGATCACAAGATTATACCTCTCACATTTCTTCCACCAATCCCAAAAGGAGGGTGTGTCTTTATTTTTCCATACTCCAGCACTTAGATTCCTGGCCTTATATATCAAAATAGGCCCCACATCCGTTAAAAAAAATGGATACGTCCAATTTATAGTTGTTCCTTGTAATACAGTTTAGTTTCAAAATTATGGTTTCCGGATATGCACCCCACACAGAACAATGAAACAAACGTGAATCCTATTAACTACCACAGCATCTCACCAGGATCACAGGTCTGAATGTAATATTCTCCATTTTGCAATCCTTGCAGGATCAATACAAAATCAGAAAATTGTTCTCTATTTCAGGGTCCTCAAACGGATTGGTTCAAGTGTTATTTTAGCACTCCACAATGCTTCCCTTCCATTATTTGAATCATTTGGTGACCCTATCCGGTTAGACCATTTTACAAACAATACTGTCATGTCACATGTGTGTTGGTTAGAAAAGCGAAAGATAGGAGGAACCTTTAGGCAAAAGAAAAAAATAATGGCAGATGAGTATCGAAGTATAAGTTTTCTCTGAACCATGTACAATTTCTCAGATAAATCCTTATCTTAAGGTATTTAAAATGGCACAACTTGGGAGAACTTAACTCTTTCTTCATTGTTTCAAACAGGTTGAATTGAAGAAATCGTGAAAAAGGTATGTCATTTCCAAACCTGTACTTCTTATCAGGGGCAACAAAATATGTCAACGAATAATAAATGCATATCCGCGGACCACCAGAATATGCTGCAGCATAGAGATAGGTTATTTTAATGACCTTTTGAATTTTCCCACAAATATGAAAGAACACTCGTAGCGACTTTAATGTAACTTCTTTGAAAATAAAATGGGTTCACAAATCTAAACAATGTATTTTGTTGGTCCGGGAGAATGAAGATATATATATATATGGATATGAATTTGGATTGTTTTGTTATAGCAGATAAATGAAATCGCAGTAGTGCCTAAAATTTACGGTTGATTCATGATGACCCAGTGTCTCATTTTCTATTTAGAAGCATGGACAGTACTTCAATTACTAAAATTTACTGTATATATTCTTCAGGTGTGCACATAGCAAAACACGCCTTTATGTAATTTCCACATTTCTGCATCACAAAATGGCATATGCTCGTTCCCTAACATTTACGGTTTGAATATTTGAAGCACGCATTAAGTAAACGTCTGCATTTTTTTCACAGTACAGATTTTCAAATTCAATACTTCTATAATATGTAAATTGTATTGTTTTCCGGATTTCTTTAAATCTACACAAATTTGGGTGATACCCATCTGGCAGCTGTCATGAAAGCTGTGCGAAATGAGAAATAGACAGCTGCACAGTCCTACACACGGAACTTATTTCACAATCATGAAATAAATTGACACACTCATTTTCAGTCCCAGGGATGGGGCCCAGACCAGAGGTTTAAGGATTGCTGGCAGGATATTAGAGATAACTAGCTCTGTTTATGAGCACACCATTCCATGCACTGAACGCAAATGTATGTTGTGCATGTTTTACTTGTAGTCAAGACATACATAAAAAACAGACATAAAACATGAACTGCTCAGATAATTACTTGTTATGTTTAATCCTAGTATTTAGACTCTTTCTACTCGGTCAGTTAAGTAACAGGGAGCATAGTTAACAAGTACTGGCAAAGCCAATAGGTCTGACTGTGTAAGAATGTTGTATGGTAATGTGAAGCATTACGAATAGACAGCATGGCACTAGATATGATTTGTGCGGAAGCAAAGAACTATAGAATAACATTGATAGCCTTTAACAGGTGAAGTGACAGTTGCACTGTGAAGCCTGACTTAAAAATCAATGTAACTTAATCAGGTGTGTGCCCCTGAAAGTTCAGACTCAGGCAGCTGGATCCATAAATGAAAAGATCACAGCCGTGTGGAGGGCAAGCACTTTTTTTATGGAAGTACACAACTTCTACCCAATCAAAACATGTAATTTGACTCCCAACATGTGGGCGGAGCCAAAGCTCTTTTCTAGTGATGCTCGTATAATTAGCTGGCAACTGTTGCGCTGTCAAGCCAGACCATGTAAATGTCCATCCAGTATTACACAAAAGGATTAACTGGAAATGCTGCGACTCGTCCAATCGGTTCAACTGAAATGTTTTAATAATACATACCAGAATGTGATACAATTGTGAGTGGAAATCTAACAGCATATTTATTAGTGTCGCTGTATCGGATTTGATATCAAGGTTTCATTCATATTATGTTTGACCCAAGTTTCTTGCAAGTATAATTCACTCAATACCTGGAAGAATTTGTATTGGTAAAACAATGCAAAAATGTGAAAATCATGAGGAAAAAGCAACCACAACAACTGTTTCCATACATTATTCCCCATTTCCGGTGGAACACTTGGAATTAGACTAGACAATAACTGCATTCCACAGGGCTGTTTTGACTTTAATTCCCTACCTGATTTGAAATAATCCTAAAAGACTCAAAATGAGATATTTTCCTCAAATTGAGTTACTGGGTAACAAGATGGTTGTAATGATAAATAATTTAGCTGCAGGACCGCATTTAGGGCCATAATTATAAAAATGTAACGCAGCAAGTCACCTCGCTGCATTACAGAGAAAGGGAAGGAATGCACCATATTTATCACAATATAGCGCATTCCAGCCTTTAACCAGCGCTGGTGCGCATTGCGCTGCCTACAGCCAATGCAGGCACTCTTGCACCGTGGTGCAAGGGTGCCTACTTCATAAGGAGGATTGTTTTTGTACAGGAAGGGACACCTTCCTACACAAAACAATCCCCTGTGGCATTTTCCTATTTCTACCTGTGCTGCAGAACACAACACACATAGAAAGAGGTAACAACGAGAAGAAATATAGATATTTTTCCTTGTTATGCCTTCCCTGGGGATGCATAGCATTTTGGCACATTCCCAGGTCTTCCAGTAATGGTAAATCTGCAAATGCATCAAAATCCTTGGGGGTTGCGTGGGAACACCCATGCACCACCCATGGAACGCCTCCCTGGGGCAGAGTAATGCAACGCAGCGATTTGCGTTGCGTTGCGTGGCTCCAGATTTATAAAGCCACTCAGGGCCATGCAAGGTAGCCTTGTGTGGCATGATAAATTGCATTTCAATGGAAGCGTTGCTTTTGCACCATGGAACACGGTGTAAAAGCGACACAGCCCTTGATAAATATGGCCCAAAGTGTTGGATTAACTCTTTTATGGGACCTTGAATGAACAGTATTGAATTAATCTTCACCACATCATTCTGATGTTTTCAATAATCATATTGCATTTTATTTTGTTCATGGTTGATATCAATTGCCATTTTCAATTAACCAGCTTGTCTTCTTATATGGAACTCTTGCTAATCTGTTTGTATATCTTTTAAAAAAGTATGAGCTTTTACGGAGAAAGAAAAGAAATATAAAAAGTCACAAAAATGAATATATTGTCCTATCTTCCTTGGATTGTGTAATAGATGCATTTACCCTCTATGTGCATGCCGCAAAGCTTTAAATCTGCCAGCGTGACATTAACGTATATCTTGTGCCTTCCATAGTAGTTTTAATGCGCACAACATCAGTGAATTGGGACTTTAAAACGGGGACATTTGCCTTAAGTACTGTGGTATATTTGACTTGACAACAGCTTCGGAGTAGAACAAACAGGAGTCTTCTGCAAGATTTATCTCAATGCCCGAAGAGCGGCGTTTAGTGGTATGAGTGATTATTTATATATGAAGGGTACTTTTCCCCATTATTTCCAAGTCACAAATTTATATGACAAATATTTCCAACATGTAGTTTGCAATAAATTGAAGAATTTAACTGCATTCCAGGTAAGAAAGGTTGCCGGGCCGGTTACAGTTTATATATTATAAGTTCTTTGCAAAACAAGTTAAAACGTTGTCAAACACATAATGCATTGTTTTACCTGAACTATATATATATGTGTGTGTGTGGTTATAGATGTGTGTGTGTTTACATTTGCGCGCAGGTTCGATGCAGTAAAAACGAAAGTGGGCATTAGCCAACAAGCAACAAACAATCAGACAGTCATGAGTGAAGCAGCTCCGGTTTCGTCATCAGCATCTGACCTCAGTTCTGCCCCAGAAAGTGAGACAGAAGGGGAAATGTCAAGAGCTCAAGGATTGGGGTTTACAAAACTGTCCTTGGCACAGGAGATCGATTGCTTGCGCCAGGACAGGAGAGACACACTCAGACCAAGAGCCCAAACTGGTCAAAAAATGAAATCAAAAACAAAAGAGCCAATCAAAAACGTGGCGCAAGACGAAGGTGCAATCAGGAACGAAAAGCAGACGTTCAAAAAACAAGTAAGAGGCAGATGGAACCGCAAACAGAAGTAAGAAGCAGTAGTAACTCTAACACAGTGGTCAATTTAACAGACATTAATTTAACTATGGCGGAGAAACAAATTTTGTCTTTGGGACTGTCCTTTAGCCCAGAAAGTAGCTTCAATTATACAGAAACAAGGATGGATGTTTTTAGATTCAACAGGAAACTCAAATTACAGAAATTCCATACATTACGGGCAAGTAAAGATGTAGATTCCTTGGAAATAATGAACAACAGCCCACCTCTATTTACAGCAGGAGATGTGAGTTTGTTTCAGGACCTTAGAGACCTTCAGAATGAACAAACTGCTACTACTACGCTACTGGGCCTTGAGACAATGAACATCAGTGGGACGGTCAAAACTCCATTTAAGCCAAAGTCCATTTTTCAACCGATTATGCTACATGACAACTTGGATGTTTATCATGAACAAGTCACAAAGGAACTGAAATACTTGTATAAATCAATTAATAGCAAGAGGTATAAAACAGTCAGCACAATCATCGCTATATTCAACTCATGAAAAAGTTACAGAACAATGACAACCTCATAATAAGACAACCTGACAAGGGAGGAAACGTTGTTCTGTGGCCTCGAGAACTATACATGACAGAGGCCCTGTCTCAACTGTGTGATACTGAATGCTACAGAAAAAGTAATATCCATATTGTTAAATCTGCATGGAATGATTATTATCTTAAATTGTTGGCATGGAAAAGTGGGGGCTTCTCAGTGATGATGAATATCGCTTCCTAAAGAAAGAACATCCAGTTATCCCTGAGTTATATCTAATCCTCAAAATACATAAAAACCAAACAGACCCACCTGGTAGGCCAATAATCTCGGCCATCAATAGTTTGATGGAGAATACATCGAGATACATAGATTATTTTCTACAGGATTGGGTCAAAAAGTTACCTTCCTATTTGCAAGACACTTCAGATTTTCTACGGAAGATCAATGAAATGGCTTGGAGTTCTGATTTGCTGTTGATAACCATGGATGTAACCTCACTATATACATCCATTCGTCACCAAGATGGTATTAAAGCAATCAAGCATTATTTGAATCGCAGACCTGCATACTTATATATGCATAATAAGATGTTGATTGAGATGGTTACAACTTGTTTGGAACAGAATTTTTTTCTTTTTGACAACCAAATATACCAGCAAACCAGGGGAGTTGCTATGGGGGCCTGCTTTTCTCCCAGTTATGCCTGCTTACATATGGGACTGTGGGAAGAGCGGGCCCTCAATGACAAATTCAAAAGCACTTTTGAACAGCATGTGCCCCTATGGCGGCGGTATATTGATGATCTGTTTTTTATTTGGAAAGGCTCAGAGTCAAATGCCCTTAAGTTTATAGAACAGATGAATGATAACAGTCTCAATCTCCATTTTTCAGCTAACATCAGCAAGAATTCGGTCTATTTTTTAGATGTAGAAGTCTACATTAAAGACGGAAACATAGCTACCAAATTATTCCGCAAACCAACTGCTGGCAATACCTTGCTGCATGCCTCGAGTCAACACCCACGGCATTTAATTGAAAGTATCCCCTATGGGGAGATGCTTCGGGTTAAACGTATTTGCAGCAGCGAGGAGGAGTGCCATGCAGCTCAACTGACAAGTAAGCAACGTTTTTGGAAAGGGGCTATTCATCAGCAACTATAGACAGGGCTATTAATAAAACCATGTCAATCACCAGAATACAGGCCCTTACAACTAATACCAAGCAACAAGTTCCAATTACAAACCAGATGGGTCAATGCTGTAGAATTATTCTAACCTACAGCAGGCAACACCAATCTCTTAGGAGGATATTCAACAAATATTGGAACTTGGTTCGCAGTGATCCTATTGTGGGTGTACATCAACCGAAGAAACCACAGATCACGTTTAGAAGGGCCAGATCTATGGGCCAAAGCCTTGTGAGGAACAGTCCGGAAACTAGACCTCCTACTAATTGGCTAACTTCTCATAAGGGCTTCACTAAATGCCCTACCTGCAAAGCCTGTAAATATGCACAGAACATGACAAGTGTTCCAAGCCCCTTCAGATCAGATCCAGTTATGATTGGCAAAAGACTAACTTGTAAAACCGAGTATGCGGTCTATGTGCTGGAGTGTCCTTGTAATTTAAGATATATAGGCAGTACTAAATTGCCAGTGCATAAAAGGATACTCCAGCACATTAGAGCAATTACCAACAAGGATCAAGCATACCCGGTGGCCAGACATTTCGAGGAAAGCCATCACAGTAACCTGGCAGATCTGCGATACTATGTCATTGATTCAATTCCCCCATTAAGAAGGGGAGGCAATCGTGAAGCCCAATTGCGACTCCTTGAAACAAGGTACATATTAGAATTAGACACTAAGATACCCACTGGGCTGAACGCCAGTGAGGATTTGTTTACCTGTTTGTAGGATATCCATCTGGACCACCGTTTCATTTGTTTTGCCTGTTCAACATCAGCATTAATGGTTTTCCTTACCCTGATGCAACAGCACAGATGGTAACAGTTTCCCTTGTAACCTTCCTTAGTCATTATTGAATCATTTCGTATTTCCCTTTTTTATCTAAAAAGAACCATTCAAAAATAATTGTACATTTTAAGGCACATAGCACTTTATTGGAACCTTCGGGTCCAAGTGGTGGCACTTTATATATTTCACATAGCACTTTCTATTCTTGACTAGCTTTACATGTAATATGTATTCTGCCCACTAGGGCTTCATTGTTTGCACATTGCGTTTTTTTGCACAAAGAGGAAATCTAGAGTCATTATTTTATGAATGATTTTAGTTTAGTTCCTTGGTTTTAATGTGCTTAAAATTTTAATATAAAAAGCTCATTATTTTCTCACTTTCTATTTTAGAATATATGAGTAGGTTTAACCCCTTCCATGCTTATGACGAGCTGGACTCGTCATGGCACACAGTGCTCGTGTGCTCATGACGAGTCCAGCTCGTCATAAGACTACCCACGGGGAAGCGCTGGCGCTCCCCCGTGGGAATCCGATCGTCGGGTTTTTTTAGGAGGCAGGGGAAGGACTTCCCCTGCCTCCCCCGCCCCCTGCCCCCCCATCAATGACGTCAGCGCGCGAGGCGCGCTGACATCATTGAGGGTTTCCTTTCTTCCCCGACGCGCTGGAAGCCATTTGCTTCCAGCGCGTCGGGAAATAAGGTGAGTTTTGGCTCGGGGAGGGGGGTTTGATTCTGAAAGAGACATCGAGGGAAAGGAAAGGGTTTTCCTTTCCCCCGATGCCTCTTTTGTGCATTCCTGCTGCACGATCATGTGATCGTGCAGCAGGAATGCCCACGAGGGTGCCATTGTTAGCGTGGAGATGTGCCTTCTCTCCATTGCCACCCTGTAAAGTTAGCTGTAATCCTTGATGGAGGTCTCTGCACCCTTGATTTTCTCGAGCGCAATCCTCGTGTAGTTCCTGTGACCAGGAGGTTCCTTCTCCTCGTCTGCCGCTGCGATCCTGCTCTGACCCTTTATAAACAAGAGGCATGTGAACGGGCCTAGAAGCCCCGCTCGTTTGGCCCCGCCACACATACACTAGCGGTATGCAACGTATGCCCGCCCTTTCCCTACTATGATGGACAGCTTACTCAAAGGATCCCGGCGCTTTCGGCGCGGTGGCAAAGTTACAGACACACAGGTCACTGGAGACAATTCTTCTGGTCCTTTACGCAGCTGTAGTGTAGGAAAGGCATTATACATTTACCCAACGAGGTAGCACTTACTGATTAGCCAGTAGAAAGTACTCCAGTTGAGTAGAGGTATTGCACAAAACGGTGGCATGTTCGTGGATAAATATGCAGGGCAGATGTGCCTTCTCTCCATTTACACCCTGACAAGTTAGCTGTAATCCTTGATGGAGGTCTTTGCATCCTTCATTTTCTCGAGCGCAATTCTCGTGTAGAATTCGTGAGCGTGGAGATGTGCCTTCTCTCCATTTACACCCTGAAAAGTTAGCTGTAATCCTTGATGGAGGTCTTTGCATCCTTGAATTTGTCGAGCGCAATGCTCGTGTAGTTCCTGTGACCATGAGGTTCCTTCTCCTCGTCTGCCGCTGAGATCCTGCTCTGACCCTTTATAAACAAGAGGCATGTGAACGGGCCTAGAAGCCCCGCCACACATACACTAGCGGTATGCAACGTATGCCCGCCCTTTCCCCACTATGATGGACAGCTTACTCAAAGGACCCCGGCGCTTTCGGCGTGGTGGCAAAGTTACAGACACACAGGTCACTGGAGACAATTCTTCTGGTCCTTTACGCAGCTGTAGTGTAGGAAAGGCACTATACATTTACCCAACGAGGTAGCACTTACTGATTAGCCAGTAGAAAGCACTCCAGTTGAGTAGAGGTATTGCACAAAACGGTGGCATCTTCGTGGATAAATATGCAGGGCAGATGTGCCTTCTCTCCATTTACACCCTGACAAGTTAGCTGTAATCCTTGATGGAGGTCTTTGCATCCTTCATTTTCTCGAGCGCAATTCTCGTGTAGAATTCGTGAGCGTGGAGATGTGCCTTCTCTCCATTTACACCCTGAAAAGTTAGCTGTAATCCTTGATGGAGGTCTTTGCATCCTTGAATTTCTCGAGCGCAATGCTCGTGTAGTTCCTGTGACCATGAGGTTCCTTCTCCTCGTCTGCCGCTGAGATCCTGCTCTGACCCTTTATAAACAAGAGGCATGTGAACGGGCCTAGAAGCCCCGCCACACATACACTAGCGGTATGCAACGTATGCCCGCCCTTTCCCCACTATGATGGACAGCTTACTCAAAGGACCCCGGCGCTTTCGGCGCGGTGGCAAAGTTACAGACACACAGGTCACTGGAGACAATTCTTCTGGTCCTTTACGCAGCTGTAGTGTAGGAAAGGCACTATACATTTACCCAACGAGGTAGCACTTACTGATTAGCCAGTAGAAAGCACTCCAGTTGAGTAGAGGTATTGCACAAAACGGTGGCATCTTCGTGGATAAATATGCAGGGCAGATGTGCCTTCTCTCCATTTACACCCTGACAAGTTAGCTGTAATCCTTGATGGAGGTCTTTGCATCCTTCATTTTCTCGAGCGCAATTCTCGTGTAGAATTCGTGAGCGTGGAGATGTGCCTTCTCTGCATTTACACCCTAAAAAGTTAGCTGTAATCCTTGATGGAGGTCTTTGCATCCTTGAATTTCTCGAGCGCAATGCTCGTGTAGTTCCTGTGACCATGAGGTTCCTTCTCCTCGTCTGCCGCTGAGATCCTGCTCTGACCCTTTATAAACAAGAGGCATGTGAACGGGCCTAGAAGCCCCGCCACACATACACTAGCGGTATGCAACGTATGCCCGCCCTTTCCCCACTATGATGGACAGCTTACTCAAAGGACCCCGGCACTTTCGGCGCGGTGGCAAAGTTACAGACACACAGGTCACTGGAGACAATTCTTCTGGTCCTTTACGCAGCTGTTGTGTAGGAAAGGCACTATACATTTACCCAACGAGGTAGCACTTACTGATTAGCCAGTAGAAAGCACTCCAGTTGAGTAGAGGTATTGCACAAAACGGTGGCATCTTCGTGGATAAATATGCAGGGCAGATGTGCCTTCTCTCCATTTACACCCTGACAAGTTAGCTGTAATCCTTGATGGAGGTCTTTGCATCCTTCATTTTCTCGAGCGCAATTCTCGTGTAGAATTCGTGAGCGTGGAGATGTGCCTTCTCTCCATTTACACCCTGAAAAGTTAGCTGTAATCCTTGATGGAGGTCTTTGCATCCTTGAATTTCTCGAGCGCAATGCTCGTGTAGTTCCTGTGACCATGAGGTTACTTCTCCTCGTCTGCCGCTGAGATCCTGCTCTGACCCTTTATAAACAAGAGGCATGTGAACGGGCCTAGAAGCCCGCTCGTTTGGCCCCGCCACACATACACTAGCGGTATGCAACGTATGCCCGCCCTTTCCCCACTATGATGGACAGCTTACTCAAAGGATCCTGGCGCTTTCGGCGCGGTGGCAAAGTTACAGACACACAGGTCACTGGAGACAATTGTTCTGGTCCTTTACGCAGCTGTAGTGTAGGAAAGGCACTATACATTTACCCAACGAGGTAGCACTTACTGATTAGCCAGTAGAAAGTACTCCAGTTGAGTAGAGGTATTGCACAAAACGGTGGCATCTTCATGGATAAATATGCAGGGCAGATGTGCCTTCTCTCCATTTACACCCTGAAAAGTTAGCTGTAATCCTTGATGGAGGTCTTTGCATCCTTGAACTTCTCGAGCGCAATGCTCGTGTAGTTCCTGTGACCAGGCGGTTCCTTCTCCTCGTCTGCCGCTGAGATCCTGCTCTGACCCTTTATCCCCTTCGGTGCTTATGACGAGCTGGACTCGTCATGGCACACAGTGCTCGTGACGAGTCCAGCTCGTCATAAGACCACCCACGGGGAAGCGCTGGCGCTCCCCCGTGAGAATCTGATCGTTAGGTTTTTTGGGGGGAGGCAGGGGAAGGGCTTCCCCTGCCTCCCCCGCCCCATCAATGACGTCAGCGCGCTGACATCATTGAGGGTTTCCCTTTCTTCCCCGACGCGCTGGAAGCCATTTGCTTCCAGCGCGTCGGGGAAATCAGGTGAGGTTTGGCTCGGGGAGGGGGGGTTTGTATCAAAAGAGGCATCGAGGGAAAGGAAATGGTTTTCCTTTCCCCGATGCCTCTTTTGTGCATTCCTGCTGCACGATCATGTGATCGTGCAGCAGGAATGCCCACTAGGCACCAGGGTTTTTTTAATTTTTGTGTTGGGGAGTGGCCAAAAGGGCAAGGGTTGCTCCCCTTTTACGGGTGTGAATATTTTATTTATACTGTTAGGCCCACCTACCCCTTAGCTTGGCTGGTGGATTGTGTGTGGACTGGTGCATTATTTGCATATGTGATTGTAATGTTTTTTTCCTCCTTTTTATTCTAGTGTAAAGCTTTTGATTCCTGTTTGCGGTTTCGGCAGTTGTGGTTCTGCAGTTTTGCGTAATTGCATTTATTTGGTAAGAAAAATATTTTTGTTGTGTGTACTCCAAATGAGTATTATTGTCATGCATGAATGAATTTTTTTGTAAGTGGTGCCATAATGGCAGCATATTTGTTAGTGTTCAGAGCATGAAATTCTTTGCGATGTTTTGCATTGTCTTATGTGTAATTTTTTTTCTTCTTCTTTTTTAGTGGGATATTGTTGATCCTTACTGTGTCTGTGCAGAGTAGGTGGTGGTGAGTCTAGCTGCTTCTGTCACGTGAGTGGTATAGTGTTGGAGTATTTAGGTCTTTGTGATAAAGCTACATTTTGTTTATTTCTTTTTTTTTTACAAAGGGTTTGTTGTTGTTGACTTGTTTGACAAGTAACCTTTATTAGTAAGCATTATGGCTAGCCGTAGAATTACTGCTCAGCAGGTGGTTGGTTTGCTTCTTGAATCTTCCTCTGAGCAGGATTATGAGACTGACAGTGCGTCTGAGGGAGAGGAGGGAGGGGAAGATTCAGGCAGTGAGTTTTCTCTCCACATGGAATCATCGGATGATGAAGGTACTCTCAGTGCAGATGAAGTGCCTGATTTAGAGGAGGATACTACTGTGCCGATGGTGCAAGAGGCATCTGGATTGCAGCCTGGGGCTGCTAGGCTTCCTACTGGAAGTGCTGGACTCTGGGTTGATCCAAACATGGTGCAGCCGGTGTTGCCTGCCTTTAGTGGTTATGCAGGGTGTAGAGTGGATTGTGAACATTATTTGCCTATACAGTATTTTCAGTTGTTTATGGATGATGTATTTTTGGGTGAGATTGTTGAGCAGACTAATTTGTATGCTGAACAGTTTTTGAGGGACAACAGTGCCAGACTTAGGCCCCATTCTAGAGCTACCCGGTGGAGTCCCACAAATCTGGAAGAGATGAAGAAGTTTTTGGGTTTGACTTTTTTGATGGGTTTGATAAGGAAGCCGTCCATGAGTTCATATTGGTCTACCAGTCCCTTGATGGCAACGGCCATATTTCCTGCAGTTATGACTCGTGATCGGTATTTACTTTTGCTTCGGATGCTGCATTTTGTTGATAATGGTTTGGCGTTGCCACGAGATCACCCTGAATGTGACCGTCTTTTTAAGATTCGGCCTGTTCTTGATCACTTTGTAGATCGATTTTCAGAGATCTATACTCCAGGGAAATAAATATCTATTGATGAGTCTTTGGTGCTGTTCAAGGGCCGTTTGGTTTTTAGGCAGTACATTCCTAGCAAGAGGGCACGCTATGGAATTAAGCTGTATATGTTGTCTGAGAGTAGGACAGGATATGTTTTTAATTTGCGTGTGTACACTGGTAGGGATTCCACTATTGACCCCCTGGTTGTCCGTCCACTTTAGTAGGAGTTTCAGAGAAAATTGTGTGGGAACTTGCTAGAGGACTGTTTAACAGAGGCCACCATTTGTACATTGATAACTTCTACACTGCTGTGCAATTGTTTAAGGAATTGTTCAAAGTGGACACTTTTGCTTGTGGCACAATCCGCTCTAACCGTAAAGGTTATCCAAAAGAGCTTGTTTGCAAAAAACTTCAGAGGGGACAGTGCAGTGCCTTGCGTAGTGAGGAACTGCTAGCTGTGAAATTTGTGGACAGGAGAGATGTGTACATGCTGACTACCATCCATGATGAGAGTACTTCACCTGTGGCTGTTTGGGGTCAGATTGCTGAAGTGCGCAAACCTGTGTGCATTTTAGACTACAATAAGCACATGGGTGGTGTTGATAGAGTAGATCAGAGGTTGGAACCTTACACTGCTATTCGTAAGTCTTACATTTGGTATAAGAAGTTGGCCATCCATCTCTTCAATTTAGCAACTTTCAATGCTTTTGTTGTGTTCAAGGAGTGTTCTCCTGCGTCAAAGTTGACTTTTGTTCAGTTTCAGGAGTCTGTCATAGGCAGCCTTGTTGTTGTGGAACAGGCAAGTGTTCCTAGAGTTGGAGTGGTGGAGGATGTGGCTCGATTGAAAGATCGCCACTTTCCTGATCACATTCCTCCTACATCCTCAAAAGACTTTCCCACTAGGAGATGTAGAGTCTGTTGGCGAAGAGGTACGCAGAAGGAGACTCGTATGTACTGCCCTGAGTGTCCTTCTAACCCTGGGCTGTGTGTGCCTGCTTGTTATAGAGCGTACCACAAGCAAAAGAATTATTGGGAGCAACCATGAGTGGTAAAGTGAACTGCCTGGTCTGTAATGTTTAAGAATTGTTGTTCTGTTTCAAGGTTGGCATTAGTGCAATGTTTCTGATTTTGTGTTAGTAGATTTGTATCTATTTGCAATTTGTTTGTGTTTTCTTTTTTGTATAAAAAAATCCTAAATGTGATGGTGGTGTGTGTAGGCTGGTGCTTGGCTGGCGGTGTGCGTGGAGTGGCGCTCGGCTGGCAGTGTGTGAGTAGTGACTTGCTGCTGGTCACTACACACACTGCTAGCCGAGCGACACTCCACGCAATCCATCAGGTTGTGTGGTTGCTGTGTTAGGAATGTGGGCGTGTGAAAGTGATGGGCCCTTGAATGGCGCTGTCTGCTGGTGTGAGTGTTGCAATGTGATGGGCCCGCGGCTGGTGGTGTGAATGGTTTTGTATTTGTCACACGTATGAAAGGTGTATGAATGGCCTGTAAAGAGGTTGGTGCCTTGTCGTGGCTTTACAGCTCACGAGCTGTGAGTCAATGGTTCAGTTTCTCGTCCTTTCAATTATTAACAGTGCATTTCATTTTTGTGAAATCACTTGTTAATACAATTGTATATACTGAACCATCACTCACCCTCGTGCCAAATCCAACCAGTATGTGTGTGTGTGCTTGAGGATTAGATGGCTGTGCAGTAATATTTTTTTTTGTCTTTCTCAAGCAGGGTGTACCTTGTCCCTTTTTGTGAATGTTGTAATGTGTTTGTTTCGTGCCTGGGGGTGTGAATGGTCTTGTGTGTATCACGTATGAAAGGTGTGTGAATGGCCTGTAAAGCGGTTGGGGCCTTGACGTGGCTTTACAGCTCACGAGCTGCGAGTCACTGGTTCCGTTTTTGTCCTTTCAATTATTGACAGTGCATTTCATTTTTGTGAAATCTCTTGTTAATAAAATTGTATATACTGAACCATCACTTGCCCTCGTGCCAAATCCAACCAGTATGTGTGTGTGTGCTTGAGGAATAGATGGCTGTGCAGTAATCTTTGTCTTTTTAGTCTGTCTGCCAAGGTGTACATTCCGTCTAAGAATAACCTACCAACTGTAGATATTGTCGTAAACGAAACACCCATGGGAGTACATGGTGATATCTCTCTTGTGGATCCCAACAAGTTATGGTACCCACAATGTCCTGCAAACCTCAAAATGTCTGTCACATTTTCCTTGCAATATTGTGCCAACATTTTCACGCTGCAGAAATAAACAACACATTATCTCATTATGACCTGGTTTTGCAAGGGGGTCACCTGGGTTTTTGGCCCGGGGCTCGGCGGCCACATAGGGAAACCTACCAAACCCACACATTTCTGAAAAGTAGACACCCGGGGGCTTCCAGGGAGGTATGGCTTGCGTGGATCCCCCAACGTTTCCTTACCCAGAATCCCCTGCAAACCTCACTTTTAGCTGAAAAAATCACTTTTTTCGCACATTTTTGTGTGGGAAAGTGTGGCATCACTGGCCTCACACAAATTTCCTACCACCCAGCGTTCCCCCAGGTCTCCCGATAAAAATGGTGCCTCACTGGTGTGGGAGGCCCAAGTACCCGCGACAGGCAAGGGCCCACAACGTATTGAGGCGACCTCAAAATGGCCTTTCACAAAACCACCTGGTTTTGCAAGGGGGGTCACCTGGGTTTTTGGCCCCGTGCTCGGCGGCCATCTAGGGAAACCTACCAAACCCACACATTTCTGAAAAGTAGACACCCGGGGGCTTCCAGGGAGGTATGGCTTGCGTGGATCCCCCAACGTTTCCTTACCCAGAATCCCCTGCAAACCTCACTTTTAGCTGAAAAAAACACTTTTTTCACACATTTTTGTGTGGGAAAGTGTGGCATCACTGGCCTCACACAAATTTCCTACCACCCAGCGTTCCCCCAGGTCTCCCGATAAAAATGGTGCCTCACTTGTGTGGGAGGCCCAAGTACTCGCGACAGGCAAGGGCCCACAACGTAGTGAGGCGACCTCAAAATTGCCTATCTCAAAACCACCTGGTTTCGCAAGGGGGGTCACCTGGGTTTTTGGCCCCGTGCTCGGCGGCCATCTAGGGAAAACTACCAAACCCACACATTTCTGAAAAGTAGACACCCGGGGGCTTCCAGGGAGGTATGGCTTGCGTGGATCCCCCAACGTTTCCTTACCCAGAATCCCCTGCAAACCTCACTTTTAGCTGAAAAAAACACTTTTTTCACACATTTTTGTGTGGGAAAGTGTGGCATCACTGGCCTCACACAAATTTCCTACCACCCAGCGTTCCCCCAGGTCTCCCGATAAAAATGGTGCCTCACTTGTGTGGGAGGCCCAAGTACTCGCGACAGGCAAGGGCCCACAACGTAGTGAGGCGACCTCAAAATTGCCTATCTCAAAACCACCTGGTTTTGCAAGGGGGTCACCTGGGTTTTTGGCCCCGTGCTCGGCGGCCATCTAGGGAAACCTACCAAACCCACACATTTCTGAAAAGTAGACACCCGGGGCTTCCAGGGAGGTATGGCTTGCGTGGATCCCCCAACGTTTCCTTACCCAGAATCCCTTGCAAACCTCACTTTTAGCTGAAAAAATCCCTTTTTTCACACATTTTTGTGTGGGAAAGTGTGGCATCACTGGCCTCACACAAATTTCCTACCACCCAGCGTTCCCCCAGGTCTCCCGATAAAAATGGTGCCTCACTGGTGTGGGAGGCCCAAGTACCCGCGACAGGCAAGGGCCCACAACGTATTGAGGCGACCTCAAAATGGCCTTTCACAAAACCACCTGGTTTTGCAAGGGGGTCACCTGGGTTTTTGGCCCCGTGCTCGGCGGCCATCTAGGGAAACCTACCAAACCCACACATTTCTGAAAAGTAGACACCCGGGGGCTTCCAGGGAGGTATGGCTTGCGTGGATCCCCCAACGTTTCCTTACCCAGAATCCCCTGCAAACCTCACTTTTAGCTGAAAAAATCACTTTTTTCACACATTTTTGTGTGGGAAAGTGTGGCATCACTGGCCTCACACAAATTTCCTACCACCCAGCGTTCCCCCAGGTCTCCCGATAAAAATGGTGCCTCACTTGTGTGGGAGGCCCAAGTACCCGCGACAGGCAAGGGCTCACAACGTATTGAGGCGACCTCAAAATGGCCTTTCACAAAACCACCTGGTTTTGCAAGGGGGTCACCTGGGTTTTTGGCCCCGTGCTCGGCGGCCATCTAGGGAAACCTACCAAACCCACACATTTCTGAAAAGTAGACACCCGGGGGCTTCCAGGGAGGTATGGCTTGCGTGGATCCCCCAACGTTTCCTTACCCAGAATCCCTTGCAAACCTCAATTTTAGCTGAAAAAATCACTTTTTTCACACATTTGTGTGTGGGAAAGTGTGGCATCACTGGCCTCACACAAATTTCCTACCACCCAGCGTTCCCCAGGTCTCCCGATAAAAATGGTGCCTCACTTGTGTGGGAGGCCCAAGTACCAGCGACAGGCAAGGACACAAAACGTTTTGAGGCAACATCAACATTGCCTATCAAAAAATGTTTTGGGCCCTTGCCTGTCGCGGGTACTTGGGCCTCCCACACAAGTGAGGCACCATTTTTATCGGGAGACGTACCAATCTCTTGGGGTAGCCTCGAGCTATAAATTTAGTTTTCATGTCTATGGCTCGAATATCAAAGTCTTGAACATTGGTACAGTTCCTGCGAAGCCGCAGGAACTGTCTTCACTTTCTACCATTCACGGCTGATGCCGTGACTGCTTGCCCGAATTGGCGCGTTTTTCATCCGGTCGCCAGGATTATATAAGCGCTAGTCACGATTGGTATATTCACCTCTTGCTCGATTTTTCTAAATCACGCGACGCCCATCGTGCTGTGATGTTTGTGGGCGGCTTCCCGCACTAGTTGTGTGATTACACACATCTATTGTGTTTTAACATTCTGGGACTTCAGTTGCTGCCTCCTTCTGGTTATGCCGACAGACTGGGTAAGTTCAGCTGTGCATATATCGTAGCATGAGTCTGGTTCAGGGTTTTTTTAGATTACACTCTTTGATGCCTGTTAACATCAGTTAATTTCTTTTTACCTATAGTAACATTGTGAATCTTCCGGCTCTATTGACCATACGCTTCCTTTTAACATCATCAGCCACATTCTTCAAGCATTACTAAAGTAGGTATTTAACGTACATAACCGCTGATCTATGTTTAGATTCTTCGCCACACTCCTGTTCCCTGTGATACTAAAGTTCTCTGGAACACTCCTGTCTCCTGTGATACTAAGATGACCATAGATTTCGTAAGACATCGATAAGATTACTGCACATATTACAGTTGTCATGTGACTGTGATCACTCCATTAGCAATTAGGTCTTTAATTCACCTACTAGCATAGATACCTAATCCACTTAGATCCTTCTATTTTTAATCATTGATTAATTTAATCAGATGAAGATTAAGTATATACATCTCTAAATATATGTAATTTTTAATGTTTCAACTATCTTCTTTTGTTGTTTCTATAGTGGACCATAGTTATCTACTATCTGGCACCTTCATTGTCCAGCATTTGGTCCCCTATTTTGGACCGTTTGATGTGTACAGTACACGTTCAAGCCATCCTTGATCTTATTAGACGAAAGGTAATTCATTCATCTTAGTGATATGTCTTCTATTAATTAACAACTATTCCTGGCCCAGTCTCGCCATATCTCATTCCTCCTATTTCTTGTTGTCCCTTATTAGAACGCATTATTTCATATCGACTTTGAGGTTCATCATTACCCTAGAAACTCTTTCTTCTGTTGAATACAATGAGGTAATCGTTTTAGTCTATAAAATCATTAACCTTGCACTTGAGAACTATATGAAAGTTTTGGGAGACCAGACGTGTAAATCTTTTCATTTCCTCTTCATTCACTTGTAATTTATGGTACTTTTTGACTTCACTTGGGTTTTTTTCTTCTATTTACGACATCTTCTATTTTAACTGTCACATTCAGATGTGTGAATACTCAAATCTTTTTCTACAAACTCTGGTGATGGAATTCTATTACGATGTTCACTGTATTAAGTCTATTATGGTTTATATGTTTCAATGTGATTTTCATTGATTTGGAATTGGTGTTTTTAAACTTCCTTGTTGTTAAGTCTATGTTTAAGACCCAATTCTTGGGCTTTTTAAATAAAATGAATTTAGTAGGACCGTTTTGGGAATATTGATACATGTTACATTTATATGCACTCTGTCTAGGTTTTAAAAACTACAGCTAGGCACTTTGCCAAAAAAGGGTCATTTTTCACTGCGAAATTGAGGTGTGACCACGTTGCGTTTTGCGCCGTTTCCTGTCGCAGGCACTAGGCCGACCCACACAAGTGAGGTACCATTTTTCTCGTTAGACTTTGGGGAACGCGGGGTGGGTGGAAATTTGTGGATCCACGCAGATTCCAGAACTTTCCACCACAGAAATGTGGGGAAAATGTGATTTTGTTGACAATTTTTTATGTTTGCAAGGGATTCTGGGTAACAGAACCTGGTGGGAGGCAGTCAAGTCACCCCATCCTGGATTCCCCTGGGTGTCTAGTTTTCAAAAATGTATAGGTTTGCTAGGTTTCCCTAGGTGCCGGCAGAGCTAGGGTTCAAAAACTACACCTAGGCACTTTGCAAAAAAAGGGTAATTTTTCATTGTGAAAATGTGGTACGTCCACGTTGCATTTTGAGCCATTTCCTGTTGTGGGCACAAGGGCTACCCACACAAGTGAGGTACCATTTTTATCGGGAGACTTAGGGTAACACAGAATTGTAGAGCAACTGTTATTACCTATTGACTTTCGATGCATTTCTGCCTTCCAAATGAAAGACAATGTGTAAAAAATAAGTCATTTTGAAAAATGACCTATAATTCTCATGCTAGTATGGGTACTCCCAATTTCGGAAATGTGCAAATATCTACTGTTTCTAAAATCTACATTTTGTTCCCATTTCAGAAATACATAGGTGTCTTTCATAACAATTTTTCCATGTATACATTTTCCCAAAATAATTGCTATATACCCGGTACTTAAAAAAAAATCATTGCAAGATGTTGCTCAATTATTGGCTCTGGGTTCGTCGGGTTCTTGGTGAACCTACAAGTCCTATATATCCCCACAACCAGAAAGGTCCAGCGGATATAACGGTATATTGCCTTCAAATAGCTGTCATAATTAGAAGAAGTTACAGGTGAAAACGTTGACACAAATGGCTGTTTTTTTCAACTAATTTTCAATTTTTCCTTTATTTAACTGTTAGTTTCTATAAGGAAAACTTTAAGGATCTACACAAATGACCCCTTGCTGAATTCAGAATTTTGTCTACTTTTCATAAATGTATGGCTTTCCAGGATCCATTATTGGTTTCATACCCATTTCTATCATTAACTGGAAGGAGGTTGAAAGCACAAAAAATAGCAAAAATAGGCTATGTCCCAGAAAAATGCCAAAACTGTGTAAAAAAAGTTGGTTTTCTGACAAAAGTCTGCTTGTCCCTGAAAGCTGGGAAGATGGTGATTTCATCCCCACAACCCCTTTTTTGATGCCATTTGCAGGGAAAAATCAAGACGCTTTCATCTGTAGCCCTTTTTTTGCCTTTTTCCCCAAAAAACCAAAATGTAGCTGTATTTTGACTAATTTCTGGGTCCCCTCCAGGGGAACCCACAAACCCTGGGTACCTTTACAATCCCCATGATGTTAGAAAAAAAGGACGCAAATTTGGCATGGATACCTTATGTGGTCAAAAAGTTACAGGGGCCTAAGCGCGCACTACCCCAAATAGCCAAAAAAAGGCTTAGCACAGGAGGGGAAAAGGCCTAGCAGCGAAGGGGTTAACAATTGTTTGTGTAGAGGTTTAGGTCTCACAGAGAATGAATTACAATGTTAAACCAAATAATGATTCGTTAAAAAACAATACAATACGTGTTTTTTAAGGTTTTACTTGAATAGAAGTCACATTAATTGTGTTTTTTTATATATATATATTTTATATATATATTTATTCAAAGTCATATTTTACATTCATGTATTTATGCAAACTAAATTATGCCTTTTTTGCACATTCAAGATGTTAGGTCTGACACTGTGGGATGATGTGTATACCTTTTGAATACTTCTTCCATGTTTATAGAGTGGTCATATGGTTCAGACGTCACTAATGCACTGGCACTTTAAATATGGGTGGTAACATTTGCAACGCGTCATGTGATCAAGGCCCAGGTGGGGCTGAAACGCGTCATGGCGGAGATGCAGGGCAAAAAGAAATAAACTGATTTTGCACAAGGAACTTTGGGTCCGTGTTCGTCTGTCCTTGGCATTGGATACTCTAGAGACGAAGTCAGCGATATATATATATATATATATATATATATATATATATATATATATATATATATATATATATATATATATATATATGTAGTAGAATACATTGGTTGCACCTTCTTTCCAGGTGAGATAAAGGCTACTTCAGTTTTTTTTTAAAAGAATATTTATTTGCCTACTTTAGACGTGTTTTATTCTTCCGCAATCTTTTGTAGAAGAACAAGAAACAAAAAAATTGCTGCCTCTTTTTTATTAAAAACAAACCTAGAAGTACACACTGAGCTTATATGAGTGTTCGCAATCAAAGGTATGATTTACATTTTATATCCACACTTTGACTTATGTTGCAAAGGCCTCTTCTTTCACCCATACCGTTTGAGACCGACAGAGACACAACTATCTGAATTTCTATTTATGATGGAGATGGCAATCAGAGTTAATGTATTGCTGTCATGTATGTTACTGGCAATATTACTAAATAGTGCACAAAATGTTCAATTTATCCGTTCTCATTTTACTAGGGGACAGACGAGCAGCCAAGCAGCTCCAGAATGTCTGCAAGGATTTATCACTGAATGTGGAGCGCTGGCAGTCAATAACTATTCCACTGCAGCATGTTTAAAGGAGCACACTCAGGCCTCCTTTGCTAAACATTTTATTTTCATCACCTTCATGGCACACAGTGAGCGATCAGAGATCAAAATTGGTCCCCTAACCACACAGTATAAGAGCATCCGAGTTGCCTAAAATATATGCACACACTGTTTGAAGACTTAATGCTTCAACCTCAGAACATAATTTGAACGAGTGGTTGCAAGTGGGACTCACCAGCATTTTCCTCTGTAGACTTTGACCCAGAGCAATGTTAAGTAAATAACAGTCAACAAGCTTAGAGGTTTGGAGGTTTCCTTAGCTTTATTTCTTAGTCTCCAAAACCCTTTGCATCGGCAGGTACCACAGGCTGCGATCCAACCGACTTCAGAATATGTCTTACAACATTCCAAACAGAATACCTAACCCAACATTCTCTAGTGTCAACATAGTTCTAAACTCATACATTTTAACCTACGTGCTAATGCATACCCACTTATACACAGTGAAGCAAAGTCGAACACAACACATCCTCCCCCCCAAAATATATATAAAACAAAATAGACAAGAATACACATATAAAACTAAAAGCGCAACAGTACTAGTTATATTTACATAGAGAGTTAACTTATAAAAGTTCACTTTCCGGAATATGGCCAAGGAGCAAACTACGCTTTAGAACTCACACGTACAACATAGTCATCAAACCGTTTAGGTTTCACAGTCACTCTACCAGACCTGTTAGTGACAGTTGCCTTTCCACCCTCAGTGCAACGGCTAGCATAACCACACTCTTCTAACCTCAGCTGCCCCATAGGTGTCCTAATATCATTACCACCCTGGAACACATCTCCACCCAGGACCACCCCATTCTGACCGGCAGGCAAATCATCTTCTCCATTCGTACCTTCCACCATCTCTAGCTGTATTATGAACCAGCTTGAAAGTAGGCTCTCAAACTGAACCTTTGAACACTGCCAACCTTTTGGCATGCCAAACCTTCCCTTCACTGAACAGGGCAGAATTACACAGAATTTTGTCTACCTTCAATGGCCCCGAATACTTACTCTATTCCTTGCACAGAAATCTGCCTTTTTTCACCTTCACCAAATCACCCACCTAAAGGTTCACCTCCTTTGCCCCATGCAGGTTGTCATATCTTGCCCCCTAACTCTGTTAGCAGACCAGCTGACTCTCCTGGTTTTTCATAACCATCTCATGCTATCCTTAGTGCATGGAGACCTCCCTCTCCTCAACTCAAAAGGTCTATGATCAGTTGCATCACAACAAGTTACCCATAAGGCACCTATGGTTTTCCTTAATTCATCTTCCCAATTCATACCATTACTGCTGGCCAGTTCAATTATGCCCTTTATCACCCTGTTAAAGCGTTCAGTGTTTCCATTTCCTTCGGGATGATAAAAACCCTGGTCCCACCTTCCCAAGACACAGGGTCCCGAAATTGCCACATATTATTTGCACTCAGCCTTCCTCCCTTTAAATTCAAACAACAATTTACGGAAGCCCAACAGATTAATAGCCTCTTCAGTGAAACCAATTCTCCCTGCAAATAAGTTGCACCACATTTCCTTATTGATGATAGTATATGGTGACCCTGAGTCAGCCACCAATGCCACTCAAATCCCCCAAGCAAATAATATGCAAATAGGTTTCTTTCTGTCTTGCCCTTCAATCCCCAACACCTCATCCTGCACACACAAAACTTGCGGGTTGTAGGATTCTGACCCACGAGATCCTTCTCTTGTTTTCACTCTTCAACCACACTTTTCACTCATTTTGTTTTACGACAAACTCGGGAAAAGTGCCCTTTAACTCCATACTTTGTGCACTTTTGACCCATAGTGGGGCATTTCTTATCGTTAGTTAGGTAGGAAGTGCTACCACAGCGGTAACATCTACCTTTCCACTCCTCCATTTTTTACTTGGTTTACAGGAGGTTCCCCCACATTCTTCACCTCCCTCTTACTATCATCATGCTCACCTTTATCTTGAACTTTTTTCCTGACAATTTTAATCATTTAGTCACCTCCATCTTTTTTCTGGATGAAATGACTGCTCTAGCACACCTAGAAATGAGCTCTGATTTAGTTATAATCGAAGTAACTTGCTTCAGACTGGATTTGGCATAAACCCATAATTTATCCTGTAAACTGGGGTTGTTACAGTGCATGATGATCTGGTCCCTCACTAACTCGTCTTCGAGCCCCCCAAATCTACAAGACAAAGCTAACTTTCTTAATGCTGCCACATAGTCTTACATTTTTTCATTGGCTCCTTGTTTACTGTGATAAAATTTGAAACGGTCAATTGCTTACAGACCGTAAGGGCAAAGTATGCATCTAAATCAGCCAACACCTGCACAAACACATCCCCTTCAAATCACGAACAGGGTTTCTTCTCCATCTAGTTATACACCTTTAGCCCACCTGGACCCAGACAATATAGCAGTTTCTTCTTCTTCCTATCCAGTGTCAAATTTTCACTGTCAAAAGAATCAATATAGTTAATAAAGTATTCCTTCCACTCCTCCCATTTCAAATTATTGCCCTCGTCTTTTCTAATCATGAAAGGTTGTGGAGAAGAAAGATTCATCGAAGCTATACTCCCTCTACAATTAAAAGATTTAAAAAATTGCAAATGAACTGCGCACAATATGCACAATGGTGTGCACGTCCCTGAAAGGAATATGTCAATCGTTGCTGAAGAATGAAGAATAGTCACTTGAATACCCCAACCTATTTCATGAAATATATGACTTCTTTATTTTCTTTTTTTGTTGTTAAAAACGAGGCAGAAATACCTAAAATACAGAAAATACATGGTGTACCTTTCCCCGCAATCCCAGTTACAGGCTGTAATGAAAGAAAAAAAAAGGATGTGCCTGTTACCACACTTCCCAAGACAGGCCAGAAGAAATGAGTAAAGGTGTGGAATACTGGTGTACCTGTCTCTGCAAACCCAGTAACAGGATATAATGAACGAAATGAGCAAAGGTGTGCCTGTTAACACACTTCCCAAGACAGGCCAGAAGAAATGAGCAAGGTGTGCCTATCACCACACTTCTGATATCGGTTTGCAAATCACCGTTACAATGTGCAGCACTTCTTCCTGCTAGCGCGTAAATGTGCTAACACGACCGGATCCAAAATGGTCACCTCGATGTGCCTCAATGTGCTTGCATGCCTCCCAGGAACGACATACAGGCACATCCTGACTGGTGACACGCAGGGCTTCCTGACAGCTGGGAGAGTGACTATAACACACAGCAAAGGTTTAGCGCTTGTGCCAGGCATCCGCTCCTCACACACATGGATCTCAAGAAGGCCTAAATTCCAGTGGCCTCAAAAGTAAGTACTCCCACATGCAGAATACTCCTTAACTGACAGGCGCCACACATAAAAATCCCTGATCCTTGCTGATGCCACAGACAAACGCGTTCCCACACCAGCACCGGCTCGCAACAAGTATGATAACAGACAGTCTTACTTGAATCTAAACAGCTTGAGTTCGACATGGCACGGGCTCAGATACAACTCGTCACGAAAACTGTTATGTAAATAACAGGCAAAAAGTGTGGAGGTTTCCTCAGCTTTATTTCTTAGTCTCCAATTCCTTTGGCATCGACAGGTACAACTGGCTGTGGTCCAACCACCTTCAGAATATGTCAGAATACCTAACCCAACATTCCCTTGTGTCAACATAGTTCTAAACTTATACATTGTAACCTACGTGCTAATGCGTGCCCACTTATACACAGTGAAGCAAAGTGAAACACAACACGCAACAGAGAGAAAAACACAAAAGGGGGAAAGAAGGAGGAAGGGAAAGATGGGAAAACAATGACAAAGAAAAAAGCAGGAAGGTATTCTTTTCCAAATTAAGCACTGCTTCACAACTAAGGGGCCGATTACGATCTCGCTAGGAAAGCCCTCCGTACGACTTGGATCCGGAGGGCTTTCCTAGCGAATTGCACTCCGCGGGTCCGAGCGACCGATTCCGATGCACCAGCATATTGACGGACTCGGTTCGCTCGAACTGCCATTGAACTCTATGGGAGCCTGTATACCGAACGCGTACACAGGCTCCCATAGCAAAAAGGGGGGGTGGGGAAAAGCGTACACCCTGTGGCGGGCACCCCATGGTGCCCACCACACTGTGCATGCATGGACAGGGGGGCCCATGGGCACCCCCACGGGACCGATTCGGAGGGCCCGGGTGAAGGGCGGCCTGCTACAGCCCTCTGAAGTCTGATTCCCACAGCCGTTTTGTCTCGCTGAGACCGAGTAGATACGTCTGTCCGAATTGTGCATCGTACTCGCTCGTTCGGAAGCTGGCTCCATTGCGCGGCAAGATTCAGCTACGAACGAGTCTGACTGACAGGTTCGGAAACGATTCGGTCGACGCAGACGAGATGTTTGCACCGTACTTGGTCATTCGGAATGGGGGAAGATTCGGTCAGAAACATAGGCTCAGAATCGGATTTGCTCATTCTGGAACCCGTCTGGAGACCTTCCTAGCGAGATCCTAATCGGCCTCCTAAGACTGAAATGTGCCAGAAGCAAAGGATAGCACAACACACAACAGATTTTGAACAAAATGTGCATTTTTTTATTTAAAGTTCCAGTGTATGTTATACATACCCTTTCTTTTCTGGGCATGTGCTCATGCTAAGTATTATTAATATAGCACTGTAGACAACTTGTAACATGGATGTTAGAAGGTGTTGATGTTTATTTCCAGAATTTCCATGAAGATTTTGAGACTTTGCAGGTTATTGAATAATGATGAAGTAGGGAGGAGCCCCATAGAGGTGGTTTAACTCACATTGGGGTTGTAAGCATGGATTTAAGGTTCTATGCTTGCACAGTACCGCAACATGATTGAAATGAAGCTTTAACAGTGACTTCTGCTGGAGTACTATGGTACCTCTCAGGAGGGCCACACTGGGTCCAGCATGAGTACCGCCGTCCTAGCGACCTTTATTATTTTTTATTAATTTAGCATCTTGGGAGTGTCCCTTTTAGCCCCCCCTGCAAGTGCCTGGGGGTCAGGGTGTCCTCATCTTGCCACCTTATACCATTTTTCATAAACATTTTCAGGACACAGGGACTGAGCCCCTGGCACTTGTAATGGCAGTTGCACCATTTTGTTCTTATTTGTGGCCAGCCAATCAGATTGCCCAGTACCTCAATACTGGTACCATGGTACCGAAATGTCCAATAGCAGAAAAAGTTCCCTTGGTCTGTCAGAAGTCCGTACTTTTTATGTTTTTGTTTCTCAAAAACAGCTGAACAGATTTACATCAAATCACAAAAAGCATGCTTTCTGAAGAAAGTTCTAACTCTCTGCCAAATTCTGTTCAGCCATTTTTCTGTATCGAAGAGCAAAATTTGCCATGGGAATTAAAAGGGGAAATCAACGTTTTAAGAGCCCCCACCCCCTATTTCTTGGTACCCGCTTAATGGATCAAGGCAAAACTTTCCATAAAGGAGCCAATGTTGATTACATTTGTTTGGACAGTTTAGTGAAGATTTGTCAAATGGAGCCAAAGTTATTATAGAAAAAAAGCGCTCTTCCTATGGAAACTCTGACCAAATTATAACTACACTATGCCGTTGTCCAATATATATATATATATATATATATATATATATATATATGTATATATATATATATATATATATGTTACAACAAAACGCCCAAAAGCTTCAGGCAGCACTCGACAGCTAAATTCGCCTTCTGGCTCATTTACAAGGAAAAACCAGCCTCTGCATGCAGGGTAATTCTTCTCTATTGTGCCTACGCATTTCAAGGCAACAGCCTCTTCATCACGGCAGCTGGAAAATGTTACACGGAGTTCCTCATTGCTTACATCTTTTTATACTGCCCCCAGTGGGCCCGCTTTTAATGCGGTAAACTTGACGATGTATGCTGGGACATGTGGTCCAGGAAAATTATTAATTACCCTCAGTGGGTTCCGTGGCTCATTCAAAATTCTTTCAGCATTGTCTCTTTCAACAGCCCTCCAGTGGGCCCCGCGATGCCAGGCAGGTTTTAGTGATTCCACATTAGCTGTGCTGTGCGCAATTAGGCAAAATTCCAGATTGCACAGCCTCTCACCTTCAGAGATGGTGCTAGCCTGCACAGCAGGGCAGCCGTGTCTTTAATTGTTACAACAAAGCGCCCGAAAGCTTCAGGCAGCACTCGACAGCTAAATTCGCCTTCCTGCTCATTTACAAGGCAAAAAAAACCAACCTCTGCATGCAGGGTAATTCTTCTTTATTGTGCCTACGCGTTTCAAGGCAACAGCCTCTTCATCATGGCAGCTGGAAAATGTTACACGGAGTTCCTCATTGCTTACATCTTTTATACTGCCCCCAGTGGGCCCGCTTTGAATGCGGTAAACTTGACGATGTATGCTGGGACATGTGGTCCAGGAATATTATTAATTACCCTCAGTGGGTTCCGTGGCTCATTCAAAATTCTTTCAGCATTGTCTCTTTCAACAGCCCTCCAGTGGGCCCCACGATGCCAGGCAGGTTTCAGTGATTCCACATTAGCTGTGCTGTGCGCAATTAGGCAAAGTTCCAGATTGCACAGCCTCTCACCTTCAGAGATGGTGCTAGCCTGCACGGAAGGGCAGCCGTGTCTTTAATTGTTACAACAAAACGCCCGAAAGCTTCAGGCAGCACTCGACAGCTAAATTCGCCTTCTGGCTCATTTACAAGGAAAAACCAGCCTCTGCATGCAGGGTAATTCTTCTTTATTGCGCCTACGCGTTTCAAGGCAACAGCCTCTTCATCATGACAGCTGGAAAATGTTACACGGAGTTCCTCATTGCTTACATCTTTTTATACTTCCCCCAGTGGGCCCGCTTTGAATGCGGTAAACTTGACGATGTATGCTGGGACATGTGGTCCAGGAAAATTATTAATTACCCTCAGTGGGTTCCGTGGCTCATTCAAACTTCTTTCAGCACGAAGTCGCGCATGCAGAAATGCGTTTGTTGTTAAGAGAAATAAAGATCTTTTCGTAACTGCCCCGGGAGTGCTGGCTTTTGTTCCGAATACGCGGAGCATTGGAGCGTTGATTGAATACACGGAGCACCACCGTGGTGCCGGCACCCTGCCGCGAGTGCTTCTGACTTATGGTGTGAAGGAGCAGTAATATATATATATATATATATATATATATATATATGATATAACCAATCTTAAACTGTTGTATGTCAGAATTTTGTAGCCAACACCACATCAACATACCTTTAAGATATATGTTTTCAAGATAGAAAGATGTGGGGATAAGACTGGTAAATCTATGCTTACCTAAAATATACCTACCTTGTTATTATTGTGGATGATATTTTGGCCACAATATTTTTGTAGTACGATATTTAAAATACAAAATGCTGGTAGAATAACTTGAATTATATTTCTTTTTATGTTAGGTAAAGTCAATAAACCAGGGTTCCTACCAAGTATTGCTGATTGCTGTCTTTGTTGACTGCGTTACAAACCCTGGGGCTAACAATTACCATATTTAGGCACATACATAGAGTATATGTTCTCCCCTGAGGAGTTTCTTGGCACTATTGACAAGCAACAGATTATCATTGTGATCACCTGCTCTGTCTCACATAAACAATTTTATGTTAGGAGTGTTTCATTTTTTTGGCAGTAAAATCTGTCAACAGTATTTCAATTAGTTGTGAAACATTATAGTTATAGAAGTGCCACTGGCAACATAACATAAACATACTGTGTAATATGGACCTTACATCAAGTACCATGCAATTTTCCTCTGGCAAGTTTAAATACTTCTGGCAGAAATCTGTTTAGGTGATCCATCCACTGAGTCTTAAATATTTTTGCTCTTTATTAACAATATCCTGCCTTTAGTTTTCTATAAATTTTACATTGTGTGTACAGTAAATGGTAGAAAAAGAAACCATGTGAGAGGAGGAGCAGTGTCTGTTTGGTGTAGCTGCCCAGCGCAAGAAGCAGAGATGGGGTAGATAAGGGCCTGCCCCCCTTTTACTATGTCAGGCTCTGCAGGGACTTTTGATGGTTGGGCTGGGGAAATGCCTCTAAAGAGATGAGTGGAGTGAGACTGTTGTCGGGTAAATATTGGCATGTGCTGATCCCTCTTTTTCTAATGCTTTAACGTACAAGAGCTTGGGCTTTCTGAATAATGGAAGAAAGAGAATTGATGGGCGTGCCCATAATGGAAAAGTCAATAAAAAAAAAACAAGTGAAATGCACAATCTTGTGGTGTAGTCCATTTTATTGAAATAATGTATCCTCTTGAGTCTTTGGATTTTCCTTGGTTGTTAGTAATATCCCACAGAGAAAGAATAGATTAAAAACACCTTACCAGATTACTGGCAGTGATCCCAGGACAAGGGGAGGTGCAAACATGACAATGTCACATGCTTGGCTGGTGTTTTGGTAAACCAGAAACCCAGGCTAAAAAGGTGAGTGAGAGCGTGAGAACAAGGAAAAGAGAGGTGAGGGAGAGATAAAAAAGAGAAGGGGAGAGAGAGAGAGAGGCTTGTCTTGTTCCTTTCAGTCTATTTACAGGAGAACCATAATGAGAGGAGTTTATCTAATCGTTATCAAGGACATTGCAAACCAAAGGCCTTATGCAGACCGGACTCCATGAAAGAGAATGAAAGGAAAAAAACGGTGAAACAAGAAACAGGCCCTAATAACTTGAAGCAGGGCCTTCCATTCAGAGATAACAGTACACTAAAATGAAATCTAGTCAAGAAGCATCGTTCAAATAATGTAGGCTCAAATCCTTTTTAAAAACTCCCAACAAAGCTGATACTCTCTTACAGATAGAGCCACAATCCCTTCAACCGAAATAGGGTTTAAATCCAATAGTGGAACACAACTATTCTCATTAAGCTTCCATTGCTGCAACATAAATTGTAAATGTCACAATTTTGATGTAAATGTGGTAAAAGTGTAAAATGTCAAACTTAGTAATGTTGTGAAGTTTGAAGTGGAATTTTGTGAATGTAATAAGAAGAAAACTCAAATTGAAGCCACTGGTTAAAAGATAAAAACAATATAGGAAAAATGCTATAAGGATGAGGAAAGACTGGTAAAGTGTTTAAGAGTAAGGATTAAATATGATCGATCAGAAACAATAGAACATGGTGGGGAGGCTAGTTCCCAACCGGATGCAAGGAAATTTTGTGCACTCGTGGGAAAGGGCAACTTTGAAAAGTCACCCCCTCTTGCCAACAATATTCCACCTAACGCGTGGCAAGAGCACTTGGGTGCCCTGTACTTGACTTTCCACAGTCATGACATGGGCCAACCCCCTTTGATCCATTCCATTCCCCACATGGCCTTTAGTTTACCAGAGAGGAAATTCTGACCGCTTTAGAGGAAGCCCCGGGACCGGATGATATCCCGGAAGACCTTTTCCGCTTCGACAGGGACAATTGGGCCACCTATATATTGTCACTTTCTAATGATTTTGCTAGGGGGGCAGGATTTCAGAATCTTGGAAGGGGGCTGAAGTGATCCCTATCTTTAACAAGCATTTGCAATGCAATAGGTCTCGCATTTACGCGAGTTTAAGCTATTGGCATTGTAAATGACAATGCCTTTTATTTATGTTTTCGTTTTTAAAACATAAATAAAAGGCATTGTCATTTACAATGCCAATTGCTTAAACTCGCGTAAATGCGAGACCTATTGCATTGCAAATGCTTGTTTAAGATCTTGAAGAAGCAGAGTAAGGAGGCCAGGGTCCACCCCCCAGAGAGTGAGCTCAGATGAGCATGTGATCCATCAGGGGCATCAACCGGGAGAGGGGCGGAGCCGTCGAGGAGGTAGTGGGCTCACCCCCTCAGCCTCCCCTTCCAGCACCAGTGGAATTAATAAACAGGTACCAAATGCTGTCGAATCTTGCACCTGTACATGGAGCGGGCTGTAATAAGCAGTCTTATGTGGGCCCCACCAGGCAGTTTTCCACAGGGTGTACCTCTGGAACTATTTAGGGTACAAGGTCTCAGAGTACTGCTAGCTCCGCTGTAGCAGATTTTCTTGCGTCACTTAAGAGAGACATCATGCAAAGATCTGAGATCTTGGAACAGAACCACAAAGAGATAAAAGGTGTCTGTCACGCACTGGGAGATAAACTGTACAAACTGACTCAGCCTACTAATGCTTTAGAAGTGAGAATGGCCCAAGTATGCCTGGAGGTCTCCGAGAATGCAGAGGAGGTCAAAGCCGAACAAGAGCAAAACAAGCAGCTGAGAGAGGATGACGAGAGTTAGAATTACACTCTAGAAAGAACAATTTAAGAATCATGAATGTCCCGAAGAGGGTGGAAGGGCCCGATTTAAAAGCTTTTACCATAAAAATCCTGAAGGTGGGTTTTTTCAATAATAGGCCAGACCCTAATCTGGTGACCGACATCCAGAGGATACATATGAATACAATTTAGGCAGAATCCCAATCGAAAAACACCTAGAAAGATATTGGTGAATTTCCAGAACTATGCATTAAAGCAGCAGATCCTTTCATGAGCCCTAAAGGCAATTCGCTGTTATGCGAGAACTTCATGTATCAGATTAGGTCTGATGTTGGAAGGATTACTGGCCAAAAGCAGCGTGAGCTGGGTAGGTAAATGGAGGAGCTAAAGGGTCTAGGAGTTTCGGTCCAGTTTAAATTCCCGTCCAAGCTGAGAGCCATGTGGCAGAATGAGATGCATAACCTCAGGGGAGGGGATGAGGCTGATGAACTGATCAAGAATGTTAAGCAGGCAGGAACCTCCAAAAGCTAATAGGCTAGACAATGACAAGTAGGGGGAAAGACATGGGTGTTACGTCGGAATAGCTAGCTAGAGAAAGGGTTCTTATTTGGGTCTTTACTTTTTCTATTTTCTTATTCATTTAGGGAGGGTGATGGATTACTTTGTGTTTGGCAGGCACATATTTTTCTCTCCTTGGGGGGACCCTAAAAAGGCAGAAAGACATGCCAATATTAGCTGGGAGGGCTCGCAGGGGGAGGTTGCACGTGGGTGGGGAGCATTATGGTAAAAAAGCAAAATCCTCAAAATTAGCTGCGCCTCCTTCGAACATAGCAGTGATAGAAGGACTGCACTTGAAACCAGATTACGTATATAGTTCATGATGTCTTAATAAAGAGAATTACATGGAATTTCAATGGGTTAAGGGCCACGAAAAAGCAGCAAATGGTGCAGGGGCTCTTAAAAGGCACGAAGGTGCAGGTGATATTACATGAAACCCAATTAAACAAGGGGAGAAACGCAAGCCTTTGTCCCGACGAGCGCTGGGACAACAGAGCACATGGCTGGCAGCACACAATGAGCCGCGTGCACACATGCTCAGTCTGGAGCTCGCATGACGAGGAACACTGCACGAGCACATGTGGGTCCATTAATATACGGATGGGGGTGCTTATAAAACATTTGGGAAATAAAACAAACACAACCTGCAAAGAAAATAAAAAATCAGTTCATCTTACCTGTACATCATTGCAGATTTCTCTTAGTTCGGTCTCTGGAAAGCTTCTTTCCGGGAAGGACTCGGGAATCAATTAACACATTAAACCGATGTCGGCAAGATTCCAACCCAAGACCACAAATGAAACTCTCTTACACCGCCATGTTTCTACTCACGTGATCTTTGCAAAGTGCCGTTTTGGTTTTAGGGGGTAACTGTGCGTCCGTGGACTGTCGCGCGAAGCACAGAGGAATGGGACGAGTCTACCTTTAAACACAAAACTTGTTAAATTAGGACACAGGATGAGCTGGGGTGGGAAACATGGGAAAGCTTACACTACAGTAAAGCGCTACACAAACTTGGGAGGGAGCAGACCACAGACTCAGTACTTGTGTGTAAAAGGCCGCTTTATTGAAACAGGTGCGCATAACATATACATTCCTCGGCAACCGCCTTACAAAACTAAACCTCACTAAATAACCATGTACCTGACCCTAGACCCCCGCCCCCTCCCCTAAAATTTTCTTTGTCCCCGCCCCCACCCCTACATTACAACCTTACCAAATATACAACAATGCAACACAATAATAACCCTTTAACATCCAACCCTCCGTTAAACAACTTCCCCCGCCTGCTTTTTTACCGTCGTCAAACCCCGCTCATGCGTAACCTAACTATAACTTAACTTGCCTACCCTTCCCATGGCGATAACCCAATTCCAACAATAACCAAAAACCTCCGTCAACCCTGGAAAACTTCAAATAACCCCCGCATTGCACCTGTTTCAAGCGACAATACATAGCCATATCCCTGCACACCTGTCCCAAACAAAAGCCGCCTAAAGCCAGAAACTAAGAAGAGGAAAAAAACCCATAAAAAGCCGCAAAAACAGGCGGGTGGGAGAGCAAAAACTCGTCCCACACCTAAGCTCCCAGCCACCAGGTCACCAAACCTAAAATGGTGGCCGGGAGCGGGAGCCCAATCGCTTTATGATTGGGCTCCAATTGGGCTACAAAAATTTGTAGCCCAAAAATAAAATGGCCGAGCCGGCCCTGACTCCCCCCACACCCACAGCCCCTCCCAAACTGCCGGGGGGGGGGACCTCCCTGCGGTCGGCCACTCCCCCCAAGCCCCCCTTGGGAGGGAGGGTGGGGGGAGGGAGCAGACCACAGACTCAGTACTTGTGTGTAAAAGGCCGCTTTATTGAAACAGGTGCGCATAACATATACATTCCTCAGCAACCGCCTTACAAAACTAAACCTCACTAAATAACCATGTACCTGACCCTTGACCCCCGCCCCCTCCGCTAAAATTTTCTTTGTCCCCGCCCCCACCCCTACATTACAACCTTACCAAATATACAACAATGCAACACAATAATAACCCTTTAACATCCAACCCTCCGTTAAACAACTTCCCCGCCTGCTTTTTTACCGTCGTCAAACCCCGCTCATGCGTAACCTAACTATAACTTAACTTGCCTACCCTTCCCATGTCGATAACCCAATTCCAACAATAACCAAAAACCTCCGTCAACCCTGGAAAACTTCAAATAACCCCCGCCACCCAGAAAGCAGGGGGAGTGAAACTACCCCCTTTCTGCCCCCCAACTAGGCTGGCCGCTGACCTTCTACCCGGAATGTGCCTGAACTTTAAAACACCTTGCCAACACCTCCCTAATCTCCAATAAATAGAGGTCCATACCAATCCGGGATAGATGCACCCCATCATCCCTGAAAAATTCCACTGCCTCAAAACGTAGCTCCTTATGTGTAATTCTTCTAAAACCAAGGTGCCGGCAAAACCGAGACATTTCAGAGTTCACCTTCCTCCTTGCCCTGTCAATGGCCCTCGGGTTCAAAGCACCCCTCCACACTCTGCGCGGAACCAACTCTGTCCACAAAACGTGGCACCCTGCCCATTGCTCTTTTACAGTCGACAAGACCTTCTTCATGGCCCTCATCAACACCACTCCCTTAACCTCGCACAAATCGTTCTCACCCAGGTGAATCACCAACACGTCCGGGCAGCGCCCCTGCACCATCCATCTATTCAGGCACGGTAACAATTCCTTCCACCGCATCCCACCTTTCCCTTTCCAAACAATGTTAAACAGCCGGTCGTTAAACCCCAACATTGCCCCAAAATAGTACCGGCATGCCTGGACCTGTGCCCATTTGATAAAAGAGTGCCCCACGATCCAAATGGTCATTTCTTTCGCCTGGGGCCCGGCCACCGAACCTGTAACAAGAAAAAAGGGTGAGGCTCAAACCAAAGAGTATGACGCGTGCGCCTCCCCCGCATTCTGCCTTACGTAGCGACGGTAACAATCTGACGACCAGCGCCCCAACCTCATTATGTCCCCCCTGGCCCAGCCCCTGTTATAGGCCTCCGTTGCAGCCCCAATCCTGAAAGAGTGCGTCCCATACTCCGCCCCATCTACCCCCATGCTGCACAAGGCCTTCCTCAACACCATCCGCAGCTGGTAATCTGTAACCCTCTTCCCATTAGCATGTTGAAAAACCGGCGCCGGCCCCGCACCTTGTGACAGAGCATGCCAACGTCTCGCCCAATTTAGGGGGCACGTTGCGGCAGGCACCGCCGCTTGAAGCCGAACCCCTTTGCCCAAACCCCTCTGATCCGTTTTGGAACTGGCCAACCAAACATGTATCCCCTCATCCCCTATGGCCACATCGTTCCACCGCACCCCATTTTTTACGTTGTTGCCCAGAAGCTCAGACACCCGGAATGCCCCGAAGAACATCCATACCATAAGATTCGAGAAAAGACAGGCCTCAAAATCATCCTTGCAGACTGCCGGCAAAGCCTCAAGTATTCGCGATAGCTTCTGCCAGGTGAGGGGGCTACGCGCCGCACTCTCCCCCCCCTCTCACGCGCCCAACCTTCCAACATCCTCCTTCCCATTTCCCCTGCCGTCGGACTGTATCCCCATAATAGTTTCCCCATGAAGGCAATGCCCGCCAGCTTTCCCGCAATGGTCACTTTCGAGAGGCCCTTACCAATGAGTGCCAGAATGAACTGAATCACATCCTCCGCCCGACCTCAGTTCGCTTACAAGCCCCTGACGCCAAGAAATCCCGCCAGGCCAGAATGTATGCTGCCCATGTAGAGGCCGCCAGCGAGCCTACCACCAGTTGTAGCACCCTACGTTGCCTACATACCAGAGATGATCCGGCATTGGGGTCGGCGTCCTGTCCGCCTCCTTGGCGAGCCCACGGAATCTCCCCCACTGTGAACGAGACAAAGCATCAGCTATGTCATTGTCCACACCTGGTATATGCAACGCCCTGAAAGCAATGTCATGACGGAGGCAGCCAAGCACAAAAACCTGCAACAACTTCAGCATTTGGTCATCTCTGGCGGACTGTCTGTTAATGACCTCCACCACCGCCATGTTGTCCACTCGAAACAACACTTTCTTATGTGCCAACTCTTTGCCCCACAGTGTCAATGCCACCAGTAACGGGAAAAGCTCCAGGAAGGCTATGCTCCTCCCACCATCTTTCCACTGCTGTGGCCACTGCTCGGCGCACCACCTGCCCTGCCAGTAAAGGCCAAAGCCTGCCCCTCCTGCTGCATCGGAAAAGATCTGCACGTCCCACTGGACGTCCTCTTCTCGGGCCAATGGCACACCATTGAAAGACTGCAGAAAGACTGACCACATGCGCAAATCCTCCTTCACCCCTGCTGATAAGCGAACATGGTGGTGAGGTAAATGCTGACCTGCCAGCGCCCGTCCCAACCGCCTGCAAAATGTCCTCCCTGCTCTGACCACCCTGCAAGCAAAGTTAAGATGACCTAGGAGCACCTGTATGTCCTTCACTGTCACCTTCCGTTTAGACAGCATTCCGTCCAACAATTGCAACATTCTTACTCTCTTGTCATCTGGCAAGCGAGCCCGCATTACCACTGAGTCAATTTCAATTCCCAAGAAGGACATAGTCGTGCAAGGACCCATTGTCTTCTCGGGTGCTAGCGGCACCCCCATGTCACTCATGAGCTCATGGAAGGTGTCCAGGGCTGCCTGGCACTCCGTGGAGCCCGGTGAACCGACAAAGAAAAAGTCATCAAGGTAGTGCGTCACCAATGTGTGACCTGTGCGTCGCGTGAACTACCACTGCAGAAATGTGCTAAAGCATTCAAATAAAGCACAGGACATAGAACAACCCATCGGTAAAGCTTTGTCCACGTACCATTTCCCCTCAAAATGGATACCCAGAAGATCCCAATCATCTGGATGGACTGGAAGCAACCGAAAAGCCGACTTTATGTCACACTTTGCCATCCCTGCAGTCGCACCCGCGGTCACAACTAGTGACATGGCCACGTCAACTGAGGAATAAGAAACTGAGGCCGCCTCCTCATCAATGAAATCATTAACTGATGACCCCTCGGGCCAGGAAAGGTGCTGAATCAACCTGTATTGTCCCTCCTCCTTTTTGGGCACCACCCCGATCGGTGATATGATCAGGTTTTCCATTGGCCAATCGTCGAAAGGGCCCGCCATTCTCCCTTCGCGCACCTCCTTGTTCAGTTTCTCTTGTACCACCCCCCTATGTTCCTTTGCCGACTTCAAGTTGTCCGCCCACCTTCTCTGTCGTGGACCCCGATAGCCCAAATGAAACCCCCACTGAAACCCCTCAATCAAAACCTTTCCTGCTCCTTGATCCCCATACCCCCGCAGGCCCTCCACCAGTTTCGCTAGTCTAACTGGCGTAGGAGCTTTTGGGCCCAGTGCCCTGCAGGCCCTTGCCCCCCCTATTGCTCTGGAATTGCTGTGAGGGGATAGGGGTGCTGTTACCTGACTGCTGCCATTGCTGGTTTCCCTGTGGTTTGACGCCCCAACAGTTAACCAGGGGGTGGCGCTTCCCACACTTGGAACACTCATGCCGAAACCTGCAGTATTCCCTGGTGCATAGGCCTTTATTAAAATCCCAGCACGCTCCTGTCCCTGTTTGCGGTGTCCCTGCGCCTCCCACCCCTCCCCGGGTGGGCTTCCCCTGAAAGGGCCGGTACACCAATGGCAGCCCGCTAGCTGTGAACACCGTCTTACCACCGGTGGCAGACCCCATGGTGTGCTGCCACAAATCCGTGTCCAGTTCCCCCCATTTGGCCTCGGAGTCCCATGCCATGCGTGCCCTAAACTCCTCATCATATTGCACCCAAGCGTATCCGCCCCCCGTAATCTGTGCCTTTCTAATCACATCCATATATTTAAACAGGGCTACGCAGCGCTCAGAAAACCTTTCGCAATACACACTGGCGTAAATCAAAAACGCTGCAGTCCAATTCTCTATGTTCACCGGCACCTTAGGCCTTTTGGCCAGCTCATATTCTTCCTCTTTAGAACCCTCCTTGGACCGCACCTCCTTGTGTAAGAGCTTCAACAATTCCACGTATTCCCCTTTCAGAATACGTTCCTTGGTTGCCAACATTAAATGCGCCCCCAGGGGTTTCGTCACACCCATATAGGGCAATTTCTTAATCTTCAATTCCTTGCTCAGTAAGGGCTCCTTGCCCCCACCGCCGTCCCTGTATTTGTCCCGCTCACCCCTTTTCCCCCTTTTCCCCCTGCGCTGCGCCCCTCCTCTGACCCTACCCCGGTGTCCTTCACATATGTTCCTCTGTGCAGTCTCCCGTCCCTCAGGCCCCCCCCCCCTTCCCCCCCGTCCCCACAGACACCATTTTTGGTTTGGCCTGTGCTTTACCACACTCACCTGGCTCTAAGGAGGGTGCCCTGACCGGCGCCGACCACCTAGCCACTGCCTCCGCATGATCCACTGGCCGAGGAGCCCTCACCAAGGGGCCGCGCTCTCTCCTGGATCCAGATGCCCCTGCTTTCTTGTGCAGCGCCACCGCCGGTGCCTGTAAAATACTATGACACACATGAGAGGGCCCCCCCTCCTCATCATCCCTCCATTCCCCTTCTTCAGGGGTATCCTCGTCATAGTCGAGCACCACGGGCTCCTCCCCTTGGAGCAGCCCCGGCTCAAACTCCACACACCGGGCCTTACCGGGCCCCCCTTTCCCTGTGCTGGCCATAACGGCCCCCTTCTGTAATCCATGCGGGGGAGCCGACTGTACTCGCCGGTACTCCCCCCTGCGTTGACCTCTGTCCAGATCCCTCTCCACGGATACGGCCGACCAACATGTTGCGCTTGTTGTTGGGGCCAGCGAGGTCGTGCTGGACCTTCGTGTGCTGGCCGCGACGGGATCCCCCGCCGGTACGGGTTGCGCTGTGCAGGGCTCTACCCTCCCTTCACCTCGGCGTACGTGGGCCGCACCCTGCCCTACCGAGTCCGCAACACTGCAACGCTCCCTGACCTGCAAAGCAAAAGTTTGGACTGATGTGCTGGGACCCTCACCTCTGCCTGGCACCCCCTCACCCCGCATCCCAGCCGCGCCCTCTCCCGCTCGCCTGTCGCTGTCCTGTCCTAACTGGCCAGGACGCCCCGGAAGGGGGGGTCCCCCTCTTCCTTGTCCCCACTCCAGTCCAACATTGCCTGCACCACCGCGGAGGAGGGCCCCCAGCCCCGGCCCACACTCCCCCCCTTTTGGCACCTCCGAACCCCCCCTGGGCCCCCCGGCCCCCACCCTTCCCGCTGGCCTGCAGGACCCACTCGCCCCCCGCGCCCCGGAGCGTGAGGACCTTCCGACCGGCCCCCACCTCCCCCGCCCCGGACCCCTTCCGCCCATGCAGGGAATATATCCAACCCCTCCCAAGCCTGGCCCGTCCCCGCCGGCTCCAACTTCCCCGAAACTGCCCCCCCCTCCGCCAGGGAAGTTCCCCAACCTCCCCCGCCCCTCTAACAGGCTCCCCCTCCCACCTGGGAGACCCCTCCCCCCGGCCCCACTGAGGAAGCGCCCTGTCTGCCTCGAAGGCCCTGGTGGGAAACACGCCCTGCCAGTTCCCCCACCCTCCCACCTGTGCCCATTCCCCTTCCCCCAGGGAGCTCCCCACCACAGACAACCCCTCCCCCACCAGCCAGCCAGGCGGAGAAAATAGCAGGGGGCTATGATTAGGCCCCTCAACGACCTCCTCCTCCTCAAAGCCGGCTATCAGGGCTTCCCCGCCTGCCCTCCTGCAGAGTTGCATAACCGCCCTCCCCCAGATACTGCCGGCGGGCCCGCTGACAGCAACGCGCCCCTCCCCCCCGTGCTGCCGGCTCTCCCCTCACTGGCCTGTGTAAGCGCGAGGGCCGGAAAAGCAGGTCCGCCCACCTCCCCACTACCGGGGCCCACTGCCAACAAATTCGCAGAAAACGGACCCCCGGCCCGCCCAGCCTCACCCGCTGCATCACCCGCCCCCAGGAACTGCAACGCGGGAAACTCCGCTTGCCGCCTCGCCCTCCCTTCCGCTTTCCCGCGCCGCGGGCGCACTCACTGCCCTCTCCCGGGGCCCGGGCGCCGGGAGAGGTTCCATATCGCTGGCGGACACTCCGCCCCGCCCCGCCGCACCTCCGCCCCTCGCACCAGCCCGCCCAACCCTCCCGACGTTTCCCCCTTCCCTGACAGCATCACCGTAGACGGGGCCGCTTTCTTCTCATGCGGGCGGCCCCTCTCACTTACCGGTGATGTCCGGCGACGTTTGGTAGACTTGCAGGCGGCCACCGCCGCCGCTACTCCCGCCGAGGCCTGTCGCGCCGGGCGCGCTGGCCCTGTCCCCGCACCGATGACGAGGTCCATCCGGCCCGCCTCACTCAGGAGCCGGAGGGCCTCTAATACCCGGTAATCTTCCTGCGCCATTCCAAACACTTGCCACGTACTACCTAAGCTGAACTACCAAAACTCAAAAACTCGTCCCACACCTAAGCTCCCAGCCACCAGGTCACCAAACCTAAAATGGTGGCCGGGAGCGGGAGCCCAATCGCTTTATGATTGGGCTCCAATTGGGCTACAAAAATTTGTAGCCCAAAAATAAAATGGCCGAGCCGGCCCTGACTCCCCCCACACCCACAGCCCCTCCCAAACTGCCCGGGGGGGGGACCTCCCTGCGGTCGGCCACTCCCCCCAAGCCCCCCTTGTTAACAATTCATAAAGCATGTTTGGCAACACTATTTCCGACACATCACATTGCCAGACAATTTCCTATATAAAAGTGCCTCTAGAACCCAGTGCCGTAAAAGATTACGAGACGTTTACATATTCCTTTCCCAATAATAAAATGGATTGAAAACCTATGGCATCAACTTTTAACCAAGACAGCAGAATTAACTACACAAAACACCCAGAAAAGCAACATTTTCGCATAACATGCAACGAAAACAAAACGCATACAAAACATTTGGGAAATAAAACAAACACAACCTGCAAAGAAAATAAAAAATCAATTCATCTTACCTGTACATCATTGCAGCTTTCTCTTAGTTCGGTCTCTGGAAAGCTTCTTTCCGGGAATTGACTCGGGAATCAATTAACAGATTAAACCGATGTCGGCAAGATTCCAACCCAAGGCCACAAATGAAACTCTCTTACACCGCCATGTTTCTACTCACGTGATCTTTAATAAACCAGCAGCGGTGACGTCGGAAAGGAAACGGCCGGTCTAACAGAAGATATATAATAAGGGGACAGGGTTATAACAGCTGTTAACGCCCAACAGTGTGCAGGCAATAACAGTATTAGGGCCCAGACCCCAACCTCACGTAGGCAAACACACCGTCTGTGCCAGTCTGTTTAGTGACCGTTCTCTGCGCTTTCAATAAGCTTGGACCACAGACAAACAAGGGTCACAGCCTGCAGTCTACCTTCTAATTCCAGGGCCACGCTCTGCCTTCCAAGTGGGTGCTAACTAAATAATACATCTTTCTGAAGGTGCTTGTCTTTTGTGAACTGATTTTGTGAGCTGGGAGCCTGGAGGCCAGCCTACCTTAATGACAGAACTATTTAAAAAGCTAAACCACACCGCACATTTACACCATTGGAGGGAATGCCGTCCTGCTCTGCAATCAGCGCAGTTTATGGTGAACGAGGAATTATGCGGTATAATCCTACAGCCTCTAGAAGCGGCATCAAAGGAGGTTCCTCGGTGCAAGGCACGCTGATCCCCTGACTTGATCCTGAGCCTCTGACGTGATGTTCACAGGGCCCTCGGTAGGCTGAGGTAATGATGGGTGCGTGACACCGGGGCCCCTCTCCTGCATCCACCCCCCTCCCACTCTGCCCCCCCCTTTCCCTGGCGCTACCTAATTGTGGGCTATGAAGTGAAAGCATCGCAATGCAAGCAGGCTGCCAAAAACTGAGCAATTTACTCCAAGTTAATCCCCCGCTCATGACGCACTGCAGCCAAAATCTCCCCCGCATTTCTGCTCCTCATACAAAAAAGCTGAAAGATGCATTACACTCAGGTAATTAAGACCGGAAAGGACTAGGGAATCAATTAATAGATTAAACCGATTTCGGCAAGATTCCAACCCAAGGCCACAAATGAAACTCTCTTACTCACGTGATCTTTAATAATAAGAAAAACCAGCGGTGGCGAGGTCGGAAAGAAAACGGCCTCCATTGTCCCGCTGCCTCGAAAGTGAAAGTGGGCGTGGCCACTGAATTAAGCATGTCATGCTTGAGTTCGGAGAAACTCAATAAAGAAAATAGAACAGGTCCGGTGCAACAACCAAGTAAAGGGGCCAATAGCCATGGGAGGAATCAAATGACGACATGGACGTACTAAGGAGGGACTAACAAGCCTCATAATCAATCAGAAGACAGCATTTAGAAGGACAAACACACAAGTCAATGAAAAACATGGGCGGGGCTTCACTCCCATACTGAACTACCCCAGATCAACCCCAGAACAGCGCTTGCGTGCTGGCTCAGGGCTCGACCTAAAAAAGACTAGGAGGAAGGCAAAAAGTTCAGGGATGACCCTGCAAAAAGGGCCAAGTCCAACAAAACCCTTTAACTCACACAGGTTCTCTTTATTGACTGTACTAAAAGCCTTTAATAATTTTATTGCTATGAGCTTAATGTAGATGATTGCTCCTTTATACCTGTACCATAACTTTAGTTTAGCTGTGGTTCTTTTCAATGATTTACTCCGTTTTTAAAAAAGGAACACTGGTGATTGCACTCAGGAACATGTCCAGTGCATCCAGCCCTCAGCGCACACAACCTTCAGCCCTGCAAAGCGGGGTGGGGCACATGTTCTGGCAAGACACTGAATCTAACTGCCTGTGTGCCCAACCCCTATCCAATCCTGTCCTACCTTTATTGTAATGATTTTTCAATGCATTTTCTCTGTGGCCCATACCTAAAGGAGACGCCTAGCCTCTAACCAAATCTTGCAAATTCCAGTGGTTTTTCAGTTTTAATTCCTAATCTTTGCATCACTTTAACTGTGTTGTCTTTAAAGTGAAAATGCTAGGTACCTGTTGGAAATGGCCCTTTTTGCAGGGTCACCCCTAAACTTTTTGCCTGCCTCCTGTATTTTTGCTGACCTGTTTCTGTTGGTTTTATGACTCTGGGCACTTTACCACTGCTGTTCAGTGCTAAAGTACATATGCTCTCCCTTTGTAAATATGTCTATGTGAATTGGTGTATCCCTGATTGGCTTATTTGGTTTACCTGTTAGTCCCTAGTAGTGTGGCCTGTGTGTGCCCAGGGCTGGTAAACCAAATGCTGCTGGTGGGCATGCAGCGCTGGTTTGCGCCACCCACAGAAGCAGCTTGTAAAGTGTGTCTCGGACCTGCCACTGCAGTGTCTGTGTGCAGTCCAGAACTGCCATCTTGGCTGTGAAGTGCACCCACTTCCCAGCCCCTGAACCTTCCCTTGGCATCTTGTAAGTCACCCCTATGGTAGGGTGCATTGTATGTGTAAGGTAGGACATGCCTTGGTATGTGTAGCATGTCCTGGTAGTGAAGTACACCCCATTTCGTTTTTCACTACTGTAAGGCTACCTGTTCCTCATAGGCTAGAATGGGCAGTTTGACTATTACATTCTATAGTCCTAACTGACCCCAGGAACATGGTAGAAAAACGAATTTAGTATGCCTGAGCTCAGAATATTAAAATACATCTTTTAGTGAAGTTTATTTTTATATTCTGTGTTTGAAAATACCACTTTTAGAAAGTAGGTATTTTCTTGCCTAAGCCTTCCAGTGTGCTCTGCTGTTATGTGTATTGGCTGTCTGGTTTTGGAGGGGCAGGGCAGGCTGAGTCAGACCTGGGTTGAATAGAGAGATCTGCATTTAGAGTGTGGGGAGGGGTGGCTCCTTGACCTGAATAGGGCTGTGCCTGGCAAGGTGAATGCTGGCTCCACCTCCCACTGTGTGTCTGCTAGCAGACCCCCTCTTTCTGAAAGGAAGGATGCAGCCTGGTAAACAAAGTGCTCCAGGCCTGAGCAGAACTGGTTCTGGCTAGGTTCAGTGACTTGTAGCTTCTGAGAACAAAGACTTTTGGGGTATAAATATCTGTGCTAAAACCCCTACAATTTGTATTGCTTTTGGATCTGGAGAGGAAACTCTGTCCGTGCCACTGGAGGAATCTGCAGGAAGTGACTGTCCCTGTGCGTGTGTGTTGTTTCTTGCACTGGCCTGCAGCAGTGACCACTGGACCTTGAAGAAGAGGAAAAGGAACTTTTGAGAGAACTTTTATTTTTGTTACAGCAATTACCCAAGGGCTAGGAAAAGAGCTAGCCTCCTGCTGGAGTCTCAGGCACATCAGACTCCACCACCAACCTCCTGCTTCCTCCCTGCGAGGATTGCTATCTGCTGATGAGGCTCCTGTGAGTTCCAGGGCCTCTAGTTTGCTTCAGAGAAAAGAGTGCTGGAAATCGTCGCTAACGCACGTTTGCGAGCCGCTGCAGCCGAGAGCGCTGGAAAAATCATCGCGCTGCTGCCGCTGGGTGCTCGCAACACGAAACCATCGCTAACGCCCCTTTGCGAGCCGCTGCAGCTGAGACACGCTGGAAGAATCATCGCGCTGCTGTCGCCGAGCGCTCGCAACCCCCAAAGAAATCATCGCTTCAAGACATCGCTTTGCGGACGCCGTGCGTCCGCCATTTTGATCGCATCGCACCGGATTTCGTCGCTCCCTCGCGGAGCGCCATTTCTTCGCATCGCAACACAATCGCACACGCAACAGGATCGTCGCATCGTCTTCGCCCTCGCGGCAAGGCCTCAGCGCATCGGGCGGCCTAGCGTGAAGAAGTTTGTCGCATCGTCTCCGCACGCATCAGCAGATCGGCGCATCATCCTCCCTTGCGGCAAGGATTTTAACGCATCGCCGGCCTCGCGTGAGGAAATTCATCGCTAACACTTCTTTGCGACATTTTGTTGGTTTTGCTACTGAATACAGGTACTTTGTGAGAGAAAGGGTCGCAGAGACCACTGCTTTGGATTTGAACCTTATTGTTGCAACCTTTGAACGAGAAAGGGCGCAGAGACCCCTGCTTTGAATTTGAACCTTATTGTTGCAACCTCTGAACGAGAAAGGGCGCAGAGACCCCTGCTTTGAATTTGAACCTTACTCTTGCAACCTTTGAACTATCTTTGACAGTCCTTCAACAGCTATCCTATTTTTGACAGTATTGTGGCTTTTACAGTTATTGGTCTTGTGATAAATCTGCCTTTATATAAAGATACTTATTTTTTTATAACTACTTGTGTGGTGTCCCTTTGTAGTGTTCCTCACTGTGTTACTGTGTATGGTCATAAAAGCTTCACACACTGCCTCTGAGATAAGCCTATCTGCTTGTGCTACGTTACCACAGGGTATCAAGGAGGGTAGCCCTCTTACTCTGATTTAGGAAGAAGGGTCCCTACTTGGACAGTGGCCAGCTATTGCCAACTAGAGACCCCCATTTCTAACAGTACCCCTTCTAATAAGGGCATTGGCTATTTGCCCCATAACCTATGAATCACAGCTAAACAGCAGCTATGTTTAGGAATTAAAACTAAATCAATATCTAGTCCAAACAGCTATGTAAACCATAACTCACACATCAAATGTAATACTTTAATGTGTCACAAATAAAGCAAATCACACCTTCAATTCAACCTCGCTTTTTTCAGTGAATTACTGGAGTCTAATCATATACCATGTCTAAAAGATACCTGCGCCCAACCCACCATCGGCAGCCTACCCCCGTTGGACATGGCCTTCTGCTGTGCACAACTGACTTGACCTCAGTGCCTGGCATGTAGCCTATGCCCTGTGTTCAATCAGCCTTTAGGTGGCCAACCTCCACTTCGCACGGCTCCATGAATTTTCTGCCAGGTCCAGCAAGAGTCCAAAACCACTTGCTATCGGTACATGGACCTTTGACCATTGCTTTAGTTCCTTGGGGCAGTGAATCCTATGGCAAGATATTACTTTTTTTATATTAAACCCAGTGTGGTCCTTTTTGGCTCCCTCCACCCAAACAGGGTTTAGAGGATGCACCCCCCTTCCCCATTATATCACCTCCATTTTTATTTTTATGGACTGAAACCTCACGTCCTGTAGTGGTGACTACAATATGTTTTTCAAGTTGCAACAAGCCAATCAAATTATTCCATACTTGCAGACCCCAGTTTGGATTTGTGAATCTGAAACAAAGAACAGGAGAAAAACTCTTTAATTCTGTCAAATTTGAGTATATTTAAATCTGGGTCCTTTTGGTCATCCATGGGCTAACAGTTTAGATACATCTAACTTGATTGATAGAGCTCATGAATTTCAAGCCCTTCAGAGATACTTTTCTAATGCTAATCCCCCACCCCAAAAAAAAACTACTGAATGGATTTGCACCAAAACAAGCTCGTTTGGTGTGCTTACATTTAGCCATTTGTTTGTGTGTCAGCGAGCAAAGAATCCTAAAGAAGTTAAAATGGGAAATGCCTTTTTTTCATGTCCTGCCTTTTTTGCCCCATGATGAAGGAAGTGGCCCGAAAAGGGCCACCCGGGTTTTCTACAACCGCGTAATCGCCTTCCCCAAAATGAAGAGTCGGTCAGACAGTAGAGAATACAAAACAATTGTTTATTACCAATACTCTGCAGAGGAGTCCAATCTGAACTGCACCCTCAGATGTCTGCCGAGGGACTGGCCCCCCAACAGTCGGCAACGCATAATCATTCCTCCCAAGGGCCTCCTAACCACGCCCAGAATGGAAAGTTACCGGCTTAGGCCGAATATGAACAAAGGAGGCACAGAAGGATGGGCTACCACCTGCCAGATGGGTACACGCTATCACTATCTCAAGGTTGCCGAGCTGGATTTCGGCGTCTCCTAACGTGAGAGCAGAGCTACACACAAAGATAGGTATGCGAGGGCAAAATGGCCTATTCATTAGTAAGTCAGAAAGCAACCTTGAGCAGAAGAGAAAATAATAACTGAATACAGCGTTCTGCTGAGGCAAGCAATACGAGTAGTGAGGCCTGGTACAGACACAGCCTATTTGGGATTACGAAATACAAAATGGAGTCACACTTGCTAACTGAAGCTCGCACATTGCATGGATATCTCAGTGGGTTACATAATGTGAATACGAATGGTGTCTCATTTAGCCGCACACTGCTAACCTAATATAACGTAAAACGAGTATATAATGAGAATGGGATTTTCAAATCTAACAGACCCTCCTTTTAGCAGGGGAGGCTAAATGCTTTATTGAAGCTAGCTGGTAGGGTCTTTACAATTCTAAACAGGGAAAATAGAAAATGCATAGTGAGTGTAATATCTAAAGAAAATAAGCAACATACGTATAGCAATATATTTCTAATACTCAAAAATACCCTCATCTATCTGCATCATATCCTGTACTTCCTACATCATCATATTAGTGACTTTATCATTACGGCCTGGCAATTTAGGGGCAGGGGTGAGTTTACTCACACAATAGGTACAGCATGTTGGAAGACAATTGACACCTGCAATAGCTACTAGGAAAAGAAGTATCTTCCAACCCCAGGATGACATCAGGCCCCTAAAACCACCCTGTCAAGGACCATGAACCATTCTCCTGATGAATATCGGAGGCAAGCCTGTGTAGCTTCTGGATAGCAGAGTATACGTTAGGGGCGTGGTCTGGGATGTAAACGCAGCTACTGCTGCCTATGACGCTACAAGCTCCACCCCTATCTGCAAGGATGACGTCTAAAACCATACGAATTTGAAGAGCAACAAGTCTTGTAGCCTGAAGCTCAGCTGTGATGTTAGTGAGTATGCCTGCTGTAGTGTTGATGACCCCTTCAACAACCCTGGTGAGGCGACGAATGCTGACACTGTTATACATAGGTCCCCAGAGAGGCACAATACCCTTCATGGCATCCGTAAATTGCTGTAGAGTAGTATCTGTTTGATCGATATCTGCTGTGTTGATTATTCTCCTTACTCGGGACAAGTATACACTTCTCCGCTGCAGCCTATGGTCTTTGTGATAGTTGGACGGTGCAATGTAAACAGGAGGTAGAAGGAAAGAGACATAACACCGGCCAGACCATCCCCTAGGGAGCCAGAAGTAAGCCTGCTCCCCACAAACAAAGTATACATTAGGGGGGGTGAGCAAAGGTGGGCTACTAGTAGTGTTTAATCGATAAGTATAGTTGCAACTGCTCTGTCCTACTGGAATGATCCCAGAACCTTCGACACAGAAACTAGCTGCTGTATGAACCACAGGTACAGGCATGGCGTTATCTTCAGTGATATTTCGGGTATGGAAACATTTAAAATATTCGGTAACATTGAACCCCTGAAAATCCAACATTTCATTTTGCAGCCATGTGGCATTCTTGTTTCCCTCGTAAACATTCATGCAAGCATGTGGATGTAAGGTACCCTCCTTTCCTCCTGTCCCAGGTGTATAACCTTGGTGTACTACTATGTATTCCAACACTGCCTCATAATCAGACTCTGTCATATTCATAGCATCAGTATGATAATGTATATACACCATGGAAAGCAACAGGAACCATGCCTCACAACTACTTAGATAGGACAGTGGTAAAGACACCAGCAAATCATTCTTGTGCATAACTGAGGGGAGTAATCCACATACCCAGCAATTCGTGGCATTCGTCGTATTGTGTACTTGGTGAAGCATTTGCAGGAAGGCATTTTCAATCCAACATTTCATTTTGCAGCCATGTGGCATTCTTGTTTCCCTCGTAAACATTCATGCAAGCATGTGGATGTAAGGTACCCTCCTTTCCTCCTGTCCCAGGTGTATAACCTTGGTGTACTACTATGTATTCCAACACTGCCTCATAATCAGACTCTGTCATATTCATAGCATCAGTATGATAATGTATATACACCATGGAAAGCAACAGGAACCATGCCTCACAACTACTTAGATAGGACAGTGGTAAAGACACCAGCAAATCATTCTTGTGCATAACTGAGGGGAGTAATCCACATACCCAGCAATTCGTGGCATTCGTCGTATTGTGTACCTGGTGAAGCATTTGCAGGAAGGCATTTTCAATCCAACATTTCATTTTGCAGCCATGTGGCATTCTTGTTTCCCTCGTAAACATTCATGCAAGCATGTGGATGTAAGGTACCCTCCTTTCCTCCTGTCCCAGGTGTATAACCTTGGTGTACTACTATGTATTCCAACACTGCCTCATAATCAGACTCTGTCATATTCATAGCATCAGTATGATAATGTATATACACCATGGAAAGCAACAGGAACCATGCCTCACAACTACTTAGATAGGACAGTGGTAAAGACACCAGCAAATCATTCTTGTGCATAACTGAGGGGAGTAATCCACATACCCAGCAATTCGTGGCATTCGTCGTATTGTGTACCTGGTGAAGCATTTGCAGGAAGGCATTTTCAACATATGTCTGTCTATGTCTCTCTTTATGTGGGGGCAACATAACGAACAGATGCTCAGGTGGAGCCGGGATAGTCCCTATCAAGGTGTGCACAGGATGCTGTTCTTCTAAATACCATACTACTCCAAACAGTGTTATCATTACTATGAGGATGAACACTACCACTACTATCTTACTCTTAATAGACCAACTAGACCACACAGGACCACTCTGCCCTGGTGGTGGTGCCGCTAGGGGCTGTTCTTCTTCCATGACAGCATGGCCAAATAGGAACATGAGAAAAGCCTTAAGAACTGGAGCCACAAAAATACAACCGACCAGAGGGGCACAAGTTACCCAGCGTCCTTTTAGAGCCTCACTGGCAAGCTCCTATTGTTCATCAACAATGGTGCTTTGAAGCACTCCCTCGTGGGGGTCACGCGATCGCGGCCCTTGCTGGAAACAAGTCCTTCTTCTTGCAGGATAGGGCACCCTCCCTCCGTGGCAAGTACCCTCAACGATCCTGTTCAGTGTCTCAGGCAGTGCACCAGTGTTATTTACCCAAAGCTGACGCAGGCACCGCAGACGTAGTACCTACACCCTAATCTCAAGTCCTTCCCTCACTCCTGGACTGTCCCTCTGGCGCACTGTCCTTCTTTCGTGGGCGCAAGTTGTACCTGCCAACTCCAGGCACTGTTTCATCAACAAAAAGGGGTTGAAACTCAGGCTCAGAAAGGCAGGAGAACCCTGGTGCCTGTGAATCAGATGGGGGAGAAACTGGGGCTGCCCTTATCTCCGGAGGGACCGCCTCAAGCAGGGCGGCATCACTCTCTGCTTCCGTCTGCACCCCCCTTAGCTGGGCATCAGAGAAGAGACGAAGCGGGCACCCTTTCCCCTTCTTGATCAGCAATGCCGTTGAGCACCCACTTGTCGTAGGGGAGTGGGAGAGGAATATTCTTGCAATGAGTACCATGCACCCAATTTTTCCGGCCGTTGAGTTTCACCGCTGTTCTGGTGGCAAGGAGGACCAACAGGGGGCCCTTCCAGTGGGGCTCCAGGCAACTCTTCCTCTGGAAGTTCTTGACGAGGACGTAATCTCCGGGCTGTAGCTGATGCCCGGGCCCCTCTGGTACCGGCTGCAGTGTCTCCTGAATCTGTTGATGAAGAGAATGAAGACCTTTAGTTAACTCATACAGATAGTCTATAAGCAAAGGGTGCTCTATCTCAGAGAAGCGCTTTGGCCTTGGAATGCCCCAGATATTGGCAGGGTGACCAAACACTACCTCATACGGTGACAACCCTGTCCTAGAGTGTGCCGTCACCCTGGTGGATAACAAGGCCAGGGGCAAAGCATCTGGCCATCGCAATCCTGTGCTTTCCTGTATTTTTGCTAACTTCAATTTGAGAGTACCATTGTACTTTTCAACCAGACCTGCTGACTGGGGGTGGTTGGCTGCATGAAACTTCTGCTTGATGTGCAGACCTTCGCACACCAGTTGGATGACCTTGGAATTGAAGTGACTTCCGTTGTCACTCCAAATCACACGTGGCAATCAGAAGCGCGAGAAGAACTCTTTTAGGAGTGCCTTCGCAGTCGCCATAGCCGTATTCTCTTTAGTGGGGTAAGCATCAATCCATTTACTGAATGCACAAATCACTACCAGCACATACTTCAAATTGTTGATTCATTCCATTTCGATGAAATCCATCTGGAGAACCTCGAAAGGGAAGGAAGGCGGTGCAAAATTACCAGAGGGTGTAAGAGTACCTTTCCCAGGATTATGTGTCATACAAATCATACAGTGTTTCACTAAATGAGTGGCTACCTTGGAAATATTGTCATTTTGCCACACTGGGTCCAACACCTTACATATTCCCTTGGCGCTAATGTGGGCTGGGCCATGGGCCATGGTAACCACAGGAAGTACATAGGCATTAGGTAACATCCATCGCTGTTTCTCGGACTTATCAGTCCAGCACCCATCCTCATCCAGACGCCCTGTACTCTCCTGCCATATTGCCAATTCGTCTAGGGTTGCCTCGCTTTGTATCTCTTTGACGCTCTCTAATGTATCCTCAAACATTCCATTGTCTGGGACCCACCTAACCGGACATGCCACAAACATCTTTTTCATCTTCGATCTCACTGTCTCTTTAGCTGTTTGATCTGCATATGCATTTCCTCTACCAACATCATCTGTTATTGCTTTGTGTGCACTACATTTTATTATCGCTAACCTTTTGGGAAGTGTTAGAGCTGACAAGAGTCTATGTATCAATGGGCCAGTCTGTATTCGTAATCCATGTGATGTTAAGAATCCTCTCTCCACCCAGAGGCGTCCAAAATTATGGGCGACCCCAAAGGCGTACTGGCTGTCAGTATAAATATTGACAGTCAATCCCTCACTCAACTCACAAGCCCTAAGAAGAGCAACCAGCTCTGCAGCTTGGGCTGATTGGTATGGGACACGGGATGTCTCAACTATAGTGTGTAACGTTGTAATTGCATATGCTGCAGTGGTGGTGCCATCTGGTAGTTTGAAGCAAGAGCCATTGACATATAGTTCCCCTTGGGGTTCAGAAAGGGGAACATCAGTCAGGTCTACCCGTCCTTTCGTCTCCTCTTCAGTTCTGTACACACAATCATGTGCATCTGTGTCATTGCCCGTCGAAGGGAGGGGTAGTAACGTGGCTGGGTTCAGAGTGGCACATCTTTTCATGGTAATGTGCAGAGCAAACAAGGTTAGTTCATATCCAGTCAGATGTGCACTAGTAAGGTGCTGTGTCTTTGTCTTATTCAAAAGCGTATCTACAGCATGAGGTACCATTACTGTGAGTTCAGTATCAAGAGCGAGCCCCGCCGATTGTCTGATAGAAACTGCCACTGCTGCGGCAGCTCTCGGGCAGCTCGGGAGCGCTCTGGCTACGTTATCCAGCATCACAGAAAAATAAGCGTAGGGTCTTTGCTTACCACCAAAGCCCTGTGTTAAAACAGAAAGCGTGCAACCGTCCGCCTCATGTACGTAAAGCACAAAAGGCTTCTGGTAATCAGGAGTACCAAGCACAGGAGCAGAGCAAAGCGCAGCCTTTAATTGCTCAAAAGCTTGCTGGCATGCAGATGTCCAAGTCAGGGGTTCATGCACTTCTTTGGTGGTCAGGTAAAGGAGTGGTTTTGTTAGTAAGGAACAATTGGGGATCCAGTTTCGACAATACAAGGTAATACCAATAAATGCGCATACTTCACGTTGAGTCTTAGGAACAGGCATATTAGTGATAGCAGCTATGCCCTCAGGTATTAGCTTGCGACCCTCCTTCGACAGTAGGTGACCTAAGTAGGTGACCTCCTGTCGACAATATTGAAATTTGGAAAGGGACACCTTATGGCCATGACGTGCCAAATGCATTAGCAATTTAACAGTGGCATCTCTGCAACCATCCTCAGTATCAGAGGCCACAAGGAGGTCGTCAACGTACTGCAATAGCACATTACCAGTGGGAAGCACCAAAGAATCCAATTGACTTTTTAAAGCTTGACTATAGATACTAGGACTTTCTGTATAGCCTTGAGGAGCACGACAGAATCTAAAACTCCTGCCGGCTAAGGCGAATCCAAACAGATATCTGCTATCTGTATGAATTGGAATGCTAAAGAAAGCATTCTTCAAATCAATGACGGGAAAGAACTTTGCTGACAGGGGAATCATTGTCAATATCGTGGTAATGTCTGGGACTACAGGATATTGGGGCACAACAATTTTATTGACCTCTCTGAGGTCAATTACAAAGCGATAAACATCAGGGTGAGCATCAGAAGAGTCCAAGGGGGCCTTCTTGAGAATCGGAAGGATAGGGCTGTTACACACATTCGCCACTGTCTCCTCAACCACACCAGACTTAATCAAATCCTGTATTATTTGCAACAAAGCCCTTTCTCCTGCTTGTGAAATCTTATACTGGGGAGTATGTGGCAATACAGCATTGTCCTTAATCGTAATAGAGACCGGCTGGATATGGAGTAACCCCACATCCATGTCTCCTGCTGCCTATAAACTACAGGGTACCTCCTTGAACTCTGCGGGGAGGGGTACGTCTTTTGCAAAGCATTGTTTTGCGCAAGCCACTTGTGGCCCAACAGTCATGTAAACACCATCTGGAGAACAAAAGATGGTGGCATGTAATCTCTTCAACAAATCCAATCCCATCAAATTCTCCCCACAATTTGTCGTTAACACCGTAAAGGAACCAATAGTCAAAACAAGAGGTTTGGAAATGGGGCTAACAACCGGAATGCCTGAAAAACCTACCGAAACATTGTTTTGGCCAGACAGAGCTGCCCCTGGGACCAGCGAACGAGAAACAGAGCTATTCATAGCACCCATATCAAGTAAGAACGTCTTGGGTGTGCCCTGTAAATCCGCAGTGACATAAGGTCCCCGCTGATCTACAGGCACTGGAACCGGTCCCTTACCCTGTCCCTGGCTGTCCCAGCTGTGGGACATCCCCATCACTTCGTCCATGTCATAGTCGTCATGATAGTACTGCCTTCCCCGGTGGTCGTCGAAATAGTTCTTGCTCTGCTGATCATACGATGTATCCTCAAACTGTCCCTCTCTTCGGCCCCCTCCTCCTCTACATGTCCTCTAAAACCCCTTCCTCTAGGGGCCTCAACTTTTTGCAACAACTCCGGACACTCACTTCGCCAATGCCCCTCCTTTTTACAGTACGCACATTGCTTGTACTCTACGGGCGCACCCAATGTACTGTTCCGGTCAGACTGGGATCCCCGCTGAGCGGGACCCGAACCCCTTCCTCTACCATTCCCCCTTGCCACCTGCTGCATCAACACCCTCGTCTTCAACTCCTTTGACTTTTTCTCCACCTTCTCTTTGTCCTCATTCTCCCTATGCTCGTAGTACTGTGCCATACTCAATATTCCTGATGGGGAGGAGGTGGTCCAAGTGCTTTCTGATGCCTGCAACCTAGTCGCAATCTCAGGAAGCAAATTAGTGACAAACCTGTTGATGAACAGACGAACACCACCCTCCTGCGATAGATCCTGACCACTAAAATCCAGAAACACCCCTTCAAACCTAGTAAAGAAATCGGACACACTTTCATCCTTCTTCTGACGACATGCAGTCAACTTGTCCCAATCCACTCGTCTCGGCGGGATAAGGGAATGCATGTAAGTGATATTACGTCCCGGCAAGGCTAATAGCTCCGCTTTCGGCTTCTCGCCGGGCTTGCGCTCCTTATCCCATGCCCTAATCTCATCCCATGTTCCACCCAATTCCACCACATGATCCTGCATATGCACCTGCCTCCATATATCTACTGGTACTAAAAGGCCGAAAAACAACTCTATATCAGCTAATGTCATCACTGTGGAGGAGGACGCCTCCGTCAATTCTTTATAGTACGCTGTTGGATTTTTCCGAGGGTCCGGTAACTGTCCTTTTAGGGATATTACCTCACTCCTCTTCCAAGGAGTGTAGATCCACTGTTCCTGGAAATGGGCCGCCACTCGTGGGCGAGTAACAATATTATTCCCATCTCGCAACTCTGGTATTTCGGGAAGGTAAATGGGATGAACTTCCCTCATGGGGAACTGTGACACTGTTTTCGGGACCTTCTGAAGCAATCTACCCCGATAACCCACCAATGTCGTCACTTTACTGAAAACCTCATTTGGGGCCATATCTGTAGTATATACCCTGTCCCGAATGTCATAAATTATCTGCGGTGCAATACCCTTGAAACACTGTTTCCACAATCCTATCAGTGTGGCCGACATATGCTTAAGAGCATGTTGCTGTATAAACGGCTCGTAATCTTTCATCACGCTCCACACATCTTCCGCACTATAAATCGGATTCCGGGCCCACTGTGCAGCCTGGTCAGCCACCATTCTCTTTTCCTCATCACCCACAGCAGAGCGCACCAACACTTTTTCCATGCGTTCACGTGCCGCTGCTCAATTCAATTCATGCACTCCACGCAGAGGCGTCTCAGCATTTTGCGATGTCTTAGGTAACACACTCAAAGGGGAAAGAGCAGATGAAGAAACAGGTACCATCGCGCTCAAAGAATGTGCCGCAGGAGTAAGAGGAGGCGTGACCAGAGGCACGGAGTCGGGAGACAGAGTAGAGGAACGGACGGCACCCACCCCTGTAACTGGCGAGAGTGGGGAAGAAGCAGGCGGGGCCAAAGCAGTAGAGCTAGAAACAGAAAGAATAGGAATAACAGAACCAGAGGCCGAAGACTGAGGTGTCAGGATTATGGGATATAGCCGTTCGGGGGCATAGGGAGGTGGGGGTGGAGAATCCAACAACTCCTCAATGAAAACATGACCTTCCTCTCTAACCACATAACACTTATCACTCTGCAATCGAAACTTCCTGTCTGCACACTCTATGCCTTTCTCGATCTTTTCTCTATCATAAGCTATTGCCTTCTGCATTATCATTTGCGTCTGTCCCTTCCTGGCTTGCTTCTCTGCTCTCATACGTCGTTGCTTCGCTTCCTTCTGCCATGTTCTCAAAGAATTAAACATCGACTGTCTGCTCTTTTTGGCGAACAATTTGTCCTGCAAGTAATTCAACTTTTGCTCATCAAATGTGCCAGTAAGCGGCCACTGTAGATCGACATTGTCCCTCGTATATTTATTCCACAACTTGCTAAACATAATAGGGCCAATGCCATGCTTGACGTATACATCAAAATTTGGGGTACCCTGTGGAGGTGCCGGCTGCCTTTCTTCCAATCGAGCTTCAGTGGAACAACACCGACATCCAAAACACCCTAACTTCCTTAGACAAGGCATCTTAATATAAGACACATACTCTGTCCCCAATCGACAAATAGAACACCAACCAACAAATGATCCAAAAACCAAATCAAAGAGGTCCAAAACCGTGCAAGACAGTCCGCAGACTGTACCAAGACAGGCTTTAGCCCAAGACCTTTTCAAGAATAAGCTGAATATCCAGTTGGCCTGGCAGATTGTTCGCAAACAGCCCCAAACCTTTTCAAGAATGGGCCGAATTTCCAGTTGGCCTGGTAGACCGTTCACAAACACTCTGTGTCTTTCAAGGGTCCGCAAACCCACCAAGTTCAAGATAAGACAGTCCGGAGACTGTACCAGACACAGCCCGTAGGCTCGTGCCGTTCAACCATGGTGCCACATTTTCCAAGAATTCAAGTCACTCACCTGATGCACTCAGGTCGAGCAATATTATTCTCCACTGCCGACTCTTCGGACCAAACGGTCAAATCCAAGATTCCGCCTTCTCAAGACTCCGGCCGGTGACCAATAGACGAGGCGTCGCCCGATCAGACGGGTGGGGCAGCCAAGAGAATCGGGCTCTTATCGTGTGGGGATCCCTGATCCGCCCGACCCACCGGACACCACCTCGACCCTACATCCCGATTACGGGCGAGTGGGGTCACCTTGCGGAGTCCCTGTTCGGGCGCCAACTGAAGGAAGTGGCCCAAAAAGGGCCACCCGGGTTTTCTACAATCACCTAATCGCCTTCCCCAAAATGAAGAGTCAGTCAGACAGTAGAGAATACAAAACAATTGTTTATTACCAATACTCTGCAGAGGATTCCAATCTGACCTGCACCCTAAGATGTCTGCCGAGGGACTGGCCCCCCAACAGTCAGCAACGCATAATCATTCCTCCCAAGGGCCTCCTAACCACACCCACAATGGAAAGTCACCGGCTTAGGCCGAACATGAACAAAGGAGGCACAGAAGGATGGGCTATCACCTGCCAGATGGGTACACGCTATCACTATCTCAAGGTTGCCGTGCTGGGATTCGGCGCCTCCTAACGTGGGAGCAGAGCTACACACAAAGATAGGTATGCAAGGGCAAAATGGCCTATTCATTATTAAGTCAGAAAGCAACCTTGAGCAGAAAAGAAAATAATAACTGAATACAGCGTTCTGCTGAGGCAAGCAATACGAGTAGTGAGGCCTGGTACAGACACAGCCTATTTGGGATTACGAAATACAAAATGGAGTCACACTTGCTAACTGAAGCTCGCACATTGCATGGATAACTCAGTGGGCTACATAACGTGAATACGAATGGTGTCTCATTTAGCCGCACATTGCTAACCTAATATAACATAAAAGGAGTATATAACGAGAATGGGATTTTCAAATCTAACAATGACCACCCACCCAGCCGTCCGTCTGTCCAACCATCCACGAAATATTACATGCATGCCAATGCAGTCATCTCTTATTTCTTCCTCTACACCAAGAAATAGGAAATAAGCCTGTAACAGACTTCTGTAAATATGAAAAAATACAAATATTGTAATGATTTATAAACACTTATTTACTTCTCGAACACGGATGTTTGGTGAACAAAAGGAAGCCTCGGCTGAACCCAAGACCACGAGTCAGGAAAGCAGCTCTTTCAGCATATTCCAAAAGAGGCAAATGTAGCGCTCACGTAATTGCCAGTCGCAAAAATGCTTCAGAGCTCACAGATATGACCCATAAATGGGACAGGCTCCTTAGCAGCTACTTCCGTAATGGCACCGCAATCGACCTCGTGCACTATGGCTACCCAAAGCAGAGGCAAGAAAAAACTGAAAATTGAGGGCCGTAGCGTGACCCTGATTCTGACGTGTTTGAAAGTCCCCCGCAAGGAGTCCTCGAATCCAAGGAGAAATGATTGCACTGCATTGTCTGCACCATTTTACATTATGTGAATAACAAATAGCTCTCGTTTATCAGAAACTCCTCTTTAGTGTTTCTTTTAATTCGCATGGTTCATTTTATACAAAGCAAGAAGACAGTGTTTTTCATCGAATCAAAAAGCACAGCACGAAAAAGTACTTTAGATGGACGGAGGGTCGCTAAGGGCCTGGCATCGCTAACAACATTCATTGATCTGCCTTACCTGTGTTGGTGGAGGCCAGGAGCAGCAGCTGTGCCGCCAGCCACACCAGCCGTGCCATGGCGAGTGAGCGCGGAGGGGCCGGTGCGGCCCTCTCAAGGTGTGCTGCGTCCGGTATGGTTGAGGTTTTCACCCCGCTCGGGTTTCCGTTGTTCGACTGAAAGATACAGGAAGGTGGTGGCTGCCTAGAGCCGAGGAGAACAGGGCTCGTCTGCGTGGGTGTCTGCGGGTGAGGTGTCGCTAGGGCAGAGTCTGACAAGGCCTGCGGGCCAGGATCTCGGGAAGCGCAGTATGCAGCAGCGAGAGGGGTGCACACTACAGGGCAGAGTGCATACTAGTCTGTGCATAGCGCTGGAAGTAGGGGTGCGGGAGCGGTGGCGCTTCAACTAGAAATGAAAGATGCATTACACTCAGGTAATTAAGACCGGAAAGGACTCAGGAATCAATTAATAGATTAAACCGATCTCGGCAAGATCCCAACCCAAGGCCACAAATGAAACTCTCTTACTCACATGATCATTAATAAGAAGAAAAACCAGCGGCGAGGTCGGAAAGGAAACAGCCACCATTGTCCCGCTGCCTCGAAAGTGAAAGTGGGCGTGGCCGCTGAATGAAGCATGTGGTGCTTGAGTTTGGAGCAACTCAATAAAGAAAATAGAACAGGTCCGGTGCAACAACCAAGTAAAGGGGCCAATAGCCATGGGAGGAATCAAATGACGACATGGACGTACTAAGGAGGGACTAACAAGCCTCATAATCAATCAGAGGTTAGCATTTAGAAGGACAAACACACAAGCCAATGAAAAATATGGGCGGGGTAGTGGGTGGGGCTTCTCTCCCGTACTGAACTACCCCAGATCAACCCCAGAGCAGCGCTTGCGCGCTGGCTCAGGGCTCGACCTAAAAAGGGTGATAGGAGTAACCCTTCCAACTATCGGCCCATCAGCCTGATCGATTGTGTCCAAAACGTTTTCTGTCGTTCGCTTCTAGCGAAGGTCCAGTACTGGATGGATGAGAATCAAATTGTCTCATCCCTCCAAGTGGGGTTTCGACAGAAAACGAGAACAATTGATCAAGTTTTCTGCCTCCTCCTCCTTTACTGGAAAGTGGTATTGCTGGGTAAGAGGAGTTGATATATAGGGCTCATTGATTTGAAGTCACCGTTAGACCTTGTGCCCAGGGACAAGCTCTGGCAGGTGCTCAGGGAGATGGGTATGCCCCAGGGCATCCTGGCGCTATTAATCAGGCTACATGAAGAGAATTTTGCCAGGGTAAGATGGGGCAGTCAGGGACATGTCACTGATTCCATTAAAATCCAGCGGGGGATCCACCAGGGATGCGTCCTGGCTCCAACTCTGTTCTCATTATACATAAATCAAGTTGTTTGAATTCCTATCTGCCATTCCAGCAGACGCTCCCTCTTTAGCAAACCAGAAAATTGCCACTCTCTTATTCGCAGACGATACCCTTCTTGTTTTCAAAACACCTATGGGCTTGCAACAATTTCTAAATCGATTCAAGCTTTCCTGCGATGAGAGGAGCCTAGAAATAAACACCTCAAAAACAAAACTGATGCTGCTGAACCCCCATAAATCTTTTAAAGGGAACTTTTCCCTAGAGAACATTCCCCTAGAGAGAGTGAGCTCCTTCGATTACCTGGAAATTAAATTGTCGGAGGGTATGGCCTGGAAATAACATCTCAACAAGGCCTACCTCAAATTCTCACAGATAACTGGGGCCCTTAGGAAAGAACATTGTCTCTCTCACACAAAACCAATTGCACCAGCCTTGAAATTATATAATTGTAAGGCTGTGAGTAGTGCCCTATATGGGGCTGAGCTTTGGGGCACGGAAAAAGCAAGCGATCTCCCAGCATCTGAGAATAAGTTCCTTAGGAACTTGGTGCCCCTCCCGCAAAGCACCCCACTTTGCCCATTAAAGCTCGATATGGGTATCAAACCAATCAATGATCTAGCGAAGCTCCACCCATGCTATTTTGGCAGAGGCTTGTTACCACTCCTGAATTGACATCTTATGCAGCCGCTTTCAATAAGGTCTGCGCTCTAGACACCATGAATAAAATAGGCTGGGTCAAGCACATTTGAAACCTCATGTCTAGCATTGGGCTATCAAGGCACCAACTGCCCACCAACTCACACTAAAAAACAAATCAAACTATTATACTGAGAATGGGTCGAGCAGAACGCATGTAGCAATAGCAAACAGGGCAGAATAACCGGAGAATGTAGATACTTCAAGGCCAGTCGCTCCTTAGAAAGCTATCTCGATTTTAACAAGGTGCCGGCTGATAGGAAGCTCTACATACAATTTAGACATGGCAGTCTGCCGGCTAACGCATTCACAAACTCTTGGCTGCAAAATGATGCCCATCCCAAAGGTTGCCCTTGCTGCCCTGCTTCGCTAGAATCAATAGACCATGTTCTTTTTGCTTGCACAGCATATGCGAAACCTATGGGAAAATGGCTAATCCCCATTTGTAGACAACTTGGAACTCGCGACTTCAGAGTGGCCTTGCGCATACTGAAATCAGACACAAGACCTTTATTCGTGTGTGCAATAGCAAAGTTCCTGGGCCACTCCAGGGGGATTAGAAGGAAAGCATCGACACCAGCCCCGATCCATCCTTGAGATCCCTGGACCAAGTTGGTGAAGGAACTAAGTGCTGTGATGATTTTCTTATTATGAGATCGATCATCTTTAAGGCCCATTGATTCCATTCTATTTTAAATGTAAATAGCCTCCCCTTATCCTCATATAATAATTTTAAAAGGCTGGTTGTAACCCTTCACTATTTACTATGAATTGAACTGCATGCAATAATATGCTATTTTTACAAATCGCGATATAGGATGATCAAGCTTGTACTGATGAATTATTGTGTTTTAATTGCACGAAGATTCACACTTATATGTATGTATTGTAAACCCTTGCTGTTTAATGTTTACGCATGTACTTTTAAGGTCTTATGACCGAATTAAGTTTTTAATGGGAATAGAACATGGTGGTTCAATAGAAGCCTACGGGAATTTTTGAAATGTTGAAAAAAATCACAAAATCCCTCTGCGGCAGTCATATCAGGACCTAGAGTGTTATTATTATTATTATTAAAATTCAAAGTTTTTGTGATTGAAACATTTATGGAACAGAAATCAATGCTGTATAATGAGGTTAGAAGTTGTATGTGCACATGGCTCACCTTCCACCCCACGAGTACGAGTACCTAGGGAAATGCAGTTTGAACAATGGCATTCTGTTGCCTGGTGAAAGATTTTTAGATGTGCATTTGCGTTTCTCTTAGTTTGATTCAGTGGATCCTATTTGCCAGGTGTATCCTGTGAGGTGGGCACCTTGCCAGATACCTTTGGTTTGATGCTTCAATTAGTGTCCTTTGCAGTGTATGAAATTCTCCAATTTGGAGGAAGCTATTCTTGAGCCCAATAGCATCACTCCTTGCTCAGGATTCCTCAATCTTCCAAAATCTGCAAAATTGGATCTATGACCAGCACAAAATAGAAATTCTCCCAAAATGAAAATTACAATGCACAGGTTAGGTTTTGTTTTCAAGTACTTTCGTGTGCTGGCTCCTTTGGCAAGGCATCAGTGGCCTCCCTACAACTGGAAACAGATCCACTAAGTCATCCCAGCTCCTAACCTTTCAAATGAGAGTTTTCCAAATACTCTTCAGTCTCCTTCCTTCAGGCCCAGGCACCTTGGGAATCGGGAGACAAGATGCCCATCAGGTTAAAACCTATCCCCAGTAACCTTAGAGGTATACAAAGTAGATTGTCTTCCACCACCCTGGAGCATGTTCCTGTAAGCAGGGTTTAAAGCTAAGGGTTGGGATAACTCTGCTACTTTTGATTCTTTTCTATAGAAAAGCAGGAACATTTTCCCATCCTCTTCTATTCTGATATGATGAGAAATGGTCTCTGCAAAGGTTGGTAAAAGGGTTTAGCTAGAATGATATTAGCAGGAAACCATGAATCTATCCTTATTTATCCCAAAAGTGTCCCTTACTTACTCTCCAGCTTTATTATTGTTGGACATTTGCCCTTTCTGTAGGGTCACCCGGAACTTTTCTGTATTTTTATTGCACCCTATTTTTGTTGGCAGTAGAAATCTGTGGCTCCCCATGGCTTTCCCTGTTAAACATAGTAACATTTGCTGACACCTAATTTATTGACTTGTAAGTCGCTACTAAATGGACTACATGTACCCAGGGCCTGTAAATTCAATTCTACTAGTGGGCCTGCAGAATTAATTGTGCCACCCACTAAAGCAACACTTTAACAGCGTGTCTCAGGCATGGCACTGCCGCCCATTGCGCAGTTTTAAATTGTCAATTAAACTGGTAAAAGAAACCTTTGACAAGGGCTAAACCTTCATTTTTAATAACCTATAAGTAGGCTATCCTATTTTAGTTTGAAACCTATAATAACTACCCACCTAAAGGGAAATAGCCCTCACCAGTGTAAACATATAAACTCTGAAAAAACACCTGCATAACCGCAAACTAAATGCCATTCAAACAAAGGAAAAGGAGAGTGAAAGTAATTTTTACTTCTTTCTGCCTGAAGGGGCCAATACAGTGCAACTTTGTTATACAAGGTAGCAGCAAGAAATACTGGTCAAACTTTATTCTGCTCAAGTTTTGTTGTTTAGGGATGTCACAAAAATATTGTTTCTTCTTCCTTTTGCTTTTTTCAGTTTTGTGATCTTTGGTCTAAAGATGCAGGGTTTAGAAGCATGTTTTAGGTCTTATTTAATTATTTTATAAACTATAGAGAATCAGGAAATATCAAAATCCTATTTGATATTTTGGCTACGTTTGATTCTTTCACTGATAGGTAAAATTGCTGGTTTCGTAAGAATCTTTCCCAATATGTACCATCACATTTACCCACAGAGAATGGGTGAAACCATTTGATACATCTGCTCCTTTTTCTTGCGAGTCAGTATTGATAGTAGGTGAATTGCCAAGCACTCCTGGCTTTAACCCCTTGACCGCGATCGGAATTCCGCTCGTGTGCTGGACATTCCGATCGCGGGTGGGGTCGTGAGGAGCTCAGCTCGTCATGCGCACAGCGCTACCGCGCAGCATGACGAGCTGAGCTCGTCATGAGCACGGAAGGGGTTAAACATTCAATGCAGGGTGTGGTGACAGTAAATGTGAAAAGAGTGCTGTCAGCAAGCATCTGGGATAGTGGTGAAAACATGTCACCAGCCTTTTAGAAAACATGGAATGCAGTATCACTTGGAATGCTTCTGCAAAACGTTCATATCAAGTTCAACAAAGATTGGAGTGATATTGTTTGTGTTTGCAGTGATTCAGCTACGTATATGAAAAAGTTGTTTGATAAACTGTCAAAAATCGATACCTGAGCTGAAGTGCCTCCCTGTAAGAGATCTTTTCCACTTGCTAGATGAAATGCTGAAAGCACCTTTACAATCCTCAGAGTTTATGAAGAATGCTATTGACTTTGAAGTCCATTCTGGTCATCCCAACTGTGTCATTTAGCCGGTGGTTCTCAGTCCTAGAGCCTGTGAATGCTATATTATCCATGTTGCGAACGTTCACAGAATTTTTACTTAGTGAGGATGGCAAAGGCAAGAAATGTGAGGATCTTCGGTTGCACAGTGATGTGAAAAAAGTACACTCTAATGCATTCTTAGATTTTTACAGGAAAACATGACTGAGGTAGTGGCAATATTTAAAAAACTAAAGTCTGAAAACACCCTTGTCTACCAAGTGTTCAGCGTTAATTGGTGAAGATGTGAAACATCTGCCTGAGAGTAGGCTGGGCGACACTTTAAGTGACTTTGGCACTGCAACATGCTCCATGTTAGAATGCTTGCCACTTGGTAAGCAAAGAAATGTTTAGGAGCAATTCTGGAAATTTGATTTTACAATGCATGAGAAATAGTTTGCAATGATTCATAGAAATGTCCCTTCACCAACCATGGCATTTGAAGTCAATGTAGCCTCACTGTGGTACTCTGCACATGTTCTAGATCCCTTCTGTAAAAGGGAATTTTCTCTGAACTTTGAAAAGTACTGCTTATTTTTTGACCGCTTCAATAACTTAGGGCATCTGCGCCCATTTTAACGCATATGTTGCTGAAGCTGTCCCAAAGAATCTCAATCTTCAGTTGCACCAGTATTGTCATGGAAAGCTATGAGTGCCCAAAGTTAGCAAATTGAACTCGCTGTTTTGGCATTGCCCGTCTCAAGTGCCAATGCTGAGAGGGCCTTTTCACAGATAAAAGCTTACATGGGAAGGAAAGAGCGAGTGTGCATGTACAAAGACTTTAAAAAAAACGGGGAGAAACCCTTCTATTCAGAAAAGGGACTGGGTAATCAACACAAAAAAACACAAGGGTCCGTATTCTCTATATACACTAATTTGGATCATGGGCATTACACAGTGTTGTGACTAATGATCACAAAGGTAAATGCATTAAAGTATACAGTATTCAAACAAAAGAGTCAGTATCACATGAAAAAACCAATAACAAACTAAATGGGACATATCAAATTTATTCCATAAAAAACACAAATAAAGTTAAAAACATTTCATATTATAATACAATATTGCACTAAAATACATTACAAGAAAACAAAAAGGTCGACGCTGCGTTTCGGTGAGTTGGTTATAGATCACCTTCTTCAGGACAGTTTTCTATGTAATGAAAACAATCAATTAATAACAATCTCATATATTTTGTCACCATATCACTTGAACCTACAGTACTACATGTTAAAATTTGTGCATCTGACTCTAAAAAACACAATACGTGCACTAATCCATTGTAAAATCTATTGAATATCATCTCTAATAAAAATTAAATAAAAATAAGCATAGCCCCTAGAGGCAATATTCTATGTGATCTACAAAAAGTATAATTTCACCTAATAATTTAGTCACTACCCATGATCCATGTTAGTATAGACAAATTTAAAATATAACAATTCAAACCTAACGAGGTAGGAAAGTGCTCAAATTAAAATTCACTGGGCACTTGTGGAAGCAACGTGCTTGAGTTGAAAATGGGGTTTGAGGATATCCCGCCTCGTATTATAGAGGTTACTGTTACAATCCTAAAGTAAAAGAAAAGGGTAAGGAGACAGAACGATGTTCTCAATGGTATTACCAAAGACATAATTCCCAATATTGGCAATGGTACACGTACCTTAATTTAAAAGCCAATAAGCATTTGTTAGGTTCGTTGGTGCCACCAATATATATTTTATTAAAGAAAATAAGGTCTAGGGAAAAAAAGAAAGAATTTACAAAGAGAATATCTCTATCAAATCATCGAAAAACGATAAATGACAAAGGTACTAACGTGCTTACCCACAAATGAATGGACTGATCTAAATACACCAATAATAGATGAGCCGTGGTTGGAGATAACAAAATTTAGCACTCTCCCGCAGGTTTCACATCTAATGACCAAAAGACCATTTTAAAAGAGAGAAAGAAAGAGACAGAAAAAACGTCACTCTATGTTGCAATTATAAGGGCACCTACTAAATTAAAAGGCTACTCAAGTTTTACCTGATCAGGTTGCTGTAATATTCATGCAGCCAGCTAAATATAAACCTATAATAAAAATGCACCGAATAACTTATTTATATTGTGCACGTATATAAATAATACAATCAATCCATTATTTTAGCGTAATACGTGTTATTTCACCTATATAAGCATAAATCCTATAAGGCTATTTACCATAAAGGGCTTATATTGATTCCGAGGTTGGAAATTAGAGCGTATGTATTTGTAATCAAGATTTATAAAAGCCTCAAAAGTATCTCTTATGTTCCTGATTCTGACGGTAATTATCCATCATTCTCAAGTCATTGAGCATCTATCATAAGCTTGAGCTTCATATATTCCATAATACTCTCTGATCACGATGTGTTAGCACCGTTGTATAAACAAAACGATCTGAAAAGCACACAAGGGCCATTCTGTCGTTTCACTATTCTAATATGCAGGCTTAGAAGCTAAAAGTGAGGCCAACACTTTGTCAAAATCCTAAGTACTACATCTACATCGATGCTATATACAACAGCCAGACACGAGACAATCGCGCTTACCTGTTAAAAATATTACGGCCTCCCTGCACCAACGAACAGCTTCCGGGTCAGGATACACATTTGTGTCAAACCCGGAACTGCTTTATATCTCTTTCGGAAAAGACACGTGACTAATAAACGGAATAATTAACAAACTCGTATGCTCTCTCGTTTTATGTCATATGTCAAACAAGGGTCTATATCCCGATAATTAACCGAAAATGAATCGGCCATTTTGGAAGATGTTATCACTTCATCCTGAAAGGCAAAAAATAACCTGCCAGATTTATAAGACCCAGTAGTTAATCTGCATATAGCAATCAGAACTACTGTAGTATTGTTTAGACACAGTCATTGCTAAAAAACAAACCCTGATAATATTGTCGATCTTAAAAGGTATATATATGTATTCAGGAGCGTCATAGCTCGACAAAACACCCCATACAAGACCAAAAATAGATCGGCCATTTTGAAAGGGAGTCCACTACAACCAAAGGGGCAAAGGACCTCCATATATAATCTGCATATAACAATCAGAACTGCTATTGTGTTAAATAAACACAGTTATTGATGAAAAACGGACTATGATGATGCTGTTGATCTTGAAAGATGTCTATATATATATTCATTCGGGAGAGTCATGACACGACAAAACACCCCATCATGGACCAAAAATGAATCGGCCCGTTAGGAAAGGAGTCCACTGCATCCAAAGGGCCTCCATATATATGCGCGACATACCTGCTGTCCTCCAAACAACAATTAGTACTAATGTAATAGTATTTCAGCTCAGTTATGGGTGAAGAAAGGACCAGTCAGGCCGAGGGGATAAGCATATTCATTAAATAAGCCTCTCCCAATCTTCCTTACTGTTTAAACCTTTTCTGAAGGTATTAAAACGGGACATATAAAATTGTTCCCGTTTTTTCTTTTCAAGGTTAAATCACCACCTCGATTGTTCATATGAATAGTTTCAATTCCACACCATATAAGATCTTCAACTTTATGGTGTTTTTCGAGCCAATGTTCTACCAGAGGGGCAGTTCTTTTCTTTGTTCTTATGGCAGACTTATGTTCATTAATTCTGATCCTTATTTCTCTTGATGTTTCACCTACGTATCCCAAATGACATGGGCACATAATAAAATATATCAAGTTTTTAGTCCTGCAATTCATAAAGTTTTTAAATTTATGGGTAGTACCATTATGGCATATAGTGGGTCCTTTCATAATGTTAATACAGTTATTACACCCACTACATGCAAATGTGCCCATTGGTAAAGGGGCATTTGGTAAACAGGGTTGCTTATTAACACTCGTATCTCTATACGTATGTACCAAGCAGTTCCTGATAGTGCGATTGCGCCTAAATGAGAACATAGGTTTAGGTAAAGTCTCTTTTTTTTGGTTAGTTAAAAGATGCCAATTTCTGTTTACAATGTTTTTAATTTTGTTACTAATTGTACTGTGATTAGTAACAAAAATTAAAGGTAACTTGTCTGGGACCAGTTTATTGGAATTATTCTCGAAAAAGGAATCCCTGTTAAAATATTTAGCTCTTTTGTATGCTTGCTTCACTAATTTTTTTGGGTAACGTCTATTGAGAAGTTTGGTAGTCAGTTTGTCAGCATGTTTATCATAATCCTTGATACTTGTGCAATTACGTTTTAGACGTAAAAATTGTCCAACCGGAATATTGTCCTTTTGACAAGCAGGGTGGTTACTATTATAATGAAGCATTGTATTTCGATCGGTGGGTTTAGTAAATAATTCAACATTTAGATATCCATCCACATTTTTAATCTGGATATCCAGAAATTCACAGAAATTTCTATTAACAGTGGAGGTAAATTTAAGATTATCATCTCCAAGATTTAGCCATTCTATGAAATCTGCCAGGATCTCTCTGGTCCCTGTCCATATAAAAAACACATCATCAATGTATCGGGACCATTGAGAAATATTCTCAAAAAATGGAGCCGATACATTGAAGATGTGCTTCTCCTCAAATTGAGCAACATACAGACAGGCCAAACTGGGAGCACAGGTTGCTCCCATGCTAGTCCCCTTGATCTGGTTATAAAAATCTTTTTCAAATAGGAAGATATTGTTTTTTAATATAATGGTCACGCATTCTACAATAAAAGTCGCGTGAGCAGACAAATCATCTTCACCATTTCCAAGGAGATTCTCAATCATTTGTATAGTGCTATCCTGAGGAATATTCGTATACAGTGCCTCTATGTCTAAAGTCACGAGACACTGTATCACAGGATTATATTCCAAGTTTTCAATTTTCTGGATCATAGAAGTTGTATCTTTAATGTACGCTCTTTGTTGTACTACCAAAGGCTGCAGGAAGATATCCACGTACTTACTTAAAGGTTCAGTAAGTGAATTAATGCTGGAAACAATAGGTCTCATGGGCGGATTGGCTATATTTTTGTGCACTTTGGGGAGCAACCTGTGCTCCCAGTTTGGCCTGTCTGTATGTTGCTCAATTTGAGGAGAAGCACATCTTCAATGTATCGGCTCCATTTTTTGAGAATATTTCTCATTGGTCCCGATACATTGATGATGTGTTTTTTATATGGACAGGGACCAGAGAGATCCTGGCAGATTTCATAGAATGGCTAAATCTTGGAGATGATAATCTTAAATTTACCTCCACTGTTAATAGAAATTTCTGTGAATTTCTGGATATCCAGATTAAAAATGTGGATGGATATCTAAATGTGGAATTATTTACTAAACCCACTGATCGAAATACAATGCTTCATTATAATAGTAACCACCCTGCTTGTCAAAAGGACAATATTCCGGTTGGACAATTTTTACGTCTAAAACGTAATTGCACAAGTATCAAGGATTATGATAAACATGCTGACAAACTGACTACCAAACTTCTCAATAGAGGTTACCCAAAAAAATTAGTGAAGCAAGCATACAAAAGAGCTAAATATTTTAACAGGGATTCCTTTTTCGAGAATAATTCCAATAAACTGGTCCCAGACAAGTTACCTTTAATTTTTGTTACTAATCACAGTACAATTAGTAACAAAATTAAAAACATTGTAAACAGAAATTGGCACCTTTTAACTAACCAAAAAAAAGAGACTTTACCTAAACCTATGTTCTCATTTAGGCGCAATCGCACTATCAGGAACTGCTTGGTACATACGTATAGAGATACGAGTGTTAATAAGCAACCCTGTTTACCAAATGCCCCTTTACCAACGGGCACATTTGCATGTAGTGGGTGTAATAACTGTATTAACATTATGAAAGGACCCACTATATGCCATAATGGTACTACCCATAAATTTAAAAACTTTATGAATTGCAGGACTAAAAACTTGATATATTTTAATATGTGCCCATGTCATTTGGGATACGTAGGTGAAACATCAAGCGAAATAAGGATCAGAATTAATGAACATAAGTCTGCCATAAGAACAAAGAGAAGAACTGCCCCTCTGGTAGAACATTGGCTCGAAAAACACCATAAAGTTGAAGATCTTATATGGTGTGGAATTGAAACTATTCATATGAACAATCGAGGTGGTGATTTAACCTTGAAAAGAAAAAAACGGGAACAATTTTATATATCCCGTTTTAATACCTTCAGAAAAGGTTTAAACAGTAAGGAAGATTGGGAGAGGCTTATTTAATGAATATGTTTATCCCCTCGGCCTGACTGGTCCTTTCTTCACCCATAACTGAGCTGAAATACTATTACATTAGTACTAATTGTTGTTTGGAGGACAGCAGGTATGTCGCTCATATATATGGAGGCCCTTTGGATGCAGTGGACTCCTTTCCTAACGGGCCGATTCATTTTTGATCCATGATGGGGTGTTTTGTCGTGTCATGACTCTCCCGAATGAATATATATATAGACATCTTTCAAGATCAACAGCATCATCATAGTCCGTTTTTCAGCAATAACTGTGTTTATTTAACACAATAGCAGTTCTGATTGTTATATGCAGAATATATATGGAGGTCCTTTGCCCCTTTGGTTGTAGTGGACTCCCTTTCAAAATGGCCGATCTATTTTTGGTCTTGTATGGGGTGTTTGTCGAGCTATGACGCTCCTGAATACATATATATACCTTTTAAGATCGACAATATTATCAAGGTTTGTTTTTTAGCAATGACTGTGTCTAAACAATACTACAGTAGTTCTGATTGCTATATGCAGATTAACTACTGGGTCTTATAAATCTGGCAGGTTATTTTTTGCCTTTCAGGATGAAGTGATAACATCTTCCAAAATGGCCGATTCATTTTCGGCTAATTATCGGGATATAGACCCTTGTTTGACATATGACATAAAACGAGAGAGCATACGAGTTTGTTAATTATTCCGTTTATTAGTCACGTGTCTTTTCCGAAAGAGATATAAAGCAGTTCCGGGTTTGACACAAATGTGTATCCTGACCCGGAAGCTGTTCGTTGGTGCAGGGAGGCCGTAATATTTTTAACAGGTAAGCGCGATTGTCTCGTGTCTGGCTGTTGTATATAGCATCGATGTAGATGTAGTACTTAGGATTTTGACAAAGTGTTGGCCTCACTTTTAGCTTCTAAGCCTGCATATTAGAATAGTGAAACGACAGAATGGCCCTTGTGTGCTTTTCAGATCGTTTTGTTTATACAACGGTGCTAACACATCGTGATCAGAGAGTATTATGGAATATATGAAGCTCAAGCTTATGATAGATGCTCAATGACTTGAGAATGATGGATAATTACCGTCAGAATCAGGAACATAAGAGATACTTTTGAGGCTTTTATAAATCTTGATTACAAATACATACGCTCTAATTTCCAACCTCGGAATCAATATAAGCCCTTTATGGTAAATAGCCTTATAGGATTTATGCTTATATAGGTGAAATAACACGTATTACGCTAAAATAATGGATTGATTGTATTATTTATATCGTGCACAATATAAATAAGTTATTCAGTGCATTTTTATTATAGGTTTATATTTAGCTGGCTGCATGAATATTACAGCAACCTGATCAGGTAAAACTTGAGTAGCCTTTTAATTTAGTAGGTGCCCTTATAATTGCAACATAGAGTGACGTTTTTTCTGTCTCTTTCTTTCTCTCTTTTAAAATGGTCTTTTGGTCATTAGATGTGAAACCTGCGGGAGAGTGCTAAATTGTGTTATCTCCTACCACGGCTCATCTATTATTGGTGTATTTAGATCAGTCCATTCATTTGTGGGTAAGCCCGTTAGTACCTTTGTCATTTATCGTTTTTCGATGATTTGATAGAGATATTCTCTTTGTAAATTCTTTCTTTTTTTCCCTAGACCTTATTTTCTTTAATAAAATATATATTGGTGGCACCAACGAACCTAACAAATGCTTATTGGCTTTTAAATTAAGGTACGTGTACCATTGCCAATATTGAGAATTATGTCTTTGGTAATACCATTGAGAACATCGTTCTGTCTCTTTACCCTTTTCTTTTACTTTAGGATTGTAACAGTAACCTCTATAATACGAGGCGGGATATCCTCAAACCCCATTTTCAACTCAAGCACGTTGCTTCCACAAGTGCCCAGTGAATTTTAATTTGAGCACTTTCCTACCTCGGTAGGTTTGAATTGTTATATTTTAAATTTGTCTATACTAACATGGATCATGGGTAGTGACTAAATTATTAGGTGAAATTATACTTTTTGTAGATCACATAGAATATTGCCTCTAGGGGCTATGCTTATTTTTATTTAATTTTTATTAGAGATGATATTCAATAGATTTTACAATGGATTAGTGCACGTATTGTGTTTTTTAGAGTCAGATGCACAAATTTTAACATGTAGTACTGTAGGTTCAAGTGATATGGTGACAAAATATATGAGATTGTTATTAATTGATTGTTTTCATTACATAGAAAACTGTCCTGAAGAAGGTGATCTATAACCAACTCACCGAAACGCAGCGTCGACCTTTTTGTTTTCTTGTAATGTATATTAGTGCAATATTGTATTATAATATGAAATGTTTTTAACTTTATTTGTGTTTTTTATGGAATAAATTTGATATGTCCCATTTAGTTTGTTATTGGTTTTTTCATGTGATACTGACTCTTTTGTTTGAATACTGTATACTTTAATGCATTTACCTTTGTGATCATTAGTCACAACACTGTGTAATGCCCATGATCCAAATTAGTGTATATAGAGAATAGGGACCCTTGTGTTTTTTTTCATGTACAAAGACTGACAGAAGAACGATTGTATGGTGTACTGCAATAAGTTTGATTTGCAAAAATGTATTTGGACCTCATATACACTGTACTTACACTGTCTATATACCATGCACCATCAGTGCAGAAAGCAAGCAATAATGAAAGCAAAACATTCCGAAATCACCGGAAAAACACTGTTTCTGTTGTTTTTAATGGTGTCAAAATGTGTAACCACTGATAACCACTGTTTTTTTAACGTACTGAAAACACTGAAAAAACCCCACCAGAATTTACAAAAAATAAAAACTGAAAACAGGAACGCCTACCTATAAGTCACTTCTACGGTAGGTCCTAAAGATTAATAGGGTGACATACTAAAGTGTACAAAAAGTGATGGACGGAATGCTTAAATTACTCTCAGCCACTGGTAAATAACTCGGGCCATACCCCAATCCATCTTTATTTTAAACACAATGCCACTTCAGTTTGGACCTAGCCAATGCAGGTGAGCCCTGACCCTGCTCCAGTGGGAACAGGCCAGCCCGAACTGTCATGCCAGGTCCTCCCTGAACCGGAACACAAGCAACCAAACACTAGTTTTGTCTTTGTTACGGACTTATCAGCCGGCCATAACTTGGTTCCAGTGACAAAGTGTGCACGTGGCCCACGTCTGGCCACATCCGTTCCACTTAGGGTGACATACTAGAGTCAGTATACAAAAAGTGATGGATGGAATGTTTGAATTATTCTCAGCCACTGGTAATTACTCGGGCCACATCCCAATCCATCATTAGTTTGCACATCAGGCCACTCCAGGTTAGACCCAGCCAGTGCAAATCAGCCTTGACCCTGCTCCAAAGGGAACAGTCCAGCCCGAACTGCCAAGCAAGGTTCTCCCTAATCCAGATCACAGGAAATCCAGGACCGGTTTTGCCCTTGTTATGGCTACTGCTATGTATACAGCTAAAGTTTCACATGGCAGGGTGCGTTTTATTTTAAAAAGTAGGATATGTGTGTATATGTTTTACATGTCCTGGAGGAGAACAAATTCCAAAGTCGGTTTTCACTGTTTTAAGTCCTGTCTTTCCCATTGACTTACACTGGGTTACCTTACTATATTTAATAACTGCTAACATTAGATTGGGAGCAGATAGAGATTTGCTGTTTACAAAAAATGAATTGAAATTAAAATACTCTTTAATGATGAAATAGAATTTTAACTTACAATTCTGAAAATGCCACTTTTAGAAAGTTGCTATTTTCTTGTCACAACCAACTGTGTCTTCTGGCATGGGCCCATGTCACATGACTGTGAATGGCTCTGCTGTTGGGGTTTATGCATTACTACTCAACAGTGACATAAATGGGGCATAGGTGTGTAGAATACTGGCAGAATGACTAGGGGGAGGCTGTACCCAGCCTCACTAAAACTTCAAAGGGCATTCACTAATGCACACACACAAAGGAACCTAATAACAGGCATTTCCTGCCTTTTTCACCACCAGACAGTTTGGGGTCTTGACCAGGGGAAGGGGGAGAACTTTCCAGGACCAGATGTGGGGGTAGGACAGGGAGTCACCCCACACAAAGGACGGCACCAGGTATAGATACTTGACCTCCAGAGTGACTCATCAGAAGACTCCTGGACCTGTGGAAGATTCAAAAGAAGAACTGCCATGCTGCCAGAGGGCTGCCCTGCAACATGAAGGACTGCCTTTCTGTCTGAAAAGGAAGATTGGATCTATTTATCTTCATCCCAGACTACCCAGAGTGACTCCAACGGTGAGTTGACTGACCTCCTGTATGAGCTACAGGTACCCAACAAGCTTCAGAGGCCTCCCTACAACTGCCCAGCTGACTTGCTGCAACTGGACCTGCCTAAACCTGCAACTAGACATGCCTGAGAACTGCTGCTGGCCTCTGCTGAAGTGAGTCCTGATCCCCAAGAGGTGCTCGTTGGGTCCTGGACCCTTGCCAGGCATCAGTGAGAACTTCTCCAAAGAAGAAAATGTGAAAATCCTGAAGCTTGAGCTCCTTATGACCGAAGACAAGCCCATTCCTGCCACAAATTTGCCCCACGTGACTATCACCAATGTGAAGCTCTGGTGAAACCTGCTCTTCGTGCGGAAAGAAACTGTCCACGGCGAATGGAAATGCACTTCTCACTGCAGCAATGACTGATAAGTAAGAGTCATTTTATACTTTCAAAACTTTAATAAACATTTAGGAAACAATTTGCTTATATTTTACTTTCTTTTACTGCTAAATCCAGGTTTATGGGATGTGGTTTTAATGTAAATGCTGGTGTTTTAGTGCATGTTTTGTTACAAGTAAGTAAATGCATTGAGTTTAGGTCTTTATGTGTTGTATGTTTAGAATGTTTTCTACGGAGATTACTAGTGTGTGTTCCTGTTGACTTGTTGAAAAGATTGTTTTAAGTTAAGTTTTTAAAATTCATTCAAATTTGGAAAAAATATTTGTATTTGTATGTTTTGCATAGTGTGAAACAGCTTCATTGTTCTTCTTGCACAACTGCTATGATGGTTAGTTTTAGATTTCTTGTATACCATAATGTTTTGGGCCTTTTAATAAAGAAATTTTGTTAGATGCACTATTATCTGCACGGTTCTTATTAAATTCCTTTTATTTTCAGATTTGCAAATTTTCTTGAAAACTTGGATTCTACCCGTGGATTTGACTTTGTAAACGCATTATAGTTTTCTTTTAGGAAGCTTACATTTTTGCATTTATTGGGGGGTTCACTACATGGATTACTGGCAGTAAAAGAAGATTTTAAAAGGCACTTCACCATAATAAAAATGTAAGCATATTTGAATTTCAAAATAAATATGTTTCAGGAGTGTTTTACTTATGATATGCATTGTATGATATGTTAAGGTGTTATATAATGTTTGATGTTTGAAATGTATGTATTCATATAGTATTTGCAGATAAATGTGATGTTTCTTTGTATTTTAAGGAGGATGTGTGTACAACATTTTAAATATGCTTTATTTACAGATGGTGTCTAGGATGTTATATTTAATCTACAAAATTGTTTATGTTTTTGGAGGCTTGGGTTTCATTTCAGGTTTTTTTGCATTTGTGATGTTTTGATGAGATTTCTTTTTTATTACATTGAACTGCAAAAAGTAAACTATTCATTATGTAAATACTTTCATAGGCTTTTTTCTGTTTTGGTTGATGGAATTTTAGCGGAGTTTTAAAAGTAATTATAGAGTCATTTTGTAGTAAAGGGTTTAAATTGTTTTTAAAGCATGGTGTAGGCAATTAGAGCCAAGATCTCCTAGGGCTTGAAGTTCTTACTACAGCTGACCTTTGCTACTGAGCATCTCATGCATATGTTGTATTTGTTTTGAAAACTTCAGATCAAGGGTGTGACCTTAGAATTTTATTATTTGATTTTGCCCATGGTACATGTTCCACCACTCTGTATGGATCCTGGCTTTTTATTCTGGGTCCTGAGTGGTGCGGACAGCCAACCCTGGTGTCCTCAAAATAATCACAGACTGTTTTATTTATTTTTTTAAATACATAGTTGCATCATGTGGGGGATGAATTCTAAGGCAAAATGTTTTTATTCAAATTTGAAATTGGAAACCGTTTTTGGTGGAGTAACTATGCTGAGGATTTTTAGGTGGTGCCAGGTGGCCTGATTGTAGAGAAAGTAGCACATTCAAAGTCTATTCTTGTTTTAGTAGATGAATAGTTGCTTGTTATCTCTTTTACCATTCATAAGAGTTAATAATAACTGGTTATTTGCTTGTTTGGTAGTGGTGCAACAATGTTGTACTTTGGCATTGTCCATGGATGGTGTTTATCTCATGGAAAGGTGGGGGACAGATTTTAAAAGTACCAACCATGAGCTAGATGGGTGATTGTGTTAGGGTTGGTATGCTTTGGGCAAAAACAAAACATTTTCTTTATTCATTATTTAAGTTATTGAATAATATGAACACTTTTGTTTGGATAAGTATTTAGTAGTGAATAATTTCTATCCCAGTAAATGTTTTTGATGCAGGGGAAGCAATTATTCTATTCTTCTTTTTCTAGGTATTGTCCTTTTTAAATTAGGCACAGAGGGTAGACGGGCTAAGATGTGAGTTGCAATACTACGTGCATAGTCTTTTAAAATAGTTTGTAGCAGTGGAACGTGTCAAGGCCTTTTTCAAATCTTGGATGTCTCATGGACCTTGATCTCTGCCACTTTTGGTGGGAGGATATATTCTGCTACATACACCTCTTCATTATTTAGTGCTGAGGAACTTGATCACTTATGCAGTATTTTGTACATTTCCTGTTGCTATATTCTATGCTATTGTGCTCTTTACTATAGGTTTAGCCAAGGGACAAAAAGAGGGGTTTCTGTTTTTGGCAAGCAGTGCAAGAGAGTTGGCTAGACATATTGGGAGCGTGATTAGGTAGGTGATTTAAGGTAGGTGAGGTAGGTGATTTAAAAATAGTAAAGGGAGTTTTAGTTTAATGTATTATATAGCTTATAAAATTTATATTATTTACATTATTTAAATTTAGAGATCTTTTTAATAATTTGTGACTTATGTGTCCCATTTGTTTTTTCGTAGGTAAAAAACGTTCCAAGCTTCATTATTCTTTATTTCTTTTTCTTATTGAGTTTACTTTTCAGAGTGATTGGTTGAGGTTTCCGTTATGGAGATAGCAAAAAGAGACATAAAATAGAAGTTTATATTATATTAAAAATTGCAAGTTTTCCAATAGTAGTTTAAGTTTCAATGTGAAGTTACATAATAGTTGTAATTGCTTTCTTAAACCTTGTGTGTTTTTATTTTTGTATACGCTTCACTCTCATTTGATTAGGGTGCAGGCACAAATATTGTGATGAAATTGGTTTTCTGGTTCTGCCGGTGCAATATTTATTAACAAATTCCTAAATTAAGTTATATTATGCATCTTTTGGCTCACACAACTATTTAGATTTGAAACCCAATTTGTCCCTATTCTAGGCAAAAATATCCCATAAATGAACATCAAAACATTTCTCAGTTGGAATAGCAGAAAAATGTTATATAATGATCATTAGACATCAATTAGGTATTCAAAATCAGACTCCATAAGATGTTGCACAAGAATATTTTTCTTCCTGGATGACGTGACATGTTACCTGATCAGTCTCGGACCAGAGTGGGTAATTGGAGATACTGGAGGGGACAATTAGCACTCCCTACTGTTGGTCCACAAAAGCAACCACGTAGGCCCTCAATTTGATGTCGGGCGGACCGCCACGGAGAGACCGTCAGTGGCGGTCCATTCAACATCCAGGGCATCGGTCTGACTGCTGGATTGCAATGCCGGCAGTCGGAGTGAATATGTCGGGGGGAAGACTGCCGCTTCCGATAGGCTCAAGGAGCCCGTCAGAGTGGTGGTCAGACTCTAATCCCTACAATGGAGGTGGTGCCTGTGCAGGCACCACCATAGGGATTAGGATATCCCTTTCCGACTGCCTTTTCATGGCGATCCCACCGCCATGAAAAGGCAGCCAGAAAGGGACATTCGGGGCCCCAAGCAGGGCCCCATCCCCCATGGCCACTACTAAGTGGCCTGGAGGGCTCATGTAGTGCCCCCCACACAGCCATGCACCGTGTGCCAGGCTCCACATGGTGCCTGGCACAAGGTGCATGGATGTGCACAAAATGCTTTTTTCTAGTGTGGCTTGTGCTGCGGCCCTTTTCCTGGGCCGTAGCACAAACTGCACAAGAAAACAGCATTTTAAGACCGCCTGCATGGAGGTCATATCCTGATAGGGCGGACGGGACCGCCGACTCAATGTCTGACAGTTTCTGCCTGCAGCGATGGCGGTCGGATGCTCCTCCAACCCCCATCGAAATGAGGCAAATAGTTTCGAGGCTTGTGGTAGTGCGAAGTTGTCTGTCTGTGGTCAGAGCATCTGTGTTTGAGGGAACACTCTTTTGGGCACCTTTGTATGACATGAGTAGAGGTGGGAAACTTGGTTTTTAGAATTGTTTATTGGAATTTCTGCAAGGTGACCTGTAGTTCTTGAGTTCAGTAAATTTGCACCTTCTACCTGGTGTTTGTAAACAGAATGAGCCTCAGATCCAAAACATTTTATGGATGCATACCTGCTGATTCACAAACTCACACCGTTTGCGACCTAAAATATTGTTGTGTGAGTCAGCAACATTTGTCTCACTTGAAAAATTGGACCGGCGACTCATGAATCGTAATTTGGAAAGACTGAATAGTATGTCCGTTCCTATTAATTACATTTCATAATGATGTGTTAATGGTTTGTGAACACAATTAAAGTTACAAAATGATGGTGGCTTTCTGACATCTCAGTCTGAGGTGGTATCTGAGTTGCAAAGAGAAAGCTGTCCCTGAGACAGCTTCCCCTTTGGGCATCTTCTCAGGAGGCCTTGGAGCAACTTTAGGATAACACTGCTTGTTTCCCCAATGTATTCCTAAACCAATTGTTATTTTATTTTGTAAGCAGCATCTGACACAACATGCTAATTTTGTGAGAAAATGTTTCCATTTGGAAATATGAATTAAGGAATGGAGGTTTTCCATACCATGCACGCTACCAAACTTGTGTTTGAAGCCATTCCCAGTGTGTCACAAATAGTGGTCTACCTAATTGACATTCATTAGGTAAGTAGTTTTGCACCTCTATGTGAATGTTTTTTTGTCATCTAACTATTAGTACAAAGGTGACATAGAAAAATGACAGGCAAGTCACAAAAAATGATATGCAGTATACACCCACCATTTGCAGCCTACATCTAAGTATAATCAGGCCCCAACTTTTGGAAGAACTATGAAGTTGCAGCAGAATTATTTTTAGCACTGGGGATTAATTTATTTTGTCAGTCATCAGTATGCTACAGTTTAAACATTGTTCATAATCATTTCACAAAGATCTATCTATAATTTTCGTGGCTGTTCCAGCTATACATTGTCATTTCTAGAGTCTGAACAGACACAAATTTCTCAATTCTCTGGATTGCCCACAAACAGAACTTCTCAAATATGCTGCCTTTGCTCTAAATGGCTTTGTAAACAAAAGAATATTAATTGAAAGTTTCAGGCTTAGTATAATCGAAGACGTTTGAAAAAACACAGGTTTCTACCACATTCAATAGTATCTGCATTTACTTTTACCTTTTAACTGACACTTCTACTAATTTCCTTAAATGCTCTTTTCGTACCCTTTTTTGATCTGTCTAGCTTTGTCGAGTCTGACGAGGGCTTGCTTCAAATGCACAAAGATTAGCTCTCTTTCCTCTAATAGCACAATTATAGCTTATGTGATGTCCAAATCATGAAAGATATCAGAAAAGGGACTTCTAAAGTCGCATCGATTTATTACAAAAGTGGCAGTAATAATTTTAATTACTTCTACTTTACAAAAGATTTTGAAATTGCCCCTAATTTCGTAATGGCATTTAGGAACTGCTGTGAAAAAAGATTAGTATTCTTTTCTGTAGTTTGATTTAGACATTCATGTAAAAAATAAAATGAAGTGAAAAGTTTTTTTTGTTATAACCTATATTAGGCTTGTTTGAATTTTTTATTAGGATTTATGAACTCCGGAGGCTTCCAGCGATCCCTTAAATAAACTTTCACGTATTTTTTAAATAATCCGAAATGGTAGCTCCGCTTGCCTTTATTTCAAGGAAAGGAGGACTGACTTACTGTGTGAAACCCCATTTCAAGAGTTAAGCCTGTGAATTTAAATTTAGAAACTGTGTTAAAACTTGGGGCCTCATTTACAAGCCCATTGTGCTGCCGGTGCGTTACTTTTTTAAACGCACCAGTAGCGAAATGGGCTTGCCCCTATTTACAAGGCCACGTAAAGTCACTCTGCGTGACTTTTCATGGCCTTGTAAATATGGGCCCCTTTCACGCATCACTCTGCATGAAAGGGGCGTTCCATGGGTGTTACTGTGGGTGTTTCCACGCATCATCCATGGAACCTGCCACATTTCCAGATTTACAACATTTTGTAAAGCTGGGAATGCGTCAGAATCATATGTCTCCCCACTGGAGGCGTAGGAGTAGTGCAACGAGGAGAAATACATGTATTTCTCCTCATTTGTTCCTCTTTCCATGCATGCCGTATTCAACAGCATGCATAGAAAGAGGAAAATGGCATCAATGATTGTTTTTGTGCAGGAAGGTGTCCGTTACTGCACAAAAACAATCATCGCTGCAATGCAGGCAAATGCGTCATATTGTTGATAATACAATGCATCCCTGTGCTTTTAAAATGATGCAGCTCGGCGCAGCAAAATGGCTTGCGGTGCCACGCGGCGTCATCTTGTAGTAAATGAGGCCCTTGCTGTTTAAGCACTATACAGCTTTAAAAGAGAAACATACCAATAGATATGACATCACATATTGCCATCATGTGGAAGACATAGGATAGAATTCCTTTTCTGATTGATAGCATCATTCATTTATTCAATAGAGTACAATAAGCAGCATGATTGGAAGCACACACACACAATTGGTTATGTTTACACATATTGGGGCCGATTCCGATTCGGGCCGGAAAACGTACCGACCGACTCGGAGCCGGAATAAATACAGACCGACACGTACCGGTGCAGCCCGACCCGCAAAGTACGATGAAAAGCGTGCTAAATCCGACCGACTCGTACGGAACACAAGCCGAACGACCGAGCCGCGCGGAAAATAGCCATCCGGCCGGAAAAGCACGCGAATCGAACTGACCGACACGCACCAGGAAGAATCCCGAACGAAACGTACCCGCGAACTCCGACCCGCCAAGTACGATGCAACTCGTGGAAAACACGACCGAGTCGCACGGAGCCCAAGCCGCACGACCGACACGCATTCAAAACTGCGAGCCGAAGCAACCCAAAACCCCGCGACCGACGCGTACGCAGCACAGAAGACAGCACAAACACAGCATGAACGAATCGGAGAGGCTCGCACGAGACAACTGGAGGGTCCGACTCGGTCACAAGAACGTCTCCAACATGCACAAAAAGAACCAAGGAAAAAAAAACACAAAAAAAGGCCAAACAAGCTATCACTAAGCAAATAAATACTGGGGGGGGAAACAGGGAACAAAGACACACCCACAACTCCACCCATATAAAGGACACTAATTCCTACCATGATCCCTTGCAAATTCAAATTACCTGCCAGCATTCAACACCAACAGACAGCAACCACACACACACTCACAGCTCATCCATCACACAAGCCACACACCAGCAGCACCACAACAAATAGCACCCTCACATACACCCAGCAAAACACACACTCACACACCCTCACTTGCACACCAACACACACATCACACACCAGCACCACCCAACACCATGCCCCCAAAGAAGAATCACAAGTTCCTAGATAGTGAATTGGAAGTCCTGGTTGATGAGATCCTCAGGGTAGAGCCACAGCTGTTTGGTACATTGGTCCAACAGACACCCATGTCGCAGAAAACCAAGATGTGGGAGAGGATCGTCGACAGGGTGAACGCACAATCACCATGTTTGCGCACAAAGGTAGACATCCAGAACAGGTGGTATGACGTGCGCAGGAGGGTCAAGGAGCTGTTGAAGAAGGACTACATCTTGAGCCAACACACCGGCAGTGGCCCTCCTGCCAAACCAGTATACCTCAGGCCCTGGGAGGAGAAGGTGCGGGCCATCCTATCACCAGTGAGCGTCTATGGACTAGAAAACATCCCAGAGCCTGGTGAGTACACAACAAATGTACACAATATTGTGCCACAATACACACACATCACTGTCAAGGGGAGAGTCAAACCATGCACCCTTAGCAAATACACACCAACCAAAACAGATCATCCCAAAATGTGTATGTCAGCCAGATAAACACAACACATGCCATCTCATAGTGATATGTAACTGTGTCATCACATGTACAAACACAACTACAACTACAGCTAGGCAGTGGCACAAATATAACTAACAAACACATCCAGACATGTAGCCACCACTACAACACCACCTCACAGTGAAGCCCACTGAAAGGAAGGAATTCTGTGTATGCTGGGCAAGTCAGTGTAGCCAATAGCATCATGGGAGTCGTAGTCACAGAAATTGCCCACCCTCACAATGCGCACATCAACACCACCATGAACCATGCACACATCACAGGCAGTGCAAAACAACTGACAAGATGGCTGACACTGGCTACTGCTGTGGTGAGCACAAGTCCCTGCTGGCAACTGTGCACCAACTAACAGCAGGACACCACTGACTGACATCCTGAAAGACAACTTGCACTCCCTGCAATGGAAGCACGTTCCATGGTGGGATATCTGGCTGGGTGGGAAGGAGGACTCACAGCACTGACCATAGTCACCAGCAGCTCCACCCACACACACCCCTAACACAAACTACACACAACTCACCTGGGAGAAAGCATTGCCTCACACACCAATCAAATATCCCACAAAGAACCACAACCCTGGGTCATGCAGTGTGAAGCACAGGGACACACATGGGACTTGTAGCAAAACAAACCCCAGGATAACACTGTCAGCCATCTTGTCAGCACAGTCACACAACCCCACAGGGAAGCTGAGTCAAAAGGAAGGAAGCATGGGCATGCTGGGAAGGGGGTGGAGGCAAAAGCATGATGGGAGTGGTAGTCACAGCCCAACATCCCCCACCCACATGTCCCAGCAAGAACACACCCAAGCATGCACACCTCACAGGGAGTCAAAAGCCAATTCAAAGATGTCTGACACTGGTGCTCTGTTGTGGGGAGCACAAGGCCATGCTGGGAACTGGCCAACAACCAATAGCAGGACACCACTGTCAGCCATCTTGCCATTGCTGTCACACCCACACACAGTGAAGTACAGTCAAAAGGAAGGAAGTATGGGCATGCTGGGAAGGGGGGTGGAGGCAATAGCATGATGGGAGTGGTAGTCAGAGCTCAACGTCCCCCCACACATGGCCCAGCAAGCTCACACTGAAGCATGCACACCTCACAGAGAGTGGAAAGCCCCATCAAAGATGTCTGACACTGGTGCTCTGTTGTGGGGAGCACAAGGCCATGCTGGGAACTGGACAACAACCAACAGCAGGACACCACTGTCAGCCATCTTGCCATTGCTGTCACACCCACACACAGTGAAGTACACTCAAAAGGAAGGAAGCATGGGCATGCTGGGAAGGGGGGTGGAGGCAAAAGCATGATGGGAGTGGTAGTCACAGATATTGCTCACCCTCACAGTGCGCACATCAACACCACCATGAACCATGCCCACATCACAGGTAGTGGAAAACAACTGACAAGATGGCTGACACTGGCTACTGCTGTGGGGAGCACAAGGCCCTGCTGGCAACTGTGCACCAACCAACAGCAGGACACCACTGACTGACATCCTGAAAGACGACTTGCACTCCCTGCAATGGAAGCAAGTTCCATGGTGGGATATCTGGCTGGGTGGGAAGGAGGGCCGGATGTCAACCAAATACAACCAATGCAGACCATGTACACACCCCAACATTCACATGGAAATGTCCAAATAATGCAGGACAATGTGCTACACCAATATCAACCCCTGACTGTGACAACTTCGGACAATGCAATGTACAGGCCCGCATCCAGAGGCACAGTCACAACTGTCAGGTGTGTCAACCATTGATGCCTGCAGAAACATAACATACATTGTGTGTGTCTCCCAAAAACAGGTGATGATGGGGACACAGCAGCAGACGCTGAGGAGTCCCCGTCCCAGGCTCAAGAGGATACGGAGCTCACTGGTGTGGAACAGCCTCTGCCCTCCTCGGATGAAGAAGACCAACCTGGCACCTCCGGAGCAAGTCATCATGCAGCACCAGCAGGACCACCAGCTGCACCCCCTGCACCCACCCCTCCAACGACTGTCAACACACATACCACCCCTGCCGACATGGAAAGACCAAGGAGCACCACCACCACCAGCACAGGGACCCTGCACCAACGTGGGGCCATGGACACCAACACCACCAACAGCCCCCAAGGGAGCCCAGGGTCACCTGTGCGTGCCACCTCAGGTACTGCACGTGTCGCCCGGGGTGGTGGGAGGGGTGGGAGACACAGGTCACTGATCGCAGAGGGGTCTGGACTGCATGATGACCCACAACTGGCACGCATAGCCGATGCGTACCAGTCCAGCACCGGAGAGCTCAGCCAGGTAGTGGGGCTCCTCAGGGACATTAAACAGCAGCAGGCTGCCCATCATGCCCGCTTGGACTCATACATGTCCCGCGTGGAGTCCAAGTGGGACACACTGCAAGAGATGACGGTGGTGCATAGGGACATATTACAATGCCTCCGCCAGATGAGCAGCAACCAGTCAACACCTCCCTGTGTGCCCACAACATCTGCTGCTGAAACAACTGCAACTGCCACAGGGAGGGAGGATGACTCTGGCGGAGAGTCCCCTGCACCGCAGCAGCCTGCACTTGAGGGCCCCCCCCCAAAGAAGAGGGGCCGTCCGAGGAGGGGCAAGTGAGAGGCCGATGGCCATGAGCAACCCCCAGGAAGCCAAAACCTGTTCTGGATAATCACCTTTGTGCGCAAACTGTTCACCCTGTTGACTGCAACACAACTCTCCCACATGACATGGGGAGCTCAAGTTGGACCAATGTCTCAGATGACTGTGGACTTTACTCTGGACATTTCTGCTACCAGGACTCCCAAATCATCTAGGAACTTTGGATTACAATCACAATGTACAGCACCCACCATCCTGTGCACTATACTCACACATGTATGTCAATAAACTCACTAATACACCATACTTGCCTCTGTTGTGATTCCTACGTTGTCTCTGAAGTGGCGATGATGATCTGGGAAATGACACTGTGCATGCTAACTGCTACAGCAAGTACAACACCGGCATGTGAGTCATGGCGACGTCACACATATGAGGGAGGCACACCACCAGGGCTACACAACACATACACACCATGGCCATCTGACTCATCGCCTACACTGATGTTGCCAGGAAACACGTTGCATTGCACAGACCCAACACCTATTCACAGTCTGTGTTAACTAGCCCACTGGTGCAGTAAGCAAATGTCAGTCAGATGTGTGACCACAGACAACGCACATCACAAAGTGAAGCACAGGTTTATTACACATTTGCAACATGTTGTAACCACCACAGATGCAAGGTAATCCTACCTGGCAGCGGGCACACAGTCAACAAGTGTAGAAGGAAGGAAGTCCATGGGTGTGGTGCACATCACCTGTAGGGACACGACAGCTACCACCCTGGAAGTCGAATCACGGTGTCGGGGATCACAGTTGACCAAACGACTCTGAAAGTACCCTGTGAAGGACAGAAATGACACACAATCAAAAGCACTGAAGAACAGGACAGAACTGCAATACTCATGCCCAATACATGTCACAAGATACCCACACAAAACCAAGTTAGCATGTCAACACTGTTGGGGATTACAGACTACCTGTAAGGACACATCGCTACACGCATACAGTCATGTAGCACATGCACACACTCAAACAGCACCAGAGCACCACCAACACATATCATGCAAACTCACATCAGTTACATGACATCTCTGGATACTTACATTCAGCTGAAGAAGTTGGTGATGAGCTGTGTGCGGACATCACCATCATCATCATCATCATCACTGGCATCGTGGTCCAGGCCAGGATCCTCCACAGGTGGCGGACGTTGGTCATCGTCATCCAGGATGAGAGGCAACTCCTTCCGCACTGCCAGGTTGTGTAGCATGCAGCAGACGATGACAATCTTGCACACCTTTGCCGGGGCATATGGGAGGGACCCTCCTGTCTTGTCCAGGCAGCGGAAGCGGCTCTTCAGGAGACCAAATGTCCGCTCAATAACTCTCCTCGTCCGACCATGTGCCTCATTGTAGCGCATCTGGGCTGGTGTCACAGGGTTCCTGAGGGGCGTCAGCAACCACGGCATGTTGGGATATCCGGAGTCACCTACATACAAACAATTGCACATTAGCTGAGTTGGAAAAGAGGGTGGAACACTACATTTTAGAACACACACAATGGTACAAAGTCAGTACACACCAACAAGCCAGGCACGCTGGTTCCGCATCTGTGACATCATCCTCGGGATGCGACTACTCCTCATCACGTAGGCATCGTGTGCAGAACCGGGGAAACGGGCACACACGTGTGTGATGGTCATATCTGCAAGACAGACCACCAGTGCATTGACCGAGTGGTAGTGCTTGCGTTTCCTGTATGCCTGCTCCTGGGCCTGTGGTGGTACCAAAGCCACATGTGTCCCATCAATGGAGCCAATGACATGCAGCATCCTCCCCAGTGCATAGAAGTCACTCTTCACGCCAGTCAGTTGCTGGATTCTAGGGAAATAGATGTACTGGTTCAGGTATATCAACATAGCCTCCAATACATCGCGGAGCACACGGCTGAACATGGTCTGTGACATCCCACCAGCAGTCGCCAGAGTGTGTTGAAAGGTACCGGTGGCAAAGAAGTGTAGGGCTGCCATCACCTTCACCTTGGGGGTCAGCGCTGTAGGGTACGGCCGGCCAGGTTGCAGGTGTGGTGCCAAGCGCACTGCCAAATCATCAATCAGCTGCCTGGTGAAGCGGTACCTTCCGATGCTGTCACGTTCCACCATCGTTGCCAGGTCAGGGAATGGTCTATGGACAGCTGGTGCCCTGCAGTGCATAGGTGAAGAAAGAAAGATTGTCAGTCACCCCACATATGTGGCATTGAACACACTCAATATCACACGATACATCATTATGAGGCACAAGTACATGATGTGTGCAGTTCCATATGGACATGTATGGCACATACATGGCCAACATCCAACATCACAGTTCAACAAGTGGCATCAATAAGTCCCAGGTTGTGCCATTGGGTATCATGAGGACGTGTCACATTTCTCATCTCCTGCTGCCACGTTACAAACACACCCCACAGTGACATGTGAGGACAGATGTGCCCCAGGCATCACAGCCCAACGACAGGTAGATTCCCAGGGAGCCTGTATTGCCACATGGACACTGGCATGACATGGCGTATCATGTACACACCACAGCAAAACAACCATGAACCCCACAGGTAGTGGTCCCTGTTGCCTCGTCAGGACAGACATGGACGTCTGTGACACACACATGCACAACATCAAAGTCCATGCACAAACAACGTGGATGTGGAGACTGTCTCCCATTGTGCACATGAAATCAGAAACATTGTAAACACAACATGCACACAGACTGCGGAGGACCATCACTATTGTGCCAATGGGTCAGCCTGGGTTAAACATACCGTCCCACATGGGACTCAGGGGGCATGTGACATGACATACACATACACCACCGTGAAATGTGACCATGCCACATGCTCAGATATGAACAGTTGCACATCACAGTGGTCATGTACACGAAACACCAAGGATACTGTCCCCATGAACACGTGCACAGCCTGGGGGTGGCTGCCCCAAGTGACACCCACAGAACAACATGTTCACCCCCATACACGGAATAGGTAATGCAGCCTTACATGCCTTAGGATACAGTTTGGACAGGCTGTGGTTTGTAGGTGTGCCCCTCACTCCCTGGGAAGTATATGTGGCTGGCATATGTTCACCTGTGACAGGCATGGTGACATATGCCAGTGACATGTACAGGGACGCGTTGGACAGCAATGGACCGATCGGTGCGCACACATTGGCCATTGCATTCAATGTGTGCTGGTACACGTTGTATACGCAATACGCGTTGGACAGCAATGGACCGATCGGTGCGCACACATTGGCCATTGCATTCAATGTGTGCTGGCACGCGTTGTATTCGCAATACGAGTTGGACAGCAATGGACCGATCGGTGCGCACACATTGGCCATTGCATTCAATGTGTGCTGGTACGCGTTGTATTCGCAATACGCGTTGGACAGCAATGGACCGATCGGTGCGCACACATTGGCCATTGCATTCAATGTGTGCGGGTACGCGTTGTATCCTAGGTACGCGTTGAACAGCAATGGACCGATCGGTGCGCACACATTGGCCATTGCATTCAATGTGTGCTGGTACGCGTTGTATTCGCAATACGCGTTGGACAGCAATGGACCGATCGGTGCGCACACATTGGCCATTGCATTCAATGTGTGCGGGTACGCGTTGTATCCTAGGTACGCGTTGAACAGCAATGGACCGATCGGTGTGCCCGGCCGGCCCATTGCATTCAATGTGTGCGGGTACGCGTTGTATCCCGGGTACGCGTTGAACAGCAATGGACCGATCGGTGTGCCCGGCCGGCCCATTGCATTCAATGTGTGCGGGTACGCGTTGTATCCCGGGTACGCGTTGAACAGCAATGGACCGATCGGTGTGCCCGGCCGGCCCATTGCATTCAATGTGTGCGGGTACGCGTTGAACAGCAATGGACCGATCGGTGTGCCCGGCCGGCCCATTGCATTCAATGTGTGCGGGTACGCGTTGTATCCTAGGTACGCGTTGAACAGCAATGGCCCGATCGGTGTGCACCCATTGGCTATGGCCTGGCCTGGCAACGGACGCGTTTTCAAATTTTGAACGAGTCTGATGCTGGAAATTCAGTTGGTCACCCACAACAATGTTGCAAATTCATGGGTGTCATGAAGTTGAACTTTTGAAGGATGCTGTGGGCGTGTGTAAGTGGTGCAATTCCATGGATTGGCCAGATTCAGAAGATGCTAACGACTTGGACCTATCACTTTGGACACATGGGACAGTAACTGCCTCTGCAGCACACATATAATGCTGGCTGTTCCCCTGAGAGCTCACTTGCCTGCACTACATGCTCCAGGACGACATCTGCCACCACCACTGCTGCTGTATCTGCACCCTCTGGGCCCTGCAATGGCACGTACTGTGGAGAGAGCCCCAGCCTTCAGCACTGAGGAGAACCAGGCGCTGCTGGACAGCCTCCTTCCACAGTACAGCAAGCTGTATGGGAAAGCAGGGGAGCAGGTGAGTGTCCTGTCCACTGCCTTCCTAAATGTGCATGTTGTCTGACTAGCAAGGCTAACAGTCAGCACGCCACTGGCTAGCAGGCTCACTGAGTAGTTGTCATCCCCCATAGTGTGTAGTTACATGCACTGGACAGGTATAGTGCAGTGACAGTGCATTTAAACAGGGTTTTACTTCCCAGGCAATGATACCATGTAGTTACTGCTGGCATACTGTCCATGGCCATCGTTGCACTGCCTGTGTACATCATGTGCCCCTGTGAATGAGACATGTATACACAACTGTGTAATGCACGGATATGTTGCATGTGTAGTAATAGCATTCTCACTTTGTCATCCTCACAGGTTGATGCCCACCAGAAGCAGAAGATATGGCTGACCATCGTCCGGGCAGTGAGATCCGTGGGGGACTACAAGCGCCGGATCCGCAACTGCCAGAAGAGGTGGCAGGACCTTCGGGGCTGGACCCGGAGGATCGCACGGGTCCAGCTGAAGCTGTCGCCTCCTCGCAGGAGGGGCGGACACCGGACCCTGACCCCCCACATGCTCAGGATCCTGGCGGTGGTCTTCCCTGATCTGGATGGGCAGCTGAAGGGGTGAGTCCATGACTGCATTGTGTACTCTGTCTGCCATGCTATGTGCCCTCCTCTGGCCTGGTTAAACTTCCACAGCACATCAGTCATGTGGTCCAGGACCCATGTCCCTCGATTGTGCACTGCCCACTCCTCATCTGATACCCAGTTGTGGCCCTTGCAGTCAGGGAATTGTGTCACTTGGGTGACACATGTGTCCTTGCAGTTTGCTTGACTCAAGGTGGGGGACAGCATCTGTTCCCCTAACTGTGGTGGGCATCATGGGTGGGTCCATTGCCTACACAATGCCTGTGTTCTGCCATGTAATCTGCGTGTTACTTTGATCTGTGGTCCAATTGCTGAGCTGATCCACCACATGTGCCTGGGGTAACTGGCACATACCCAAGCTGCGGGTGGGAACAATGTTTGGGCCCCAGGAGTGTGTATATTACGTGTGTCACACATACTTAGCCAGCTGCCTACTGTCCTTGGTTCATCCCTCATTCATGTGGGGCAGGACAGTCATGCCTACTCCAGGCCATGCAATGCACTCTGTACTCCCACTCCCGTGTATCAGCTGACACCTTGTGCTCAGTGATATGTCCCCTCAGGTGTCAGCCTCTGTGTCAGTGTGCTGTGGCTTCGTTGTCAGGACTGCTGGGGTGTTTCCCGGATGGGGCTCAGCATGCCACCGGAGATGTGACCATAGGAGACGATACTTGTGTGACACATAGGTGTTTGACCACCTGACCGTGCAGACTGGGGTATGCGAATGTGAGGTCCATGCAGCTGTTTCCCATTCACAGCAGATTGTGAGGTGCTCAGCTTCAGACGCTTGTGTTACAGGTCACCCATATGTCCAATCAGTATGACCTGGACAGATAAGGGTTCAGATGATGTGGTGTGTGGGGGATGTACATGTGCACTTGTTCAGCTCCAGGACTTGCATTCCCCATGACCTACTATTGTGACACAGTGCAGACTGTTGTTGTGTGGCTGCCCTGCCCATGTGACTGAAGACAGTGATGTATGACTTAGCAGGCATGCCTGTGCCATGGCATGTGACTTCCTATGTGTGATCCTGCAGGGGAGTGACATGTGCTACATGCACACCATAGTGGCAATGGCTATCAGCACATGGGTGCATCGTGGTGTCTGTCGCTGGTATGCATCACATGCATTTCATGTATCTGACTCTGGGCATCACTTTCATCCGGGCACCTGTACTGACTCAGTGGCAAGAGTTGGGATGTGTGCATGTTCACATGCTTCACCGTGTTCTCTGCACCGTCCAACTACTGTGTAGGTGGTGCATGTGTCCACACTGGGGTATTGCCAGCCAACGGACGCCAGACAGACAGATGGGTGCAAGGCCAGGTGTGATGTGAGTGCCATGGTTGACGATCAGACTGACAATTGGCTTCTCCTATTCTGTTTGGGCAATTTTAGCAATGTTCAACTAAGGTTGCCAGGCCTTGCTCTGTATTGTGCTGTACTTACTATGGTGTGTGCGTTCGGTGCAGGTGACTGATGTCTGTCTGTCTCCCTATTGTTTGCAGATACATCCACGGCCACAGGAGGGGACAGCTCCACGGACCAGGAGGAGCCGCAGAGCCAGACTGGGTCAACAGCCGAGGAGTGGTCGGAGGGACCCAGTGGTACGGAGGGCGAGGGGAGCCACACCGAGGAGTCCTCTACACCATCCACCTCAGCTGAGGACCACAGCAGCTCGGAGGATGACTCCCTTATGGAGCAGCCACCACACCCCAGCTAGTGTTGCTGTCCCCGCCACCACCACCACCACCACCGCCCTCCCATCGGCTCCCATTCCCGAGGTCCGTGGAGGCTCCCATGTTCGGGAGCATGTCTCTTTCGGGCCAGGCACCTCACCCCCTGCCCCTGTGTCCCCTACTGCCCTGAGTGAGGAGTCTGTGTACCTCCTTCGGCAGCTCCATGTAGGGCAGACAGCGATGCTGAGTGTCCTCCATGCACACACCACTCTGTTGACTCAGCTGGTGTCGTTCATGGAGGGCATCTCATCGGGCATGTCTGCCCTACAGAGGGGCAATAGGTCCATGGACTCCTCCCTGACGGCAGCAGTGTCCCTCCTCCAACAGTCCCTCACCCCTCCTGTCTCTGCCGTATCCACACTCCCCAGCACCTTACCTGTCCCAAGCCCACACACACCGGCACAGGCACACACCAGCACAGACACGAGCAGCACACACACACGCCACAGACAAGACGCACACGCACGCACAGTCAGGGGACTGAAACCACACTCACAGGGGATGGGGCCCAGTCACACACACACGCATCCACGAGCACTGCGCAGTCCACAGTTGCCTCTCCCTCCAAAGCCCCCTCCGTTGCCTCACCTGCAACCCCAAAGACCCAGTGGCTCTTCCTCAGTGACCTCGGCCTCTTCCCCTCCGATCCAGCTGATACAGCATTCAGGGGAAAGAGGAAGCCCACCCACACTGAGCGGAGTGCCTCTCGCCACCGGACACCCTCCCCCAGGCACAGACCGACTGAGGCCCCCATCCGCAAGTCCCCCCGGACCCGGAAGAGCAAGACCCCGCCGCCGCCCTGCAGCTCAGGCACCAAGTCTCCTTCCTCCATCCCTCAGGCCCCCACTCCACAGGTGCCCCCACCACACCCTGCCCCAGGTTCCCCCACCCACAGATACACCATCCCCAAAAGGATCAGGCCTTCTCCCCCTGCCACTTGCTCTTCCGGCCCCACACCCCCCGCTGCGCTTGTCTGTGCCACTGGTGTGGAGACGGTGTCCTCCCCCTCTGTCCTGCCCACCTTACCTGATCCCCATTCTCCTCCCCTGGAGGTAGGCACTGCAGTGGAGTCCACTACCACCCTGTCTGACTTGGGCACTGCAGTGGGGAACCTGTCCACTCCATTTGCATGGTCCCCTGCAGTCTTTCCAGCACCCACACCATCAGAGTCATGCCCCCCAGTTGTGCCGGCACACACCATGTCAGACACCTCCACTGCAGTTGTCAGTGGCTCTCCAGCACCCACCACCCCTTCCCTGCCTCCTTCTGGTGAGCCATGATCCTGTCCCTGCGGTGCCTGGCCTGCCCCCCCGTATCCCCCTCCGAGGGGATTGTCCCTGGCTTTCATCAGTGCAGGCATGCGTAGGGTGACATCTGCCACTGTCACCCTGTTTTGACTTTCAAGTTGGACTGGCCATTGGCCTTTGTTAAATTCCTTGCTGGACATCAACTGTTAGACCCACATATGCTGAATAAAGCACCTTTCTGTTCTCTAGTGCTTTTGCTTCTGATGTACATGTTGTTGATGATGCTAACCATGCCCTTGCTGCAGTGATGGTGATATTTGGTCTCATGATGATGAAGTGTTACTGTGCAGGAACACATGTGGTCCAGGGGGAATGTGTCCTATCCTGTGGTGTATCCATGTCATCCTTAGCAGCATCTGAGGGTGTCATGTGTTCATTATTTGGCAATGGGATTTCCTACTTACATTAGCAATTTCACATCTGTGGCTTCCACCCCTGCACATCTGTTGTGCCTGCCATTGTTCAATTCGTCTACTTCCCTGACCGTGTGGCCATCTCCACTGGACATGCAGGTTTGAGCATCAATGGGGAAGGACTCATCTGTGTTGTCAGTGCAACATTGCTATACAAGTGTGTTGGATCTGTGCTGATGATTTCGTTGGCACTCCCATGACCAGGCTGATGTGACGGGAGCATTCATTTGGTGCTAATTGTTGACTGTGTGACCAAGTGTTCAGCTGACATGATGGAGCCCTACTGAGGCAACATATGGTACAGCTTTCCTCACACAGGAGTGGAGTCCCCTCATGGCAGTGTGTACTCCTGTGACATTGCCTGCGCCCAAGGTGTGTGTTAGATGAGCATGTCTGTGTGTTCACTTCCGTTTTGCTGTGCATGCTGGGATCCCTAGTGTTGTACCTGTTTGTTTTGCTTGCTGAGTTGACCTATGTTCCCCCCAAGTCTTCTCCCTGGATTCTCTGTGATGTGGGTGCATGGCACATTACTGGTCATCAGGGTGTCACCCATAGGTGTGTTTGCTGTCAGGGCTGAGTTTGTGTGCAGACGCAGAAGGGTCACAGTCAGGATTCCCCTTGGCATTTGTTGTTTACACCTGTCATGTGATTTCCAGTTTGAGTTATCTTTCAGTGATTGTGACACGTTGTGTGTGTGACTGCTGGCACTCCTCAGGGTCCGGGCTGCAATGTTGGTAGTTGTCTACATGTGTTCTTTCTGGGTGTCCTTGGCTTCTTCATTGGTGTGTGACTGTGGCTGGGATCCCATTGGTTGGTGTGGTATTGCCGTCATGTCCATGTACAGCGTAGTGTGCAGTGTGTCAGACATTCAGGAGTCTTGTTGAGTGGCCATGTGTGATGTGTTTCTGCACCTTGGTTCCCGCCCACCAGCCTGGGATTGTCATGGGTGCATGTGCAATGTCACCAGTGCATGTGTGCTTCAGTGCTGCACATTGTTGGAGGTCGAGGTGTGTGGTGTTGAGTGTGTGCAGATGAGAGTTGTTGCCCGGCTAGACCCCTGCCTCCATGTTGGCCTTGGCTTACTGGCCGTGCTGATTGATTTGTGCTTGTGTAGGTGTGATGGTAGTTTGTTGCTCAGGACACATGACTGTGGTTCACAGTGTGAACGACATTTAGCTTTGTCATCACAGTGGGATTGTAATGCAGCCCAGGGTCACCACATTGTGGGGGCCCTGGGGGTAGTGCTGTGGTGTGTCTGTGTCTTGCTGTGTCAGTTGCTGTTCCTACATGCTTGTGTGACATGTGTGATTTGTGCTCCCTCTCATCTGACAATGCCTGATTGCCCACATAGGGGATTTGGATCCATGAGTTACCTTTGTGTGGTACTGTATGCACATCTGTGTAATTGGTATTCAGGCCTCCTCATGTGTTGTGTGGTTGCCTGGGGACACTGGCACCCCCCCCCCCTCACCTGTTGTGTTTGATGTAAATGCGGCACTGCACTGGAACGGACTTCCAGTTGAACTCAGGCTGACTAAAGACTACTTTATGCAAAAACGTCCCTTGGGAATGTTTTGTGTCCACACCTTACTTCACACTCGTAATCAAAGTCACATGCATATAGATCCAATCATACCGACCACATCCACGCCTTGAGTCTGCTACGTATTGGCACAAAAAACCTATAGTTTATTAAATTGATAAAAAATGTTTTTATTAAAACAATATATTTTTCAAGTCATTACACAATAAAAACAATTCTATCAGAAAAAACACAATAGAGCACTTACAATGCATTCAATAATAGAATCAATTGATCCCAATAAAATACAAAAAATATTGCACGAGAGTTTAAAAACAGACAGTAACTTTTGTCATCAGTTGCCACAATCAAAAAACAAGATTTCACCACATGAACCTTGATGCCTTACAAGTCATAAACATCTAAGGTAATGTTCAAAGAGATAGATTTGTGGCTTCAATACAAGCGTCGACGCGTTTCGAAGGTATGTTCACATAACACCTTCTTTTTCAAGACAATGATAGTGTTACTCCCGTTCTTTTTAAAAATATGAGGCGAAGATAAACCAGTCTTCCCCAGAGTCATACGGACTTTATAGTCCCAGAAGTATTTCCTATTAGGACGTCCCGGTTAGTCACTTTATAATTCTATACACTCTGTACAAACTTCGGGCGTCCAATTCACAGCGGCAGACTGGCCTTAATTTAAGAATCACAGCAGGCGCGTAGGTCCTGGTATTTCTTCTATCAGAAAGTTCCTCTATTCCTTGTAGGCAATATTTCAAGGAAACGTATCCTTCACAGTATTACTTAAGAAGAGCTCCTTTAAAATTCCTTTTTGAAGTGGGGCTTTTAGATTCTATCGAGCTCTTTCTCATATCAGGAAAGTAACCAGCGGCGTATCCATACGTCCGTCCTGGCGCCGTGTTTAAGTAGACTAAAGACTACACCACCTTCAGAAAGAAACTCAAAACACATCTATTCCCTAAAGATTGACATCATATTTGAAATCAGCACCATTAAGCCACTACCTCAGCGCCGTGATATCCCATTGGGATGAATGTTGCGCTATATAAATAAATAAATACATAAATAAAGATGTGCAGTGTGGGTCTGCCTGTTTGTGTTTGTGCATCTGCACCACTGCATTGGCATATCTTTGGTGTGCCATTGGCTGTATGTTGTTTGGTGGCTTTCCCCTGCTGTCCCTGAGACTCCTAGGTCATCGGTCAGCACAATGATCATGGTTTGTGTGTCCCATTGCTGCCATGGTATGGTATCTATTCACCTCACATCTACAGTCTCCACAGGGTATCTGCATTTGTGTGCCCATTGGTGCAAATATGTGGGTCTGCATTCTGATGGTCACTCCTGTCATTGTGTCATTGATGAATGTTGACAGTGTCAGCCCCCATGGGTGTTGTTTGTCTGCACATGGCCAAAGGTATGTCTTATTTGCACTGCAGTATTTGCCTCCCCCAATATATGTTGCAATGGGACACATGCACTACTTTGCCACTGATGTGTTTTATGTTCTGTGACCAGGTATCATCCATGCAGTTTGGCAGTTGCAGCTTTTTCTTTGTCAACACTTGCATTTTGGTCACTGTGATGATGGGGGTTTAGGCCCCATTGCCACAATGTTCAAAATGTGCTTCAGCTATGGAACCCACACTTACCTTTTGGTCACTGTGATGATGGGGGTTTAGGCCCCATTGCCACAATGTTCAAAATGTGCTTCAGCTATGGAACCCACACTTACCTTTTGGTCACTGTGATGATGGGGGTTTGGACCCCATTGCCACAATGTTCAAGATGTGCTTCAGCTATGGACCCCACACTTACCTTTTGGTCACTGTGATGATGGGGGTTTAGACCCCATTGCCACAATGTTCTGAATGTGCTTCAACTATGGACCCCACACTAACATTTTGGTCACTGTGATGATGGGGTTTTGGACCCCATTGCCACAATGGTCATGGCCTGCTTGCATTGTGGGGGCCACACACATATATTTGTGGCACATGTGATAGGGGGTCACATTGTATGTTCAAAGTCATGTTCAGTGTTGTAGGCATTTGACACAGTCTACACACGCTTGTCATGGTGTTGGGGGGATGTATTTTTCTTGCATTCCCTAGGTTGTAGTGTGCTGGTTGTGTCATGCATTGTCCATCCTATGAGTGGGGGTGGTGTTGGTGGTAGGCATCTGGCACCCCCTGGGTAAGGGTGGTAGTAGTGGTAGGCATCCAGCCCCCCATGGGTAGAAGGGGTGGTAGTAGTGGTAGGCATCCAGCCCCCCATGGGTAGAGGTGGTAGTAGTGGTAGGCATCTGGCACCCCCTGGGTAAGGGTGGCGGTAGTGGTAGGCATCTGGCACCCCCTGGGTAAGGGTGGTAGTAGTGGTAGGCATCCAGCCCCCCATGGGTAGAGGTGGTAGTAGTGGTACACATCTGGCACCCCCTGGGTAAGGGTGGTAGTAGTGGTAGGCATCTGGCACCCCCTGGGTAAGGGTGGCAGTAGTGGTAGGCATCTGGCACCCCTGGGTAAGGGTGGTAGTAGTGGTAGGCATCCAGCCCCCCATGGGTAGAGGTGGTAGTAGTGGTAGGCATCCAGCCCCCATGGGTAGAGGTGGTAGTAGTGGTAGGCATCCAGCCCCCCATGGGTAGAGGTGGTAGTAGTGGTAGGCATCTGGCACCCCTGGGTAAGGGTGGTAGTAGTGACAGGCATCCAGCCCCCCATGGGTAGAGGTGGTAGTAGTGGTACGCATCTGGCACCCCTGGGTAAGGGTGGTAGTAGTGGTAGGCATCCAGCCCCTGGGTAAGGGTGGTAGTAGTGGTAGGCATCTGGCACCCCCTGGGTAAGGGTGGTAGTAGTGACAGGCATCCAGCCCCCCATGGGTAGAGGTGGTAGTAGTGGTAGGCATCTGGCACCCCCTGGGTAAGGGTGGTAGTAGTGACAGGCATCCAGCCCCCCATGGGTAGAGGTGGTAGTAGTGGTATGCATCTGGCACCCCCTGGGTAAGGGTGGTAGTAGTGGTAGGCATCCAGCCCCCTGGGTACGGGTGGTAGTAGTGGTAGGCATCTGGCACCCCCTGGGTGAGGGTGGTAGTAGTGACAGGCATCCAGCCCCCCATGGGTAGAGGTGGTAGTAGTGACAGGCATCTGGTACCCCCTGGGTAAGGGTGGTAGTAGTGGTAGGCATCTGGCACCCCCTGGGTAAGGGTGGCAGTAGTGGTAGGCATCTGGCACCCCCTGGGTAAGGGTGGTAGTAGTGACAGGCATCCAGCCCCCCATGGGTAGAGGTGGTAGTAGTGACAGGCATCTGGCACCCCCTGGGTAAGGGTGGTAGTAGTGGTAGGCATCTGGCACCCCCTGGGTAAGGGTGGCAGTAGTGGTAGGCATCTGGCACCCCTGGGTAAGGGTGGCAGTAGTGGTAGGCATCTGGCACCCCTGGGTAAGGGTGGTAGTAGTGGTAGGCATCCAGCCCCCCATGGGTAGAGGTGGTAGTACTGGTAGGCATCCAGCCCCCCATGGGTAGAGGTGGTAGTAGTGGTAGGCATCTGGCACCCCTGGGTAAGGGTGGTAGTAGTGACAGGCATCCAGCCCCCATGGGTAGAGGTGGTAGTAGTGGTAGGCATCTGGCACCCCCTGGGTAGAGGTGGTAGTAGTGGTAGGCATCTGGCACCCCCTGGGTAAGGGTGGCAGTAGTGGTAGGCATCTGGCACCCCCTGGGTAAGGGTGGTAGTAGTGGTAGGCATCCAGCCCCCCATGGGTAGAGGTGGTAGTAGTGGTAGGCATCCAGCCCACCCTGGGTGAGGGTGGTAGTAGTGGTAGGCATACAGGCCCCTATGTGTATGTGTGGCATTGGTGAGGGCCATCCCACCCCTATGGTGCTGCTGTTGCTGGTGTAGGTATTTCTGCATCCCTCTGTGTGTGATGTGTCGGGTACATGTAGTTTGTCTTTGTTGTTGGTGTCTGACTTACCTTCTGCGCCGTACGCGTCCGTGCCTGTTCCGGTAATAGAGGTAGAATATTGGTAGGATCGGCACGAAGGGATTCATGGTTGGTTCGTCTCGTTCGTCTTTCTCTTTGCTTCGCCTCGTCCTCGTCGCTGGCGTGTTCGTCTCGTAGCCGTGGATCATGTTGTGGCGCGAATCGGAGCTTATGTGCTCCTCGCCCGGATGCTTTGACGTGCCGTGCGTAGCGACGGGTTCGGCGCGTACGGGAAGCGCATCGTACTTGTCCGGCCGGACGGGGCTGCATTTTTGCTTCCGTGCGGCTCGATTCTACGATTCCGGATCCGGCTCGGTCGGGGAACAGGACCTGGATTGGGTGAGTACGACTGGGTCGGAATCTATGCTGTTGTGCGCATCGTACTTGCTCGTTCGGAATAATGTGCGGCTCGGTCGGGAAACAGGCATTCGCATGGCTTTTTTCCCGACCGAATGGTGTTAGGTACGCCTCCGACCGAGATCGGAATCGGCCCCATTGTAGGGACACTGCATTTGTCATAATATCACATCCTTTGACCACTTTCCCAATCTGCTGGTTGAAGAGAGCCAATGGGTGAAATGTGTGAATCCAAAGCACACTGAGCCTCATGTTATCAAGTTTTGGCATAGCCTTTGCATCACGCAAGGGCAACGCAAAATCTAAAATGAGGTTTACCAAGCCACGCAAGGCCACCTAGGGTGGCTTGATAAACCTAGAGCAGTGCAGGACAGGGTAAATTGCTGCCTTGCATTATTATGCATCAGGGTGGCATGCCATGGGTGGAGCATGAGTGTTCCCACGCATCCACCCATGTATTCTGACACATTCCCAGAATTACCAACACTGGTAGACCTGGGTATGCATCAGAATTGTAAGCCTCCCCACCAGAGGCACAACTATTTCTCCTCTTTGTTTCATCTTTCTAAGTATGCTACATTCTGGGACAAAAATGCCCCTGAGCATTGTCTTTGTGCAGGAAGGTGTCCCTTCCTACACAAAAACAATCCTACCTATAACATAGGCACCTGCGTTGGCGCTAGGCAGCAGTTTGTGCGCCAGTGCAAAGAGAGTGCAGGAATGCGCCTTATAATAGTAAAGACAGCACATACTTGCCCTCTCCCGTTCATGCAGCACAGTGCAACAAGGTGGCTTGCTGTGTTGTGTGAAGTATTGATAAATATGGGCCTCAATGTATACTGCTATCAATAGGTCTGTTTGAAAGCTGCAAAACACAGACCTGAAAAGAGATATTACTGCATCTTGTACTCAGATCCTGTGCAAGGAGACATTTCATTTTTGTTATTTTCCTATTTTTCTTATTTTCAGCTCATGTGCACCCAACGGTTTCATGGGACTGGTATGCTCGAAGTAAATGTGAGAGCAGTCCCTAGGGTTGTCACCTCGCATACAACTAGTTCATGGCTAATCGGGGAGCAACCAGGTTTATAATCTTCTCCTGACTAAGAAGTGATGGTCTTGTAAATGTAGCTCCACTGTATGTTCGACAACCAGAAAGCCTGAACTCCCAAGGTACTGACTCCAGCGTGAATGTTCCAGAGTGCCTGAAATATAAAATAATGCCATGTGTTGTATTTAAGAATCAACTTGAGGTGTGAAATATGTCTGTTAGAAACCTGGGACAAACTCCTTGGCGTGCCCCATGCACTATGCATATGCACAATAACTAAGCCTGCTGTGTTGACACACTGAGATATAATGGTGCCTTTCTATCACAGGAAATATCTATCCTCAAACATGGGTACTACAGTAACATAGCAATGTTTCCAGTGGCATGACTTGACCTGGGAGTCAATTAGAGGTTATCATCCATCACTATGCTAAAATTGTTTATTTACTTTGAGTACAGTGCAGGGCAAGATGCCTGCATGTATGTGTGTGTGTGTTTGTGTGTGTGTGTGTGTGTGTGTGTGAGTTTATATATACCCCAAAAAATGCTTAAAACCCACATTTCACAGGGAACCGTTTAATATGTGAAGTATTTAACGGTTACCTGTGAAATACAGATTTTATCATCATAATGACAGCTACAAACAGCAGAGCTTTATAATATTCAGGGCAACGAGGATTATACAACATGGTGAACAGAATTATTGGCCTGATTACGATGTCAGTCGGACGAGCATCCAACCGACACTGTAGTGGAAGGGAACCGCCTGACTAATAATCGAGGTTCAACCCGCAGCATTAGGATGCGACCGCCCTATGCGGGGTCAAAAACATCCATTTTCCTATTGCAGCTTGTGGTGCCTGCCTAATGGTGCGTGGATGTTCCAGGCCCACAGCGGAGGGCCAGGAGTAAGGGGGACCTGCTAAGGGCCCCCAAAGTAACTTTCCACCTGCCTGTTCATGGCGGGCAGACTGCCATGAAAAGACATGCAGAAAGTGACATCACAATCCCGACGGCGGAGCAGAGGACGGCTCAGCTGTCATTTTGGGATAACTATTCCGCCCGCAGCCATGACAGGCTCTGTGAACCCGTCAAAAGCAGAGCAGAATTCCTCTATGGGTTTCCCTCCGACTGCCAGTATGGGAATACGGTGGTCAGACGGAAACCCATGATGTCGGGCGGAAAGCCTGTGATGAGCTGTTGAATGACTTTCTGCCTGACATCATAATTAGAGCCTATGTGGCAAGGTTATCTAAATTACGCAGCAAAATATTAAAATGAAGTGGCACATTTTGTGTCAGTATAATTAGTGAATTCTGCACATTTTTCTAATTTTGTGGATAAATATGTGGCAGATGGAGTAAATGGATAATTATGACAGAAATGCTGCAGCCACAAAATATTTGACCCTCACTATTGCCCATTGTTTTAGTAATAATTTATTCGAGAAAGGTAAACAAAGTCTAAACATTTTAATTCGAATCAGTGTCAATTGTTAGCTGCATCTTGCAGAAAAGAACTTTTAACTGCCACCAAATAAACAAGTAATTTAAAATACATAACTGGTATCATATGTAATATGGTACTATATTGCCAATTTTAGGCAGCCTTGTGGTTTATGATGTCACCAGAACCGCTCACTTGCAATATTTGATGATATTACACAATTAGCCATTATATATATATTCTCTCTCTCTCTATATCTATATATATATATATATATATATTCACTGGAAAAAACACAGGGTTCAGGGACGTTATAGTTAGTTGGACATTTCACTCATACACAACTAGAGAAAGTAGGACGTTATAGTTAGTCGAGCTAACTATAACTCGTGCCCCCGCAATGCACTGCTGATGGTGTCACATATTACATCACTCATGACATGGTCAGTGACATCACTGATGTCATCTCAAATGACATCACTGATGACATCATCCAGTGACTGTGTGTTTCTGAAAAGTTTAAATATGTTTTATATATACATACGCCAAGGTGTGTTGAAGAATGAGTGGGTGTATGAGTGTCTGAATGGATGATTTAGTAGGTGCGTGACAGACTGTATAAGTGAGTGATTAAACGTGTCTTACTGAATGCATGGGTTAGTGACTAAACTGTGTGAATGTCCATATCAGTCTGTCAGTTGGTGTGTAAGAGGCTGCATGGGTTGGTGAATAACAACATGAGTGTCTATATGGGTTATTGATTGGTTGTCTGAGTACCTGAATGGGTGCCTCAGTGTCTGTGTGGGTGGGTGGGGGGTGTGTGACTCTGTGCATGGATGTGTGAGTGGGTGATTCACTGGGTGTATGGGTTTAAGAGTGCGTCTGTGAGGGGCTGTATGGGTGGGTGAGCATGTGTATGGGTGTGTTGGTGAGTGAATGGATGTCTCAGTGGTACATGTGTGAGTAACTACATATGTGAAAGGCAGTATATGTGAATGTTGGAGTATATAAATGACTATATGGGAGAGTGAGTAATTGTGAGAGTGGCTGTATGATGAGTGTGTGCTTGTGTCAGTGATTGTATAAGAGAGTAAGTATGTGTTAGTATCTGTATGAATAAGTGAGGTGGTGTGTGTGTATAACTGTATAGTTGAGTAAATGGGAGTGTGATTGATTATTTGCACTACTGACTAGGTGTGTGAGTAACTCTATGGGTGAGTGGTGGTGTGTGAGTGTCTGTATGGGTGTATGAGTGCATATGATAGTGGCTGTATTGATGAGTGACTGCATGCATGAGTGAGTGTATGGGTGAGTGAGTGGATGTGTCTGTAGACCTAGGAATCAGTGAGTGGGTATGTACTAATTGGTATTGGTGTGTCTATGGTTTCGAGAATGGTAGTCTGTATTTTAGAGTGGGTGTATCAAAGGTTATATCAGGGTGTGAGGAGGTGCATCAGATGATCCCATGGATGATGTCATCAGTGATGTCACTGACCATGTCATGAGTGATGTAATATGTGACGTCATCAGCAGTGCATTGCGGGGGCGCGAGTTATAGTTAGTTCAACTAACTATAATGGCCAAATTTCTCTGGTTTTGTATGAGTGAAATGTCCAACTAACTATAACGTCCCTGAATCCTGTGATTTTTTTCAGTGAATTTCTATGGTTTTTTAAATGCTAATTTCTAACTATAACGTCCCTGAAACCTATGTTTTTTTCTGTGAATTTAAAAGGTTTTTAAAAGCTAATTTCTAACTATAATGTCCCTGAAACCTATGGTTTTTTCAGTGAATTTCAAAGGTTTTTTAAATGCTAATTTCTAACTATAACGTCCCTGAAACCTATGGTTTTTTCAGTGAATTTCAAAGGTTTTTTAAATGCTAATTCCTAAGTATAATGTCCAAAAAACCTGTGCTTTTTTTAGTGACATTCTAAGGTTTTGTAACTTGTTTTTTTCATTTTAGAGTAGAACAACAATGGCACTATATGTTCAACAATTTCTGAAAAATTGCAGTGTGTATAATTTACATTATGGATTAAAAACACTTGTTCTAAATTTTTAAGCTTTTATCAAGGTAATGTGATGTTTTATCCTTTTTAAAATATGCATTCACATATTTATTTTTTTAAAAGTGAGATTCGCGTACCGATTGTGTTTCCGGTCACGGTGGGTGCGCGAATCCAAGAATCCTGCCGCCATATTGGTTAAGTCGTGCACAATACGCGTACGGTATGCGATGGGTGCGCGGTTCTCATTTTTCATGTTTTAAACTTTTAAATACATGATATATACTCTCAATTTATGAAATCAATCGCATATGAGTTATAAAAGTGATATTTACATAAATAATATGGATATTAAACTTCTTATAATGAATTTACGGGAGCTGCGACGGTCCCGCGTAACCTCACGTACGTATTTCTGGGGTCGCGTCAGGTACGAGAATCCAGCACAAGTTATTTCATTTTAAATGTATATATATATATACCTTTATTATATATATTATACCAAGAGATTAATATACACATTTGTAAATATCGTATATTTGTAACTGGAATAAAGATATAATATTATTAACTATATTTTTCGGGAATTGCGTCTGGTGCGCGCTGGTTGCATGTCGGGTACGCGAATCCCATGTGACTTCAAAAGAAAGCATTTCATTGGTTAAGAAGCTTTTTATTCTAGAACTTGCAGGACCCCACCTAAATTTTTAATTCTTCCAAGAACATCTTCAGAAGACACAGCTCTTGTGTTTTCTGTTCTTATTTATTGCATTTTTTTGGTGTTTTTTTCAGTCCACTGGAAAAATGGCTTCTTCAATTCCACCACAGGACGTTCCTGGAGAAGAAGAAGATTTGCAAGAACCAGTTAAGCAGCGTTATGAAAGTGTCGTGTGGGCTTTTTTTTCAATTCCAGCTGGCGAAAAAAAGATGAATGCACGCACGGTGGCCTGCACTTTATGTCAAAGGGTGCTTTCTCGGGGATCCGACAAAAAATACTCCTGTGGCACGTCATCAATGATGAAGCACCTGCAGACAATGCATCCACGTCATCTTGCGCGAGAGCAACATCGTCGCGAACTACAGCAACAAAGTCAGCAAGATGATCAGGTCGCAGGGCCTAGCACCTCAGCAGGTTCTTCTGCATTGACCCGAAGAGCCCAAATAATCCCTGAATTTGCTGGACTTGAGCAGCGGTGCATTAAGTGCAAGAAAGTCCTTTGTTGTGGAGAGCAATCTATGGATGCTGTTGTGGTTGCTGCGAAAAACCACCGTTGTTAATTTTTTTTTTTTTGCAATGAGTTTTTAATTGCAAAATGTTTGGGACATTTTTCTCAGTTCATTCTGTTGATTTTTACATTTTAAAAAAAAACACCAAAAAAATACATAAAAGGGTTAAAAAAAACACAAACAAAATTAAAAAGAAAAAAGAAGAAAAAAAATGGTTCTTTTGAGAACCTCATATTTGGTTAAAAAAAGAAAAACTTCTATGTGTTGTATGAATTGCGACAAGTGTAATATATGTAGGAGTGCATGGGTAGTGCATGAGTGATTGCATGAGTGCATGGGTAGTGCCTGGGTGATTGCATGAGTGCAGGGGTAGTGCCTGGGGGATTGGAGGAGTACATGGGTACTGCTTGGGTGATTGCATGAGTGCAGGGGTAGTGCCTGAGTGCATGGATGAGTACATGAATAGTGCCTGGGTGATTGTATAAGTGCATAGGTAGTTCCTGGGTGATTGGAGGAGTGCATGTGTACTGCCTGAGTGATTGCATGACTGCAGGGGTAGTGCCTGGATGAGTACATGGGTAGTGCCTGAGTAATTGCATGAGTGCATGGGTAGTGCCAGGGTGATTGGAGGAGTGCATGGGTAGTGCCTGGGTGTTTGGAGGAGTGCATGGGTAGTGCCTGAGAGCATAAATGATTGCATGGTTTTTATGTCCTTGTTTCGTTTCCTTCCGATTGGTTGTAGAACTTTCTCTTTTCCACATTTTGAAAATTCATTACATTCTTTAAAAGTCTTTTTACAAATTCTTTAGTTCTCTTACCAGAAGTCTTTTCTTCAATGTCACATTTTAAACTTCATCTAATGTCTGCTTTTCTCATTCCTTTAAATAGTACTGTTATTTTTCTTGTCTTGGCTTTTGATCTTTTCTTGTCCTACTCAATCTTTCTTACTAATAGCGGTGAATATCTGAAAAAAAAGAAAAGTTTAAATAGTTTCTAAAAATAATTTTATATTATTAAAATAATTATATACAAATATTCTCATCTATAAATAAAAATATACTTTCAATTGCATTGCAAAGCTATGTCAGACACTGCACAATTCCTTCATTTAGAAGACAGCACAACCTCTACAACAGAATGACAGAGCAGAACTAAAGGATTTCTCTACTACTACTAAGCAAACCAATCAGGTTCAAATGTATAATACATCAGACAATAGATATATAAGTAGACACAAACATCATTCACAACACCATAAAGTCCCTTAAACTTCACAGACTGGTGTTCCCAATTCAAAATAACACCTAAAGTGTTGAGCTTACCCAAATATAAAACAGCAACCCCCACATGTATCTGTTGTAAGTCTCATCATATTCCAGAAATCATCCATACATGTGTCTGTACCTTTTGCTAGTGACACCATATATAAAACAAATTTACAAATAGTTCTATACCTGTGTTTTTTCACAGACTCATACAAAGTACCCTAATCACTAAACCATCTGCCAACATGTCTTTAACCTCACTTTTGTGCTGCAGCTTCACCATTCTGCGACTACTCAAGTTGTTGGGAGTACCCAAATATAAAGCAGCAAACCTTCATATGAGTCTGTTGTAAATCTCACCATATTCCTGAAAGTATGTATGCATGTGTCTGTACCTTTTACTAGTACTATCATATATAAAAGAAACATACAAATAGAGGTATACCTGTGTTTTATACATCTAGTATCTTCAGATGCATAGCACATATGAGAATACATGTGCAAGTAGAGACATACATCAATCACAAGACCATGCAGACCTTAAACTTAAAACTTGACAGTCTGCACTTTACATTTGAAAGAGACACCTACATTTATGCGGTGTACTTCAAGTGTACATTTCCCCAGACTCATAGAAAGAAGCCTAATCACTAATCCCTCTGCCAACATGTGTTAAACCTCACTTTTGTGCTGAAGCTTCACCATTCTACGAGTACTCAGAATGTTGGGCCTAGCCAAATATAAAGCAGCAACCTATCACATGTCTCTGCCGTAAGTCTCACCATATTCCTAAAAGCATGCATGCATGTGTCTGTACCTATTGCTAGTGCCACCATTTATAAAAGAAGCATACAAATAGATGTATACTAGTGTTTTATAAATGTAGCATCTTCAGATGGATAACACATATCAGAATACATGAGTAAGTAGAAATATATCTACTTAGACACCTATATTTATGTGGCGTACTTCAAGTGTACCTTTCCACAGACTCATACAAAGTAGCCTAATCACTAATCCATCTCCTAACATGTCTTAAACCTCACTTTTGTACTGCAGCTTCACCATTCTGCAACTACTTGGGGTGATGGGCCTAGTCAAATATAAAGCAGCAACCCATCACATGTCTATGCTGTAAGTCTCACCATCTTCCTGAAAGCATGCATGCATATGTTTGTACGCCGCATAAATGTAGGTGTCTATGTAGATATGTCTCTACTTACTCATGTATTCTGATATGTGTTATCCATCTGAAGATGCCACATGTGAAAAACACAAGTATACATCCATTTGTATGCTTCTTTTATATATGGTGGCCCTAGCAAAAGGTACAGACACATGCATGCATGGTTTCAGGAAGATGGTGAGACTTACAGCAGAAACATGTGAAGGGTTGCTGCTTTGTTTTTGCCTATGCTCAATACCTAACTAGTAGTAGAATGGTAAAGCAGCAGCAGCAGAAAAGTAATGTTTAAGATATGTTGGGTGAGGAATTAGTGATTATGGTACTTTGTAAGTCTCTGGAAAAGTTCACTTGAAGTGCTCTGAATAAATCTAGGTGTCTGTTTGAAATGTGAAGTGCAGTCTGTCACGTTTTAAGGACTTCATGGTCTTGTGATTGAGGTATGTATGTACTTGCACATGTATTGTGATATGTCTTATGTATCTGAAGATGCTAGACATATAAAACACAGGTATACATCTATGTGTATGTTTCTTTTATATATGGTGTCACTAGCAAAGGTACAGACACATGCATGCATGCTTTCAGAAATATGGGGAGACTTTAGCAGAGACATGTGAAGGGTTGCTGCTTTGTTCTTAGCTATGCTCAATACCTGAGTAGTAGTAGAATAGTGAAGCAGCAGCAGAAGCAGAAAAGTGATGTTTAAGATATGTTGGATGAGAAATTAGTGATTATGGTACTTTGTAAGAGTCTGTTGAAAAGTTCACTTGAACTATGCCACATGAATCTAGGTGTGTGTTTGAAATGTGAAGTGCAGTCTGTCTTTAAAGCCTTTATGGTCTTGTGACTGAGGTATGTCTCTACTTGCACATGTATCCTGATACGTGTTATGCATGTGAAGTTGATAGACATATAAAACACAGGTATACATCTATTTGTATATTACTTTTATATATGATGCTGCTAGCAAAAGGTACAGACATATGTATACATGGTTTCAGGAATATGGTGAGACTTACAGTTGAGACGTGATAGGTTGCTGCTTTATATTTGGCTAGGCCCAACATCCTGAGTAGTCGCAAAATAGTGAAATTGCAGCACAAAAGTGAGGCTTATGACATGGTGTACACATTTCTGCTACAGCTTCACCATTCTGTAACTACTCCGGGTGTTGGACCTACCCAAATATAAAGCAGCAAACCTTCACATGAGTCTGTTATAAATCTCACCATATTCCTGAAATCATGTATGCATGTGTCTGTACCTTTTACTAATATTACCATATATAAAAGAAACATACAAATAGAGATATATCTGTGATTTATATGTCTAGCATCTTCAGATGTATAACACATATGAGAATACATATGCAAGTAGAGACATACATCAATGACAAGACCATGCAGACCTTAAACATTGAGAGACTGCACTTCACATTTCAAACAGACACCTACATTTATGCGGTGTACTTTAAGTGCACCTTTCCAGACACTCATACAAACTAGCCTAATCACTAATCCGTTTCCTAACATGTCTTAAACCTCACTTTTGTGCTGCATCTTCACCATTCTGCGACTACTTAGGGTGTTGGGCCTAGCCAAATATAAAGCATCAGTCTATTACATGTCTCAGCTGTAAGTCTCACCATATTCCTTAAAGCATGCATGCATATATCTGTACCTTTTGAAAGAAGCATCATATATAAAAGAAATATTCAAATAGATGTATACCTGTGTTTTATACGTCTAGCATCTTCAGATGCATAACACGTTTCAGAATACATGTGCAAGTAGGGACATACCTCAATCACAAGACCATCGACATCTTAAAACTTGACAGACTGCACTTCACATTTCAAGCAGACACTGAAAATTATGTGGTATATTGGAAATGTAGCTTTCCACAGACTCTTACAAATTAGCCTAATCACTAATCCATCTCCTAACATGCCTTAAACCTCACTTTTGTGCTGCAGGTTCACCATTCTACAACTATTTGGGTGTTGGGCCTAGCCAAATATAAAACAGCAACCCATCACATGTCCCAGCTATAAATCTCACCATCTTCCTGAAAGCATGCATGCATATGTCTGTACCTTTTACTAGCAACACCATATATAAAAGAAATATACAAATAGATGTATCCTGTGTTTTATATGTCTAGCATCTTCAGAACCACAACACATATCAGAATACATGTGCAAGTAGACACATACCTCACTCACAAGACCATAAAGGCCTTAAAACTTGACAGACTACACTTAACATTTCAAACAGACACCTAGATTTATGCGGCATACTTCAAGTGAAGTTTTCCACATACTCTTAGAAAGTACAATAATCACTATTTCCTCACCCAACATATCTTAAACATCACTTTTCTGCTGCTGCTGTTTCACCATTCTACTACTACTCAGATGTAGAGACTAGCAAAATACAAAGCAGCAACCCTTCACATATCTCTGTTGTAAGTCTCCCCATATTTCTAAAAGCATGGATGCATGTGTCAGTACCTTCTCCTAGTGCCATCATATATAAAAGAAACATACAAATAGATGTATACCTGTGTTTTATACATCTAGCATCTTCAGATGCATAACACATATGAAAATACATCTGCAAGTACAGACATACCTCAGTCACAAGACCATGCAGACCTTAAAACTTCAGAAGCTGACTTCTCATTTCAAGTAGAGACCTAAAATTATGTGGTGTCTTTCAAGCATACCTTTCCACAGACTCATACAAAGTAGCCTAATCACAAATTCCTCTGCCAACATGTCTTAAACCTCACTTTTGAGTTGCAGCTTCACCATTCTGCAACTACTTAGAGTGTTGGGCCTAGCCAAATATAAACCAGCAACCCTTCACGTATCTCTACTGTAAGTCTCACTATCTTCCTGAAAGCATGCATGCATATGTCTGTTCCTTTTGCTAGTACCATCACATATCAAAGAAACATACAAATAAATGTATACCTGTGTTTTATACGTCTAGCGTCTTCAGATGCATAACACATATTACAATACATGTGCAAGTACACACATACCTCAATCAGAAGACCATGAAGACCTTAAAACTTGACAGACTGCACTTCACATTTCAAACAGACACCTAGATTTATGCGGTGCACTTCAAGTGAACTTTTCCACAGACTCTTACAAAGTATCATAATCGCTAATTTCTCACCCAACATATCTTAAACATCACTTTTGTGCTGCTTCTGCTGCTTCACCATTCTACTACTACTCAGATATTGAGCATAGCCAAAAACAAAGCAGCAACACTTCACATGTCTCTGCTGTAAGTCTCACCATCTTCCTGAAACCATGCATGCATGTGTCTGTACCTTTTGCTAGCAGCATCATGTATAAAAGAAATATACAGATGGATGTATACCTGTGTTTTATACGTCTATCATCTTCAGATGCATAACAAGTATCATAATACATGCGCAAGTAGAGACATACCTCAGTCACAAGGCCATCTACGTCTTAAAACTTGACAGACTACACTTCCCATTTCAAGCAAACACCAAACATTATGTGGCATATTTCAACTGTACCTCTCTAGAGACTTATAAAAAGTAGCCTATCACTAATACCTTATGTCAACATCTTTCAAACCTCACTTTTGTGCTGCAGCTTCACCATTCTACTACTACTCACAGTGTTGAGCCTAGCCACATAAAAAGCAACAACACCTCTTTGTTATATATCTTGCATCTTCAAATGTATAAGACATATGAGAATACATATACAGGTAGAGACATACTTCAATCACAAGTCCATGCACACCTTAAAACTTGACAAACTGCACTTCCAATTTGAAAGCTACACCTAAAATTATGCGGTATACTTCAATTGTACATTTCCACACACTAATACAAACTACCATAATCACTAATCCATCATCCAATATACATATATTACTATACACAATCTATTTCAAATAACATTAAAGTACATTAAAACAAACTACATTACACATCTCTACATTTAATAATATATTTCAAACATCACAGTTCTTGAATAATTTTTAAAGTTTGAAAATAAAGCTAATACATAATACACCTCACAAATCTATAACTCACCTTCCAAATAGTATTGTACAATATGAAATATCAGAAACTCATAAAAGATTTTCTTCTGCACACAATCAATGTAATGCACCACTCTCAACAAGGTAAAACCAGTAATGGCAAACTTTCCCTCTCTTTCTCCACACAAATAAATGTAAGTAACAAATCACATTGCTTCCTACATTATTTCAAATTGTAAAACACATTTCTATTGGTTAGGCATATTAAGCCTGTCCAACTGTGTTCTAAAAGTGCCCAAACTGGTTCTGTAATTTTCTGAAGTCGCGACTCCACAGCGGTGCCGCAGTGTAGCATTGCGATAGAGCCGCGAATCCATACGGGAGTTCAAGAACCTATTACTAATAATACTAGCATTATTTTTTATGACCACACCACTTCTAAACATAGTACTGATTTGGGAAATCTTACTTTAATAACATATCACTTATATATAAATTACAATTTCATATTTTAAAACCACAGTTAAGTTTCAACCCTTCCCCCATTCTGCTTAATCACAGTTTCCATAGTAACAGTTTCTGCAACATTCAACTGAACTGGCAGGTCACAAGTTCACCATATTTTCAAGTTTAGCACACATGTTTACAAATGCAATTAGCAGGTGAGGTTGACTTTTGCAAAATATTACCTTATCCTATCTACTGTACCTTTCAAACATTTTTTAATAACAAATAAGAAACATGCTTTTTTAGGAAAGTAACATGCATCCTATTTTTGAGTGTACAATGTTCATGAACAGCCAATCAGTTATCTGCTTTTTACAAAACAGCATCTTGTCCACCATTTTAGATACCTCTCACTCTACCAACTGACTACCTCAGCTACAGACATCTTCTCATTACTTCCAGACATCCCTTCAAGATGCTTACAGAATGGATTGTAGGGCACAGCTATGTTTTCTGGTGCGAAAGGTTGGCTGAAGGGAAAAAAAGCAAGCTAATAACAAGCATGAATGCATAGAGTTATTTCAGGACATCTTACACTTAATCAAACGACATAGTGCTCGATTATTATCAAAAATATATTTTTATTTTATATATTATTTCATCATTCTTTTCTTTACATATCACAAAAATATGATTCTATATATTTTATAATCACAATGTATCAACAACATATAATCACAATGCATTAACAACATATAAGACGTAATCACATAAATTATAAATCAAGACAAACACTGTGCTGATATCAATTGATACAGTATCCTTTCTTTTATGTTTCCAATAGGGTCCAGATCAACATGGACAGAAAGGGGGGTCGGCGGTAGATAAGACTACGCGCGTTTCGGCAAGTTGCCTTCCTCAGGACACCGTCTCAATTTTCACTGCATTGGACACACAATAAGCACAATACATTGATTTCATGCACTTATGCCGATTTGTCATTATACTGTTGATGTCCTGTGGTACATTTATTTAATATGTTTACAATAAAATCAACTGAATTATTTAAAGGTTCAGTTGTATTGTGTTGGGAATCTCTAAAGATTAAAAACTGTGCATTTAAATAAAGTGACAACCAAGTTTATGAAAAGAAAAAGAGAAAGAAAAATAAATAATATAAAGAGTAATAGAAAAGGTGCTGAGATAATAAAACCAAGAATAAAGGAAGAGAAAACAGTTTGTCAAGATAGTGAAAATCTCCCCCCGTATCATTCTAATATGCATATATTCAAGGTACCTACTTTGACCCATATAAGGAATTACTCTTATTGGGTGCATTACATATTCACATAAGGTGAAGTTTTGTTAGTGAAAGATGGTGTCAATTTCACATACATCAGTAAAGATGGTGAAGCGCAGAGTAGAATAATATTATAATTACCTATTTGATGTAATTAGACAGAAAAGTCAAATCAATTTCCATGTTTATGCTTGATAAAAAGCACAGAGTCCCTGAGTCTATGGAAAAAAACACAAAGCATATGTCTAATTAAAGGCAAACTCAGGATATGTAACCCCAGGATGAATTTCTGTGGGCTTAATTTTATACCTTATTTTGTAATTGGTATACGTTTGAGACCATTCAATATTATAAATAAAGTTGGTACATCTCTAGGATATGTTGGTATTGCTTGAAGATTGGATGCAATCGTAGATATATTGCTCTGAAAACGAAAGACCAGAACAAGGTTTACTAATTAAGCTCATTTTAAGTTTTATACATAATCTGGTTTCAAGCTGGTTTTAAGCCTATGTTTAGTGAAAGGCGAATACCTGTATGTGGTCCCTATATGACCAACCGGATTATGTCCAATGTGCTCAGGGCATCTGTGAAAAAAACATGGAGTCCTATTAAAAAATGTATCTAGTTATATAGCTTAGAACAAACCGAGCGTATATCTATATATATGTGAGTCTAGACTAGTAGTTTTTATTTATATATGGTGTTATCCTTAGAAATATTTGCAATACGTTTCATGAGACCATCTCACCTCCATAATGATTAAGGAATACCAAATGGGCCAAATTATATTGAAGGCAGAAAGGATTTTACAAAGAACAACCAAATAATATAGCTGTTTCTTTCGGTTCTTGACTTAGCGTACCAAATTTAAATAGATTACCATTTCATAATGAGAAGTGAAAAGCGCCTCAGATTGTTGCAATGCTACTTATTTTTTCCAACTGAAATAAACTGTTTTCAGGCATAGTTGCCAAGGGACAGTCAGAATAAAGTGCTGAAATTCTTAGCACATTAGGTGGCCAACTAAACATGTACTAAACATGTACTTATAGGATGACCTTATTTTGACTTCGGCAAACTGTATTCAATTAAGATACTAGAGAAGAGTAGTTTAAATCGATATAGGGTTTCGGATTTTTCAAAATACTTAACCGTCATCTAATAGAACCCTATTGCTTCATGCATTTCATTTTAGGAAGCGAAGTACAGGAAGGCAATGTTTTCAAGCAGTCATTATAGCATATGTTACCAAAAATGAAGGGGGAAAAAGAAGAAGGGCGCGGAAAAGGACATACTATACACTCCCTATCGCCACCTTACATATAAAATACATATTGCTTACCGTATGCTGACAAAACGCGGTCCTTCTGTGATAGCGTGCAGGTACCTAACGGACTGATACATCTAAGTTCCTCATTTTTAAACAGTTGTTTCTTCTTACGATTGGAGTGTCCTAATTGGATACCTAAGACATGTGATTACACGTACAAAACGTGCTATGACGTGTCGTGGCATGCGCAAATGATAAATTCAGGGAGATAGAAATAGGGCTGCACGAATGGATACGATCAATCGGTTATTTAGTGAACCTCTAGCGCCATGTTGGTATTACGTGTGTAGCCATTGCCATAGGTAGTTTGATCAGCAAATATGTTAATGCTGAGAAGCTAATATTGTTAAATAGCTAAATCTTTCTATATATTATTGATAGTTCTCTTTAGTCTAGCATTCTGTTGTTATATCCAGGCAAGGGAGGGGGGAAAAAGGAAAAAAGGAAAAAAAGGGGGAGAAAAGGAAAAATGTAAAGGGGGCAACGATGGGGGAGCCTCCCAGTACTACTGTATGCATAATTATTAATATACATAATAATACTTATCAAATATAATGTGAAATAAATTTGAGTTAATAGCTTTAACTTCTGCAGTATTTTAGACTAAGATATATCTAGAACTGAAAAAAACGAGAAAAAGAAAATTGTCTAAATACCTGGTTAATAATAAAAGTACTGGTTGCACATTGCAATCCACTACGTACGATTATATCAAGATAATGTCTTACTGACTGGCCAATGTCAATCTAGTAATTATATTTAATTGCCTGCTCCCAAGGCATATCTTGATTTAATCCATTTTTAAAGGTATCAAGAGTAAAAATCCAAAAGGCTTCCCGTCTTTTCCTTATGCCTTCTGTAATTTGACCTTCCTTAGTTTGTATTCTTTCTAAAATGAACCATTTAATTTCTTCCGCTTGATGATTCATTTCCATGTAGTGTTGCACCATAGGTGCTGTAGGTTTAATGCAGGGGTCCCCATATTTTTTCAAACTAGCGAAAGGTTGGCTGAACACAGAGGTATTGACAAAGTCCTAGCTGTGCAAAATGGGGATATTAAATGGATTGCACAGAGAGGATTAAAGTGGCACCAATTGATGCCTTTGGTTAAAACCTTTTTGCATCTCCAACCCCCTGACCTCGTGATTATGCACTGTGGTGGCAATGACCGAGGCACATTGACTGGAGTAGGACTGGAAATGCTCATGAAGGATACCTTTGCACAATTGATGTTGCTTTTCCCTCAAACTGTCTTTGTATACTCTAATATATGCCAAAGACAGAAATGTAAGTGGTCAAATCAATTCTGTCCACAGATTGAGAAAGCTAGAAAGAATGTCAATAAAGCTGTTTCTGCTTACCTCAGAGACCATAGGATAGGCTCCATCTATAACAACAATCTACGTTTTGATATGGATGACATCAACAGAAGTGATGGAGTACACTTCACAGACCAAGGGAACAGAGTCTTTCTCAACAACCTAAAGCTGTGCATCCGCACTTACATGTAGCTACAACAAACTCATAATGAAAACAAGGGCTCTTTTTAGAGCCACCCTATAACACAATAGTGAATCTAATTTGTTTTACACATACATACTCTTTTTACATTTTTTGTGGATTTTGTGGAATCTGCAAAAGCATGTATTCAATGTACTACAACACAATTCACTTTTCAGGTTTAACTTTTAATTTTTAATTTTATATATTTTTACTAACTCTATCAAATATAATCTTAGTATTAACTTCAATCACACTACCTCTATAAAGCAAGTTCACAATTGCAACACTACCTTCTAAGTTATATACTATTAAATTATTTATTTGAGGTGGATCTGCGAATCCAACGCGATGTTACACGGGGCACGCGCTGAGAGCCGAAATAAGGTCGCGACTCCAAAATCGAAAGAAAAAAAAAGCCCCACTTCCATTATTCGGTATCCGCCCCCGGGGACCCCATCCCCCGGGGCATGCTATCACATTGGGACCGCGGGGAGCCCCAATGCCCCCACGGTCCCTGCCGGCTCCACGCATCCTCCGGGAGCTGGCATTGCTTTTGGGCAGAGGGAGCTGCTGACATGCAGCTTCCTTTGCCCAAAGCAATTCTGCTTTGCTTCGTGGAAGCGAGAGCAGGTTTCCCGCTCTCGCTTCCACAAAGCAAAGCAGAAGTTGGCAATGACAGGGTGGGAGCAGCCTCGAGGGATGGGCTCGGGGAAGTGGGGGCCCTAGTCATGCCCCCTCTCCATATTTATATAATGCAGTAAATGGCTTCTACCATTTTGTTTTCTGCTGTAATCCTGAGGGAGTCCCACAGTTTCACAGAAAAAGCACAGATTTCTAAAAAATGTTGGCCAGGGGAGGGGCCTTAGTCTTCACTCACAGAGCATAAGGGGCAGGGTATCTGTACACCTTATATTATTATTTTTTTAACTTTAGGGCAAGGGGCTAAATCGCTGAGTCCTGTAATGGCTTCCAGAAAGATTTGTCTCATGTTGCTGGCAGCCAATCTGAGTGCTCACTCCTGCCAGAGTCTGACTCTTGGGGGAGTGAAAAGCCCAAGGGAAAAAAAGATTTCTGGACCAAACAGAACACTCCATTTAAAAGGAATTAGGTTTGAGAGACTCTTGCGAGAGTCGCTCGAACTCAACGGTCCAACTATACAAATATTTTAAAACATAATATCTGAAAAACTACTAAATGAATTTACACCAAATCAAAAGAAAACATGCTTTCTTGACCAACATTTACTTGCCTGCCAAAATTGAGGCAATTCTGTTCTGCATTTGTTTTGGTAGGACTGTCTAAAAAGTCCAAGGAAAATGCATGGGGATTTTGTGTTTTGGGTTCCCCCATTTCTTCTTAGCACCTGCTTGACAGATCATCCTAAAACTTTCTATGCACAGACTAGGCTCAAAAGATTAGTCAAACAGCACCAAAGTTATTAGCAAATTAAAAAAGTAATTTTCTATGGAAATGCTGATCTAACTATAACTATCCAGATACGACTGTCACTGGGGGATATATATATGTATATATATGCGTGTGAATATATATATAGAGAGAGAGAGAGATAGATATAGATATATATTTGTATATATATATATATATATATATATATATATATATATATATATATATATATATATATATATGTATATATATATATATCTCAAAGGCTGTACTCTGAAGAACTACGTTGTACTGTGCCAAGCTGAAATATAATTGCACATGACTCTCGCATATTTGAAATAACTTTATTGCACAAATGCATTGGAAAATAAACAACTATGAAAATATACAACTGCGCAAGTTTGGACACAATTATGTTTTATTTTAAATTCTTGCCGCAGTTGTTAGAATGCAGAATTTCATCCTTAATGCATTGTGGGGAATGTATGCCTGAACATCATGAGAGTCACGTGGGGCACAGTTTCATAAAGCGCACGCAGCCATTTCATGACAAGCTGCTCCACCTGTGAGCAAGACTCACTATGGAGTTGAAACGCGTAAGGGATATAAATGAGAGCACGCTGTCTTCTGCAATAAATGCTTTGATGTTCCTGGAACTGGGCTTCAGCACTTCTTTTTCGTGTGTTAATGGACAGGCTGCTCCTTGCCTGTTGACGCCTGAAGCCGCCCTGGAGGGTCGGAGGATCCCTTTTCTCGGAGGTGTTTTGTGGTTTAAATTTGGGAGCATGACCCGCTCGCCTCTACGCCAGCAATAGGATTTACCCTGATACTCCAGGCGGAGGTGAGCAAGGGATACGAGAGGAGGGAAACCCTTCTCCTCTCGACTTTTCTGGACACAAGGCACTATTCAAGACATTATTTTAAATAACTTTGTCAAAGGCTGTGCTCTGAAGAACTACGTTGTACTGTGCCAAGCTGAAATATAATTGCACATGACTCTCGCATATTTGAAATAACTTTATTGCACAAATGCATTGGAAAATAAACAACTATGAAAATATACAACTGCGCAAGTTTGGACACAATTATGTTTTATTTTAAATTCTTGCCGCAGTTGTTAGAATGCAGAATTTCATCCTTAATGCATTGTGGGGAATGTATGCCTGAACATCATGAGAGTCACGTGGGGCACAGTTTCATGAAGCGCACGCAGCCATTTCATGACAAGCTGCTCCACCTGTGAACAAGACTCACTATGGAGTTGAAACGCGTAAGGGATATAAATGAGAGCACGCTGTCTTCTGCAATAAATGCTTTGATGTTCCTGGAACTGGTCTTCAGCACTTCTTTTTCGTATGCATATATATGTATATATATAAATATTCACTTAAAAACGTTTAGATGAAGCTATAGATAGGTATGTTGATAAGATCTGAATTTACATTAAAAAACCATAGGAATTCACTGAAAAACAGATGTTAAAGTGACATTATTGTTAGGTATTTAAGTAAGATAGAAACTACCATTTAAAAAACAAAAACACTAACATTTTCCAGTTAAGGTTAACTGAGTTAACTTTAAGTTGCTCCCCCACAATATGTGACCTCAAAAATTACATCACCCATGACCTGTTAAATGAAATTTTTAATGACATCACTGAAATCTCAAATGGCAAGATTTATGAGATTGCTGATGACATCACTGATAACATAATAGTAATATTAAGCATACAAATACTGAGTGCCTCACCTGTATATTGGAAATTACCATATTATGATTGGTGTAACTCCAGATATTTACCTTGTCTGTTATTGCTGGCTTTAGGGCTATGTGCACTTTACCCCTGATAACAAACAATAATGGGGCCGATTCCGATTCTGGCCGGAAATCTCTCCGTCCGAGCCGGACCCGGAGAGAATTCCGACCGAATCGGACCCTAGCAGTCCGACCGGACGAGTACGATGCATTCGCATGCTATCGGACTCGATTCGGTCGTACTCCCATTGAAGTCAATGGGAGCCGGTCGTACAACGCGTACGCGGGCTCCCATTGACTCAATGGGTGCGAGGCGAACAAGGGCGCCCCCTACAGCGGGTACGCGTCCATGCGCATCGCGGCGTACATGCACAGGTGTGTCTTAAGTTTTGGTCTTAAGTTAAACTTAAGTTAAACTTAAGTTAGGATTTTGTCTTAAGACCAAAACTTAAGACAAGCTTAAGACAAAATCCTAACTTTACAACTACTAAATGCCCTTTGTGAATACCGAAAGTCGTAAAGTTAGGATTTTGTCTCAGATTACTTTTGTGAATTGGGCCCTCATTGACTAGGTCAGCATCCTCAATCAACGTCTCCGTCCATCAAACCTAGAGGAGTTATCATTTTGTTTCTTGAATTTACTGACCTACTGAAAGTACTTACTGCAGCAAAGTTAAAAAACAACTCCTTTGGTCAGAAAAGAAGATTTACATCTTGCAGGATGTTTTCAGAGCAACGGCTTTCAGAAGAAAATAATTCCTTCATCTTCATCCACAACTTCATACTTTGGGTGTTAGCTTTGGGCTGATTCACCCGTCTCTTCAACGTGACTTTTCGTAATAAGACTACTACTTATGATAAACCTGAAGATCTCAAAACCTTTCTTCAGCTTCACTCAATTAGTTGCATTGATACCTCTGGTCCTTCCATGAGTTGAGAGCAGTTTATGTGGTCCTTTGAACACTAATTCTGAACTATGATGCATTTATGCTTAATAATTCTTAATATATGCTAATCCAACCTGTTTAGATTTGACCTGCTAATTAAGCTTTTTTTCTTTTTTACGTTCTCTTTTTTTTGGTAATTATTTTTTACTGAGGTCATTACTGAGACACTACATATCACATTGACATGAAAAAACAAATTTCATCAATTGGCCGTGCAGAAATATTTATATATTACAGTCATACAATCAATAACAGGGTGTAGCTGAATACATAAACAAAGAAAACAAAAGGAGTACAGCCTCGGACAAGAAAAAATGAAAATAGAAAGGACCTTTTGAGGTGGGTGGTCATGACCAGACTGCAATAAATCCAAGCTGCCCATATCTTCCTAAGCCGAGCCAGCGATCATCATTGTCGATAATCGGGTGCCCCAGATGGCCTATGCTGATAAATTCATGCCACCAAAGCATAGCATTGGAAGCCTCAACCAATAACCAATGTTGAGCTAAAATAAGTCGAGCTAGGACGATAGCACATAAAAAGATGCCACCTAAATGAACGGGTATAAGAGGTGACTGGCCCAGTATAATTAATTTAGGGTCCCGCCTTACAATAGTAGGGCAGAGCATATTACATTTCCCAAATACTGTCTGCCAATAGTGAAAAAAAGACGGACAGGTGGCAAAAATATGGACTGAACCAGCCTGGTCAGTAAAACATTGGAAACACTTAGGGGTCGATTACGATCTCGGTCGGAATGCCTCCGACCTTAGGGCGGAGGGTCGGTTTCACTTTCGACCGCCTAATTACAATTTAGGCAGTCGGAAGTGAAACCGGTCTGTCATTTCAGCTGGAGACCGGCCAGTAATCCATATGGATGGCATTTTACTCAGTCCAGATTACGATGCTCGGTTTCCGGCAGGCTTTCCATGCAGGGCTTTCTGACATGGAAAGCCTGTCGAAAAGCGAGTTTGGGGGCCCCTAGCAGGGCCCCCTTCTGTTTGCAGCCTCTGGTTGGGGGCCGGGGGGGCCTTGTTGATCCCTGCACTGTGTGGCAGGCACCCTGGTTTACAGCCATAGCACATGCCCCAATAGGGAAATGTGAGTAAGCGGATGCACCATGTTCAGTCGCATCATAATTAGGCAGTCGGGACCGCCAACCAGATGTCGGTTGGACCCATAACCACAACTGTGTCAGGCGGACGCAAGTCCGCCCAACATCATAATAAGCCCCTTAGAGTCCTCCCTCAGATTCTTGATAAATAGATGATATGGAGTATAATAAAAATTATCAATGAATTTAAACCCGAGAGACATTCAAAACTTTGTTTGAAAAGACATTTGCATTATTAATTTCATCCGGGATTACTTCAGCCCCAAGACGTCGACTCCACTTTTCTGCTAAAGTCTGGAAAATATCAAGCTGATGTTGGATCTCTGCTGCCATAATTATTTGATTGCTTGACTGATGCCCTTCTTAGGTGAACCCTGCCACAAGTATTCAAGGAAGTCAGTAGCAGAGCAATCAATGCCTTCCAATTTCAGACCCGTGATGAAATTCCGAATCTGAAGATAGCGGAAAAAGCTCTATCGAGGAATAGAGAATCGCTGGGATAGTGTCTCGAAGGCAGCAGACAATCGCCATAAAAAAGAGCCCAAAGTGGATAAATTAGATGCCTGCCAGCAGCTAACGAAGCTCTCATGGAGTTGATGAGGAAAGTTGGGATTATAGCCCACATAAGAATATGCATTAAATAATGTAATCCCCAACATCTGCTTCTTCAGAAAGGCCCATGTCGAATCAAAGACCCAAGGGGCCGATTATGATGTTGGTCGGAAAGATCTTCGCTTTCAATTCAGACCACCTAATAACAATGTAGGTGGTCGGAATTGAAACCGGCCGGTAATTCCGGCTGGATTCCGACATTTCTGCTGTAGGGATTATGTTGTCATTTTCCGACAGGCTTTCCATGTTGGGCTTTCTGACATGGAAAGCCTGCCAGAAAGTGACTTTAGAGGCCCCTAGCAGGGACCCCATTCTTCCTCGGCCTCCGGTTGGGGGGGCAAGGGTTAATCTCTGCACCGTGTGGCAGGCACCTTGAGGAGTAATAGAATCTCCCATTTCTCCATGTGAGCTTGTGCTATGGCCAGTTTACGGCCGCAGCACATGCTTCCAATGAGAAATTTGAGTATGCGACCGCACCATGTGCGGTTACATTGTAATGGCGGTGTTGGGACCGCAAACCAGAGGTCGGTCCCTAGACTGCGGCGCACATCCACCCAACATCGTAATCAGGCCCTAAGTGTCTTAAATTGAGTCTGCTTAAAATAGCCTGTATTGATAATGCCAGAATGTGGGGTGATAACAATCTCCCAGGGAAGATATTCTGGGAACAGCTCTCCTATGCCCCAAAGTTCACATTTCAATACTATGCAGAGTCGGGACATAAATGCTGCTAAAAAATAGATTCGCAGGTTTGGTAGTGAAAGTCAACCCGCAGTACATGGGCGCTGCAACATCCGTATGTTTGCCTTGGGATTCTTACACCCCAAATATATTTTTCCCATGATGCATCTATCTGTACAAAAAAACTTTAACAATATACAAGGGAATACACCGAAAAAGGTATGAGTAGCGGGGAAGAATAATCATTTTAATTAAGTTGCATCGTCCAATTAGACCAATATGTAAACAATGTCATTTACAGATTATCTCCTGAGTTCTGCTAGCTAATACACGATAATTGATCTAAATTAAATCCTCCATTTTCAGGGAGACTTCAACCCCCAAATCAATTGCCGATTCGACCCAACATCTATCATCCACAGAAGGAGCAATGTTAGCTAAAACCAAATTAAGTTTATACCCAGATAGAGCCCCGTATTCCTTTGCCATTCTTTCAATAGCAGCTAAGTAATCCTTCAGGACAGAGGTCCAGATAGTCATATCATCCGCATAAGCAAGCACTTTAAGCTCGAGTGGATGTAACCACAATGAAACAATGTCCGTTGAGCTTTTGAGGGCTTGGAGGCATCATTCTATATAAAAGGCAAAAAGCAGAGGTGAAAGTGGACATCCCTGTCCGATGCCACGATTGATCTGAATTTGGTCAGTGGAAGCACCTGAACAATGAACTCTAGCCTTAAGATTCTTGTATAGCTGCTGAACCCGAGTAATGAAACACTGTCCAAACCCTGAAGTGACCACAGTGGCCCAAAGAAAATGCCATGAAACCCAGTCAAAGGCTTTTTCAGCTTCTAACATTATTACTCTGATCGGGTTTACCTGAACACAACTAGCCTCTAGAGCAGTGGTAAACGTATTATCATGGACTGTAGTACCCCGCCCTGGGACAAAGCCATTTTGATTCCCATCGACTAAATAACAGATGACCCATTAGCTAAAATCTGAGTAAAAATCTTGGAATCAGCATTGATCAGCAAAATCGGCCGATATGAGAAACAATGAGAGGGATCTTTCCCTTTCTTAGGGAAGATGACAAATTCGGTCTCTGTCCATGACCCAAGAATCTGCCCAGAGGACTCAAGCAAGTTAATTTACAGAGGACCGGCACAACGAGATGCGACAATCTAACATAAAATTCCAGTGGAAGTTGTTCCGGGCCACAGTCCATAGAACTGGGACTAATTCCTCATTGTACAGTTTCTGGTAAAAACAGCAAGACTCGTCGCGGATAAGGGCAGGATCAGCCACCAAATCCCCTGAGAAGCATTGGCTCTGTCCCAAACCCATAAAGATAAAACTTGTGGCATTTCCTAGCTATTTTAAAAATAAATTATTATTTTACACAAGCTTTTTAAATAATATTACCAGGCATACGCTCCCTAAGGGAGGCATGGGCAATTATAAACTGATCCATCAAGAGAGCAATGGATCTCAATATTGAACCATTGGAGATCTAACCATAAGAGAATCTAGATGGATAAGAATAGACTGAGCATTAGCATCACCTGAGCAGCTTGCTTCCTACAAAAGGAGGATACATTTATGGAGGGACCCCTACAAAAAGCTTTAAAAGCATCCCGAACAATATATATAGGCGTCAACCTCAAGTTGTACTAAAAAAAAGCCTTACTTCTTTGTCCATCAAGTGAATATTAGCATCCTCGAGGAGAAGTTTCCGATCAAACGTCCAAGTTCGTGAATTTAACTTTAATAACGAGCCCTCGACCTGAATGAAAAGAGACAAGGAGTTATGATCTGATATTATCCTGTGGTTCAGGGAGATGCTAAGATGAGAGAGAAGAGTTTGGCTAGGAAGAAACATATCTATCCGAGAAAAGGACTTGTGAGAGGGGGAGAAGTATGTAAATCCATGTTCTCTCACCCGAGAATGTCGCCAAACATCCACCAGAGCATAGGATTCCATCAATTGTGATGGAGCAGCCCTGACCAATTTCTTTGAGCCGTAGGTAGTGACCAGAGAGGGGTTTAGCCCTGACCGTGATAGGAAGAGTCAATCCGTGGGTTGAGTACTTTGAAGTTGCCACAAATTATCAGTGGTTCAGGCCATTGATGTAGTTCCGAAAGCAGGCTATTAAAGACCACAGGGTCATCAATGTTGGCCCCATAAAGAACGCCTAAAGAGACATGAAGTTGGCTCCTCTTAACAATAGCGATAAGCCATTTTCTGCCCCGATCTATACACTGATAGATGAGTACCCAGCTCTTATCCCAAGCTAGCAGGGCAAGCCCTTTCTGGGATGAAAAAAACCAGGCTGAGACCAAAACTTGATACCCCAGATCATCAAGAAGAGGGGCCTGTGTATTCAGGAGATTAGTTTCCTGTAGACCAACTAAATAAGGATGAAAATTATTTAACTGCTCTTTTATCAGCTTGTATTTGTGGGGTGCCTTCAGCCCATTTACGCTCCATGAGAGAATATGAATGCACTGGTCAAGACCACCCACCTGGCTAAACCTTGACATTCATGACCGGACATCCAGCGCACCCTAATAAATACCAGACAAATAGAACCATTCTTGGTCCCAGCTTTTTTAACCACAAAGCATAACATAAGGCCTCATTTTAATTGTTTTGCCCGGTGCCCCCCATGTATCCCTCACCAACAAAAGACAGAATAAAGGCAAAAGGGACCAAAGCCGCCCCCCCTAAGCACATCCCCTTCCCCCACCACTGATCTGTAGCCAAGCACATCCCTCCCATACTAAGCCTGACAGACTAGCTAGCCACCCCACTCAACCGAAGAGAGACCACTAGCACTGGAGTAGTCAAAAGTGCCAAATCCCTCTCCCTAGACCCCCAGACCGAGGACAGGATTGTGAAAAAACAAAATATCTAACAAGAAGGAGAGAAGAATTAAGAATGAGGACCCAAGACCGCCCAAGAAACACAAAATCTTCCCAAACTTGAGATGATAGAAAATAAAAATTAGACAATGAAAGATAAGAGAAGAAGAAAGAGAGGCATGCCCAGAGAGACTAGATCAAACCCTCTCTGACTTTCTATGTGGGATGAAGAAAGAATAGAGGAAAGCATGGCAAAATCAGCCAGTTCCATTAGTCTACTTGGCCAGGAGCTCCTCAACCTTTAGAGCCTCAAAACCTAAATACATTTGCCCATTGTATCTGATGAGCAAAATTGCGGGCTCCAGCAATGAGACCGAGGCTCCAAGCTTTTGAAGAGACGTGATATGTTCTCTTAACTGCCATCGTTGAACCACTGTCTCATGAGAGAAATCAGATTGAACAAAGAAATCCACTCCAGCCAACTTCACTGGTGACCTTGGACGAGCAGCTCTGTATATCTCCTGACACAGTTACTGACATGTATCAAGGTGGCCACTAGATAATGAGGATGTGACCCCTCACGAGGAGGCCGAAAAGGAAAATGATGGGCTCTCTGGATTATGCAGTCCATGTCCCTGTCAGCCAAGGTGGGGAAGGCTTCCCTGAACAGATGGACTACCTAGCCTCGGAGATAGTCCTCCTCCTTGGAATCCCCAATACCCTAAGATTGTTCCAGTGGGACAGATTCTCAAGGTCTTCAACCCTAGATGAGAGTATAGTCAGCTGAACATCCTGTTATGAGATCTGGGTCTTCACTGCTGCAACAGCCATTTGATGGATTTCCTGCACTATCTTGACTTTCCCTGATGCAGGGATTCTGCTATAGAACAGAACTATGCTTCGGACCCTTGAACATTGGTATGTAGGGCCTGAGTCACCAAACCACCTCAGTATCTATGAGCCCGAGTCCAACCAGATATAGTCTCACTTGCCCTCCTAACCTTACCAGAGAAACAAGTTAATTGGCACCCCAGAACATAACACTCTCGACCCTCTCAGGGAATGCAGTAACAGGATACACCCTTTCGCTCTGTCACTTGTACTTGTCCACAATAAGATAACCAGGAGACACGAAGGAATTTTAGAACATTTATTTAAAGTATTGTGCTTTGAAATGCAGTATACGTGCCACAATTAGAAAACAAATGCATAGTAAAAATACTGTTAGCATGGTTAATAATCCATATACCATGAAGTGCCCTGTCCTTTTATGGAACAGAGTGACCTAAACCCCCCCTCCCCTGGTACTAAAGGTGAATGATTATATATAAAAGATCTCTGGAATTACTGGCAGACCCCGTACCTTAGCAATTCACAAATGGATGTTCTACATCTCCGCAGATGCAGTGTTCTTCTCTCAGAACTCTCGTGCCGTGTGTGTTTTTGGCTCATGTGCTCATCTATATGACAAGACGTGTGCACATAAACAACAGGTGTATTCTTGTGCTATGTCTAGGTGTTAGTGCCTGGCCAGAAATAATAACAAGGCACATTGTTGTTTAACCTTATCGATGGTGTTCAGATTAATTCCCAGGAAAAGAACAGAAGGAGAAAAATTGTCAACATTCCATGTGAAAGTACAATGTGGCACAAAAGCAAGCGTGTTTATATAGTAACATGTGCAAAGGAAAATGAGGCCTATAACGTGCACCATAAAGCTAACATAGGGAAAACTACAATGGGCCATGCAGGAAACACACAACACCCTCTCCTTGGTCAGGATAATAGCACTAAAAGGGATACTAGATGTGACAAATGTAATTACAAAGCAAACATGCTCAAAGCCTTGCTTCAAGATTGTGAATGACTACAAACTAAAATTAGAAAAAATATTCAATTAAAAAAAATCATCAAATTAAGGTGCTTCAGAGGAACCCATAATGTCACTCACCATTACATAAGCCAAAGACTCCATAAAGAAATCAAACTCTGCACACAATTATTGGTCAACAGCCCAAGTCACGACTCATGAGCTCCAAAGAACAAACATGGTCTCCGGTCTCAGTCGATGCTGAGACAGTTACCGGGCACAAAAGAACAACTAAAGAGTAAGGAAATGGAACAGGAACTTGTCCCTTTCCCAGAGTAATGTACAAAAAACAACTTGGACAAGTCCTTAATTGGTTAGGGTCATAATTATTGACCTTCACCTTGATAGAGGAACGCAGACAGACATTGGTAGTCTTAGGAAACCCCTCACCCACCTACCTAGTAGGTGGCATGCTTCATCATCGGGGCCCAGCTGGATTACCGAGTGTAAACCAGCTGTGCTTCAACGCCTGATTTACAGCGGAGCAGGTTATTTTGTGATCACGGCGGGATCCGGTCCACACCTTAGGTTGTAGGGGTAACTATCCTGAGACTAATGGTCCTCATAACAGGAAGTTCCACTGTGTGACAGGATCCATGAAACTGTATACATGCGGAGTTAATATACTCATCGCGCAGGATCTGTAAGTAACAAGATCCCACCACACTCACAGCGCACTTTAGGGTGTGCGCTGATATAGGGATATATACACCCTAGTGGCCACCAAATCCTTTTTGGCCACGCTCACTCCTTTGGTCCTGACGAAAGCCTCAAGAATATCATAGAAGGCTGAAACTAGTAGACCCACACTTTTTAGGGATATTGAGGCACATTGTTACCTCATGTATATCCCAATCATGTTTTTACTCATGTCCTAGGACCCTTCTATTAAAACTTTTATAAGGGGATTTCCTAGAGACATTTTTAGCATTTAATTCACAATTCACATAGCACTTCCTCTTTCTCACAAAATAACCTGCTCCGCTGTAAATCAGGCGTTGAAGCACAGCTGGTTTACACTCGGTAATCCAGCTGGGCCCCGATGATGAAGCATGCCACCTACTAGGTAGGTGGGTGAGGGGTTTCCTAAGACTACCAATGTCTGTCTGCGTTCCTCTATCAAGGTGAAGGTCAATAATTATGACCCTAACCAATTAAGGACTTGTCCAAGTTGTTTTTTGTACAGTTACCGGGCAACCTGCATCCGTGTGTATAGAGCACATATCTTGTGGTCCATGCACAGATGAACAGGGTTCCTCATAGGCCAAAGGCTCAAACCGCACATTGTGAAGAAGTCGGAAGCCCAAAGGAAAGTTCTGAAAATTGGTCGCTAGGGGATTCATTATCAGTCCAAAGTCCAAGGCAGCAGGGGTCTGCGGAGCCAGACATATGTCCAGTGCCCATTCGAAGGGACACCAGATGCAGTGGAACACAGGCTGCACACAGGTAAACCAAGCAGGTCGGAAAATCAAAGACCAATCAAGATTCAGTTCTTGCAGAAGAAGCATTCCAAAGATATGATACATACGCTCATGGTAGTGTTGGAGCGATGCCAGTTCCAGAGCACTTGCAAAAGAAGCATCCATTGCGGAGAAGAAGGAACAGAACTAGAATGCCGCGAATGAAGAATGAAAGCAACGGGAATCTTCTGAACACACTGGAGAAAATGGGGTGAAAAAAATCCGGATCACTCCAAAGATGGTTTGAAAAGAATTAATGAGGCCTGAGTGTACAACCTTAAAAAATTATGCAAGGCCGACCGTACGAGAGGCATTAAAGATTTGATGCACTAATTCTCCGAAATGCAGGGGAAGGTTTGTGTTTAAAAAGACTATATTTAACTAGAAGTTCTAGCCACCTGCAATTCGAAGGTCTCGCGAACAGATGTAAGAGCTACTTCTTGTTGAAACAATAATGCTTGAGTCTGCTTAGCTTCTTGAAGTTTGCCTTCAAAGTTGGAATGAAAGGCCACAATGAGCCATCTATTATCCCATGCGGAGGGGGAAACAGGACGTTGTTGCAACAAGTGACTAACTGGGAAACAGACAAAATATACGGGACTCCAGCCCGCATTCCACAACAGCCTTAATCACTAAGCATGAGTTAACTTCCATTAAAGATTACCGTAATGAATGGAAGAATTGCGGGAATTGGATTTCCTTTTAAATAACACACTAAGGGGTCCATTACGATGTCGGGCGGAAGCCCAACCGCCGTGCTGTCGGAGGCAAAAACCGCTAGTTACCGTCCGCCAGCAACGGCCCACACGCCCGCAAAATTAGGATGTGAAAAGTCAGGCAAACACCGCCCGTAAGCCTGCGGCGCCGCCCGCCATCAAAGTGCGCCCGTCTATGTAGCGGCGCGAGCCAATGGAGACACACCATCCGACGAAATGACGTACCGCCCGGTGTACAAATTACGATGCCACAACCAAACAGCCCCACCGGCAAAGAGACACCGCACGAGATACCAAGGCGGAAACCCGACTGTTCAGTACGGAGACTAAAAAGGCGGCCCACCCAGAGATGAATCCTGCACTCCAGGCCATCCCCATGCTCTACCTGATGCACCACCTAGGAGTGAACGCGCCACGACGACGCAGGTAGGCAGACACACAACAAGGGTACGCAAACACTGCACACAGTGCAAGGGCGGGAAAACTGTACATGGCCCCCCCAGACACCCCTGTGTGGACAGGTCACAACCACCACTATACCCACACATGTCCCACCTGTCAAAAAAAAACTACTCGCAACATCCTGGGCACCCACTACCCGGGACCAGGAAGTGACGTCCCCGTCACGGCACCGCAGCGCAGCGGCGATGACGCAGGTACACATGCGCACAACGCAGAGACCAACGACAGCGCCATGCATGGGTTGCACACAAACACCACAGGGTCACAACTACACACCCCACACACCAGTCCCACCCTGAAGGCACATGTCACGTGGCCTTCCTGCATCAGTCATGTCCCCAACCGACAACTCACAGTTGTCAACCTGATGTCACACAAGTGTCCCGAACAGGGGAGTAATGAGATGGCAAAATAGGACACACCCTTGTGTGCAAAACATGGCGAAGCACACAGCGGCTGCTACATAACAGCGCAGAATATGGATCTTGTCCGCAAAAGGCACGCCAGTCGCATCCAAAAATACCTATACCATCCTGCTCGTAATATCAAGCCATGCAATGTACAAAATTGAAAAACCCTGCTGCCTGAGAACAGGTGTTTCCATTACTACACCCACACAGAAGCCCCAATGTATAGCGGAAACGCAGTGTCCCGCCCACACACGGGAGAGCAGATAGCACTGAATGGCCTTCCATTCCCACTCTGAAATCACCTTGCAACAATTTATGCAGGAGAATGGAGCCATTGTACCAACAAGAAGCCAAACAGAGCCATGCAGAGTAAACCATCCACTGGCAGATAGTGCCCAACATGAAAGAAAGTTAATAACACAAAAAAAAATTATACCACTCCTCCATGTGGGTCAAATGCAAGTAATCTGGAAGGAGTCAGACACCACTGGCCTTGACCATTCATTGAAGCATGTGGGATGAGGGCCTGTGTCCTCCGCCCAAGCTATAACCCAAGTCCTGCCTCCGTACAACCATTCCAGAATTCCCAGCATCGTCGGAGGTTGCACTCGGCTGACTGCACAGGCAGCCGGATCACGCCATCACATCACCCTGTAGCAAATGGCTGTTGCACCACTGCTTCCCAACTACGCCGGACAGATGCAGCTGTACATTGAGAGCTTGCTACAGATAGTGGGCTGTGAAAATCTGGCTATGCTGAACGTAAGTTACCGAGTAACTTACCGCATTGCAATGTTCAGCTGCGTCATCCCCGTTTTCTACTGTCGGAGGTGTCCGTTCCACTGTCCTGTGGATTTATGTCTCTCCAACCCGGCATGTCCAAAGGCGGACTTGGTACACTTGTTTGCACCCCTGGACACCCACGACAGGATCTGTTCAGTGTATGGTGGCATGGCGTATGTGGCTGCAATCGGACACCCACTGCAATGGGACCAGTGTGCCTCCACACAACGTATTCTGGATCACAGTTTCATCGAATGTCATCCAACTTGTCCCATCAGGCTCCTACAAGGGACAACTTACGATGAACACGTTGCTAGCCACCATCCGCTTCATTGGATGGCATCCATGTTTACCACCAATGCCATGGATGCCCTGCTGGAAGGTATCGCATACCTGACAACTTGTCAATTCATCGGTCCCCGACTCAATACCCCCAATTGAACAATGATGTTCAACACCGTACCTATGCTTGGCTTTCGCACGGAGTGGGCAGTTAGCTGTACAACAACTATACCATACAATCTGCAACAAACACCTCACCATCAACTCCACTTCCATGACATCTGACATTTTCGGGACAGGCACTCTGTTCCTCACCATATCCTGTGTCTCTGCATGAACAGGGGGAGGCAGAGGTATGGGACTTGTGTACAGTAACCACATGGCCAATACTGCACGAACAACTATGCCATAATATGTATTCTGCGCACCTGAACACATGCACCTGTCAGTGCACACTTATCTGTCTGCTGTATTACGTGAGAACTGTCACCTCACCATCGTCTGTACTTCCGTGCCCGGACTTTTGCATGGACAACAACTGCAACCCCCTACAACATGGCCCCAGTCATTGTGTCATGTTCAGTAGCCACCACATTGCAACAACTAGTGAGACGCTGCTGTATGCATGTAGGCTCATGCTCTGATGTCACCTCTGATGCAGGTGTGTCGGAGTTACTATTGTAGTAAACCTGTACCATGGAACTGAGATTTACTGTGCATATGATGTCAAGCTGTCTGGTAGGCAAAATGAATACTGTCTGTGTCAAAGTCTACAGCTCCTCAGTAATTAGCAAATGTACTGTAGCATAGCAAGGGCAAGGCAGTTGTAACTCTGAAGCCTTCATTCCACAGTCAACAACTAATCACATCTACCCGTACCCCCTTTTGTATGTGTAATCATGCTAAGTATATCCTCCACATGCATTTTGCTGCCAGTAGTGTCCACTATACTGCATCGCAGAGGAAGTAAGTCCAAATACATGCCTTGAAGCAAATATGTGACTCAGTAGAATGTTTTTACGAAGACAAGTACGAATGAGAGAGGATGAGAGTGTGTGAAGTACACGAGAGTCATGAGATGACCATGTAGTCTAGTGTCATTGGATGTCAATGCATATGAGTTGCCGCAACAGTGGACCTAGTGAAATACTACAGCTCGTGGGCCTGGACTGGTCAGACTCTGATGTGGCCCAACAGATCATCACATCAACACTGACGGCCTGGGCACTACAAAGCACAGTCCTATATATGTGTATAATTACCTTCACAGTCTGACATCACACTCATCAAGCAAAAGTAGGAGCCACGCAAAAGCATGCTACAGCAATGCATGACAAAACACACACACAATATCAGTGTGGGTGGGCAGGACTGCACAGTGAGTAAGAACTGCAGAAAGTCACATACATGCTCAATTGAACAAGGCACAATCTTGACAGTCACACACCCTGCAGACACACTATGTCCGAAACATATCAAGTAGTAGTCATCCTGAACTGCAAGGACACACCCACACACTGCACACCGTGCATCATACAACACACACATGTGAACACATTCGCAGACCTGAACACCTACAAACATCCACCATGGGCCTGGGTAACACATGTGTAGTCGACATTGCCAGAGCGCACACACACACACACCAACACTACCCCAAAGTCACACCACTCACACCGCACACACCTACACCTCCCAAATGCACACATTGAAAGTAAGCCATGTGCCCAGGCCCAATGTTCATCACAAGACTAACATACACCTACACTGCTGGCCACACAGCAAGTAAGCTCACACATACCCGCATACTCTGCACATGCTACCTGTCATCCTGTGGCTAGACTCACACCCTGTGCTTTGCTTGCACGCAAACATGACACGGATACATTCTCCCTGAAATACCACCAAATACATGCAGACAATCCGTGTCACAAAAATACTTATTCATCACACACACAAGTAGCAGAGTCTGAAAGAAGTGAAGTCCCTGCCACATGTACAACACATTGGAATGTGAGACCAGACATTGCAATTGTTGAGGTACCATACACGGCATGTGCCTCACTTAACCATGCACACACAGCAACAACTGCAATAAGCAACTACACAGACACAACCGACTACAGGAACAACAGCATCCAGTCACAGATTACATAGACATGCGGCAAAATTGATCAACAACAGGGACAGTGGCCAGTCCGATGTGCAGAGTTGTGATACGAAAAGCTGCGCATGCAATGTGTGTGAGTGTACCCTGATATGGCTACCAACACTGCCATGGCAGTCACAATAGCCATCACAGCCACCACTGTGTCACAGGTAGATGTATGAGTGTGCCTACCATTCAAACAGGATGCCAGTTCGACTCGGTGCTGTCTGTGTGCTACGGGACAGTTGGAGGTCCGCCCCTGAGAGAGAAGCACAACTGTGGAAGACACACATGTGGCATGTGAAGCGGGAGTTCCGCTTGGCCCAGGTGGGTGGGTGGCATGGGTAGGTGCACACATGCATTGTTGAAACAGACTGTGTGGGGAGGATTCTGGAGGGCTATATTTCCACTGTGTTGGGTATTTGGAAAGCCCACCTGTCTGGGGATGAATGTGAACTCGTGTGGGCACAACAGGCGGGCACACGATCAAGGCTGCATCAGGTGTAGACGTTAGCCCTCCCTCTGGGGACATGCTGGATACTGCTGTGCGTCTGCCAGGCCCTTGCCAAGGCACTCACATCTCCTGTCCACCAGGTGTACCCCCTACATTGTCCGCCTGCACAGGCTACCCAGGGCACGGGATGGCAGTGGAGCTTGGTGGGTGGGAGTTCATGGCGCCCTTCTCCTGGTCACATCTCGCAGGCAACACAATCTCAGTGTGCAGCAGGGCACAAGTCCTAAATATGTAGTGGGGGGACGCAGACGTCACGACAGGAAGTGACGTCACGAAAGGTGGCTTGCACCGTCAGACTTATTGCCTCCCTTCGCCCACCCCTTACATGCGATTGCAACAGAGAAGCCAGCGCGTGCACAAACAGCTCCGAGCTCGCCCCAGAGAGGCCAAAGAGTGAATGTGTGGGTCCACTTGCTACAGTTATCGGGCTCGCGGTAAAATCAGTGGTGGGACGCCGTCCACCCGCGTGGTACCCCGACTCGAGACCTGGTGTGCAGGCAAAGTGTCCTATTGGCTTTGCGATATGTGTGAGTTGCATGACACTCGTTGGTGGGGGATGGCTCGGAGGCCCGTCACCCTGAGGCCCATGTCTCACCACATGGGTCCCTTGTCAATGGCAGCGGTTGTAATGACTATGCGCGCCAGGGTGGGTCTACCTTTCGTCTGGGATTGTGTTTGCGGCCTGGCCCGCTAGGGCAGCCACAGCCTCTGTGTGTTGCATGTGGTGTACCCGGACTCCGGAGGCTGTCATGCATTGTCACTGTTGTCCAGGTCTCGAGTCGGGGTACCACGCGGGTGGACGGCGTCCTCCCACTTATTTTACCGCGAGACAGATAACTGGGGCAAATGGACCCACACATTCACTCTTTGGCCTCTCTGGGGCGAGATCGGAGCTGCTTGTGCACGCGCTGGCTTCTCCGATGCAATCGCATATAAGGGGTGAGCGAGGGGAGGCAATGAGTCTGACGGTGCAACCCACCTTCCGTGATGTCACTTCCTGTTGTCACGTCAGCGTCCCCCCAATTCTTATTGTAGGACTCGTGCCCTGCTGTTGTCAGATGTGCCTCTGCCCAGGGGGGTGGAGAAAGGGTCAGGAATGTCAGCCTGAGATTGGCCCAGTTGAAGGCCCACATTGACTGGGGGGGGACAACCATTGGACAGTCTGGTGTAGCCCACCCACGCGTACATGTGGGCCCTCCATGAACTATGTCACCTGCGGCAAAGTGATGTCATGGGCAATGACGTTATTGAGGAGAGCTGTCTGCCCCATGCAGAGATGGCGCATAAGCTCAACAGACCCAGCACTGAGGGCAGCAGGGGTCACATGTGCAGGGGCAGCTGTGCCTGGTGTGAAGGAAACTCTACCCTTCATCCCTGTGCCGACACGTGTTGCACCAGTGGAAGTAGATGGGAGGGCGGGCATTGGCCTCCGCGTGGCTGAAGAGGAGCCAGAGTCCACGTCCCCTGTGTTAGCAAACATGGATGCATCACCTCTGTCCTCAGATGATGCCAAAATTGCCGTCTCGGCCTGTGATTCATCCAGCACACGTCTGGCCCCTCCGAGGCGCTGGTCATATCTGTCTCACTCAGCACCTGTGCAGCTGCTAAATCCGATGCCACACCACTGTTGACCGTCCCCTGTCCCTCAGCACCCACGGGAGATGCCACATGAGAGAGAGCGAGGTGGCCTCACTCATCTGGCATCAATTAAACAGACATGTGCAAGGGAAGCAGCACAGAACATCCCCAAATCCACATGTTGCACGATACCTGTGCAATTGCATACAGCCACCACAATCAACATGTAATGGCTGGAGTACAGTAAATGAAGCCGCTAATAAGTGGCACATGTGTTGTGCACATAGCACTACACCCGGCCTGTGTCACCCTGCGACCATAGCCACAAATTGCGGTGTGCACACCCACTGTCCTGATGGTGGCAAGGATGACCACTACGTAATTAGGCCAAAGACATACCTGCATGGAGCAGAATGTGAAACCACTCACACAGACTGCAACATGACAGGCCACAATGGCCATGAGCCCATGCCATCCACCTGTCGTTCACATGAGCACAACTGCTGTTTCACAGTGTGCCTGGTGTGTAAGTACCAGAGATATGAGGTGAGGCATCGCACACATATGACCGAACGAAATCAGAGTAGGCACAGTGCCTCAAACATACATGTGAATTGCCACTCCAGCCTACTACAGGTTGTTCCTGAGGGCTACGACTCTGAGTGCATTGAGAATGCAGAGTGCTCAAATTACATCTTGAGACTTAGGAATAGCATATGCATGTCAGATGCACACAGCACAGAGTACACTTACAACCCACTGCATCACACAACAAACATCACATTACCCAGATCATGGGTAGGCTGTGGACACATGCTGCCTCTCACAGCAAAAGACACCATCCCACAATACTGTACACTTGCTTGCTGCTGATGCCCCTACAAACATGCATCCGGCACAGGCTGTGTGACTGTCAAGATGCAGACCATTACTGGTGAAATGCAGCGCCGTGCTGACCTGACAATATGAGGGGGCATCCCCCGATTCGTTATCGCCACGTAGTAGCTCATCCGGCAGATGACGTCACACCCATTGTGGAATTGGCTGCACTGTCGGTCACACATACACAGAGGCATCAACTTGGATGCAATGGCTCATCACAAGCCCTTGGGCTGGAAGACTTCAAACTGCAGGGATGGTACACAAGAGCCTTGGAATATCACTCATACACTTCTCAACATCACCCACATCCACCAATCACAGTGGCATGCTGCTGACCCATCCCAAATACTCAGAGACGTGCAACAGAGCCAGGAAGTAATCGGACATGGCCTAACAGCATGTGTACACCACACGTGAATGCATGCTGCTGGGAGTGTGTACACAGTACCTGTCCATCCCATTCACATGCAGGTTGCCAGCACATTGAGCAATGTGTAGTCTGCCCACATCTACTGTCCATAGTCAGGTGGACCAACACATAGATCACAATGCAACACATCTTTGTGGGTGGACTCACTGTGTCCAACACTGCGCAGCCCTCAACGTACTCGCCCTGTGAATGGCTCACCCCGCAATGGAGGTCACATTCAGTGCCACTATCTCTCACACACATCCCTATCACAAGGCATGGTGTGTCCAATCGACAGGGCTGAGTTTGCGCATTTCAGGAGAGTCCTGAACAAAAGACACATGTAACCCACTGTACAGTCAGTGTTGTCTCCTTCTAGGATTGTGCGGTCAATGTGCAGCCCAGGTCTGCTGCGACTGAGAAGGCCAGCAGGGACCCAGCCAGCCATTCACACAAGCAATGGCTGCCCTGATTCCTGCATTGCCAAGTGGCTGCGTGACTGGATGTGTGACATGGAAATGCCATGTACCACCACTCGTGAGGGACATGCATGGGAAAGCGCCAGAGAGCCTACATACCCCTTACACCTGTAGTTAGCATGGTAAGCAGTGCATGTAGGAACCCCACAGGCTCAGAATCATAGTGCTGCGGATCAACGACATGTGTGTCCCCCACATGCACTCCCACACACACTTTAGTTGTCTTACACATACAACTTTTGCTATAAATAGCCTTGGGCAGTGTGCGTGGAGCTCGGAATCCATGATCTCCAGCTCCTTACTGGTGAGTGGACCAGGACATATCTTCAGAGTCGTCGACATGTAGGTGGACATGTGGCAGCAGCGGCAGGTGTTGTTGAGGGATGCCAGGCAGCAGTCCCTGGAAGCTGTGGTAATGCCGGTCTCCCTCCCACACTCATATAGCCCCTGGGGCTGTTCCAGTGGGTCCAAGCTGCTGCAATTGGTGTACCATGTCTGCCTACTTCAAATGCACACAATGGCCTGCACCGAGCTGTCCCGGTACGCTTACCTCTATCGTCGAACACGCAGGATGCAGTCGCGAGGGCCATTGGAGTTGGCCTCAAGGGCCTGGTCCATGGCGGGTACAGTCCGCTGGTGCCATGTGGAATCCACAGTTGAATGTGCGCCATGCATTTGCAGGTGTGGCCATGATTTGTGTGTGGGAGCATGTCCACACTGGACAGGGCCACTTCATGCTGTGTGCATAGGCATTGATGGCCAGTGCTCAGCCTCCACATGTCTGTTGGCACATCATCATGTACACATTAGCATGGGAGCATGTGATGTGCATATGCACACACATGCCATATTTCTCAATGTACATCTCCCACTTGGCACGTGCAACGTTACGTGTCACTTGTGATGTGTGTTTACATTCACACAGCTGTGTTGTCATGGAGTTGTCAATGTGTACACCTGTCAATGTGTGTTGGAGGTGTGATACGTACATTGGGTGAACTAGGGACATCATTGACTGTCTCATATCCCGTTGTGCAACAGGACCCACTTGTTTTGGCCGCTCAGCCTGTGTACATTGTGTTGTTGGTGTGTGCCATACTCACCCAGCCTCGGAAGCTGTGTCTGGCACAGCAGCTAGGTATATTGCCGTGGTGTTGTCGCTTCCCACCTATGCCGTCTGAAACCATCATGATGCCTTTCAAGCTATTAGGGCCTAAATCCCCATGTGCATGCTCATAGCAATGGTTTGTGTCAGTAGCCATTGCTATTGGTAAGGGGACCTGTGTAAGAGTATTGTAGCTGTACTGTCCCTACTTGTCAGCTGTTCTGTGATTCTATTGCTTTGTCAGTAATTTTAGTTATGTGTATGTGAAAGTGCCATGTAGTGTGTTGCATTGACATGTGTCCACTTCCATCTGTCCTAGTAGGAGACCAAACATACATCGCCCCTACCAATTGCTGTCAGACATGGAGGATGTGGAGGTCATTCGTAAATTCCGGCTGGACCGACCCACCCTGCATCACCTATGTGCCATGTTGGAACCCCACCTTCGTCCTCGCAGGGTGTATCCAACAGCATTCACCCCCACGGCTAAGGTGATGGCTGCACTGCATTTTTCGCTACCGGATCTTTCCAACACACGGTAGGCAGTGGAGGTGGAATGTCCCAACCCATGTTCAGCATGGTGCTACGGGATGTCCTGTCAGCTATGATGCTGTACAGGAACCGGTACATCCGATTCCCCAGGTCTCGTGATTTGGCGGCAGTGAAGGGTGCTTTCTATGCCCTTGGACGCATCCCCCACGTTGTTGGTGCAATTGATTGCACCCATGTTGGCCTTGTTGCACCACAGGTCATGGAGCACATCTATAGGAACCGGAAACATTTCCACTCCCTGAATGTGCAAGTGGTGTGCCTGGCGGACATGATCATCACACACGTGTGTGCGAAGTTTCCGGTTCCACCCATGACTCGCACATCATGCGCCACAGCATCCTCCCACGAATGATGTCCAATCTCCAACCGGACTGTGCATGGATTGTTGGTGAGTATGCATACTCGTGTAGCGTGCTGGGTGTGACATGCTGTCTTGTATCCTGTTGGACTTGCAACGATTCTCTGTGTTTCTCACACCCAGGTGACTCTGCATATCCTAACGGGCCTTGGCTGCCGAGCTCACTACGTAATCCCAGGACACCAGCTGATGTCAGATACAATGAGGCACATGGGAGGACCAGACGTGTGGTGGAGCGGACTTTTGGACTCCTGAAGTCCAGATTCAGATGCCTGGACCGCACCAGGGGTGCACTGGCATACTCCCCACAGAAGGTGTGCCAGATAGTTGTGGCATGCTGCATGCTGCACAATCTCGCTATTCGCAGGCAGATCCCCCTGATAGTGGATGACGGTGATCAGCCAGGGCCCCCCGCCTGCAGACCAGGCAGTGTCCAGTGACGAGGACAGTGGGGAGGAGGAAGCAGTGAATGAGCGTCAGCAGCTCATCGCCCGCTACTTCACTTGACGGTGAGTGACCATGTACGTCGGCTGATGTTGCTGTAGTTGTGTAGGTGTATGTGTGCATTGTCACAGCGGCCTATTGTTCACTGAGTGCTGTGTGGCAATGGTCCATGTCCAGGGTAGTATGCCACTGACAGTGGCATTGTGCCCTGTTGCTCTGTGAGATGTGTGTACATTGCTTGAACTTGATGACAAGTACTGTGTGATGAGTGTGTGACACACACATTCAATGGACTCTTGGTCTGTTTTTCACCCCTAGGTCCCTACAGCCTCTCCTGGCCTATCGACATACCACACTGCTGATGCAATTCTGATCATGGTGACGGTTGCACATCCTTGATTAAACACAGAGCAGATACAACAGAATGTGATCCAGGTGTATTTATTTTGAGCAGTGACATGTGATTGTGGGCAAGGTGATGACAAAAGTGGTGCATGCTGGAACAATGAGTTGACGGACATGTCCGCGTGATGGTCAAGGTGTACCCATGTTGTTCTGGGTCCACAGTCCGACAGACACATGCCATTCACATGGCAGTGTGGGGTAGGATAGTAGTCCAAGTGAATGCAGTAGATGGCCACCGTGGCTGGCTGTCTCACTGGCATTTGGAGCGGGCAAAGTCATCTCTGGACACCTGTTTCCTCTTCGGACGACCCCTTCCACGTTTGAGAGGGGGGGTTGTGTTTGTGGGCTGCTGGTGGTGGCTGAGGATTGCCCACTCGCTGTGGACGCAGGGGAACTGGATGTTGCACGGACCTGCGCCCCAGCAGGTGGTGGCGGAGGTGGTGTGGTTGGCCTTGATTGGGCCCTCACCGCCACCACTAGCTGTCCCATGAGGTCGACAAGTTTGCCCATACGGGTCACGAATTGGCCCATATGGGCGTCCATGGACCTCAACACCCCAAGGACTTCCCGCGTATCGGCAGATGACTGGGCCCATTGTCCCTGGGCCTCTTCATAGGCCCCAAGGACTCTGGCGATTTGCGGCAGGGCTTGGCTCCCAGGCTCTGATGGCGTTGGCCTGACCCTGCTCCTCCCACCTGAACTGCTGCCACCGACCTGCCCACTCGCCACAGTGGTCACCCGGGGCCTCGTTGTGGCTCCCAGGGTCGATGTCGACGTGCGTGCAGCCCCTTGCGCAGGGTGAGTGGTCAGGGAGGCCCTGGTGGTGGTTGCAGCGGTGGTGGTGGCCGCAATGACCGTGCATCATGCTGTTCGTCACCTGTGGGGCGGAGACGAAAGGTTATTGTGTTGCACCTTGCAAGGTTTGTGTTAGATGTCTGACATTCACAGCTGGTGCACAGTTGTGCACTGATTTCCCAGATGCGTGTGTATGGCTCTACAATGTGTGTGCGTGATCAAGGCAATGGAATAGTGTGATGGGTGCACATGGCATGGGACGGATTTGGATAGCCAATCGGTGTGTGTTGCAGTACCCCTACATTTTGTGGCTTTGGTGGAAACAGGGTACAGCCCCATGAACGCTTTGGAGATGAAATATGGTTTTGGGGTTCAAATGGAACGCTTAGAAACGCAGATGGCAAAAGGGGTGCAGCCCCCTCAACGCTTTTGAGGTGAAATATGGTTTTGGGGTTCAAATGGAACGCTTAGAAACGCAGATGGCAAAAGGGGTACAGCCCCCTCAACGCTTTTGAGGTGAAATATGGTTTTGGGGTTCAAATGGAACGCTTAGAAACGCAGATGGCAACAGGGGTACATCCCCCTCAACGCTTTTGAGGTGAAATATGGTTTTGGGGTTCAAATGGAACGCTTAGAAACGCAGATGGCAAAGGGGTACAGCCCCCTCAACGCTTTTGAGGTGAAATATGGTTTTGGGGTACATACTGTGACATATGGGTGCAGGAGGGGACATGTGTTTTGGCCACACGACACTGCAGAGACAAAGGTGTGTGTATGTCTGACATACCAAGCATATCTGCTCACTGTTATCATTTAGGGACATTACACTGCAAGCATTGTAGTGAGTGAGTAAGGGTTGTGCGCCACACAACGTATTGCAGATGGGACAATTCCTTGGTGTGCGTGCTACCCTCAGCCATGTGCAGCAATGCAGTGCTCTTGGGGTGTTGACTATATTAGGTATGTTGTAAATCACAGTGTGACGTGCGCTTCAGACACTACAGACACATTATTGGTCATCGGCAGGAATCTTTGCTGAACTACTGTATATGGGACAACTGATTAGATGATATACCTTTCATGACACTGGGGCTAAAAAGATGTGATGGATGAGGTATTGAATGTGCATTGTGTAGCTGTGTGGTTCATGGGTCCAGTGGTGTATGTGACATTACTGTGGTTCCACTCTGTTACATTGAGACAAGATAGACTTACATGGGTGATGTTGTACGATGTCAACGGAACAAGCAGACACGACTACATGGACAAGACTCCGATGGTGTTGCTGATGTGTGTGATGACTGGCACAGTGCACGGCATGTGGGTCAGTACTCCAGTGAGACTTGTGCATGCAGATGTGACTCCTTACATGTTAGTGTATTTGTGATGGCTCATGTGGGCTATGACTCTGTAATTCATGTCCCTGTGCACATTAGTCACATGATTATGACAGGGAGCAGTGCTACCTGTTCCTCTGCTACGTGACATGTCCCAAATGTTAGTCGTAGTATAGCCCTCATGCCTACAGACACCCCGCCCTGTACAGTAGTCTACCTACTTGTTGGTTTGGAGGGAGCAATGCAATGGCTGTCACATGGTTATGAGAGGGAGGGGTGCTCCATCTTGCTGGTCTGTGGGAGTGGGGGCCGTGTTGTGAGTTGTGGTGAAGGCTTACCACCCACAGACACCCCTCCATGTAGGGAAACATATCTGGCTGTCAATGCAATGGCTGACACATGGGTGTGGGGAGTGCTCCATCTTGCTGCGCTGTAGGACTAGGGGCCTGGTGGGGGTTGTACTTCTGCAGTCCCCCCTCCGATACTCGGAGTTTGTGGTAAGGCTACTTACCTGTTACTTGTTGGTTAGTGCACCTATGGCTGACACATGAGTGTGGGTGTGGGGAGTGCTCCTTCCGGCGCATCTGGGGTACAAGAGGACCTGGTGGGAGTTGTGGTGCTGGCTGACTGTACACATGCCCCCATGGTTTTGTTTGTTGGTACCTTTGGGCTGAGTGTATGGGAGTGTCTGTTGCATGTGTGAGAGATGTCTTGTGTATTGTGTACTGGACATGGGGGTGTTTGGCCCTCTGTGCTATGGCATTCTGGTAGTGCATGACAGTACATAGCGGTGTGCTGGTATACATTTGTTTGTACTTACCAGCCTCCACTCCCCCTGGTATTCCGGTGAGACTCTCCGGATGCAGAATGCCTCGCACCTTCTCCTCCCACGCCTTGAAGGTCTTGAATAGCGCGGGATTTCCGCCGCCAGTCCTGTCAGCCAGCTCACGGTTCTTGGCCTCCTTCTTCCTGACCATGCTTTTCAGGTCGTGCCACCTCTTTGTTATTTCTCCCCGGTTGCGTGGCACGTTCCCAACTGCATTCACCTGGTCTACGATCCTGCTCCACATTCTGTTTCTGGTGGCTACTGGTGTCTGTTGGACCTGGTTCTCATAGATTTGTGGGTGCACCTTGATGATCTCGTCGACCATGACCGTCAACTCAGTGGCAGTGTACTTTGGCATTCTTTGTGTTGCCATGGTGTGTGGTTTGCTATTTGTGGTGCTGGTGTGGTGGTTGTGTGGTGTGTGGTGTGTGATGTGCAGGGGGTTCGTGGTGCCGTTGTTTCAGTGGTGATGGTGGTGGTAGTGGTGGTGATGAGTGTGATGTGTGCGTGCGTGTGGTGTGCTGCTTTCCTTTGTGTCTCTCTGTGTTCTCTGATGGCGTCTTCGCTTTGTCGTAGTGCAAGGGATTGTGGTCTGTGAAGAGGCTGCTTTTGTACTGACCTATGTGGGTGTGTCATGATGGGCTGTCGTTTTCAGGTGTGTTGTGTCTGTTGTCCTGGGATTTGTAGTTTTTGAGTTTTGGCAGGGGGCATGTGTCTTTGGGATGTGTTCTGTGTTTGGGTATTTCGGCGTAGTTTGATGTGTGGACCTGTTGGCCATGTTGTGTGTATTTCTTTGTTCCGCAAATGATTTCCATGCATGGACGTGGCCGCCAGGCCTTCCGCCGTGTCAGTTATTCATCGCTGTTGTTAACCGTGGCGGGCGGGGAATATGTGGATTTTCCGCGCTCATGTCGGGGAGATCATAATTTCACGGTCGTTGTCTCGGTCGTCAGAGCGGGCTGATTTGGGTTTTCGGGCGGGATTGCGTCCGTGGCGGACGGTTTATCTTCTACTCGGAGATAGACGGGCAGAATTTTGTGTGTTTTTACCGCCGCGGGCGGAGGTTGCTTCGCGACTTCATAATTGCTCGGTCGGTATTCCCATGGTGCAGGCGGGCGGTTTTCTCATGCTATCGTAGATGGCGGATTTTTTAACACCGGTTATCGTAATGGGCCCCTAAGTTAGATGTTGAAGTGCAGCATGCACTGTGAATTTTTACATGTATACAAACAAGTGAATGCCCAACAGTAGAGTTGCATTCTTCCCCAGTGATGTACACTGCCTTGTCGCTACAGGTTCACTGGCAAAATATCGACCCTCAAAATATCCCCATACCAAAATATCGTGAACAAAATATTGATGTCAAAAATATCGTCATCCTATACTTATAATGGTAAGTACAAAAATATTGAAAAAAATATATCACTGTAATAAATATTGTTGTATTAAATATTGTTTTTAAAATATATATAAATAAAAATAATAAATATATTAAATAGTAACATTGATTAAAAAAATAAAATAGATTTAATATATATTTTACCAAGTATAACAAACTTAATTTTAAAAGTTAAACACACATGTATAATAATTAATCTACTTAAAAACCAATTATTAAACTAATCATTTTAATTTATAATATATTTTCAACATTTTATAACAAATAAATATATATATATATATATATATATATATATAGATAGATAGATAGATATAGATATATATATATAGATATATATATATTCTGAACAAAACCAGCACGTTACCTCCTCGCACCAGATAACGACACAGCAGTCCAAGGTGAGTTTCTCCAATTTCACTTCATTGCAGATTTGAGGGCTATGACGCGTTTCGGCAGGATCCCCTGCCTTGATCATATATATATATATATATATATATATATATATATATATATATATATATATATATATATATATATATATATATATATATATATATATATATAGATATATATATATAGATATACATATACCAATAACATAAAGGGGCCTATTGCAATGGAGGTCTAGGGCTTTCCAACCCCCATCATCGATTTCAATTCCGACCCGCTGATTATGTATCAGCCGGTCGGAATTGAAACCGTCCGGTCATTCTGGCTGGCTTTCTGCGCTTTGGATTACGATGCATTGTTTCCGGCATGGCGGACATGGACACCATGTCGGAAAGCGTGTTTGGGGGCCCCCTGCAAGGCCCCCTTGTGTGTGTAGCCTCCGGTTGGTGTCAGTGGGGGCACCTATGTTGATCCCTGCACCCCGTGGCAGGCACCCTGTGGTGCAGGGACGTACAACACCTCCCATTTCCCTATGGGAGCATGTATTATGGCTGGTTTAAATGTCAGAATGCTACCGAACAGTGTTTGATCACATCCTAATGAGGCGGGCGGGACTGCCGACCAGACCTCGGTTGGTCCCGTTTACGAGACGGAGTCGGGCAGACGCAAGTCCACGCAACATTATGATCGTCCCCTAAATCTTTAAAAAACAAACCTTTCTAGTGAAATAAAAAAAGTAAACAACTTAAAACTTAGAAAAAATATTTTATATATTAAAAACATTACTAATTATAAATGTTATAATTTTAAAGAAACAAAAACATAATAATATAAATTATAACATTATAAAATAAATGATAAAATATAAAATTTAAAACATATACTATTCCCACTACAATTTAAGTAAAACTACACAAACTATTATAGTAAATATATAAAAAACTTACTACTCCCACTTCATGCAACACAAAAATAATAAAACTTGGTAAAATGTACAAATCTCCCTCCAGTAAATGCAACAGTAATGAAAGTATTGGATTGCGGATGGCTACAATTTACTATTTCCACTCCAGCCCTTACAACAGTATGGAAACTGTGGAAGTGCAGAGGGGTAAAATGTACTAACCCCACTCCAATGAGTGCAACAATAGGGAAAGTGTTGGATTGCGGAGGGGTAAAATGTACTATTCCCACTCCAGTCAGCAAAACAGTAGGCAAAATGTTGGATAGCGGAGGGGTAATATTTACTCTTCCCACTCCAGTCAAAACAGCAGTAGGGAAAGTGTTGGATTGGGGAGGCGTAAAATGTACTATTCCTACTCCAGTCAGTACAACAGTAGGGAAAGTGTTGGATTGCGGAGAGGTAAAATTTACTATTCCCACTCCAGTCAGTACAACAGTAGGCAAACTGTTGGATAGTTGAGGGGGTAAAATTTACTATTTCTACTCCAGTCAGTACAACAGTAGGGAAAGTGTTGGATTGCGAAGGGGTAAAGTTTATTAATCCCTCTCCAGTCAATACAACAGTAGGGAAAGTATTGGATAGCAGAGGGGTCAAATTTACTATTCCCACTCCAATAAATGCAACAGTAGGAAAAGTGTTGGATTGCGGAGGGGTAAAATTTACTATTCCCACTCCAGTCAGAGCAACATTAAAAACAAACAAAATATCTTGAACAAAATTAAATTATTTAAAAAACAAAGGGGCCCATTATGATGGCGGGCGGAAGCACTACCGCCGTGCTGGCGGATGCAAAAACCACCAGTTACCGCCAGCACGCAGCAGTCCACACGCCCGCCCAATTACGATGCGAAAAGCAGGCCAAACACCGCCGGCAAGCCAGCAACACCGTCCGCCATCAAAGTGCGCCCGCACACGTAGCGGCGCAGTACAACTGACACACACCGTCCGACGAAACACGTCCCGCCCGGCGCATAAATTACGATGCCGCAAACAAACGGCTCCCACGGCAAAGAGACACCGCACGTGAAAGAGAGGCGGAAACACGGACGCAGAGCACGGACAACGAAGAAGCGGCACCCCGGGCATGAATCCAGCACTGCAGGCCCTTCCCATGCTTCTGCTGATGCACCACCAAGGACGCAACGTACCGCGGAGACGCAGGTAGGCACACACACAACAAGTGCACGCAAACAGCGCACACAGTGCAAGGGCGGATAAAGCGGACAACCCCCCACCAGCGCGTGCACACTACACATCCACCATTGCATCCACATATGACACACAGGCCAAATCCTAACATCGCGGAACACATGTGTACACACCACCTGGGACTAGGAACCAACCACCCCGTCACGGCCCCAAAGCGCCGATGACGCCGCCACACATGCGCACAACGCAGAGGCCAACCGCAGCGCCATGCATGCGTCGCACACAGACACAGGGACACAACCAAGCAGCACACACACCAGCCCCACCCCGAACGCACATGACACGTGACAGGCCGGCCACAGACATGTCCCCAACGCCCAATTCACGGACAACACCCAACGCCACACAAACGACGCACACATGTCAGTGAAGTCACGCAACAGCAGGACACACCCCAGTGTAACAAACATGGCGAAGCACACAGCGGCGGCAACACCAACTAGGAGAAGCAGGGCCCCTTCGGGAAGAGGAACGCCAGTACCACACTGAAAAACCCATACCACCCTGCACATATGAACAAGACACATGAAACGGAACACCAAAGAACCCGGGGACCGACAACAGGTGGCCCAAGAATTACATCCACACACAAGGCCCAACGCAGAGCGGAAAGGCAGCCTGCCGCCCACACAAGGGAGAGCAGACAGCACTGAATGACCTTCCATTCCAACACCGAAACCACAGCCCTACGACAGAAGCCGGTGAATACAGCCATTGTCCAAGAATAGACCAACACAGGCATGCCGAGGAGACCGACCACACGGCAGATAGCGCATATCACAGAAGCACACAACGGACGGGGAAGAAAGAAGAAAACACTCCCCCATGTCGGCCACATGCAAGTTAATTGGAAGGAGTCACACAGCACCGACCTTGAACTGTCTGAGAAGCATGTGGGAAGAGGGCCCGTGTCCTCCAAACAAGCCAACAGAACACAAGTCCTGTCTCCCCACGACTACACAGAGCTCACAGCAACCCCGGAGCGTGCACATTGCAGACTGCACACACAGCCGGAGCACGCCACCTCTACGAACCGCTGCGAAATGGCAACCGCAACACACCTACCCAACTACGCCGAAGAGCTCAAGCTGTACCAAACCAGCACGATACATACATTGGGATGCGATCTCCTGTCCCTGCTGAACGTAAGTTACCGACTGACTTACCGCATCACATTGTTCAGCTGCGTCATGCCCGTCTTCTACTGTCGGAGGTGTCCCTACCAGCATCCAGTCGAGATATGCCTCTCCAACCCGGCATGTCTGAAGGCGGACCTGCTACCACTACTCCTCCCTCTGGACGCACACGACAGGGCCTGCTCTGCCTATGGGGGCATGGCGTATGTGGCCAACATCGCACGCGCACTGAAATGGAACCACTGTGCCTCCACACGACGGATCATCGAGAACAGCTACATCGAATGTCACCCAGCATGCCCCATCATGGTCCTCCAAGGGACAACCTACGAACAACACCTTGACAGCCACCATCCGCTTCATTGGCTGGCAAACATGTACACCACCAATGACATGGAAGCCCTGCTGGACGGCATCGCATACCTGACAACCTGTAAATACGTCGGACCACAACGCAGGTTCCCCGAGTGACCTATGAAGTCCAACCCCGCACCCATGCTCAGCTTCCGCACGGACTGGCCAGTCACCACCACAACAGCCATACCAAACGACCGGCAACTGTAACCACACCATCAACGACATCGCCATGACATCGGATATGACCGGGACATGCACACTGTTCCCCATCACATCCAGGAACACCGCATGCATCGTGGGAGGCAGTGGCATGGGCTCTGTGCATCGCACCCACATGGACGGAACTGCACGAACAACCAGGACACGACATGGATCCAGCGCACATGGACACACACACCGCTCAGTGGACATGAATAGGTCGCCTGGAGTCTGTGGGTGCTGCACCCCTCCCACCCCCGCCCCGGGAATCCCATACCAGGACCTTTGCATGGACGACAAGTGCATACAACAACAACACGACCCCAGTGACTGTGACATGTCCAGTAACCACCACAGTGCAACAACAAGTGGCACGCCGCTGCATGCACGCAAGCACATGCCCTGATGTCATCTCACATGCACGCGTGCATGAGGAACAACCGCAGCAAACCTGTCACATGGAACTGAGATGGACTGTGCCCATGATGCCGAGCGGTCTGGTAGGCTACATGTATACCGTCTGTGTCAAAGTCCGCAGCTCCGCAGCTATACGTAAATGTACATTAGCACAGCCTTGGCCAAGCAGATGTAACCCCACACCCTATCCCATTTGTAATCATGCTCAGTATATCCTCAACATGTATTCCGCTGCCAGTAGTGTCCACTATACTGCATCACAGAGGACAGAAGACTCAATATAATGTTTGAAACCAGAACTGTCTCCGCTGACTCATTTCACAAGTACGAATGAGAGAGGATGAGAGTATGTGAAGTACACGGCAGTCGTGACATGACCATGTAGTCCACTGGTATTGGATGTCAACGCAAATGAGTAGCACTACTGTGGAAGACACACATGTGTCGTGTGAAGTCGTATGGACGCAGTGCTCAGGTGGGTGGGTGCGACGGGTAGATGCGCACATGCCAAGTTGGAGCACGCCGTGTTGGGAGGGCTCATGAACAGTACACCACCGCTTCCCTGGGCATTGTGAGAGGACACCTGTCGGGGGGAGTGAACACGTGTGTGCACAGCAGCCGGGCACACGTACAAAGTGGTACCAGGCGCACCTCAGCCCACCCTCTGTGGACAAGCTGGATCATGTTGTGCGCCCGCCATGCCCCTTGACAAGGCACACATAGCCCCAGTCGACCAGGTGTAACCCCAACATAGTCAATCCGCACAGGCGATACAGGGCACGGGATGGCAGTGGAGCATGGTGTGTGAGAGGTCTCCTCGCGCTCCTCCTGGTCATATCACGCAGGCAATAGAACCTCAACGTCCAGCATGGCAAAAAGTCAAATGGAAGTGTAGGGGGACGCACCACAGCACGAGCAGCACTGACGTCACGGGAGGTGGCTCGCACCATCCCATCCATTGCCCATCATACCAACCACGCCACATGCCATTGCGACTAAGTGCAAGCGCGTGCGCCACCACCCCTGAGCCCTCCCCAGAGAGGCCAAAGAGTGAATGTGTGGGCCATCAGCCACAGACGGACGCGGCATGGCCGCAAGGGCAGCCACAGCCACTGGGTGTCGCAGGTGGCGGATCCGGAAGGCGAAGACTGTGATGCATAGTCCATGCAGGCCGGGTCTCCATTTGGGGCACCACGCAGGTGGACGGCGTCCCGCCACACATCATACCCTGAGACAGCCCACTCGTGCAACTGGACCCACACATACACTCCTTGCCCTCTCTGGTGCGAGCTTGGGGCTGCCTGTGCAAGCGCTAGCCTCGCAGGTGAGCATGCATATTGGGGGGCGAGGGGAGGACATGAGGGCTGGGGCGAAGATGACTGTATCACTGTCAGTTAGTACAAGGGATGACCCAGATGTGGAAAGGAAGAGACGTGTCCCGTGTGTACTGCAACTAGTCGCCAATCCAACTACCCCCCATGTCCGGAATGTAAGCCCGCACCTAGGCCCGCCCATCCGCCACATCGAACATACCACCAGCACGACTACCTTCCCATTCGAAACACTGACTGGGGGTGGCGACCAGTGAACAATCATGTGTAGCCTACCCACGCGTACATGTGGGCCCTCCATGATCCATGTCACCTGCGGCAAAGACATGACATGCGCAATGAGGGAAGTGAGGAGAGCTGTCCGCCCCACGCGCAGAAGGTGCATCAGCTCCACAGACCCAGCAGCGAGTCCAGCAGGGGTCACATGTGCAGGGGCAGCTGTGCCTGGTGTGAAGGCACATGCATATAGACAGCACATCGACCAATGTGTAGTCTGCCCACATCCACAGTCCATCATCATGCGGACATAGGAATTGAACACAGGGCAACACATCTTAGCTGGTGCACCCACCGTGACCAACAATGCGCAATCATCGACGTACCCGCCCTGTGCATGGCCCCCCACCCAACGGAGGCACATCCAGTGCCACCATCCCACACACACAAGCCTTCCACGGAACATGCTGTGTCCAATGGTCAGTACAGAGTCAGCGCCCATCTGGTGGATCCTGAACAGGAGACACATGCACACACATGCCAGCTCCCACTATGTACGACTGCCACCTGGCACGTGCAATGTAACCTCTCACCTGTGACGTGTGACTGCAAGCACACAGCCGTCTTGGCATGGGGCTGTCAATGTGGACACCAGTCAATGTTTCGGGAGCTGTGATCCGTACAGTGCTGTACATAGGGTGCAGTGCTGACACCTACTACTGTCTCATATCCCCTCGTGCCACAGGTCCCACTTGTATTGGCCGCTCAGCCCGTGCCCACATCGTCGTCGTCGTGTGCCATACTCATCCAGCCTCGGAAGCAGTTCCATGCTCAGCAGACACTCATGTTGCCGTGGCGTTGCCGCTTGACGAATATGCAGTCAGTCACCATCAGCACGCCCCGCAAGTCATTGGGGCCTAGATCCCCATGTGCATGCACATGGCAGTGGTATGTCTCACTTGCCATTGCCATTGTTGGGAGACCTGTGTAAGTGTATTGTGGCCGTGCCGTCCCAGCTTGACAGCTGGGCTGTGGCTCATGTGCTTGCTCAGTCATGTCAGTGATGTGTATGCGAAATTGCTATGTGCCGTGTTGCTTTGACATGTGTCCTCTGCCATTTAACCCAGGCGGAGACCGAACATTGACCGCCCATACCAATTGTTGGCGGACATGGACGATACAGAGGTAATCAGGAAGTTTCGGCTGGACAGGCCAACTCTGCATCGACTGTGTGCCATGTTAGAGCCCCATCTCCGTCCCCGCAGGGTGTATCCGACTGCTGTCACCCCCACGGCTAAGGTGATGGCCGCCATGCATTTCTTCGCCACTGGGTCATTCCAGCACACAGTGGGCAGTGGAGGAGGGATGTCCCAGCCCATGTTCAGCAAGGTGCTGAGGGATGTACTGGCAGCCATGATGCTGTACCGGAACAGGTACATCCGCTTCCCCAGGGCTCGTGAATTGGCGGCAGTGAAGGATGCATTCTATGCCCTTGGCAGAATCCCACACGTCGTGGGAGCCATTGACTGCACTCATGTTGGCCTTGTTCCACCACAGGCCACTGAGCACCTGTACCGCAACAGGAAGCACACGCACTCCCTGAATGTGCAAGTGGTGTGCCTTGCGGACATGGTGATCACCCACGTGTGTGCAAAGTTTCCAGGCTCGGCCCATGACGCACACATAATGCGCAACAGCATCTTGCCATGACTGATGGCCAATCTGCAACAGGATCGTGGCTGTATTGTCGGTGAGTATGTGGAGTGGTGTAGCGTGCTGGTTGTGCGATGCTGTCCCCTGTCCAGTTGGAATAGCAACGGTTCTCTGTGTCCCTCACACCCAGGTGACTCTGCGTATCCGAATGGGGCATGGCTGCTCAGTCCATTGAGGAATCCTCGCACCCCAGCAGACGATCGATACAATGAGGCACATGGGAGGACCAGACGTGTGGTCGAGCGTACCTTTGGCCTCCTCAAGTCCAGGTTCAGGTGCCTGGACCGCACCGGGGGTGCACTGGCGTACTCCCCACAGAAGGTGTGCCAGATAGTGGTGGCGTGCTGCATGCTGCACAATCTGGCCATTCGGAAGCAGATCCCCCTCATTGTGGATGACGGAGATCAACCAGGGCCCCAGCCCGCAGACCAGGACAGCTCGAGTGAGGTGGACAGCGGAGAGGAGGAAGCTGGGAATGTGCGCCAGCAGCTCATCGCCCGCTACTTCACTTGACGGTGAGTGTCCATGTACGATGGATGATGTGTCTGTATCTATGCAGGTGTGTGTGTGCTGTGTCAGGGTGGCCGTATGTTCACTGCGTGCAGTGTGTCAACGCTCCATGGCCAGGGTAGTATGCCACTGTTGGTGACTGTGGCATTGTGCCCTATTGCTCTGTGCGATGTGTGTACATTGCTTGTAGTTGTTGACATGTACTGTGTGATGGGTGTGTGACACACTCATTGAATGTGCTCCTGTTCTGTCTCCCACCCCTAGGTCCCTACAGGCCCTCCGGATTCCATTTCCATGCCACGCATCAGGTGCCTTTCCGCCCAAGGTGGCCGTTGTATTCCGTACAATAAAGACACAGGGCACAAACAGCAGTTAGTTAAAAAGGTGCATTTATTCCAAACTGTGACATGTGATTGTGTGTAAGGTGATGACAAAAGTGGTGCGTGCAGTGACAATGAGCTGTCGGTCATGGCTGCGTGATGATCAGGGTGTACCCACTGGTTCTATGTCCATAGTCCAACACACACATGCCATCCAGATGGCTGTGTGGAGTGGGATCGTAGAGCAAGTCAATGCAGTGGCTGGTCAAGGAAGGCTGGCGGAAGGCTGGCTGGCTGCCTCACTTGCGACTGGAGCGTGCGAAGTCCTCCCGGGAGATCTGTTTCCTCTTCGGACGGCCCCTTCCACGTTTGGGAGGGGGGTGTGTGGTGGCGACCTGCTGGTGGTGGGTGAGGTGTGCTCACTGGCTGTGGACGCAGGGGAAGTGGACACTGCTGCCCGACCCTGCGCCCTAGCAGGTGGTGGCGGAGGTGGTGTTGCTGGCCTTGCCTGTGACCCCACCGCCACCACCAGCTGGCCCATGAGGTCCACGAGTTGGTCCATACGGGACACGAATTGGCCCATATGGGCGTCCATGGACCTCAGCACCCCCAGCACCTCCCGCGTGTCAGTAGCAGACCTGGCCCATTGTCCTTGGGCCTCTTCATAGGCCCCAAGGACTCTGTCCATTTGAGGCAGGGCATGGCTCCCAGGGGAGGCTGGCGTTTCCCTGACCCTGCTCCTCCTACCAGTCCTGCTGCCACCGGCCTGCCCACTAGCCACATTGCTCACCACGGTCCTCGCTGTGGCTCCCAGGGTGGATCCAGTCGGCCGGGCCACCACCTGCGCTGGGGCTGGTGCCAGCGAAGACGTGGTGGTGGTGGAGGCGGTGGTGGTCGGTGCGGCGATGGTGGCGGTTGCGGCAGTGGTAGTGGCCGCAATGACCGTGGGTGTGGCCGCAATGACAGTGGCAGCAGGGGACTGGGACTGTTCAGCATCCCTGGATGATGGGTTGGTGGGTAGGAGGGGTCCTGGGGAGCGGCTGGGCCCTGCCACGCCAGATGGGCCAGCTTGGTGGTCCGTGTCCGAAGAGGTGGACAGATCCTCCAGATCCGTGTGTCCTCGTTGGGGGCTTGTAGGCTGGCTGTGCTGGCTGCTGTCTCCATCCCCAGCGTCCAGCAGTTCGTCACCTGTGGAGAGAATGAGATTTGTTATTGTGTTGCACCTGGCGAAGTATGTATTAGTCGTCTGACATTGGCAGTTCGTGCAATCTCGTACATGGGTTTCCCGGAGGCGAGTGTGTGGCTGTGGCATCTGTAGGTGTGTGTGCTAGGCAATGGGACTGTGTGCTGTGCACATGTGGCATGGGACGGATTGGCCATGCCGATGGGTGTGTTGCTTTGCCCCTACTCATTGTGACTCTGGTGTATGCGGGCTCCTGGCCCATCCTGGGTCTGGTTTGTACTTTGCTTTTGGGGTTCAAATGGAACGCTTAGGAACGCATATGGCAACATGGGGGCCATGCCCCAGATTCGCATTTGGGATGGAATATGCTTTTGGGGTTCAAATGGAACGCTTAGGAACGCATATGGCAACATGGGGGCCATGCCCCAGATTCGCATTTGGGAGGGTATATGCTTTTGGGGTACATGCTGTGAGCCATGGGTGCCGAACGTGACATGTGTTGTGGCAGCATGACAGTGCATGGTCTGAGGTGTGTGCATGCCTGACATGCCCTGCATATTTGCTGTCTGTTGTGGTTACTGGACATGGCATTGGACGCATCGTTATGAGTGAGTGATAGTTGTGTGCCAGCCAACGTATTGCAGTTGTCCCATCTCCTTGGTGTGCGTGCTGCCCTGTGCCATGTGCATCACTGCAGTGCTCGGGGGGTGTGGCCCATGTTGTGTGTTGTTGCTCACAGTGTGTCGTGCGCTTAATTGACTTCTGGCACATGGTTGGTCATGGGCATGTGTCTTAGCGTGACTGCTGTATGTGTGGCAGCTGTGCGGATGACATGCCTTTCATGAGACTGGGGCTGACGGATGGGATGGATGGTATGTTGTATGTGCATGGTGTGTCTGTGTGTTTGATGGGTTCAGTGGTGTTCGTGTGCATTTCTGTTGTTCCGCTCTGTTGCGTCTAGTGTTGTTTGTCTTACATAGGCGTAGTTGTGGGGTGTGTGGTTGACAGGCAGTAGGGGCTACATGGACAGGACTTCAATGGTGTTTCGGTTGTGTGTGATGAGTTGCACAGTGGCTGCCGTGTGGGACTATGTTCAGTGTGGCTTGTGCATGCAGACGTGGCTCCTTGGGTGTTGCTATGTCTGTGATGGGTCATGTGGGGTGTGAGTCTGCTGTTCATGTCCGTGTGCACATTGTTCACTTGTTCGTGACGGTGGGCGGTGCTGCGTGTTCGTGTGCTACGTGACATGTCCCATGTGTTGGTGGTGTTATGGTCCTCATGCCTCCAGTAATCCAGCCCTGTCCAGTTTCCCACCTGCAAGTTGTTCGTGCGTGCACTGTACTGGATGCCACATGGCTCTTAGCGGGGGTGCTCCATGTTGCAGGTCTGTGGGGGTGGGGGGTGTAGTGGGTCGTGGGGGTGGCTGTACACCCACTGACACCGATTGCTGTGGACCGTGATGTCTGCCTTTCGGCTGTCGTTGTGCACTGCGGTGGCTGACACGTGGGTGTGGGGTGTGGGGGATGCTCCTCCTTGCTGTGCTGTGGGACTGGGGGCCTGGTGGGTGTTGTACTTCAGCTGTCCCCCTCCGACCCACTGCACTTTGTGTTCCTGCCACTTACCTGTTACTTGTCGGTTGGTGCAGCTGTGCCTGACACATGGGTGTGGGGAGTGCTCCACCTTGCTGGTCTGTGGGAGTGGGGGCCTGGTGGGTGTTGTACTTCAGCTGTCCCCCTCCGACCCACTGCACTTTGTGTTCCTGCCACTTACCTGTTACTTGTCAGTTGGTGCAGCTGTGGCGGACACATGGGTGTGGTGGGTGCTCGTTGTGGCGCTTCTGGCATATTTGGGGACCTGTTGGTGGTTACGTGGCTGGCTTAGTGTACACATGTCCCCACGCATCTTGCAGTTGTTCTGTTTGGGCTGTGTGTGGTGGTGTCTGTTGCATGTGTGTGTGATGTGTTGTGTATTGTGTGCTGGACATGGGGGTGTTTGTCCCTGGGAGCTGTGGCATGGTGGTTGCGCATGTGAGTACATAGCGGTGTGCTAGTATACATTAGTTTGTACTTACCAGCCTCCACTCCCCCTGCTAATCCGGCGAGGATCTCCGGATGGATTACGACTCGCACCTTCTCCTCCCACGCTTTGAAGGTCTTAAAGAGCGCGGGATTCCCTCCGCCAGTGACGGCAGCCAGCTCTCTGTTTTTGCCCTCCTTCTTCTTGACCAGGCTCTTTACGTCATTCCAACGTTTGTTTATTTCACCTCTGTTCCTGGGCAGGGTCCCGACTGCATTGACCTGGTCTACGATCCGGGTCCACATTCTGTTTCTGGTGGCTAGTGGTGTGTGCTGGACCATGTTCCCATAGATTTGTGGGTACACCTTGATGATCTCGTCGACCATGACCGTCAGCTCCATGGGCGTGAACTTGGGCATCCTTTGTGGTGCCATGGTGTTTGTGGTGCTGGTGCGGTGTGTGTTGTGTAATGTGCAGGGGGTTTGTGGTGCCGGTGTTTGGTGGTGGTGGTGGTGGTGGTTGTGATGTGTGCGTTTCTGTGGTGTGCTGCTGTCCTTGCTGTGTCACTGTGTCCTCTCCTCTCCTCTCTGGTTTGCAATGTAGCAAGGGGTTGTGGTCTGTGGGAGTGCTGCTTTTGTACTCACCTATGTGGGTGTGTCCTCATGGTCTGTTGTTTTCAGGTGTGTTGTGTCTGGGGTTCTGGCCTTTGTATTTTTTGTTTGTCCGGGGGGTGTTTTCGGGATGTGTACTGTGCTTGTGTATTTGTGCGTGCCTTGCTGTGTGGACTTGTTGGCCATGTTGTGTGCTATTGGTTTTGTGTGCGGATGGTTTCTGTGCAGGTACGTGGGCGCCATGGCTTCTGCCGTGTCGATTCTCATCGGCGTTGTTTGCGCTAGCGGGCGGTATATTTGTTGTTTTTCCGCGCTCATGGCGGTGCGATCGTAATTTCACGTGCGGTGTGTCGGCCGTGTGGGCGGGCGGTTTTGTGTTGTCGTGCGTGTTTCCGTCCGTGGCGGGCGGTTTGACTCCGACTCGGACGATGGCGGGCGGTATTTTGTATGATTTTTCCGCCGATGGCGGTTTTCAGTTTGTGTACTCATAATGGCGTGGTCGGTGTTCAGGCGGTGTGTGCGGGCGGATTTTTGCCGCTTCCATGCCTGGCGGATTTTTTTACGCCGGGTATCGTAATGTGCCCCAAAGTAAATAAAGAAAAATATAAATATATCCAAAAAAACTACAAATATATATTCATCATTAAAAATAAAATAAGATAAAAACATATTACAATGTTAAATACATATCACAAATAACTACAAATATTATTATAAATAAAATGCAAAAAATAATTTTCATGCAAATATTTTTTTATTTTAAAAATTGTTTAATAAAAAAATATTTATTACATACATTTAATTTAGTTACTTCCCACCCTATAATCCCACAAAACTCACAACCAGCACCTAAAATGTGACTTTAAAAAGCAAAATATTTACACTATTAATATAAATATTTATCAACAACCTAATTATCATTATTAAATATTAATTATTATATAATTATAATAAATTTACTTCCCACAATATACCTCCACAAAACACACAACACACTTATAAAATGTAACAGAAAATTATTTACACAATTAACATAATTAATTATCAATTTAATATTTAAGATTACTTTAAAAATTAATTATTAATTAATTTAAATTAATTTACTCCCCAACCTTTACCCCAATAAACCCCACTACCCACACCTAAAAAAATGAATTAGATAATTAACATAATTATCAATCAATTAATATTAATTAACAATTAATTATTTATTAATTAAAATTAAATTACTTCCCACCCTATACCCCATAAACCCCACGACTAAAAAAATGTACACAATTAACATAATTAATATCAATTAACAAATAATTATTAATTAATTAAAAATAAATTACTTCCCACCCTTTACCCCTATAAACCCCACAACTCTCACATAAAAGTTACATTAAAAGAAAATTATTAGCACAATTGACATAATTAAAAATAATCAGTATGGGCCCAATTACGATGTAAGTCGGACTTACATTGCGTTGGTTTCAAATCCGACAGCCTTATTACGATGAAGGCTTTCGGAATTGAAACTGGCCGGTCGGACTGACTGGCTTCCAACAGGCTCAAGATGCCCATCAGCCAGTCGGAGGCTATTCATAATCCCCTATGTACAGCGTTTACGCTGTGGAGATTATGATGTCGGTTTCTGGCAGGCTTGTCATGCCGGGCTTCTCTACATGAAAAGCTTGTCGGAAAGTAACTTTGGACTGCCCTGCCACAGCGGCCTCTGGTTAGAGGCATAGGGGGCACCTCTGGTGCATCGTTAAGTGCTTGCCACGCAGTGCAGGGATTAACAAAAACACCCTTTTCTGTATGGGAGCTTGTGATACGGCCAGTTTACTGCTGCAGCGCAAGCTCCCATAGAGAAATGGTGGTGTGTGACCGCACCATGTGTGTTCGCTCCTAATAATGCGGTCAGGACCGCCGACCGGAGGTCAGTTGGTCCCAATTCCGCAACAGAATCGGGCAGACACAAGTCCGCCCAACATCGTAATGAGGGCCTATATGTATTAAAATTAAATTACTTTCCAACCTGTACCCCTATAAACCCACAACCCGATACAGCACTAAAAATTATAAAATGTAATTAAATTTAATTTAATAACTACTAAAAATGTAACAAATATATTAAAAAACATAAACAATATTTAGACAAAAAATTGACATCATATTTATTTAATATATATACTAAAATACATACCAATAATGAAAAAGCAATAATTTAAATAGCATTATTTTTGCAAATGATATCAATGACTTCGATATTTTAAAAATCGATATTTATTACCTTAAAATCGATTTTCTTGCTGACAATATTTCCATATCACAATATTTTAGTATGGTAATATTTTTTGTTGTTGATTTTTTGGCTGAATATCGTCACTACGTTCACAATGATAAGTAAAGGGGAGTGACCATAATTCATGGGTTCATATCTACCTACAGGAAAATGTTTCATGCAAGCTGTGAATTGCAATGTCGATATACGCAGTGAAATAATGCTGTGTATTAGCCACACTGCTGAAGGCGTTTCAGCTATAATGAATGGGAGTTGCTCTAATTTTTCTAAATGCAGCATTCTGAATGTTGCGTCTTTCATGGCCATCATTTGTTGTTTATGTGTTAAATTAAAAGGTGAAAACTAATCAGTACAATTCAAGTAATGCCATGGAACACGCCCAGGTTTAAGTGTTTGAAGCGTCCAGCTAAACAGCATAATAGATCTAAGCTTATTTTGCCCATTATATAATGTTAGTATGTCACTCTGCACAATATCAATAACAGACGACACTATGGTGCCGATTACGATATCATTCGGAAACTCATCCGACCGAATCGGTTTCAGAATTGTTTCCGACCGAATCGGGTTCTGCAAGTCTGAACGACTGATTACGATGCTACCGAACATCATTCAGTCGGACTCACATTGACTTCAATGGGAGCCTGTGTTCCGAACGAGAACACAGGCTCCCATTGAAAAACGGGGTGGTTAGGGAAAATCGTGTACCCTGTGGTGGGCACCACAAGGTGCCTGCCACACTGTGCATGGTTGGAAAAAGGGGACAAATGGGCCCGATTCGGAGGCTCCTGGGTACAGGGGGGCCTGCCGACAGCCGACCTGTGTCGGAACAACCGATTCGGAAAGGCTGTCCAAATCTGACATCCTAATCGCTCGTTCGGAAACTCGGTCCGTAGACCTGTGCGAGTCGGCTCCGAATGACTCGGTTACTCCGAATGCCATCGGGAACCTAGTCGGACAGTCCAAAAGGTTTCTGAACATCATGATCGGTCGTTTGGAAATGTTTCTGAATCGGTCGGAAACAAGGCTTCCGAATCGGATTTGAACTAATCGAATGCCGTTCGGAGCCTTTCCGAACGACATCGTAACCAACCCCTAATTTGTTCAAGTTGCAAATAGGAGATGACAACGTATCAACACAGCAAGCACTTTGTCCAAATTATCTTGGTCAGTCTGTCTTAAACCTGCAGCAGCTTCCATCTGGTATAATTTCCAAATGTCATTATAGTTAGCATATATAGTTAGCTTATATAAATCTTTCAGAACGGGGGACTTGGGACCTAAAAGAAAATCTGATAAAGTCATGTCCTCGGACAGGAGAGAAAGATGTTGTTTTACTGCAGACATTGTGCAATATTCCAACTATTGTTGGCATAACATTTCTACCGAATAGGTGGTAATAATACCAGAATGTGTGGACTGTGAGTATCCGGGATCAGGTCTACTTGATTTAAACCCAGTTGTGGAATTAAGAAAAAGAGCATGACAACCATTTATATCCACTGGCCACAACAACCACCCTCCAGGACTCGAAAACGAAGAGTTAAATGCACCATTCTACACCATGCTATTTAATTGCTCTTCTGTATAATTTGTCAAACTCTGCCAATTGTCGAAGCGGGCAACTGAGGGAATGGTCAGGGCATTCGCAAATAAGTAATCTGCTGGATTGTTTCATTCAGGAAAATCATTTGTGTGGGAATTACACAGGCTCGAAATAAGGTTTCCATGCCCTGAGCCTGCCAGGACTTCGTTCCCCAAATCAATTTCAAATCAATGGTGTCCTTCCAGTAATCATAACCTTTAAGGGCCAACTGATTGACAAACATGGTAGTATACATAAGCTTAGTTTGAGCAAGCATATATTTGTTTGGTGGTGTTGGAGTTAATTTAAAATTATGACATGGGGTCTGAAGTGTCATATCTCCAAAAATATGTATATTTTTCTTTTTGCTTTTTGGAACTCTCTGGAGGAGGGGTTAGACAATGTTCCTGCTGTGTATAATTAAAATGGGGACACTGTCTACCTGTTCTATGTAGAAAATGGTTTCCATAATGATGGTAACAGAACATATCAGCATAGTTAACGGAATTAAGATATAGATCTTCTGATGCAAAAACATTATAATACTATAATTCAGAAAGTACAGAATTTACAGTGTCAACATCCAAATCATCTGAATGTAACCCAGTTACTATTACTTCACCCATACATACTTTGAACACATATGGTATCTGCAGGATTTCCGTCTGACTGAATATGTCGAAAGGAACTTTATCCCACACAATTCCACCAGTCACTGGAACAGCTGAAATGTTAACGAGAGACAAGTCTCTTTTCATTTTATGTGATATAGAATGGGGGGCCAACACCCTGTCGACCAGTTCTGTAGCAGAACATTCCGGGAGGTAATGGCTGTGGATTAGTAGGAAAAAAACTGTTACAAATCCAATCCACATGAACAAGAAAACCAAGAAAAGTAGGATCCAGACATATTTCCAAGGAGAGACTAGATAACTGCATTTTAACCATGAAATAAAAACACAAATCTATGCTGGAGGCTGATTCATAACACAAGATCTGTCAGAAGAAAAATCATCTTGATCCATATATTATCCGGAGGTGCTCAGCTGAAAAACAGGAGGTTCGGACTCAGCATTAGGACTTGAAAAGGCCAACTCAGATGGACTCATCAAAGTTGAATCATTATAAATGATATCTGTTGTAGAAGACGCAATATTAGAAGCAGGTATCGTGTCAGAGAAATTGTCGACAGAGGACTCAGCCTCCCCCAGCCAGGGAGTATCAGCATCAGTGGTGCTCGTAGGCTGCAAAGAAAAGTCTTGTGGAAGACAACAGCTATTTTGTGGCATACTATGAAGTATTGGCCACATGGTGTAGTTTGACATGTTCAATAGAGACATAGCAATTGTCTTTATAACCTGGGAGTGGTGGCAAAATGACAGTTCGTGTAACTTGAAATCCAAGGACCGGAACAGAAGCACAGTACTTTGGGCCGAATTCCTTTTTCATGGACATCTTTTCTTGAACCAGATCTCCAGCCGGAAACCGGACTAGGAACCTCAGAAGTCGAAGGATGAGATGCAGGCAAATGTTTGCATGAGTTTGATTCACAGAACTCCTGTAGGTCCTGTAAGACAGCACAATGGTTATCTACGTCAAAGGTTGTGGCTGCCGCCACAATGTCTGGAACACCAAGGTCTGGAAGATACATCTTGATGCCAAAAAGTCCTTTTACGGGGTCCGCCCACCCAGAGATCTTTTAGGGAGGATATTTAATGATCGTTGAACACCAAAAAAGATGGTTCAACCAACCATGCCCTGTAACTAACACTATAGCCTTCAAGACCTGCTTTAAGTCACAGTTCATTCTCTCCACAACAGAATTACCCTTGGTTTATATGGAGAAGAAAAATGCACTTGCATACCCATGGACTTCATTGAATCATGGTACGCTTTAGAAGCGAAAGCCGGACCTTGTCCGAGTGGAGTGCGCGGCAGGCATATGTCCCGACAAAGACTTGCAAGTCTTTAATAACAGTTTGAGCATCAGCTGAGTGCTGTGACCAAAGCCAGAGGAATCTAGAGCAAGAATCAACTGCAACTAAAATAAATTTAAACGCAGTATCCTAAATCAGAGGACCGCAGTGATCTAAAGTAATGCAACCAAAAAACTGGTTGGAAATAAACAGTTGAATCTGCAATGGATGAGATACAGTAGAGCTTTTAATATGCTGACATATGTCACAACATAAAACATATTTTCTGGTTTGTTGGTATAAACCATGCCACCAATATCTTTGCTGTAAGAGTGAAATGGTGGCAGCGACACCGGCAATGCACAGAAGCTATACCTTCATGTGCAGCCACAATTGAATCATGTCTGCTGTCTGCGTTGGGGATCACATGATCACCAAGGCCAGGAATAGTTACAAAAGGAACATTTTGGTAATTTAAGTGATAGAAATATTTAGAAGGAAAGCCCTTCGGTAAGGCGGTGCCTCTTTTAAAAACATTTATGGCAACTAAAATATCATTGTTAATACGAGTCTTAGAGTGAGTTATCGCTGTAATTTTAGCTGTGGCTACTGCAGATTTGGTGGCTTCATCATCGGGAGAGTTCCCTCCAGCATGTGCTCCCACACGTTGGTGGCTCAATGTAGTTCTAATATGAGTTTGTGGCAACCTATCCTTAAGATCTGCCACTTTAAGTCAAAGCAACTTGCGCTTGATTGTGCTACCCTTGGGATCTCTAAAATAATTTTGTTTCTAAAAATGTAAATTATCATTAAAAGATTGTATGCATTATTACGAATCACACACTATAAGTTTGAGGAATCTAGGATCCCTATTTTCAAGAGCAAGAAGTAAAGCCTTCAATTCAGACAACTGCGCAGTGCGGACTCCAAGAGACTGCATGCGGGTAGTTTGACGGTGAAAGCCGCCATCGGAAATAGTACCAATAATGATGGCGCATGTGGCAGAATATTGTATTGTATTGTATTGTATCGACATTTGTAAAGTGCACTGTAACCCAACGGGTATCCTGGCGCTAAGATACAAGTAAGATGCTGGCGGGTGAGCAGTGGGGCTGAACCGAATGATTATGCTCTGCGGGTTAAAACCTATAGCAGGTTGTGCAGAACCATCGGTATAAATGATGGAATTATATTGGTCAAGAGGCAGATTCGAAGAAGTCAAAGGATAAACATGTTTATATTGCAAATATTCTGGTGTTTGCAAAGAAGGGTCTAAGACGAAGTCAATGTCCACGGCTGTTAAGGAAGTAGCCCACTGTATCCAATGAAGGTGGAGGGCTTTTCCATTAGGAACACTGGCTTTCGTGACAGCCTCCAAGGCAGGCACAGGAGAAACAACAATAATGCGTTTACCATGAGCAAGTGCCCGTTCCTTTAGGATGGCCATCTGTACAGCAGTTAGAATTTTTTCAGTAGAAGCAAAAGGCATTTCCACTAATGAATACAAATGCAATTTATAAGCTATTGGTACTGTTTCACCTTCATTGAAGGTGACATATGTAAATCCAATTGGACCTGGTAAAACCCGGATGACTAAGTTCGCAGCATTGACAAGTTTATGTAAATATTGTGTGTTTCAAGCAAGTCAGACTGCAATGATCAGAGTATTTCTGTGTGTTCTGATGTCCAACAGGAAGCAGAAAAATCGGGGTGAATTAAAGCATAAAGCAGTTTAATACGCAGTGCATAATCAGGTATGTACGTCTTGCCAAATTTTTAAAATCCTAGGAGGGACTGCATTTTTTTTTAAATGTACTGGCAGGTTGTAATTGAGTACACTTTTCCAGAAAATGAAGGGCAAGACATTTTCCCTCATTTGTAAGTTCATATCCTAAGAAAAGGACACTGAGAAAAGCTATGTAAGATTTTTTTAAGTTAAATTTGTAACCAAGGACCGTAAACCTTGTTATTATGCGATCTACTTTAGCTAAATGAGGGATTTTATTCATCGTCCATTAAATAGATATCATCGACATTGGACAGGGCATCTGGGTCAATGTCATGAAGAATTGCCATAATTCGAGCTGCAAAAACTCCTGATCTATTCTTATAGCCCATAGGAATTTGTGCGTAGCATCTCTGAAAGACCAAGGCGCTAAATGTGGTCTAGTCATGGCTCTCAAATTGTGACTGAAAAAACCATTGGAAATGTCTAAAGTGGTTGTATACTTTTTACGTACTACATTGTTGATGAGTGCCGTACTATGGGTATTTTGTACTGAAAAAGTGTGAGTATAACTGTTCTAATGTCTATAATCCCAGACAATGCGATATGAATGATCTGCTTTCAAAACAGGAAAAAGTGGATTATTCATCAGAGACACACAGGGTTCAATTACTCCCTGGTACTCAAGTTGAGAAAGAATTTCTTTAACCGGCGCCTTTGCATCACGTTTCATAGAAAACTGCGGTTGTACCTGAGGTGTGGACAGTATAGGAATAACATGGTAAGGAGAATCCTTATCCCAACAAGTGTGATTGTGATAGAGTGCAGGAGCCAAAGCAAGGGCCCATTCAGACGCGTAAGCATTTTTAACTTCATCCGGGACAAGGTGAGAAAAGGAATTTAAAATTACGTCCTCACCCTGGAAGGGCGCAAGCACAAAAAGTGGGGGCCAGTTGACCTCTGCCAAGAGAATGTCATAAGACGTAGTTAAATTGTACCAAAAAATTGCCTTAATGGTGTGTTTAACATCACCTTCAATTTGAATATCCAATAGGTATAAGCGGTCCGGAGGGATGACACGTGTCTGTGGTTTCAACCGTAATAAATGTTTCAGTTGCTTTTGCTACCAGAAACGGATGGAGTGTCCAGTGCACTTTGGTGACCTCTTCCACGCTGTTGAGGAGAGTCACTGCCCAACTACTGTTCAGGAGGAGGGTTTGCACCATCGGTGGCATATTCAGCAGTCAAGGCTGCAACCTTCTTTTTCTGGAAAGGGGGTTTATATGTAGGTAGTCTGTCCTCCTTCTTGATCTTTACTTCAGGCAAGTGTTGTGTCTCCTGTTTAGGCTGCACATACTCTTGTAGTCTGTGGTCAGATCATCCTCCTCTTTCGTTCTGTTGGCCAGACGAATCTTGAAAGGAACGAGGAGAACGTGGATCAGGAATTTCATACCTATCCGTAGTTCTTATTTTTTAGTGCGATCACGAAATTCGTACCGCCTTTCAGAAGAGTCTACGGGCGGAATACCTCCACGCTGTCTATATATCGTTTGTTATTGTTTAGATTTATCGTATGATTTTTTAACAAACTCACTGGCAGATCCGGCATGCTTGTCTGAGCCAGGCTAGTCAAGCGGTGGTACTGAAGGTCTGGTCCCCAAACTATTGCGACCCAAAGAGGTATACAAATGGGAAATAATGATAGGCTACTCAGGTTCATGGTTGGCTACTGCCACTGTGGCAAGCACCTGGCATATAGCCAAAGACGCTGCTTCACCTTTAACATTAGAAAGAATCATTTTGTAGTCAACTAGAAAATTACCCACAAGTTTCATCCCCAAATCGAGGGCAGGACCTGCCCCATGTTCATTATGTATTTGTTGGAAGACATTCGATAGAATGGCCATCGAGGGAGTGACATGGCAAAGAGTGTAAACTGTGGCAAAAATAGTCCCCCAGGTGTTGCAGTCAGCCATAGTGGCAATCAGACTATTGGGTAAGCACATAGTGAGAATTCTGTGCTTGTCTTGCGGTCCCCTAAGGAGAAACACAGCTTCAGCTTTTGCCCATAACCGAATGAACAATTACAGGACTAAGGACAGGCCCAGCAGGTTGCTATGCCTGGGACTGCAGAACAACCCTTGCTGGACCAGCTAGCAAAGCACGTGAAATAAATAGTGTAAGACATCTAGAGAGGACGACTAGGACAACTAGGACATTGTACAAAGCAGAAGTCTGCACTAAATTGATAGCACCCAAATCTGGGTATGGTGTATAGCTCGCTAGTGCCGGCCATGTGGCCCCATCATTACTGAGGGGGCCGCCCATTCGAACAGTCCCAAGTACATGGGGGAGGGTGCCATTAAACCAAGTTTGGTGTTCTCAAACCATAAGAGGAATTTGAAGAAGTGCATAAGGGCAATATGCAGCAGGTGCCTGGGGCATGGTGTATTCATGAAAAGTATTATCATTAGCATCCACAGCTGGAAACGTGACCCAGGAATAAAATACCTCAAATCGGAATGCTGTTCGCCTCGACAACAAAAATTACAGGAGCTCCCACATTAGGAACTCAATGTTGAAGCAAATGTTGAGTAACCGCCGGGCGGCAAATAACTGCAATAGATATGGGCTGCGCTGTAACTAAATAATAAGCAATTCAAAAGGTAGCACAAACCAGGGATATAAAACCTTTTAATATTCAAGATTGAAAAATCAACAGAACTAGGTGTTCTCTAAAAACTGTGGAGGAAAAGTCCCTAGCACCATGGACGTCTCCAGGAGAAGCAGCAAGGGTATTGTGGAGAAGCACAAGCACTACTCAGGGTTCCCGCCAATTAGTACTAGACCAAACATTGGTGGGGCCATGTTGCATGGATTCTGCTCTGGAGCAGGACTATACTTGTGACCGTAAAACATCTGTATGTAGGGACTGAGTAATTATTCCACCTCAATATCTATGAGCCTGAGTCTGACTAGCTATAGTGCCTTACTTACCCTCCTAACCTTACCAGAGAAACAAGTGAATTGACACTCCAGAACATAACACTCTCAACCTTCTCACGGATCGCGGTAACAGGATACACCCTTTCTCTCTCTCACTCGTACTTATCCACAATAAGATAACCAGGAGACACAAAGGAAGTTTAGAATATTTATTTAAACTATTGTTCTCTGAAATGCAGTATACGTGCCACAATTAGAAATCAACTCCATAATAAAAAAACTGCTAGCATGGTTAATAATCCATATGCCATGAAAGGCCCTGTCAATTTAGAGGACAGAGTGACCTAAACCCCCCTCCCCTACGGCTAAAGGTAAAGGATTATATATAAAAGATCTCTGGGATTACTGACAGACCCCGTACCTTAGCATGCACAGATGGCTGTTCTACATCAAATCAGACGTATTGCGCTTTTCTCAGAGCTCTTATTCCATGTGTGTGTTTTTGACTCATGTGCTCATCTATATGACAAGACATGTGTGCGCATGAGCAACAGCTGCATTCTTGTGTTATGTCTAGGTGCTAGTGCCAGGCCAGAAAGAATAACAAAGGACATTGTTGTTTGACCTTACATTCGGCATCCCACCGACTTGCTCTGCTTCCTCGATTTAGGTACCAGAGGCTTGGTGGTAGTTCTTTGGCACGGAGGGCTGCGGCTGCCTGGAACACACTTCCCCTGGCTTTACGCAATATCGCAGACCCGACAGCATTCAAGAAAAAACTGAAAACTCACCTCTTCGCTTGCTAGGCTCCTTGCTCCCCTTAAGACATCGCGCCGGGACACTCGTGAGTAGCCGTGCGCGTTAAAAATCCAAATAACATAACATAACCTTGTCAGTGGTGTTCAGACTAAATCCCAGAAGAACAGAATGCGAAAACATATGCAGGTTCCGTGAGAAAGTACAAGGTGGCACAAAAGCAAGCGTGTTTATATAGTAATGTGTGCAAAGACAAATGAGGCCCACAATGTGCACGGTAAGGCTAACATGGGGAAAACTACAATGGGCCATGCAGGAAACACACAACATCCCAAGTCGTGAGTTGAGAGTATCTATATTCCTCAATAGCTTTCTCAAGACCACTTGAGTCTTTAAGTGAGCGATTTTAAGTGACAACGAATCCTTGGCTACTCTTCCCTGTGTTGTTGCAATAGAAGATTATAGATTGGGGACAGAGTAGGGGATTCTGGAGTGGCCCCACTGGTGAAGGAGAAAGCGGGAGGATTAGGTGTTGAGAAAGAGGGGCCCCCAGATCCCCCCGGTGCAAGTGAGTCATAGAAATCTGTAGATGGAGAGATAGGATTAGTTGGAGTAAGTTTGATGCCATCAGGGTCGCACAGTAACTCTTCCACTGTTGTTTTCTCAGGATCTAATGATCCCTGCGCAAAGACTTTATTTAGAAGCTCCTCACATTATAGGGCATGATACTGGAATCCATCCCCTCATGATCTTTTCCATTCAGGGGTACCCGACCCTTTGGACAATGATTTTGTGACAGGGTCATGGCTGTAGCCAGACCAGCCTGCTCAAGATTTTGAGGATCCGACTCCAACACACTCCCAGAGTCAGATAGAGAGAAGAAGGTCTCAGGTGGTTCTGTCAGTGCAGTTTTAGACCCTGGTACTCCGAGGTGAGGCATCTCAGATTTTTAACAATCAGATTTGAGGAGTGCTGACCCCACTGAATGTCCAGATGCAGTCATTGTTTCCATGACAGTGGTATCTGTATGAGTCACAGGTTCTCCGTGAGTACGGACTTCCCGTCTATCACCACTAGAAGAGGACCCTGAAGGCAAGGGAGCAATGAATTTGTGCACAGACCACTGAGACATAGGAAGGAACAGATACAAGTTGGGGATCAGGAGATCGAGCTATCACAGAGTGCTGGGGCCCCAACGAGGTGCGATCCGATCGTGATACCTGGTTACGGCCCAAGATGGACCCAGAAGGGAGCACATGCCCATCTTTACTCGTAGGGGTCTCGCAGCTACTTGTGTCGGAATTCTTTCTGCTGCCAATGCCGGAATCCCCCTTCCCATGCAGGTTTTTCCTTTTTGCCCCCATTTGTAATGCATAGTATTTGATGATGATGGCATGCCAGTATTCAATGAAGCCCCTGCCTTAGCGGTGGTTTTTAGTGGCATCTTCGATGCATCAGAGTAGGAAAGTATCCGGTTAGGGTATGTACTGATATGAGCTCTCCAGGATACGGGAGTCCACCTTTTCCTTCTACCCCCAGCAGACTGACCTTCTGCAATGAGGGCCAGTGAGAGAGCAAGCAGTTGTGCTAATCCAAATAGCGATTGCAACAGGCTGTGTAGTTTCTGTTGCTGTAGCCCGGTTAGGCAACCAAGTAGCAAGCAGAGTTTGCAGCCTTTGAAACAATATTTCCCCTGATATCTATGCTGCTTTTGCCTTCTTTGTTTTCTGGCAGTGTATAACCAAGTCAGTAAACCAACTGGGAGCCGTCCCCTATCCAATATTCTCCAAGTATTGCTGGAAGTGGGTCTGCTCGGTCGTTAAACTGGTGCTGGAGCTGATACTGAAGCCGAACGCTCCCAGAAGGCCTGCCCAGCGGGCCGTGTAGGCGGGACAGGCTCTGTCTACCTAATCCATGCGGGGGACCTCAAGAAAGAGCCCCTGCGGTGCGTCATCAAAGGAAACACTGCACCATCACCCACCAGTACAATCCAGAGTCTAGCCCCGTATCAACTGGAGGCAGCACCCACCAGCATCAGATCCCTGGGAGAGTGGCGGCAGAGCTCCAGGCTGGCCAGTGTCAGCATCAACGTTGTGTGTCAGCAATGGCAGAGCTGCACAAATGGAGATGGAAGGCAAAGCAAGAAACTCTTCTGCTCTCCTTAGAGCATTTCACAGCTGATAGTAGGGCAGGCTTTTGAACCCCTGCAGCCAAGTTTCATGCCTCAGGTCCTCGGTCCATGGTCTCAGAGTGAGCTCCGGCGCTAGTGCTGTAACGCCATATTGAGCAAAACTTTTTTAGGTTCTCTTTTGTCTATTGTATTTTCGTATATTGTTCGATCACACCCTGTCTTTGCTGTGTATCACCCACATCTAATTTTAAAAATGAGTAATTATCTTATGTCATAAGAAATTAAATTGTATAAATTTGTCCCAAGAAACACATACTGAGGGCAAGTGGCTTGTTGTTAAATTGCCTAGTGATGATATTCCCTTAACTGTCCTTAATATTTTTGCTCCTACTGAAGCAGATTATTCCTCTTGGTCTAACATTTCCAAGAAATGTTTGCAATATGATGATGATTTTGTCGTTATGGGGGGTGATTGCAATCAAACTATGGACCCTTTCATTGACCGCCAATCTCAGGTTAGATCATTTCCACATAAAATGCATAAACAATTTCACTCTTCTATTGCACAAAGATTCCTTGTAGATTCATTGAGACTCTATAATCCCTCTATTAGAGAGTTTTCTTTTTTCTCTCCACCTCATGGCTCCCTCACTAGGCTAGATCATATTTTTATTGGTAAATCACTATTCCAGAATCTTTTTAACTCGACTATTGAGCCAATTGTGATTTCTGACCATGCTCCAGTTGTTACAAATCTAGATTTACTACCGGCACATGCCAAATCAAACAGATGGAGATTTAATAAATCTCTTTTACTTCATCCAGCTTTTTCCTCCTCCTTTGTTACTTTACAGAGGAATTTTTCGTGATTCATACAGATTCTGACATCTCTCCTCAATTATTATGGGATACTTTTAAGGTTACTGCTCATGGCCACACCACTGATTTTGTTTTAAAAAATTGCAAAACTTTGCCAAACAACATAAATCCTTAATCTCTACTCTAAACCAATTAGAACATCAATATTATTCTTTGTCTTCTGGAACAGATTTACAAGAATTTATTCGGGCTAAAAACCAGTTTAATAAAATGACTACAGACAATGCTTCTTCCATTTTACTTCATAGTAGTGCTCGCTATTATGGAGGCCGTAATAAATTGGGAAAATGTCTAGCTAATGATTTAAAAGTCAGGAAACAATGTACTATATTCGAATCTATAAAATCTTCCACAGGGACAGTGTGTGACGCTGCTCCTCTTGGGAACACTTCATCCCAAACTCCGTTCACCTTTTGTTTATCTTAGATAAGGTAAATGTTAGGGAAATAAGGCTATTAGCACCAGGGGCGGCTGGTGTTAGTGGGCAAAAGGGGCATTGCCCTGCCATTCTGAGGGGAGAGGCAAGAAAAGAATTTAAAAAGCCAAGCAACTGAAAAGAAATGATTACTTGCTGGCTGCTCTATTACTTTCAATGCTGCAGCTGTAATAAACTGCAGACGTCCTGCTGCGCATGTGCCTGCCAGGGCGAGGTCATCTTTCGACCTGCAGGCACAAGCTACAGTAGTGACATCATGGCAGGGGGTGTGCTGAGTTAGAATGCTGAGGATAAATTTCTTTTCGGGCGCTTTACAAAATGGCCCTGGGAGGAGTTTGTAGAACTCCATTCGTTTCAATGGCAGAGGGCGGGGCAGGCTGAGAGGCAGAACGAGTAGTGGGTGGCAACAATTACCAGTCATCATGAGAGGGGGCGGGCTGCAGGAGGGGTGCAGCTGTCTGCACTCTTCCTTCCTTTCCTAATGTGTGGTGTGCTTTCACTTTTGAAAGCATTATGCAGCCGAAGCTGAGCCATGTTTCATTGGGATTGTTAAAGCGTAGGCCCAAAAGAATACAGGTTGGTAGGTGCCTATTTTCCCTTTAAGCTAAGCTGTAAATAATATACATAACTTTTTATGGATTTTTTTATTTACGTGCAGCTAAGCAGCCATGTGGTGTTCACGAAGGAGAGTTTGTAGTTAGCAAACTCGACCCAAAGATTTTGGCGCGCATTACATGAGCACCCGGGCTACATTAGTCAAGGTCAGATTTTTTTAAGGCACCAGCAGTGTAAGTGATTTGCCCAGAATCACAGGATATACTCGAGCCGGGCGCCAAGACTCGAAGAGCACTTACTGTTTTTTTCCCTAGAACCCCCGGTTCGGCTCAAGGGTCACTCATAATCAGAGCCTTAGTATACACAGCGCGATATTGTCTCTTCACCAGTGGCCGCGGCTTGGGCTGATGGCGTGTGTACCATGACGACACAGCGTAGGAATAAACCACTAAGAAACCAGCTTCTATTAGTGGCTGGCTGAAGAAAAAAGCTTGCTGCACTTCAAGTAACTGACAAATGAAACAAAGAAAAGAACTTTCGTGTGGAGGCATCTCTTTTAAAATTAGCAGGAAAACAACAGCCTCGGCTGCTGCGGCATTGAAAATTAAAATTGCTAGTGAGCACACAGCAGTTTTTTGATTTTTATTCTCTGAATTCTCTATGCTCTCAGGAGGATTTGGGCCTTGTGACTTTTATAAGTGCGTCACTGTCCCCTGGCTGGATAATTTACCTTCAAACCCATGCACTAAATGTGTTGCTAAATAAGAATATATAAAACATAGCAGTGTCACGAAAGGGCAGCTCCTCCTGTGCAATTATGGTAGTTGGCCTCCCACTGGTCATGTTTCTTAAATGTGATGTGCAGTCACAATGCTTTTTCCCCTTTTCCCCTAATGCACAGCGCCAGTTACAGCACTGTGCATGAGGAAAGTGGAGAAGAGCTATCGCCGTCCTCTAGTGCGCATCGGCATTCCAGGCCCCTCTAAGTATGTGCTAACAGGCCTGAAGCGTGTTTGCGTCGATCCAGGCCTGTGCTCAGGACTCGGCACTGTGCCGTGCACCACTGCATTGTATTGAAACCGGCCTCCGTCACACCTCATGCTTCACAGTGAGTTAAAAATAAAATCTATTGATAAATCAGTTGTTTTTATTTGCAACAATCCCCTTCTTGCTAATCTGCTTAAATGGTTTGGTTTGTCATCCTTGTATGAAAGTTACTCCGGAATCTCAACCTGTGAGTCAGGGTACAGAAATCATGTCATAAACTCATAGATAAGTATGTGGCCTAACTGGACAAGGGCTTTCAGCTCTTTCTAGTTGCTTGGCTTGTGTATCTGCTCCGCAGTGAAAGTGGTAAGCTACTGAAAACTCCATGCATTGACTTAGGTCGATTAAACAAATAGCTCCTTTCCCATAAAAAGGGCCCATTTTGTGAATGATGTAGGCCGGTTCTGATGGGTCAGTAAACATATTTGTTGTGGTGCCCCTAGTCACCGAAACTAGGACAAGGGTTTGTGGCTGCCTGTAGTGAGTAGCAATATTTAACAGTACAAAGTGCAGAATTACAACATCCTGTGATTCTCGGCAAATCACGTAATCTCCTCGTGCCTTAAAAAGGGAAGGAAATATTCTGGCCTTTTGGTAAAGTAACTGGTGATCATGTAAAGCGCACTACTGCCTTTGGGGCGAGTTTGCGCTATATAACACTGTATAAAAATATAAGCAGCTGTACTGTTTGTAATCTCAGCCAGCATCACTCAAGGCTCTGCTTACATGAATAGAAAGACAACACATCTCCAATATGTTTCCCTTGAACACAGGAGAATAGGGCTGCATCAATGATCATATATTGACGTCTTGAAAAAATCTGCCACTGTCCGCAGCCTATACTTCGAAGTACCCCAAACACAAGAAACAAGAGAATTCCAATACTATAGGAGCTTCAAGGGTCAAAATCTGGGACAGAAAACTGTGTACAAATATCACGGTGAAGCAGAGTTTAATTTTCAGGCATTACACATTATACAAATATATGCAAAAATCAAGAGAACATGGGTAGTTATGGCAGAAAAGGTCGGAATCCATGTTTGCCAGCCTTCAAGTCCCAAAGCAGCTCCCGATGCAGGGGCATTGTTGGACTTGGCCCTGCTTGCAGGGTCATCCCTCAACTTTTTGGCCTTCCCCCTAGCCTTTTTCCTGACATAAGGTTGGTGGTTTCAGGACTCTGGGCACTTTAGCGCTGGTTAGCAGTGCTAAGTGCGTGTGCTTTCTGCCTTCCATAGGCTTACATTAGGACCCCCCCTTATGGGATATCTCCCCCATGGTAGAGAATATGTATGCCATGTTGGGTATGTGTAAGATGGAAATATTAAATGCTGCGCAATGGTGTGCACAGATTTATTTTCACCATTGTGGCAATGCCACTTTTAAACCTTGGCGTTTCTGTGTGCTGTGTGCCTGCCTTGTGTAAGGCTGGCTCCGCCCCCAGGGGTGTGTCTGTCTCCCAGGCCCCAGCTCAGGGAGGAAGGAGGGAAGTCTGGCAGACAGGGTGCTCTACACCTCCCCCAAAACCAGTTGGGACCGGTTTCCCCAGAGACCCTTCCAGAAGCTTCTGGCCCTTTCTAGTAGGTGGGGTGAGGGGTGTATAAATAGAGGAGCTGAGACTCCATGTGCTCGTGCTTGGACTTTGACTTGGAGGGGACACTCTGCTAGGAGGTACCGCCGCAAGGGCCTGCGTGCTGGCCCCTGTGCCCATCTGTACCCCTCTGCTTTCCACAGGACCAGGGAGAGACCGTGGTTGGAGTGAATATTGCTGTGCCAGGAGGATTGCCACACTACTGGAGTTGACTGTTCCCAGGAACTGCTGTCCTGTTCTGCTGAGCTGCCCTACGGCCTGCTGATCTAGCCCAACATTGCTTGTCTGCTCTCCTGGCCCCTAGCGCCTCATGAGCGCTACCTTATTCTGTGGGACCCTGGAGCTGTGAGGGGTCTAGCGCCTCGTGAGCGCTACATGTCAATGCCCCAAGGAGAAGGCGCATGGATCCTGCAGCCCGGAGGCTGCGACGTCCTTCAAGGGAGTCCCGGTGTGTGGGATTCCCCCTGGGCTGCCTGCGGAAGAGCGGGAGCCCAACCCGCATGCTGCCTGGAGAGCTGCTTATGTAACAATACGGCAGGAGCCTACCTTGCGTTGTGCTGTTTCGCGGGTGCCCACCCCGCGTTTCTTGCATCTTTGAGAGGCGCGGGTGCCCACCCCGCATTCCTGCTTGTTTGGCCAGCGGGAGCCCACCCCGCTGTTATGTGCTTTTTGGTGGCAGGTGCCCACCCCGCTTGAGTATTTAGTTAAAATGGGAGCCTACCCCGTATTGCCTGCACGGAGGAATCTCCAGAATCACCGCCGCCGGCTCGGGAGTCCCAGGAGCACCGCGCGGGCACCCCCGCTGACGTCAGAGGGGAGCCGCGCTAGGATTGGTGCTGTGAGTTCCCCAGCAACAGGAGAGCGGCCGGGAGGAAGTCCGGCGATGGCGGCCTGATCGGGGCTGGAGTGCAGCCCCCCCCACGTGGTGCCAGGCCGAAGAGCGGGAGCCTACCCCGCCTCCGTACACCCGGGAGGAGCCCCGCCGAGACGCCCTTAGCCGTGAGAGGGCACGAGAGGTTCCGGTCGGGCAGGGACTGCCGAGGCACATTGTCGGTGCCTTCCCTGCCCGAGGGGATGTCCGGAGCCTGCCCCGAGTGCCGCAAGAGTAAGGGACCGCCAGGCAAAGGTGAGGAGAGCCCCGGGAGTGGGTGGGGGCCTGCCGAGGCACACTGTCGGTGCCGTCCCCTCACCCACAGAGAAACAGAGGAGTCTGCACTGGGCCCCGGTGAGTGGGGCTCAAGTCGGGCACGGTTGGTGCCAGGGCTGTTGTGTCATCCCAGCTGCGCCGCAGAAGCGGGCAGCTGCAACGTGGTGGGAAACGGGGCGCATTGTCGGTGCCCGCCCCCCCCGTGGTCCTTCTAGGTGGACCCGAGTGGTCGTGCTGGTTTTCCAACTGCCCCGCCTGGCAGTGGGCAGCTGCAACGTTCGGCCACCTTTGCTTGAGAGTCCGCGTGGGGCTCCCTCGTGGACTAGCCACAGCGTCCCGTGGGTTGCACAGCGGCGCCGCAGTAGTGGGCCGCTGCATCGTTTTTGGCAAACCTATTTTTGGGGGCAGGACTATTTGGAGAACCCCGAGGTGGGCCTCCAGGGCACTGCTGCGCGTTTTTGGGACCACAAATGCACCGCAGGACAGAGAGCGGGTGGCTGCAACGTGGTACACATTTGTCGTAGGGCCCCGTGGGGGCCAAGAGGGTCCCGGGTGTCTGTGTCCCAGCTGCACCACGAGAGCGTGGGCAGCTCCCACGAAGGGCATAGTTGGTCTGCATACCAAGGTGGGCCCTGCAATAGACTGATGATGTTTTATGCCCCAAGCCCATAGGATTATGCCTAATGTTCTTACGCTGAGGTTGCCTTCATGCTCTTGGGATTAAACCTAAAGCTACTAGGGTTGTGCCTAATGTTGCCTTTATGCTGATGGTCAGGTCTAATGTGTTTCAATGCCTAATGTCATTATCGGGTTATGCCTAATGCAGCCAGGGGGATGTTTGTTTTGCTTACCAGGGAGGACCCTACATTAGGATGAGTAAAATGTGTGCACTACTGATTATGTTTTATGCCCCAAGCCCATATGTTTACGCCTAATGTTGCCTTCATGCTTCTAATATGGTTATGCAGAATGTATTTTTAGGCTCATGGTTAAGCCCTCTGCTAATGGGGTTTATTCCAATGCTCTGACCCTAATGTTGGGACCTCTATGCTCACATTTTGATGTGTAATGCTAATGTGCTATATGCTAATGGGCTAATGCTATTGGAATGTATGCCTAATGAGATGCCCCGTGCTATGCCTACTATCATTATTTGGTTATGCCTAAGGCAGTGATGGAGGGTACATGGAGTTACCATGCTTTTTCATAAATGTCATGCTATGACGCTTGCATTTCATGCCTACTGCGGTTTATGCTAATGTGTTTAGGCCGTATGCCAAGGTGACTTACGACTATTGTGATGTTGCCAAGTTTATGATCTTGCCAGTAGGTACTGGCTGTTATACCCTTATTGCTGGTGTTTTGCATTTATTACCTGTACTTCTGGGATGGTTCTGGCAGCGACCCGATTGGCGCTGCCCTGTATATAATCCCCTGTAAATGGTGACCTGGCGCCGGTTGGCGCAGTGTACAAATTTCGGTGATTATACTGTGTTTTACACAATACAAAAGTTATTTTCACATAACCTGCTGTGGAGTCTCTTTGTAGTGTGCCTAGTGTGTTGTCGTGTGTGTGTGCTGCGCAGACGCTTTACACCTTGCCTCCGGAGTTTAGCCTACACGCTCCGCGCCAAGCTACCCCAGTCTAACAGGCATTAAATTAATTCATCTGTAGTTAAAAGGCAGGAAAATTCAAGACGTGCTGAGATGCATTGACAGAGGGGCAGTGATAAAGTGGCAGACCTGGAAATGATGAGCTAAACTGCAGAGGAGATGCGTGCTGCAGATGGATAGTATAGTTGTGTTGAAGGAGGAAACTGGGTTGTGTTGAAGGAAGGAACTAGTGATTTGTTAAGTGAGGGAAATAGGATTGTATTACAGTCAGAGGGTGTGCTGAAATGTAATGCTTTGCTGTAGAGGGACGGAAGGCCAGGCATAGTAAAAAATACCAATCTACTTGCTGAATTGCACATTGCCATCAATCCCAATCCTGGTTCCCTGCTTGACCAAATCGTGTGATCCTAAGCAAATACATTATTTCACTGACATCTTTTTTGTTTATTATCACATACAAGTGCAGTTTCAAAGACTTGAGTTAAGGATGTGCAGTGTGCCCAAAAGCTGTCTTGTGTTTGATTTAATAGCCTATAAAGTTGCTCCTCCTACAATACAAATCTAAGACACATATACCGTATACATGAAAGCTGACTTGCCTCTTATTTAACTAATGGCATTGTCATAAGGGGAGGGGCAGAACTGTTTCTCAGGTTTAAAATAATCTGATGTGCTAAAGTGAAATGCTGCTACGTGCACATACAAAACATTTCAGTGAATTTTGAAGTCAATTTATCTTACTTCTATAAATGTTGACCATATTTAATGCGCTAAGATATGGGATGATATTTAAGGTTTTTAATATTTTGAGATCACACGTTTATAATTGCTTTCTAAACTTTCTCGCATTCTCACAAAGTTCTTTGTTAAAATTAATTTTAAAAATGTAGCATTTCCTACTCTTGTGTTTTTCCAGCTGAACTCCCCACTTCCGCCCAAACACACTTATGATAGTCAGGCTCGCTTGCTTTGCTCACTTGCCATGTGAAAGCCATGGCTAACTTTTACGGCCCATCACTTAGAAATCTCACCAGCCACCACTGATTAGCACCCCTCTGCTTCACTTCGCAGCTCACCACTTAGAAATCTCACCAGCCACCACTGATTAGCACCCCTCTGCTTCACTTCGCAGCTCACCACTTAGAAATCTCACCAGCCACCACTGATTAGCACCCCTCTGCTTCACTTCGCAGCTCCTCACAAGAAGAAAAAAAAACTGCGATGCAGTCACTACTTGCACCCCGCTGGAAGGGAGCAATGGATCCATTGTCAACGGCTAGTAGAAAGCTGTTCAGTGCCACACAGATTCTGCTTTGTGTCCTGGTGCACTGGTTAATAAAAATAGCCTCTCTTTCTCTCAGGTGTCTCCATGGCGGGTCCCCACTCACTCTACTCACAGGGAAACCAAGCCTGATTGCCACAGAGATAGAAAACAATAAACACATCTTTCTGTTTTTATATTTCCATCCTGTTTTGTGGCTATATTAACTGGGTATATAAGGTCAAGTTGAGGAGTGGCCCATAAAAGTCATATCATTAACAATAACAGATGGATTAACCCAGATTTTAGTCTGAACCTAGCAGAAGTGAATGTGTGCTGAGTGTGCTAAGCGCCCATAATCTCCCCCTGACCTGCACAGGTGCTGACCTCATCAATGGCAGTGCTGATGATTGCCCTTGCAGCACTCCACTGTGATAGCTCACACAAGGCACATGAAGGGCCTCAAGGTCTGAACTTCAATGCGAATAAACGTGCAGGGATAAGTCACTGCACTCCCAACAGCCACAGCTTAGGTTGGAGACTCAAAAGGACCATTCCATTTCGGAGCAACTGCGTGAGGAGAAACCAACACACCAAATGATCCAGCCATACGAATATGATTCGGGAATGATAGAATATCCCAGTGGAGAACATTGGCTGGATGAAGAATAAAAGCAGACTGAAAACTGTCCAAAGCACTCAAGAAGCCATGTAATTGGTGATCACTGCTCTGTACAGAGGCCCTGTAACATAATGCAGAGTACAGTCACTCCACCACTGGCAGTACCCACAATGCCACTTTTCGCCTCAGCAACAACGTTGTTGACATTATTGCTCTCGTGACTTTTAGAGCAAGGTTTACTCATTAATATTTATTATTCTGTTAGAAAAAATTATTTGTATAAGGTGAGGGGATGTGGCGTTGTGGCCAGAGCTGCCGACTGTGGGACTGGGGATCCAGGTTCAAATCTCGGCGTCGGCTCAACATCTTGTGATTCTGGTCAAAACACTTATTTCCCCGTGCCTAAAAAAATGAAAAATGAATGTAATCTTTTGTAATGTACCTGGTACTCATGTAAAGTGCTACAATACCCTCGGATCTAACTCGCGCGACATGAAACTGAAAAAAACAAGCAAGTCACATGTCTTTGGGCAGGGTTGGTGGGGTGACCTTACAATGTTAGTCATGTAAGTGACAGTAGAATTTCCTGTATACATTAATAGATGAAGAGGGCCATATCTAGAGTACACCACATGCCCTCTACCTATAAATGAACGAACAAGCATCGGTGTCACAGAGTAGACTCTGCTGGGTGACGCTAATGACGCAGCACCGCGTGCCATACTCCTGGGTTGTGAACTCTGTGCATGACAGTAAGATAAACAAGCATTTGCAATGCAATCGGTCTCGCCTATGGGACCTTTTATGTATTTAGCTATGCAGCACATTAGCCTGGGTGCTGAAACATCTACTTTTCTTTAATATGGAGGGAAAATAAGCACCAAACTGTGTGACACCCCAGGTATGGCAACACATGGAGAGAAATATTGCCTTTCAGCTGGAAATGGTATAGTCGAAAATATAAAATCAGGGCCTTCGGTGGTCATATCACTGAAAATACAGGATTTGGAAAAAATATTATTGTCTACGGGTGCTCGTGGAAGACAATTTCTATGGACTGGAATCTAGAGAATGCTAAAGTGATCCTGGTATTTTACTGACCTATGCTGGTCGTTTTCTACCAAGAAAGTTAAATAGAGGCAGTTGAACAGAAAAAAAGTCCCTAAGCGGAAGCAGACAAGTCCTAGGGCTGATCTCCAGAGCCCACAAAGTACATACACATATAAGTATGTAATTAGTATATACTAAAGTATATACAAGAGGTCTCGAATACTCAACCTAAAAAAGGTAATAGAGTAGAGGGCTGATCCCTGGCTCCTCCTAAACAGCGCAGGTGTGAGGCTTGGTGCTGCTGGCCCTAAAATTTAAATATTTAAATCTCAAGGTATTTTCAGGGGAAAGGCACAACTCAGAGGTTGCAGAGATACAGAACAGATAAAACGTGAAAAGCATACGTGCATTGTTGTTAGAGAAAGAATGTGATGCGATTTCTTGTAATTAAGACTCTTTATTCAGGGTGTTTTATGATGTAAAGTATCCTGTCTAGTACTATTCCTCTGTCTTTTCCTAAGCTCGTCCATGTATCATTGTGGCTTTGTCTTTGCTGCATATTGTTCAAGAAGATGACAACAAGAACATCCTCAGAGCATGCAGATCTTTCAAAGGTTATAGATGAATCTGATTTTCAGAATTCCATTTGCAAAGAAATTACAGAGCTATGGATGGATATTCAAAACCTGTTTTTCTGACGCTAATTTCTTTTTTTTATGTCAAGCTTCTGAAAAGGCTTTGATGAACTGACAGCCATTGGCAGTGTTTCCTTGAGTACATTGTATGTGAAATCTGCATAGTTATTGTTTTCTGGGTGCACTTTAGAATGAACCATCAACATTGTTCCAAAGTATCAACCCACCACTTTTTCAAGGGTAAAGTGTGATTTTTCTCGCCCTGTATTAGAGGTTAAGATCTGTCTTTCGCTTCTGGACTATTTCTCATTAGGTCAATACAGATAGCCCTAATTTATTTTGTCAATGTTTATCATAGAACCATGAGACTCGAGTTATCAAATAATTTAAGAAAGTAAAGAAAGTCGGAGTCGCAAGGAACTTTATTAGTCATATGACTGTGTGTGAGGGGGTATTTTACTGACATGTGCATGTGATATGTTTTTGCATTGATCAATGTGTGCTAAACGAGTCCCTTTGGCTTTAGTGTGGGAGCAAGTCATGTAAGGTCAATTGTTATTGCTACTTTTTGCAGGTTAAATACTCGCAAAATAAGCATGTATTCATTTTTGTATCTGGCAAACAATTCTGTAGCTATTTAGCCAGCCTTAGGTGTGTATAGTTGAATACAGCTGCTTGAATGCCTTGTCAACACAGCAGATTCGGTATTGTACGCATGGCATGGTACCAGAATATGGTGGACTAAATATGTATACATAAATATTATCCCTCTGGAGTTAATTGTAGAAAATCTACACTTCATGCGATCATTTAAAAAAAAAAAAAAAACGATATTTAGGGCAAAATATGTCAGACAATCTATGTATGTAAGAACTATTCAGACATACAACTGTGCATTCATATTAGGATTTCTGTAAATGTAATTAGAAAGCAGAAGGTTCTCTAGAAGGTGGCCGTAGATATGGGGCATTTTCAGAGTTCACTGGATGCAAGGAAAGTCTTGTTGGATTAGGGAACCTGGAGGTTTTTTATGAGGACCTATGAGGTACTCCTTGAAGGGATTGGTACAGAAGTCTGTTTTGAACCTCAGGAAACTTTGGTTGAGCCTGATCTATGAAAGAATGTTTTTCCAGTATCTTGGTGTTTTACTTGGTTATGTTTGATTTATATTTACACTCATTAGATAATCAGACTCCAGGGACTACATTGCCTCACATCTCTCGACACCTCAAGTCACCATTTGTTTACTCCCAATTCCTAGCAATGCTCTGTTTATATTCAGAATAAGAACCCAAAAATTCAGCCTAGCCCATACTACTCTGACTCCCACAACCTTGTCTGTGAACTAACGCAAAGGATAATCTTTCAGTTAGACACATACATGATGATCCCGCTCACAAGCATCATCTGCATCCTTGAGATCAGTGTCCTATCCTACACCGATGACACTCAGATGATCCTCTATCTCTCGGACAAAACTGCAAAAACCTGGGCCAAGTTCATCACACGTATGACCGAAGTCGCTGACTGGATGAAGAACAACTGTCTCTTAACTGAACACCGACAAGACCGAAGTTGTGATTTTTTAGAAGAACTTATCACTGTGGGAATTTACCTGGTGTCCGGCTGATATCTGACCTTCACCCACCCCCACCACCCAGGCCAAGAATCTTGGGATTATCATTGACAGCCAACTCAACATGACTGCCCAGGTCAATGCCTTCACAGCCTCCTGCTTCCACACCCCAGAGATGCTAAGGAAAATCTTCAAATGGCTCCCCACCAGCACACGCAAAATCATCATCCAGGCCCTTGCCACAAGCAAACTGGCCTACAGGAACACCCTTTACACTGGTATCAGCAGGCAACTCACCAGGAGAATTCAAACCATTCAGAATTCAGCAGCCAGAATCACACTTAACATTCCATGCAACATGTACAACACAACATGTGTCCCGGAGATCCACTGGCTTCCAATACACAAACGAGTCCAGTTAAAAATCCTCACACACCTTCAAAGCTCTACGCAATACGGGCACAGATTATCTCAAACACTGAATCTAATTCCACAAACCCAATGGGCACCTTCGCTTTGCCAGACTCCTACATGCACCTGTTCCATGTATTCACAGAATGAGAGCCAGTGGTTGGGCTTTCTCTTACATCGCCCCTAAAGTCTGTAACGACCAGCCATTACACATCAGAGCTGCATCTTCTATTCTCAAATTCCGCATGAAACTGAAGACATGGCTCTTCAAATCGGCTTCCAAATCACCAGCCCTAGGCCAGACTAGACTTGCATTTGCTTTCAGAGCCAGGATACCCTATCAGATGATTCTGTGATTTACAAACACACATAACATAACATAACATAGAATACACCCATGAGCTTTATGTAACCGATTAAGTTCAGCAGCCTCCTTCCAATGTCAGTGTGGCTCCAGATTAGTCCAAATATGCCTCACCCTATTCTGAACTTACACTGAGGGTAGATCAGCCCAGTTGAAAGCTTCTATAGTAATGCAGAGACCAAGGAGTCTACAGCTTTATTTGAACTGAATCCTGATCTGCTATCAGCAACATTTGGATCTGACTTCTCACCCTCTGCCCCTCTGCAAAAACCTGCATTACCATCATGAGAGCTTTAATCAAAATAAGCAAGGGTCATCTTTACTTCTTCTGTTCAGCCCAACATCTGAAACCATTGTGTCATATGAATAGATGAATACCTGACTGAGTATTGCTTGGAGGCACATTCATCCTACATGGTTCTGCATTTTGGATGCAATGGCCAGCTTAATGATACTTTTTTCGATTGCTTTCCTGTTTTTATCATGAGAATGGTTCCTGGTCACTATATACTTGAATATCTTCCACGATCTCATGTGGTACAAAAGTTGCAGCGTCACTCATATGACCCTCTCGTGGTAAACAGGTATCATTTTGTCAACATCACTGCACATAGATTATCTAATGACATCTTCTGAGTTAAGGTTCCGTATCAGATGTTGGGGCCAACAGAAGGGGTTAAAATACCACATGCCCTGCACATTTCCCTCGCCAGGTCCTTTTCCTAGTCCACGGGACATAAACACAGTCTAACAGCTCTTGAATGTCTTTAACACTTATGCATCACTCAACAATAATAAACCTTATCACAACACAGAGAATAATCAGGAGATGGTCATCACTACAATCGTCACTCCGCTTTTCAACATAAACTTGTCAGTCATGCAGTGGGAACTCTGTTTGACTCCCTAGACTGACATCTTGAAGGCCTTCCATAATTATGCACTGTGATATTGATCATAGGTCTGATTCATCTGTGTAATGGTATTTGCAGGTTCCTGAACTATTGCCAACAGTGTTTGTTATGCATCATAAAGCCATAGACTCATCTCAGTTCCTTGAATGCTTCTTCGGACAAGGTTATAAATACTGGAGTGCTACATTTTCACTGTGTAGTACTTGAGGCAAACAGGAGTTGCAAATTTCGTTCTGAAACATTATTTATTTGAAGTATTTTCCCTGGGCTATCTATATTCCTTAATGATACTGTTCAGCTATTAACATGCCTGGAATTTGCTTTCCTTAAGGAGTTGCAGACCCTGTCAGTTCATCAAGTTAAATACACACAGTTCTCAGACTGGAAATGGTGAAAGGCTACATCTTCAGATTAAATTAATCCACTATGCGTAATTGGCATAGTAAGGCGTCTTCTTGTGTGACGAAGGTGGTGGACCTCGATATGACTGAAATTCACGAATGAGCTCCTGAATTTTTATTTCAGACCAGTGGGCCATGAACCAACAGGCCTGACCATAAGGGCCAGAATTACAAAAAAGTTCATGGAGTGCAGAGCAGCATGTAAAGATGTTGCACTGTGTTGCGTGAACAGAAGAGAGCAGAACTAGGCAGTATTTACCTAGAAGTAGCACAGTTCTGCTCTTTTGTTGCTCTTGTGCACTTTTGGTAGCCATGGGCCAATGCAGACCCACTTGCTCCACAGTTCAAGGGTGTCTTTGTTGTGGTCTGCATATTTTCTGTGTGTACAAAAACTTTGCTTTAACCCCTTCGATGCTCATGACGGAGCGATTCCGTCATGAGCATCGGTTGAGCTGTGCTTATGACGGAACCGCTCCGTCATGAGCACAGCCCCTGGGGGAAGCGCTGGCGCTCCCCCCCTGGGGCATCAATCTTGCCCCCACAGAGGGGGATGGCAGCGGAAGAGTTTCCGCTGCCACCCCCGCCCCCCCCCACGCTTCCCCATGACGTCAGCGCGCGCCAACGTCATCAGGAAGCGCTGGACGCGCTGGAAATCATTTCTTTCCAGCGCGTCCAGAGGAGGGTGAGTGCTTGTGGGTGCGGTGGGGCGGGGGGGCCGTAACAGGATGCCTTGAGGCATCGGGGGAGAGGAAAGAGTATTTCCTCTCCCCTGATGTCTCAATGCAGGGCATTCCTGCTTCACGATCGCGCACAGCGTCGCGATCGTGGAGCAGGAATGCCCCACTAGACACCAGGGATGTTTTTTAAAATAAAGGAAGCGACCCCTTGGGCAAGGTTCGCTTCCTAGGGGGCCAAATTTTATCAAGACTTTTCTGCCCCCCTGGGGACATATCGACCGTTTTTCGGCCATTTTTGGATCCAGGGGGCAGAAAAGCCCACTAGATCCAGGGATTCATTTTTTAAATGAAATGGAAGCGACCCCTTGGGCAAGGGTCGCTTCCTAGGGAGCCAAAATTTAATCAAGACTTTTCTGCCCCTCTGGGGACAGATCGACCGTTTTTCGGCCGTTTTTGGATCCAGGGGGCAGAAAAGCCCACTAGATCCAGGGATTCATTTTTAAATGAAATGGAAGCGACCCCTTGGGCAAGGGTCGCTTCCAGGGGGGCATTTTTCTTTGTTTGGACATTCTGCCTCCCTGGGGCAGATCGCCCCTTTTTGGCCTTTCTGCCCCCAGGGGGCAGAAACCCCCACTAGACACCAGGGAGTTTCTTTAAATTGTGATGGGAGTGACCCCTTGGGCAAGGGTCACTTCCAGGGGGCCATTTTATTTTGTAATGGGAATTCTGCCCCCTGGGGGCAGATCGGCCTGTTTTTGCCTTTCTGCCCCCAGGGGGGCAGAAACCCCCACTAGACACCAGGGAAGTAGTTTAAATAAAAATGGAAGCGACCCCTTGGGCAAGAGTCGCTTCCAGGGGGCAGATATTTTTATATGTGTATTCTGCCCCCTGGGAGCAGACCAGCCTAGTTTTTGCCCTTTCTGCCCCCGGGGGGGGCAGAAAACCCCACTAGGCACCAGGGATTTATTACTTTTGCAAGGGGGCAAATTTCTGTCTGCTGTTTTCTGCCCCACCTGGGGGGGCAGATTGGCCTGGCAGACAACCTCACCCGATCCCTTGGGCAAGATCACCCCCTATTTTTCTCAGCCCTATTTGAAGGCCCATCTGGCCGATTGACCATTTGGGTAGTAACATAGCGTGTTATAATGTTAATTGTTTTATTTTTTGTGAATTGCAATTGTAATGCTTTATTTCTCCTTTTTGTTCTAGTTGAAGGCTTTTGCTCTTTAGACTGTTCCAGGTTGCGGTTTCGTTACTGGTGGCTCTGCTGTTTGTGTAGTTGCACGTGTTTGGTAAGAGAGTTTTTTGTACAATGTAAATGAGTTTCATTTCTCTGCATGAATTTGTTTTTTGCAAATGGTGTAATAATAGCAGTATGTTTGGCTTCTGTTTTTTGAGTGTCAAAAACATTTTGCATTTGTGCTCGATGTGTATTTTGTTGTCTTGTGAGTAATTGGTTTTGTTTTTTTCTTTCTAGTGGGATATCGTTTTTGCTGTGTCTCTGCAGGGTAGGTGCTGGTGAGTGTAGCTGTCTCTTGTAAGTGAATTGTATAGTTTTTGAGTATATAGATCTTTGTGATAAAGGCACACATTTTTTTACTTACTTGCTTTGCACAGTGTTGGTTGTTGTTGACTTGTTTGTGCAGTCTCCTTTCTTAGTAAGGATAATGGCTAGCCGCAGGATTACTGCTCAGCAGGTTGTTGGTATGCTTTTTGAGTCTTCTTCTGACCATGGTTCAGAGACTGACTCTGCATCTGAGGCAGAGGAGGCAGGGGACGATTCAGGCAGTGAGTTTTCTCTCCACATGGAATCATCGGATACTGAAGATACTCTTAGTGCGGATGAAGTGCCTGTGTTAGAGGAGGACATTGATGTGCCGATAGTGCGGCAAGAGGCATCTGGGCTGCAGCCTGGGGCTGCAAGGCTTTCCGTTGGTGTAGTGCGGCAAGAGGTATCTGGGGCAGCAAGGCTTCCCGTTGGTATAGTGCAGCAAGAGGCACCTGGGCTGCAGCATGGGGCTGCAAGGCTCCCCGTTGAAAGTGCTGACCTCTGGGTTGCCCCAGGCATGGTGCAGCCGGCATTTCCAGACTTTACTGGTGTTCCAGGGTGTAGAGTGAATACTGAAAACTTTTTGCCGATACATTTTTTTCAGTTGTTTATGGACGATGTGTTTTTGGCAGAGATTGTTGAGCAGACTAATTTGTATGCCGAACAGTTTTTGAGGGACAACAGTGCCAGTCTTAAGCCCCACTCTAGAGCTACCCGGTGGACTCCCACAAATCTGGAAGAGATGAAGAAGTTCTTGGGTTTAACTTTTTTGATGGGCTTGCTAAGGAAGCCATCAATGTCTTCATATTGGTCTACTAGTCCCTTGATGGCAACTGCTATGTTTCCGGCAGTCATGAGTCGTGATAGGTATTTGCTTCTGCTTCAGATGATGCATTTTGTCGATAATGGTTTAGCGTTGCCACGAGATCACCCTGAATGTGACCGTCTTTTTAAGATTCGGCCTGTCATTGATCACTTTGTTGATCGATTTTCTGAGATATATGCTCCAGGGAAAGAAATTGCAGTGGATGAGTCTTTGGTGTTGTTCAAGGGCTGCTTGGTTTTTAGGCAATACGTTCCTAGTAAGAGGGCATGCTATGGAATTAAGCTGTATATGCTGTGTGACAGTAGGACTGGATATGTCTCTAATTTCAGAGTGTGCACCGGTAAGGATTCCAGTATTAACCCCCCTGGTTGTCCGTCCACTTTTGGAGTGACTGAGAAAATTGTGTGGGAACTTGGAAGAGGATTTTTTAACAAAGGCCACCATTTATATGTAGATAACTTCTACACTGGTGTGCGGTTGTTCAGGGAATTGGCCAAAGTGGACACTGTTGCTTGTGGCACAATCCGTTCTAACCGTAAAGGTTTCCCAAAAGAACTTGTTTGTAAAAAGCTTGTGCGGGGACAGTGCAGTGCGTTGCGTTGCGAGGAGCTTCTAGCTGTGAAGTTTTCAGACAGGAGAGATGTCTACATGCTGTCTACCATCCATGATGAAAGCACTGCACCTGTGACTGTTTGGGGTCAGGTTGCTGAAGCGCGCAAACCTGTGTGCATTTTAGACTATAATAAGCACATGGGTGGTGTTGACAGAGTAGATCAGAGGTTGGAACCTTACGCTGCTCTTCGTAAGGCTTACATTTGGTACAAGAAGTTGGCTATCCATCTTTTCCACTTGGCAACCTTTAATGCTTTTGTTGTGTTCCAGGATTCTTGTCCTGAGTCAAAGATGACTTTTGCTAAGTTTCAAGAGTCTGTAATAGGCAGCCTTGTTTTAGTGGAACAGGCAAGTGTTCCTAGAGTTGGATTGGTGGAGGATGTTGCTAGATTGAAAGATCGCCACTTTCCTGATCACATTCCTCCCACACCCTCAAAAGACTTTCCCAGTAGGAGATGTAGAGTCTGTTGGCGAAGAGGTATGCAGAAGGAGACTCGCATGTACTGCCCCGAGTGTCCTTCTAACCCTGGGCTGTGTGTGTCTGCTTGTTTTAGAATGTACCACACGCAAAAGAATTTTTGGGAGCATCCATGAGTGGTAAAGTGAACTGCCTGGCCTCTATTGTTTAATATTTTTGGTTCAGTTTCAAGGTTGGCATTTGTGTAGTGTATTGAGTTTCAGATGTTGTGTTAGTAGATTTGTATCTATTTGCAATTTGTTTGTGTTTTCTTATTTTTATAAAAAAATCCTAAATGTGATGGCGGTGTGCGTGGAGTGGCGCTTGTGTGGCGGTGTGCGTGGTCTGGCATTTGGCTGGCGGTGTGTTTGGATTGGCGCTTGGCTGGTGGTGTGCGTGGACTGGCGCTTGGCTGGCGGTGTGTTTGTACTGGCGCTTGGCTGGCGGTGTGCGTGGACTGGCGCTTGGCTGGCGGTGTGTTTGTACTGGCGCTTGTCTGGCGGTGTGTTTGCACTGGCGCTTGGATGGCGGTGTGTGTGGAGTGGCGGTGTGTTTTGATTGGTGCTTGGCTGGCGGTGTGTTTTGATTGGCGCTTGGCTGGCGGTGTACGTGGACGGGCGCTTGGCTGGCAGTGTGCGTGGACTGGCGCTTGGCTGGCGGTGTGCGTGGACTGGCGCGTGGCTGGCGGTGTGCGTGGACTGGCGCTTGGCTGGCGGTGTGCGTGGCTGGCGCTCAGCTGGCGGTGTGCGAGTAGTGACTAGCTGCTGGTCACTACACACACTGCTAGCCAAACGCCACTCAACGCAATCCGTGAGCTGGTGTGGTTGCTGGGTCAGGAATGTGGGCGTGTGAAAGTGATGGGCCCTTGAATGGCGCTGTCTGCTGGTGTGAGTGTTGTAATGTGCTGGGCCCGTGGCTGGCGTGAATGGTTTTGTATGTGTCACACGTATGAAAGGTGTATGAATGGCCTGTAAAGAGGTTGGTGCCTTGTCGTGGCTTTACAGCTCACGAGCTGTGAGTCAATGGTTCAGTTTCTTGTCCTTTCAAGTAACAGTGCATTTCATTTTTGTGAAATCTCTGGTTAATACAACTGTATATACTGAACCATCACTCACCCTCGTGCCAAATCCAACCAGTATGTATGTGTGCTTGAGGAATAGGTGGTTGTGCATAAAAATGTGTCTTTTCTGTTTTTGTCAATGTAATGTGTTGGTTTTGTGCCTGGTGGTGTGAATGGTCTTGTGTGTATCATGTATGAAAGGTGTGTGAATGGCCTGTAAAGCGGTTGGTGCCTTGAAGTGGCTTTACAGCTCACGAGCTGCGAGTCACTGGTTCAGTTTTTTTGTCCATTCAATTATTGACAGTGCATTTCATTTTTGTGAAATCTCTTGTTAATACAATTTTATATACTGAACCATCACTCGCCCTCGTGCCAAATCCAACCAGTATGTGTGTATGTTTGAGGAATAGATGGCGGTGCAGTAATCTTTGTCTGTTTTGTCTCTCTGCCAAGCTGTACATTTCATTTAAGAATAACCTAACAACTGTAGTTTTTGTTGTAAACTAAACACCCATGGGAGTGCATGGTGATGTCTCTCTTGTGGATCCCAACAAGTTATCTTACCCACAATGTCCTGCAAACCTCAAAATGTGACTGACATTTTCCTTGCATTTTAGTGCCCAAATTTTCACACTGCAGAAAGTAACAACAAATTTCCAACCCCCAGCATTTCTCCAAGTATCCCAATAGAAATGGTACCTCACTTGTATGGGTGGGCCAAGTACCTGCGGCAGGGAATGGCCCAAAACCTATTGATGTGACATCAAGACTACCTATCACAAACCAACCTGGTTTTGCATGGGGGTCCCAAGACTTGTGGCCTCGGGCTCGGCATCCATGTAGGGAAACCTACCTAACCCATACATTTCTGGAAACTAGACACCAGGAGTCCAGCGAGGTATGGCTTGCATGGGTCCCCATCATTCTCCTACCCATAATCCCTGCAAACCTCGAATTTTGCTGAAAAATCCACTTTTTCTCACATTTCGTGTGGGAAATTTCTGGAAATCTGCGTGGATGGACAAACTTCCTCCCACCCAGCATTCCCCAGGTCTCTCGATAAAATGGTACCTCACTTGCGTGGGTGGGTGAGGACCGCGACAGGCAAGGCCTAAAAGCTATTGAGGGCGACATCAGTATTACCTATCACAAACCAACCTGGTTTTGCATGGGGGTCCCATGAGTTTTGCCCGGGCTCAGCATCCATGTAGGGAAACCTACCTAACCCATATATTTCTGAAACTAGACACTCGGGGAGTCCAGCGAGGTATGGCTTGCGTGGGTCCTCCATCATTCTCCTACCCATAATCCCTGCAAACCTCAAATTTTGCCCAAAAATTCACTTTTGTCAAATTTCTGTGTGGGAAAGTTCTGGAATCTGCGTGGATCCACAATTTCCTCCCACCCAGCGTTCCCAGGTCTCCCGATAAAAATGGTACTCACTTGTGTGGGTAGGCATAGTGGCTGCAACAGGAAATGGCCCAAATCGTATTGTGGAGACTTCAAAATTACCTATAGCAAAACTACCTGGTTTTGGGGGGCACCTGAGATTTTGGCCCGGGCTCGGCGGCCATCTTGGGAAAGTACCAAACCCAAACATTTCTGAAAACTAGACACTGGGGAGTCCAATGAGGTATGGCTTGCGTGGATCTCCAACGTTTTCCTACCCAGAATGCCATGCAAACCTCAAATTTAGTTGAAAAAAACACATTTTCCACATATTTGTGTGTGGAATCACCGTGCCGGCACAAATGTCCTACCACCTAGCGTTCTCCTTGTTCTCCTGAGTAAAATGATACCTCACTTGTGTGGGTGTTCAAAGCAGAATTGGCTAAAAACGTATTTTTTAAAAAATGTAGCGCTTAGAATTCTCGGTGCTATACTCTAAATCTCTATGTTTTGGGCTCTTCCTAGCCACAGGCCTTTGGCTCGCCCACACAAGTGAGGTATCATTTTACTCAGGAGAACAAGGAGAACGCTGGGTGGTAGGACATTTGTGCCGGCACGGTGATTCCACACACAAATATGTGGGAAATGTGTTATTTTCAACTACATTTGAGGTTTGCATGGCATTCTGGGTAGGAAAACGTTGGGGGATCCACGCAAGCCATACCTCATTGGACTCCCCGGGTGTCTAGTTTTCAGAAATGTTTGGGTTTGGTACTTTCCCAAGATGGCCGCCGAGCCCGGGCCAAAATCTCAGGTGCCCCCCCAAAACCAGGTAGTTTTGCTATAGGTAATTTTGAAGTCTCCACAGTACGATTTGGGCCATTTCCTGTTGCAGCCACTATGCCTACCCACACAAGTGAGGTACCATTTTTATCGGGAGACCTGGGGAACGCTGGGTGGGAGGAAATTTGTGGATCCACGCAGATTCCAGAACTTTCCCACACAGAAATTTGACAAAAAGTGAATTTTCCGGTGAAATTTGAGGTTTGCAGGGATTCTGGGTAGGAGAATGACGGGGACCCACGCAAGCCATACCTCGCTGGACTCCCCGGGTGTCTAGTTTCCAGAAATATATGGGTTAGGTAGGTTTCCCTACATGGATGCCGAGCCCCGGGCCAAAAACTCATGGGACCCCCCCATGCAAAACCAGGTTGGTTTGTGATATATAATTTTGATGTCGCCTCAATAGCTTTTGGGGCCTTGCCTGTCGCGGGTCCTTCACCCACCCACGCAAGTGAGGTACCATTTTTATTGGGAGACCTGGGGGAACGCTGGTTGGGAGGAAATTTGTGGATCCACGCAGATTCTAGAAATTTCCCACACAGAAATGTGAGAAAAAAGTGGATTTTTCCGCGAAATTTGAGGTTTGCAGGGGACTATGGGTAGGAGAATGATGGGGGACCCACGCAAGCCATACCTCGCTGGACTTCCCCGGGTGTCTAGTTTTCAGAAATGTATGGGTTAGGTAGTTTACCTACATTGATGCCGAGCCCCGGGCCAAAAACTCATGGGACCCCCCATGCAAAACCAGGTTGGTTTGTGATATGTAATTTTGATGTCGCCTCAATAGCTTTTGGGGCCTTGCCTGTCGCGGGTCTTTCACCACCCACGCAAGTGAGGTACCATTTTTATCGGGAGACCTGGGGGAACGCTGGGTGGGAGGAAATTTGTGGATCCACGCAGATTCCAGAAATTTCCACACAGAAATGTGAGAAAAAAAGTGGATTTTTCCGATAAATTTGAGGTTTGCAGGGGACTATGGGTAGGAGAATGATGGGGGACCCACGCAAGCCATACCTTGCTGGACTCCCCGGGTGTCTAGTTTCCAGAAATGTGTGGGTTAGGTAGGTTTCCCAAGATGGACGCCGAGCCCCGGACCAAAAACTCATGGGACCCCCCCATGCAAAACCAGGCTGGTTTGTGATATGTAATTTTGATGTCACCTCAATAGCTTTTGGGCCCTTGCCTGTCGCCGGTCTTTGACCCACCCACGCAAGTGAGGTACCATTTTTATCGGGAGACCTGGGGGACCGCGGGGTGGGTGGAAATTTGTGGATCCACGCAGATTCCAGTACTTTCCACCACAGAAATGTGGGGAAAATGTGTTTTTTTTGACAATTTTTTAGGTTTGCAAGGGATTCTGGGTAACAGAACCTGGTGGGAGGCAGTCAAGTCACCCCATCCTGGATTCCCCTGGGTGTCTAGTTTTCAAAAATGTATAGGTTTGCTAGGTTTCCCTAGGTGCCAGCAGAGCTAGGGTTCAAAAACTACAGCTAGGCACTTTGCCAAAAAAGGGTCATTTTTCACTGCGAAATTGAGGTATGTCCACATTGCGTTTTGTGCCGTTTCCTGTCGCGGGCACTAGGCCAACCCACGCAAGTGAGGTACCATTTTTATCGGGAGACCTGGGGGAACGCGGGGTGGGTGGAAATTTGTGGATCAACGCAGATTCCAGAACTTTCCAGCACAGAAATGTGGGGAAAATTTGTTTTTTTGGACAATTCTTTAGGTTTGCAAGGGATTCTGGGTAACAGAACCTGGTGGGAGGCAGTCAAGTCACCTCATCCTGGATTCCCCTGGGTGTCTAGTTTTCAAAAATGTATAGGTTTGCTAGGTTTCCCTAGGTGCCGGCAGAGCTAGGGTTCAAAAACTACAGCTAGGCACTTTGCCAAAAAAGGGTCATTTTTCACTGCGAAATTGAGGTATGTCCACATTGCGTTTTGTGCCGTTTCTTGTCGCAGGCACTAGGCCAACCCACGCAAGTGAGGTACCATTTTTATCGGGAGACCTGGGGGAACGCGGGGTGGGTGGAAATTGGTGGCTCCACGCAGATTCCAGAACTTTCCAGCACAGAAATGTGGGGAAAATGTGTTTTTTTTGACAATTTTTTAGGTTTGCAAGGGATTCTGGGTAACAGAACCTGTTGGGAGGCAGTCAAGTCACCCCATCATGGATTCCCCTGGGTGTCTAGCTTTAAAAAATGTATAGGTTTGCTAGGTTTCCCTAGGTGCCGGCAGAACTAGGGTTCAAAAACTACAGCTAGGCACTTTGCCAAAAAAGGGTCATTTTTCACTGCGAAATTGAGGTTTGTCCACATTGCGTTTTGTGCCGTTTCCTGTCGCGGGCACTAGGCCAACCCACGCAAGTGAGGTACCATTTTTATTGGGAGACCTGGGGGAACGCGGGGTGGGTGGAAATTTGTGGATCCACGCAGATTCCAGAACTTTTCAGCACAGAAATGTGGGGAAAATGTGTTTTTTTTGACAATTTTTTAGGTTTGCAAGGGATTCTGGGTAACAGAACCTGGTGGGAGGCAGTCAAGTCACCCCATCCTGGATTCCTCTGGGTGTCTAGTTTTCAAAAATGTATAGGTTTGCTAGGTTTCCCTAGGTGCCGGCAGAGCTAGGGTTCAAAAACTACAGCTAGGCACTTTGCCAAAAAGGGTCATTTTTCACTGCGAAATTGAGGTAGGTCCACATTGCGTTTTGTGCCGTTTCCTGTCGCAGGCACTAGGCCAACCCATGCAAGTGAGGTACCATTTTTATCGGAAGACCTGGGGGAACGCGGGGTGGGTGGAAATGTGTGGTTCCACGCAGATTCCAGAACTTTCCAGCACAGAAATGTGGGGAAAATGTGTTTTTTTTGACAATTGTTTAGGTTTGCAAGGGATTCTGGGTAACAGAACCTGGTGGGAGGCAGTCAAGTCACCCCATCCTGGATTCCCCTGGGTGTCTAGTTTTCAAAAATGTATAGGTTTGCTAGGTTTCCCTAGGTGCCGTCAGAGCTAGGGTTCAAAAACTACAGCTTGTCACTTTGCCAAAAAAAGGTCATTTTTCACTGCGAAATTGAGGTTTGTCCACATTGCGCTTTGCGCCGTTTCCTGTCGCGGGCACTTGGCCAACCCACGCAAGTGAGGTACCATTTTTATTGGGAGACCTGGGGGAACGCGGGGTGGGTGGAAATTTGTGGCTCCATGCAGATTCCAGAACTTTCCAGCACAGAAATGTGGGGAAAATGTGTTTTTTTCGACAATTTTTTACGTTTGCAAGGGATTCTGGGAAACAGAACCTGGTGGGAGGCAGTCAAGTCACCCCATCCTGGATTCCCCTGGGTGTCTAGTTTTCAAAAATGGATAGGTTTGCTAGGTTTCCCTAGGTGCCGGCAGAGCTAGGGTTCAAAAACTGCAGCTAGGCACTTTGCCAAAAAAGGGTCATTTTTCACTGCGAAATTGAGGTTTGTCCACATTGCGTTTTGCGCCGTTTCCTGTTGCGGGCACTAGGCCAACCCACGCAAGTGAGGTACCATTTTTATCGGGAGACCTGGGGGAACGCGGGGTGGGTGAAAATTTGTGGATCCACGCAGATTCCAGAACTTTCCAACACAAAAATGTGGGGAAAATGTGTTTTTTTTGATAATGTTTTAGGTTTGCAAGGGATTCTGGGTAACAGAACCTGGTGGGAGGCAGTCAAGTCACCCCATCCTGGATTCCCCTGGGTGTCTAGTTTTCAAAAATTTATAGGTTTTCTAGGTTTCCCTAGGTGCCGGCAGAGCTAGGGTTCAAAAACTGCAGCTAGGCACTTTGCCAAAAAAGGGTCATTTTTCACTGCAAAATTGAGGTATGTCCACATTGCGTTTTGCGCCGTTTCCTGTCGCGGGCACTAGGCCAACCCACGCAAGTGAGGTACCATTTTTATCGGGAGACCTGGGGGAACGCGGGGTGGGTGGACATTTGTGGATCCACGCACATTCCAGAACTTTCCGGCACAGAAATGTGGGGAAAATGTGTTTTTTTTGATAATTTTTTAGGTTTGCAAGGGATTCTGGGTAACAGAACCTGGTGGGAGGCAGTCAAGTCACCCCATCCTGGATTCCCCTGGGTGTCTAGTTTTCAAAAATGTATAGGTTTGCTAGGTTTCCCTAGGTGCCGGCAGAGCTAGGGTTAAAAAACTACAGCTTGTCACTTTGCCAAAAAAAGGTCATTTTTCACTGCGAAATTGAGGTTTGTCCACATTGCGTTTTGCGCCGTTTCCTGTCGCGGGCACTAGGCCAACCCACGCAAGTGAGGTACCATTTTTATTGGGAGACCTGGGGGAACGCGGGGTGGGTGGAAATTTGTGGCTCCATGCAGATTCCAGAACTTTCCAGCACAGAAATGTGGGGAAAATGTGTTTTTTTTGACAATTTTTTAGGTTTGCAAGGGATTCTGGGAAACAGAACCTGGTGGGAGGCAGTCAAGTCACCCCATCCTGGATTCCCCTGGGTGTCTAGTTTTCAAAAATGTATAGGTTTGCTAGGTTTCCCTAGGTGCCGGCAGAGCTAGGGTTCAAAAACTGCAGCTAGGCACTTTGCCAAAAAAGGGTCATTTTTCACTGCGAAATTGAGGTTTGTCCACATTGCGTTTTGCGCCGTTTCCTGTTGCGGGCACTAGGCCAACCCACGCAAGTGAGGTACCATTTTTATCGGGAGACCTGGGGGAACGCGGGGTGGGTGAAAATTTGTGGATCCACGCAGATTCCAGAACTTTCCAACACAGAAATGTGGGGAAAATGTGGTTTTTTTGACAATTGTTTAGGTTTGCAAGGGATTCTGGGTAACAGAACCTGGTGGGAGGCAGTCAAGTCACCCCATCCTGGATTCCCCTGGGTATCTAGTTTTCAAAAATGTATAGGTTTGCTAGGTTTCCCTAGGTGCCGGCAGAGCTAGGGTTAAAAAACTACAGCTAGGCACTTTGCCAAAAAAGGGTCATTTTTCACTGCAAAATTGAGGTATGTCCACATTGCGTTTTGCACCGTTTCCTGTCGCGGGCACTAGGCCAACCCATGCAAGTGAGGTACCATTTTTATCGGGAGACCTTGGGGAACGCGGGGTGGGTGGAAATTTGTGGATCCACGCACATTCCAGAACTTTCCGGCACAGAAATGTGGGGAAAATGTGTTTTTTTTGATAATTTTTTAGGTTTGCAAGGGATTCTGGGTAACAGAACCTGGTGGGAGGCAGTCAAGTCACCCCATCCTGGATTCCCCTGGGTGTCTAGTTTTCAAAAATGTATAGGGTTGCTAGGTTTCCCTAGGTGCCGGCAGAGCTAGGGTTCAAAAACTACAGCTAGGCACTTTGCCAAAAAAGGGTCATTTTTCACTGCGAAATTGAGGTTTGTCCACGTTGCCTTTTGCGCCGTTTCCTGTCGCGAGCACTAGGCCAACCCACGCAAGTGAGGTACCATTTTTATTGAGAGACCTGGGGGAACGCGGGGTGGGTGGAAATTTGTGGATCCACGCACATTCCAGAACTTTCCAGCACAGAAATGTGGGGAAAATGTGTTTTGTTAGACAATTTTTTAGGTTTGCAAGGGATTCTGGGTAACAGAACCTGGTGGGAGGCAGTCAAGTCACCCCATCCTGGATTCCCCTGGGTGTCTAGTTTTCAAAAATGTATAGGGTTGCTAGGTTTCTCTAGGTGCCGGCAGAGCTATGGTTCAAAAACTACAGCTAGGCACTTTGCCAAAAAAGGGTCATTTTTCACTGCGAAATTGAGGTGTGTCCATGTTGCGTTTTGCGCCGTTTCCTGTCGCGGGCACTAGGCCAACCCACACAAGTGAGGTACCATTTTTCTCGGAAGACTTTGGGGAACACGGGGTGGGTGGAAATTTGTGGCTCCACGCAGATTCCAGAACTTTCCAGCACAGAAATGTGGGGAAAATGTGTTTTTTTTGACAATTTTTTAGGTTTGCAAGGGATTCTGGGTAACAGAACCTGGTGGGAGGCAGTCAAGTCACCCCATCCTGGATTCCCCTGGGTGTCTAGTTTTCAAAAATGTATAGGGTTGCTAGGTTTCCCTAGGTGCCGGCAGAGCTAGGGTTCAAAAACTACAGCTAGGCACTTTGCCAAAAAAGGGTCATTTTTCACTGCGAAATTGAGATTTGTCCACGTTGCGTTTTGCGCCGTTTCCTGTCGCGAGCACTAGGCCAACCCACGCAAGTGAGGTACCATTTTTATCGGGAGACCTGGGAGAACGCGGGGTGGGTGGAAATTTGTGGATCCACGCACATTCCAGAACTTTCCAGCACAGAAATGTGGGGAAAATGTGTTTTGTTTGACAATTTTTTAGGTTTGCAAGGGATTCTGGGTAACAGAACCTGGTGGGAGGCAGTCAAGTCACCCCATCCTGGATTCCCTGGGTGTCTAGTTTTCAAAAATGTATAGGGTTGCTAGGTTTCTCTAGGTGCCGGCAGAGCTATGGTTCAAAAACTACAGCTAGGCACTTTGCCAAAAAGGGTCATTTTTCACTGCGAAATTGAGGTATGTCCACATTGCGTTTTGCGCCGTTTCCTGCCGCGGGCACTAGGCCGACCCACACAAGTGAGGTACCATTTTTCTCGGAACACTTTGGGGAACGCGGGGTGGGTGGAAATTTGTGGATCCACGCAGATTCCAGAACTTTCCAGCACAGAAATGTGGGGAAAATTTGGTTTTTTTGACAATTTTTTAGGTTTGCAAGGGATTCTGGGTAACAGAACGTGGTGGGAGGCAGTCAAGTCTCCCCATCCTGGATTTCCCTGGATGTCTAGTTTTCAAAAATGTATAGGTTTGCTAGGTTTCCCTAGGTGCCGGGAGAGCTAGGGTTCAAAAACTACAGCTAGGCACTTTGCAAAAAAAGGGTAATTTTTCATTGAGAAAATGTGGTGTGTTCACGTTGGGTTTTGAGCCATTTCCTGTCGTGGGCACTATGCCTACCCACACAAGTGAGGTACCATTTTTATCGGGAGACTTAGGGTAATTCAGATTTGTAAAGCAACTGTTATTACCTATTGACTTTCGATGCATTTCTGCCTTCCAAATGAAAGACATTGTGTAAAAAAAAGTCATTTTGAAAAATGACCGATAATTCTCATGCTAGTATGAGTATTCCCAATTTCAAAAATGTGCAAATATCTACTGTTTATAAACTCTATAACTTGTTCCCATTTCAGAAATACATAGGTGTCGTTCATACCAATTTTTCCATGTATACATTTTCCCACAATAATTGCTATATACCCGGTACATAATAAAAAGCCATTGCAAATTGCTGCTCAGTTTTTTACTCTGGGTTCGTCGGGTTCTTGGTGAACCTACAAGTCCTATATATCCCCACAACCAGTAAGGTCCAGCGGATGTAACGGTATATTGCTTTCAAAGAGCTGTCATAATTAGAAGAAGTTACAGGTGAAAACGTTGACACAAAAGGCTGTTTTTTTCAACTAATTTTCAATTTTTCCTATATTTAACTGTATGTTTCTATAAAGAAACCTTGATGGATCTACACAAATGACCCCTTGCTGAATTGAGAATTCTGTCTACTTTTCAAAAATGTATAGCTTTCCAGGATTCATTATTTCTTTCATACCCATTTCTACCATTAAGTGGAAGGAGGTTGAAAGCACAAAAAATAGCAAAAATAGGCTATGTCCCAGAAAAATGCCAAAACTGTGTAAAAATGTTGGTTTTCTGACAAAAGTCTGTCATTTCCTAAAATCTGGGAAAATGGTGATTTCAGCCCCACAAACGCTTTTTGGATACCATTTGCAGGGAAAAACCCAGACGCTTTCATTTGCAGCCCTTTTTTCCCATTTTTCCCAAAAAAAACAAAATTTAGCTGTATTTTGACTAATTTCTGGGACCACTCCAGGGGAATCCACAAACCCTGGGTACCTTTAGAATCCCTATGATGTTGGAAGAAAAGGACGCAAATTTGGCGTGGATACCTTATGTGGTCAAAAAGTTACAGGGGCCTAAGCGCGCACTACCCCAAATAGCCAAAAAAAGGCTTAGCACAGGGGGGGAAAAGGCCTAGCAGCGAAGGGGTTAAGCCATTTTGCTCTTTGTAAATGTGCTGTAGAATGCAGTACACATGCAAATAGGAAGTAACAAGGAGACATTAAATCACTTCTCCTCGTTAAGCTTCCCTCAGAGAGGTGAAAGGATTTTGGTACAAATCCCTGTTTACAGTTTTTGTCATAGATCTGTGGGTGGTTGCATGGGAACACCCTTGCACCACTCATTGAATGCCCCTGATGTAAATCAAGGCAAGGCAGCACACTGGGCCACATTGTGTTACTTTGGGTTACAATCTAACACAAATCACAATTTGCAATGGATGGGAAATTCATCAGTAGACTTTACTTTAGGCCTGTATCAAAAAAGTAACACAACCCTAATGCACAGTATTTGTAAATCTGGGCCTAGCTATTTATATGTAGCCATCACAACTTAAAATGTGAGTACATTCTGTCAAACATGGTTGTCAACATCTGACCTTAATTCTGTAAAAATGCACATGCAAATGATACATAATAATATGAACCTGTTATCTTCTAGGGACAGATTCTTCCAGGAAGGAGGAAGACCTAATTTCTATTTTAATAGATGTTTTACTACAGCCGATTGCAGCCTTTTCTGAAAAGACAGTTGCTAAGCGTTCTAAGGAGATCAACAGGGAATCATTGCATCGCTCCTTCTCTAAAAACATTAAGTAGCTATCTAAACAGATATATTCTCTTTCTTCTATTCATCATCTATTCTATCCATTATCAGGACTCAAAATGCTCAAAGAAGGTTTGTCATTCATTCACCAAAAACAAATTCAAATATGTGCACTCATGCAACTGTGCTGGACTTTGCAGTCGCTCAAGTTCTATAGAATGCCTTGAATACCCCTAAATGAGACAGAACTCTTTGTTCCATACATTCACACTAAACAGTCAACATATCTGGCTAGATAGGATGCAATTGATACTTTTTGTTGAAGAAATTGAAGGTTCATCTCCAGATGATCCTAACATACTGTTGTTAGTACACGGAAAATCTTCCTGCCTATTGCTACCTTCCACAGCTGTGGATGCTTCTTACCAGTGCCTCTGGAATTATGCGGCAGAGGAGGGCCAGATCATGCAGTAGAGTTGAGTAAATTATGTGGCAAGCAAAGGCAAATTATGCAGCGCAATGCGGCACATTTTGTGATGAAATTACTTCAACATTTTTACACTTGTTAACACTGTCTGGGCATTGGTTGCACCAATGGGGAGAGGAGTTGGCCTAACGGCTAGGGCGTCCGACCTCGAACCTGGGGAATTGGTTTCGAGTCTCGGCAATGACGCTGAACATCCTGTGATTCTGGGCAAATCACTTAATCTCCCCTTGCCTAACAAAAATGAATGAGTGTCCTAATGTAACTTAACTGGTGCTTTGTAAAGTGCTCTGATACCCAATTCGGGTCAAGTTCGCGCTATATAAAACTCTGAAATTAAAAAAAATGAGTAACAGTTAAACACCCAAATATAGCAATAAACAGGAGAAAGGTGAACCAGTCAACCATTGAGAAGGGTCTTTCACTGGGCGGCAACACGTGCCACTATGTTTTACTAAGTTTTGAACCGTTTGAGCAAAAAGGTTTTTTTGTGTTACAATATGCAAATTATGCAGCAGATGATAGATTATGCGACTAATGCAGGAAATCTATAGTTATGCGAAAAACGCTCTGGCCGCACAATAGCATAATTCCAGTGGCCTTGCTTACTACTCATTTCCATGGGTTGATATGAGCCTTTCATTACACCTATCCTTTACACCAAAGGGCACATCCTTTTCAGTTTCATTGCTTACTCAATGTGGCCCTTGTACTTGTAGCACGTCCTCATATGCAAATCCTCTAGGACATATTTTGTGTGTGACTCAATTTGTATACTTTGTCTATGCGACTTTGCCAAGCCTGGTTAGTGTTACCAGTTATTGCCTGCATTGTTCTTTCTTGTTTCACAGAATGAGATCTTCTTGGAAACAGAAGCTATGTTTTTAGATCAAAATCTGCATGTTATAGTTATTTCAAGTAACTATGTACTGCTTGTACCCTGACATATTACATCACTCATGACATCTTCAATGATTGCATTGATTACATCCCTAATGACATCTGAAATGACAACATTGATAGCACTCTGCATTGCGGGGGCTTGAGTTATTACATTATTATAACATTTGTTGCAGTACTCTTGCATATATGCTGCACTGGCTTGCCCTCACAATAAAGACTTATAAAAGCCATATTATTGTGGGTTTATTTGGAGGAAAAGTATGAGGGGAATGACTAAAGTACCTGTGATCTGGTGAGTCGTATTTCATTCCTAACATGGATTCCTTAGATTTGGAGAGCTTTGTGGCACAAAACGGATTTTATCCTGAAAGGTTTCCTTTTCTAGCTGAAAAACATTCTTGGTGCTGCTTTGGGCCCTGTTGCATAAAGCGGTGTTACATGGGTAGTAGTTGTGAGGACAAGTACATGCATGCATAGGTATTAACACAAAATCCAATCTACTAAAATGGTCGTAGAGGGCTTATGTGTAAAAAAAAGAAATAGTGATGCATTCTCAAAGTTGGAACAGCGTTTTAATTTCTCCAAACATTCTACACATTGGATGTGTGCTGCACTCTACAACACTCATCCAGTGTGTGGAATGTCAGAGAAATTGTCCACGCATAGAATTGTGTGCTGGAAGAGTATATATTCAGTGCAAAACTTATGTCACACACTCATCTTTGCACCAGGGTATACAGATTTTGCATGGTGCAAGGCAGCCTATTTCTGCATCAGTGGAGCAGATAGGAGCACCAGCAGGCCTTTTTTTGTAAATATGGCTCTGCTCTTCTTTCCTCCACATGTGCGATGCAGCAATTTTAGCTGTGCTGCATTGCAGAAATAAATAATAAATCTGCCCCATAGCCTTGGCTTCAATGGAGGTAATTGAAGCTCTAGTCATTTCTCATATTTATGAAGGTTCAGTCCTCCTCAAAGGTCTTCAAAAATCAAGCTCACTCCTCTCCAAGTGGTTTTATTTGTTGTCGCAAGATCCATGACCAATACAAAGAAATGTAAAAACACCTCCCCAGGTCTTTCCTTCCTCAAATGACTACATATTGATGCTATTGAACACTGCCTTCCTCACTTATGGAGCCCTACACCTCAACCCTCCATCATAACCCACTCCAAAAGTAATACTTTTGGGAGGTTCTCCAAAAGTATGATCCAATAGCTAAATATATATCTGTCCTCATATTAGAAGAGGTGCACAATGCGCAGATCCTTAAAGTTTTTTTTTCTACTTTCAAATAACTTTAAAAAAAGTGAATTAAGAAACATCTTCAGACTGAATAGGCCCTTTTTATCACTGTTCTTTACAGTTGCTATGCTTACTTTGCATTACATTTCCAAATTGGGAAAAGACAGCCCTGCTGTGCAAATTCACTTTTTTTTTTTTAATCCTCAGCAAAACATTTTGCCCTGTGGATCAGGCGGCTGTATAATACTAGCGAATGAATTTTAAACAGTTCTTATTAATTGTTTTTTAATTGCGATTGTTATAACTTTGTTTTATTAGCTTTATACTGACATGTATATAATTTTCGATTCTGTACTGATTGATTGATGTCTTAAATTGTATTTATCTGTACTTTTATGATCTTATATTATAAGTATCGAATAAAGTAAATTGACTGACTGACTGTGGAGCAACTGTTTCCCTAACACCCCATGAAGTTTGGGGATGATCTGTTCTCTTCCCCACATGAAAGGGACATTATTTCAGGTCTTTGCTGGTGCAAATCTCTGATCATTTCATGGGTGGAAAGGCATCACGGAAGAGTGGCTTATAGGCATTCATAAACTCTCAAGGTAAAGCATTGCTTGATTCACTCATTCTGCATCCCTTTACATCTGCATAATAGAGTGGTTGTAGTGTACAAATAGACAGTAGGAAATCCACTTACGAATCCTGGGTATCCTTTTGCGAATAGCCTAAGTGGAGGATTAATTGGAACCATTTGCATCCATATCTGAACAGCTTTATTAACAGTTGGGGTAGCAGAAGTGACGTCCGTTGCCATTTGAAATCCCTGATTACATCTCAGTGATAGGTCATTGTACATTTTCTTTAACCTTTCTCGAAAACCTGAGGCTATAGCATGTGCGTAATTGGTGTTCAATATCTGCCACAAACAAGCATCTGATAACTTTATTAGTACCTCATGGCATATTGAAACACAAGGGTTGTTAAGCCGTCCCAAGGGATTGCCAAAAGGGTTGGCAATTGCCAGCCTAGAGTACAAATAAATTATATCTCTGCTTTCTGCCACAGTAATCTGCTCTACTCCTCCTTCTCCTGTTGTTTTGCTTCTTGAATATCGAGACATCACTTATGTAAACGAAAACCCAAAACTAAGAAGAACATTTTTGCAACTTTTTTCAGGGATTCGCAAATTTGATCGACTTCAGCTACTGAATATTTATACATTTTGTGATTCTTTTAAAATGTATTTTAATTATTAATTAAGCACGATGCTATTTCAGATTTTTTTACAGCAATACATAAAATGATCTATTATGAAGAAAACATCAAAAAGAAAAATATTTTAATTGTTTTCCTCGTTTAAAAAGCAAAACGGTATTCCAGTCCAATTAAGTATGATGATTTCAGATCTTAAACAGTAGCTAAAATAATGTGCCTTCAAAGTCAGGCCAGCCTTGAAAGGGTTAAGCATGCATTATTCATGGAGCATTTACAGCAAATCCAGTAGTAGTTTTATGTCTTAATTACTTAAATTTATATTGAGCTATACTGATACTATCTTCCTTTTTTGTCTTCACACAATGGTATTTTATAATAGCTTTTATTAAGACCCACTTGAATGGAATTTAAAATGAACACATAATTTTTGTTCCTTGCACATTGTAGAGGAGTTAGGCCTTTTTTTTCTAATATTTGGCATGAAAAGTACTATCCTTTGTGCTCGGTGACACATAGCGCGTTTCTTAAGCTCGGGGTGAGTTTGGAACTGAATTGCCTCCAAAAAGGCAAAGGCTTGCTTTCAGTACACTTGTGTTAAATGGGAAAGGTGATGTAATCGCAATGTATCAAGACAATGTCCCTGAGCGTAACCAATATTTCTAACATAAATTTACATGTGAACAAATGATCAGCATCAATTGTGGCCACTGGATGTCAAATCCATTATTTTCCAGGGAAAACCATTTGCATGTAAAGCGCTGCTTTGCATCATGTGTACGGAGACACATATTTAAACAGGACTATCAACACATTGTAGGAGAGAGAAGTAAAGTAGGAGTGGTGTTATTTATAAAGGCAGCTTCTTTTTGAACTTAAAACAAAAAGTGTGTTTTATTAGCATTCACCCTTTAGTGTTATTTATTTCGGGTCTTAAATATTAAACTCAGTTTTTGGTTATTTTTAATGTTTTTCTTTCATTCCGCAAAGACGATAGTACTGCGCTCCCTTGCATTTTACATGATAACATATTTTTTACAGATCTCAACCCATACTTCTGCTGGTCGGGATCTTCATGTCTTGCAGGTGGGTTTTATGATGAAATAAAATATTTTTGCAGGAATCAAGAGGATTTCGGACCAGGCGTCTTTCAAAACAGCCTTGCATTTCTTTCTTGCACAGCTCCTTAACTTGCTTTTAAGGTTCAATCAATCAGCATTTGTCACCTGTGGGGGTATCTGGTCGCTGGGGTGCATGGTCTCTATCAAAAAGCTAGGTCTTGAGAAACGGTGTAAAGAGGGAAGAAACAAGCAGAGAAAGGACAAACAGAGGGCAGAAAAACGAGCGAGCAGGAAAGGCAAAATAGAGGGCAGAAAAAAGAGCAGAAAAGGCAAAACAGAGCAGAAGAGGGCACAACAGAGGGCAGAAAATTTAGCAGAGAAAGCCAAACACAAGGTAGAAAAACGAGCAGAAAAAGTAAAACAGGGCAGAAGAGGGGAATACAGAGGGCAGAGAAATGAACAGAAAAGACAAAACGGAGGGCAGAAAAACAAGCAGAAAAGGCAAAACAGAGGCAGAAAAACAAGCTGCAAAACGGCAAAAACAGGGCAGAAGAAATGAGTGGAAAAGGCAAAACAGGGGGCAGAAAAACGAGCAGAAAGGCAAATCAGAGCAAGAAATGACCAGAGGAGGCACAAACAGAGGGCAGCAGGTCGGCAGGCAGCAGGAAATAGCTGGCTGTGGGCAAGCTGGACAGGAGAACTTCAGAGGGGGAGCTGGCACGAGGACCTGCTCAATGGGGTCGCCCTGCGGCCTCCATTAAGTAGGTCCTGGAGGTAGGGTGGGGCACTGGGTGGCCGGAGGAGGGAAATGGCAGGGAGAGGGAAATGGCAGGAAGAGGGAAGAAACAAGCAGAAAATGGCAAAACAGAAGGCAGAAAAACAAGCAGTGAAGGCAAAACAGAGGGCAGATAAATGCAAAGAAAAGGCAAAACAGAGCAGAAGAGGGCAAAACAGAGGGCAGAAAAACGATCAGGAAAAGTTAAACAGAGGGCAGAAAAATGAGCAGGAAAGGCAAAACAGAGGGCAGAAAAATGAGCCGGAAAGGCAAACAGAGCAAGAAACAAGCAGAGGAGGCACAAACAGAGGGCAGCAAGTAGACAGGCAGCAGAGGGTAGTGGACTGCGGGCAAGCTGGACAGGAGAACTGTCACAGGAGGAGCTAGCACGATGATCTGCACAAGTGGAAAACTACCAGTAATGGTGGATGGACTCTTCATAAATTTCACATAAAAACAGAAACATGCAAGACTATTTCCTCTACACACATTTTTAGGTTGGGAGAAAAGTGCATTTGTTCTTGCGCAAATTTGAAAAAGACATTGCGTATGTACGAATTGTCCTGTATGTCAGCATACTGAAGAGCACACTTGCATTGTGCTTACCTTACACCTGAATATGTTGTAACCTGGTGCAGGGTACCTCACAAAAATACATCCAACCCTTAAATTAGGGTGAGAAGTGTAATCATTCTGCATTCTATACACTTTTTGTCTGGTGGGGATAGACTGGTATGTAGCATACAGTGTTATTGCGTGATGTAATCATTCTTGGCATTGGCTAATGTTGGACTTGGCCCTTTCTGCAGGGTCATCCCCAAACGTTTTGCCATCACCCTCCTGTTTTTTTTAACCCGTTTTTGGCCTTTAGGGCTCTGTGCACGTTACCACTGCTAACCAGTGCTAAGGTGCTTGTGCTCTCTCCTTTAAACATCATAGAACTGGCTTACACCCAATCAGCATATTTAATTTACTTTTAAGCACCTAGTAAAGTGGTATTGCATGTGCCCAGGGCCTGTAAATGAAACGCTACCCTTGGGCCTACAGCACTGATTGTGCCTCCCACTTAAGTAGCCCTTTAAACATGTCTCGGACCTGCCATTGCAGGCTGTGCATGCAGGTTTTAAACTGCCATTTCGACCTGGCAAAATAAACCTTTTGCCAAATCCAAAACACCCTTTTTAATACATATAAGTCACCACTAGGGCAGGCCCTGACCAGCCCAGAGGGCAGGGTGCAGTGTATTTAAAAAGTTGAACATGTACCTTTAAGTTTTGCATATCCTGGTAGTGAAAAACTCTTAAATTAGTTTTTCACTACTGCAGGGCTTATCTGTCCCATAGATTAACATTGTGTTACTGTTCGAAATGGGGGTCTCTAGTTGGCAGTGGTATGCACCCTGTCCAAGTAGGGACCCTTCCTCCTAGTCAGGATTAGTGAGTTACACACCTAGATAACCCCTGCTCACCCCATTGGTAGCTTGGCACGAGCAGACAAGCTTATCTCAGAAGCAATGTGCAAAGTATTTGTACATAACAGACACAGTAACACAGTGTAAACACTACAAATGGACACCACACCAGTTTAGAAAAATAAAGTATTTTTAGCTAAACCAAACAAGACCAAATGACAAAAATCCAACATGCACAACTCAAAATATGACTTTTAAAATGTTTCAAGCTATTTTGTCCATCGAAATCTATGGATGTGTGATTTTAACACAAAGTACCTCAAATGCGTCAAAATCCACAAGGCAAAACAGCCACAGAGGGTAGCGTCAGAAAACACAGTGATGCATCAGTTCCTGCGTCGTTGGGGAGGCGATGCAACAGTGCTGCTGCATGCAGGAGAAGTGATGTGTCGAACCCGGACTGAAGGGGGAAGTGATGTGTCGACAGGGCCGGCTTTAACACTGGTGGCGCCCAGTGCGACAATGTTTTTTGGTGCCCCCCAATGACCACCTCTGCCACGGATTCCCTCCCTACCACCCTTTAACAGTCTCCATAACTACTCTCTCTCAGATGCATTTAATTAATTTTATAGCGTCACTATAAAAGTGAAGGGTTTCAGAGCGCTCTACATAACACGCACATTACACAGAGACTATCAATCATAGGTGTGTCAATCAGTGTATAGGAAATGTTACATAAGACAGAGGACAAGGGGTGGGTTCACATATTATCCATACAGGTAGGCAGTATAGTTGAAGAGTTCTTGGTCTGGAGAAGCACAAACTCTGATTTTAAAATGTATTACAATGGATTGGGCTCTCTTTAATAACGAACTGATTTGTACCCAAATTAACCCTTTTTGCAACATTAGAATAATGAAAGTCTGGGGGAAAAATCCATACGCTCTAATCTATACTTTGAAGTCTGCACACAGTACTTTGGTGGCAGTTAAGAGCTCACTGTAAACTGCAATTAACAAAGGAAGTCTCTGACAAAAGCAGTAACCCACTGACCTGTTTACATTACATTCACTTTGGCATATCCCTCTGCGCTACCTTACCATGAATCAAAACATTCCCGAGTCAAAACTTCTACTAGACAAAACTCCGATCTCGCCTGGAAGAACATTAATCACAGGAGTTTTCCTGACATATTAATTGTTGCCTGAAAATTGCTGGAGGCCAGGAACGCGGCAGCAGGTGCTTTTAAGCACAATATAATCTAGGAAACAGGCGCCCCCATGCAAAGTCAGCACCCGGTGCGGTGGCACCGGTCGCACTGCCCTAGAGCCGGCCCTGTGTGTCGATTCCAACCCGGTTCTGGTCTGCGGGTGCTGCGATTCGTGGCACATAGGCACGATGCGTGGAAATGTTGGAAGCGCTGGAGGGTGATCCAGTGGCACCAAACAGGCGCTGCATCGATTTCTTCAGCTGTGGTTCCATGATGCGTCATTTCTAATAGCTGCACAGAAGTGCCTGTGTCGGAGCCGGTGCGGTGGTCTCGGACATTGAAGACTGGTGCATCAAACTCAGCGCGCAGTGGTTCTTCGGGTCACTGACAGGCACTGCATCAATTTCTTCGGCCGCACGGGGATGTGCATTAGGATCTTCTCCCGCACAGCGGTGGTGCGTCGGAAAATACAGCCGCAAGAAGGGCAAAGCAGCGATTTTGTAGGTTTCTTCAGTTCTGTGTAGTTCTTTGTAGCTGGAACAACCTCCAAGGGCCCAGAACAGGATTTTGCACCACAAGGCAGGTCAGAACTCCCAACAATGGAGTTCAAGGATACTGCAGGTGAAATCTTTGTGTCTCTGAGACTTCTTAACAGGAGACAAGCTCTACTTCAAGCCCTTGGAGACTCTTCTTAAGCAGGATACCACAGCAAGGCAAAAGTCCAGTCCTTTCTACTGCCCACAGACAGAAGCAGCAACTTCAGGCCAACCCAACAAAGCAACACACAGCAAAGTGGTAGTACTCCTCGCAGCTCTTCAGCTCTTCTTTTTGGCAGGGTCCCCTTAGTCCAGAAGTAATCTAAAAGTCTGGGGTTTTAGGTCTAATACTTATACCCCTTTTTACCTTTGAAGTCTTTGTAAGAAAAGTCTCTCCTGGGTCTGCAAAAACAGTTCTGTCCTCCATGGTCCAGCCACACTCCAGGGGGTGGAAACAGCATTGTGCAGGGCAGACACAGTCTATTCAGGTGTTAGTGACAACTCCTCCACCCACTCTAACCCAGGAAGATCCATCAACACATGCAGGGCACACCGAATCTCCCTTTGTGGGAGTGCCTGAAGTGAATGCACAAACAAGTCCCTGTCAGTCTAAACTAGACATTGATTCCACAAGCAGACAGAGGCACAGGATGGTTAAACATGTGGCATTTTCAAACACACAATTTAAAAACCACCTTCACTAAAAGATGTGTTATTAAATTCTGAGCTCAGGGAGCCCAAACTCCAAATCTCCAGCTGTTCCAATTGAAAGTTACACTTGTAAAATGTTACAAGGCAGCTTCAATAGTAGCCTATGGGAGAGCTAGTCCTTGCAATAGTGAAACACGAAACACACAATATTTCACAACCAGGACATGTAAAACTCACCAGTACATGTCCTACCTTTCACATACACTGCACCCTGCCCATGGGTACCTTGTGTCTACCTTAGGGGTACCTTACTTGTAAGAAAAGGGAAGGTTAGGGCCTGGCAAGGGGGTGCACTTGCCAGGTCAACATGGTAGTTAAAAACTGTGCACACAGACACAGCAGTGGCAGGTCGTAGACACATTTGAAAGGCTATGTGTGTGTGTGACATAATCAGTGCTGCAGGCCCACTAGTAACATTTGATTTACAGACCCTGGGCACACACAGTGCACTTTACTAGGGACTTACTAGTAAATCAAATATGCCAATCATGGATAACCAATCATAATTACAATGTACAGAGGGAGCACTTGCACTATCGCACTGATCAGCAGTGGCAAAGTGCCCAGAGTACCTACACCAGCAAAAACAAAATCCAGCACACAGTCAAAAAATACGGGAGGTAGAGCCAAAAGACTGGGGAAAACACGCCAAGGATGCCAGGTCTAACAGTTACTTTATTACATTTAATAAGAGATACATTTCAATTGGGAGCCGGTAGGCAGTTGGTTGAATTTGGTATCTATAGAATTATAATTTTAACCCCTCATTAATGGTTAAGGCGGATTTGTTGTCTCAATTCTATAAATACCTATATTAGAAAGTTGACATTTTCCTGTTCCAACCATTTGGTGTCTGCTGCCTGCATACTTGGCCACATGACTAGGTGTAGAAGGCAGTTGGTCTTTGTATATTGCTCCTAGACTGTGAGACAAAAGGAAGATAGGTGTTGCAGGATGGGCCACTCTGAGTTAATGAGGGGGATGAGCTGTCACCTACCACACTTCCATATCACAAAGGCTCTGTCTGAGCACTCTCACAAAGGGTTTGTCACTAGTGTTTTGTGACCACAGACAAGCTGGAGCCAGGGCAGGGAGGAAGGGAATGACTGACACCTCAGGATGGGAACCACTAGAAGGTTCTCCTACTTCAAAGTGGGCATCAGGCATGAATATTGGACCACAGACCCTAACTCTTCAGTGCACTCCTGGACCTTTGGACTCTGCCAGGAAGAAGGACTGGCCAGCTGTGAAGTCTTCCTTGCTTCACTGCTTTACTGCCCAAGACTGCTCTGATGCCTAAGTACTGCTGTTGCTGCACTAGGACTCTTCTGCTATGAGCTGCCCTGCTGAAACCAGTCTGTCTGAGTGTCAGGGACTCCAAGATCTCCAAGGCCCTGCCCCAGCATCACTCATGCTAGATTGAATGGTCTATATTGGGTATTTATTAAGATAATTATTCTGTTATCTTTATTGGAACATAGACATATCAGAAGGTATATCTTCTGTTGTGTAGAGGAGAACAACAAACTGCTGTTTATACTGCGCTTCAATCCACACTTATTCCGTCTAAGAGCTGTGAATGACAAATTATGCTATTGCCCAATTTAATCATGCTTATTTTAACTACCTCTAAACAATTACATTATATGTCTGCCTTGCTTGAATTTGAACTTTTGGCCTTCAGTTCCCTGCAAATCCAAATGGAAACAGCAAGATTTAACTCAATAAGTGATCTTGCCAATTTGGGCCAGATGGCTCGGTGGTGCAGTCTGTCTAGTATGTGTTAGTACCAATGATGTAACATAAAACCTATCTTCTCTACTGCATTGGATAGTTCCTCTATTATGAAACATAACAGAAGGCCCGTCTTCGGCAGTGCACAGCATATGTCCTTGTCCTTTGTCTTTAGCTATACACGGAGTAGAAAGACAATTACTGCAATGCAATACAAAAGTTAGACTTTCTATTATGTTTGCCAACAGCCAGAACTCTGCAACTTGGTTGTGCTGAACAGGGGTGGCTGACTGGTGGGCAGGGAGTGGATGTGGCTGGGGTGAAATGCTGCACTGGGGCTACCCTTATCCACAAGATATTTGAATTCCACATTGATGTGTTCTAATACCCATCAAACTCGGCTGCACAGGATCCACAAAATCATCGGAAATTTCAAATGGAGGTGATGAATGCCCCAATACCATTTCTCCAGCCTGCTATAAATTATGGGGCATATTTATCAAGGGTTTGCGCTGGCCTTACATCACATAATGTGATCCAAGGCCAGCAGAAGCAGTAAGTCATATTCAAAAAATAACATATCTACAGAATGCGTCGTTTTTTAAGTATTGCATGGTGCAAAAGCTGAGTCGAATCCTGCTGAGTCACGTAGGAAATAATATATGCATCATTGGTGTTCCTTAGCAATATCCAACGCAGTCACAATTCAGTGGTATTTATAAGTGTAGCACTGCCTCATGCATCATGTACAATGACCATACAACGCTAGAAATGCTCCAGAATTGCAGTGCTTCGGCAACCCAGGCATAGGAAATGATGCAGTGGCTGTAATACAAATTCCCCACCATCACAGAACACTTTGGCTAGCTCAACTACACCATGGAGGTTGTTATACTGCAACTGCGAGTAGCTCATAGACAACAATGTAGACAGCAAAGGAGGAAAGGACATATTTTCCGCCAACGCACATCCCTCATTGACCTAAGTGAGAAGAAGTTCATACAGTTTTAGAGATTGAAGAGGGAGTCCATCATGGAATTGCTAACGAAGATAGGGTCAAGTCTCCAGACAGCAACTACAAGGACCCATGCCATTCCAACACATGTTAAATTGATGGCTGTGCTACACATATTGGCATCAGGACCCTTCCAAACCACAGTGGCCAGATTGGTAGGAATCTCACAGGGAACATTTTTTACTTTTCTCCCAACTGTGTTAAATGCCATTTTAAAACTCACACCCCAGTATCTTCTCTTCCCAAAACTACCCAACAACAACAGGATTCCAAGCAAGGCTTCTACACCATTGCTGGATTCCCCAATGTGTTTGGTGCCATTGATTGCACACATGTTCAATTTGTGCCACCCGGCAGCAGCATCATATCTGTACCAAAACTGCTAGCACAACTACTCCATTAATGTGGAGGCGATAGTGGATCATCAGGAAATGTTCATCAATGTACTGGCAAAATTCCCAGGAAATGCACATGATGCGTACATCTTTCGCCACAGTACCATCAATGAGCAGTTTCAGGATGGCACATATCGGAATGGCCTACTCATTGGTAAGAAAAGCACAAATGCACTCAATACTAACTAAGAAGTTGTAACATAGGTCTTTGTGTCTGGATCACGTGTCAGGTGCACATAGTGGGAAGAACTTGCTCCAAAATAAAGTAAATTATGTCCCATTGTGTTAGTCCCTCACTAATCCTGTAATGGAAGTAGGAAGAATCCCACAGAGAGGAGTGTTGTATCATCTCACACTGTGTTAGTGGGCAAAACCACATTTTATGCAATGTCAAACAAATCAAACCACAAATCATGTGGTCCACAATTAAAATCAATATGAGTAGAAAGGATACATCTTAGGTAAGTATGAGATGTGTGTATGAGCAATGGTGTGTCAAGTCTGGTTTATTAGTGAAACTTCCAGTAAAATAATGGACGTGGAACAAATTATATGTTTCTAAGCATATGTGTCACACATGGGAGCTAATCTGTAGGTTGACCAAAGTATCATGAGCAAAAATTGAAAAACAACTCCTAAGTCCCATATATGTCATAGTGTAGCATCAAATATTGAGGAAATGTCAAATCTAGGTATAAGCGACATTGACAGACCCCCTCAATGCGATAGATGAACAATTTAGTGCCTCAATTTGCCTGCATTCCTGCATCCCCGTCCGGCAGTGTTAAACTGACACAGTCAATAAATAAGCTGAGAAAGATGTCATACACAGGCAAACTACCTAGGTGAAATGCAACCAAGGTAAAGTATCACAGTGTGCTGATGACTGCACTCATGATCCAAATCTGAACCCTCTCATATTAAATTAATGATGTCAGAATAAAGGCATATAAGTACAGAATCACCTACAAGGCAAAATAACATACATACTTGTGAATACAGAAAGTGTTGTGTACTGGTCTGTAGAATAAAGTAACAATATCTACATCATGTTGTCCCATATGAAAAAGGCTTACATTGCCATACGTATGTGTCAATCTAAGATCAGCAAGACAACTTGCTATACATAAAAGATTACTTCATGTATTAATAAATTAAATGTATATAACCATGTCACATGTTAAGAATTGTTTACAGCAGCTAAGGGCCTTATTACGACTTTAGCAGTCCTCCTGTGGCACCGCCACCACTCTGTCTGCAGGAGGACCGCCAAGGCCGTGGTGTGCCCAACCGCCGAATTGAGAGTTGAATCTAGGTCGGGTGGTGCTGCGGTGGTCTCAAGGTGGTGGGCTGTTAGGCTCATAGGAGAGTCTAACATGCAGCCCACCGTGGTGACAGTGCCGGCTGCACGTTCCTGCACGGTGTGGGATGCATGTCACACCGTGCAGGAACGGGGGTGCAATTACTGGGGGCACAACATGTGCCCCCTGCGCATGAATCCCTTGGCCCAGATCCAGCAGGGGGCCCTTTTAGGGGACCCTTAGTTGCCTCCATGCCACCCTTTTCATGGCAGGCTCACCACCATGAAAAGGGCGGTGAAAAGGCGACTCGTAATATGCTTGGGAGTGCTGGCAGTGGCACAACCAGCATATTCATGCCAGTTGCAGACCGCCAACCCAGTGGGATCCTTGATCCCAGTGGAGTCGGTGGTCTCGTTGCAGTCTGACCGCCACACGCTGGCGGACCCGCAGCATGGTGGTGGTCGGACTGCCACCACAAGTACGGCGCTCCTGAAGACTGCCATACTAGTAATAAGGCTCTAAGCAAATAGCCATGGTAAAATAAGCTAACAAATAAAAGGCTGTGCAAATGTCATGTAAGCGAACAAGTACATAATAGGTGATAAAAGTGCAAATATATGTGCGAGTGTCAAACATGATGGCACTGTCACTACCTATATAAGGCTAAATGTATGCAAGATAATCTGATCATAAGTTGATACTTTGCATACATATTGAGTGCAAATATCATAGCTGTTAACATCATTATAAAGTACTTATCATGGTAAGCCACTGCCTAAAGATGAAAGTTAGCATGCTGATGTGTTGTATGTTTCACACCATGGACATTATGTGCAATTACACATATAAGTTGAACATACATGTGTAAACTAATGGTCAATAGCACCTAAGACATATCTGTTAAAAGTTAAAGAAATGTGTAGGAGTTTGACTGCATTCATAACACACATACTTACTTATGTCTAAGTAACAATGTACCAAATCATTGTTGTTGGTATAGTCCACTTTTAAGTTGACTAAGGATATGGCTTGCAGGCATGGCTCATGATCCCATTCCAAAATCTACAAATGGAGGGCCGAAAAAAGTTCAACGCTGCTCTGACCAAAACAAAGAATGTCGTTGATTGGATGTTTGGGGTCCTAAAGTCCCAGTTCCGCTGCCTGGATAACTCCGGGGGAAGACTACTCGCCTCCAATGGTCTGCAAGATCATACTAGTATGTGCAATTTTGTGTAACATCTGTTTGAAAACCAATGTGCCGTGGGACAATGAGGCAGAAACTGGAAGATGAGGATGAAAATGATGCTGCCATTGAGCACACAGCGGCAGGTCGGCAGAGACGGGACCGAATTGTGGCAATTTTCTTTCTTAATTAAATGGAAATTATTTCAATAATGACAGAAACAATGTCAAATTATCATACAATTAATACATGTTTTTCACTCATCTATTGTGAGTTGTATGTGCAAATGTCAAGGTACCTTCATATAGTCAATCACATCTCCTCAACTAGATGTAGGCTGCAACATGTAAAATTTCAATTTCTGAGCTGTTAATAAACATGGGGTCATATCTCCAACCAAGAACAAATCAACGCAACAAGCCAATGTGATGCAGTGCACTGCATGAAAGGGAGAGGCCAGGATTGCCCCATATCTGGATAGATATGGGCCATACCTGCCATCCCTATCTTAAGTAGTGCAGCACAGCAAGCTGTCTTGCTGTGTTCTGCTGCATCAAAGTGTGTTAAAAGTGGCACTCAGTGTATGATGGATCACAAATCTCCAAATAAGCCAGTCCCTGAAGTAATGTTCAAATTGATGTGTGTTTCACATATGGACTACCACGGAGAGTGGCAGCACTTTGCTGGTACATATGTTGCAGAAGATACCATTACAGATCATGGGAGACATGTGTCATTGCCAAAAGCCTAGTCTCAGGTGTAGATGTCTAAATGACATTTGCAAAGATTGCATGCATGCGTACGTGGGGACCCACAAAAGAGCACACATCTAACGCCTTTCCAGGGCTGCTTGATGTGAGGTATACATTTGCCCACATATGATACAATACACATTTACCATGCTTTTCACAGCAATGCAAGCAGGTTCAGAGGCCCGTATCAAAACATACTAAACTGCTCAAGTAGCAATGCATGACATTTATCAGAAAAATAAAACAATAGAGATGTTTGCCAACCATCACATCACTTCAGGAAGACAGAGATGGGTAAAGTGTAATGCATGTATGTTAAAATGCAAGCTCAAATGGTTGTGGACATATACAGATTTATTAATTATGGTGCAATGGTAGTGTTGGGTCAGACATTTTCCCTGCATTGTAAGAGTTGTGTACCCCTGCCCTCAGTGCCCAACTGTATTGTTGTCTGGCTCCATAATGCTGGTATAAACCCATAGGTGAACATGGAATATGCATGTGTGAAATGACATAGGCCTGTGTCATGGATTGCAGTCTTGATGGAACAGGAGGGCCACCTAAAGACCTACCCTCATAGTTGTGGTGCACTACTGCCTTCCAGGAGTAGAACTGAGCAAGCGTGGGGGTGGCAGCATACCCTGTAGTGATCAGTAGTAGTGAACATGACCATTCAAACCTGGGTTACTGGAGTGAGGCCTTCTGGCTCAATCACCTCTTCTAAAGTTCTACTGCTGTGTGTTTGATAGTTCATCAAAGCTGCAAGTTGGGTGGGGCATACATTGAAGTAAGGGAGAGCCAGCCTGTCTCTGTGCTTCCCTAAGGGTGTGTTGAATCAGTCATACATTACAAGGAAGGGTCCTGGATACATCTGAGGAAGCTAGAGATTGGGATTAATAGGGAGCCTAAAAGAGTGGAGCAGAAGGCCCAGGATCATCCTTTTAATGCACATATAGCAGTGGCTGACATCCAGGTTTGTACCCTAGTAACTCTTATGAATATTGATGTGGGAGGAATCAGCTCTAGAGTTCTGCCTTGCTGTGCTGTCCTGTTGCCTGCTTTTCCCATGGCTGAGTGATAAGGACTGCACATGTATCTCTTGAACCCAGAGTGACCCAAGGGCAATCTGCCTGGCCTTTTGTCATGAAGTCTCTGGGACATAAAAGAATTCCAACCAGACTGCTTCAGCACCTGGACTCTGTCATCTGTCAGTCTGCCCTGCCAAGTGGTGCCACCCCAGTCCTAAACTCATGGAAGTGGACCTAGGTGTTTGCTTAAGCAGAATCCATGCTTCTTCTGTAGATCTGGCACATCGCCTTTGTTGCGCGGGTCGGGACCAGTGCATCGCCTCTTTTGTGCAGGTCAGAACTGGCGCATTGTCCCTGTGTGCAGCTCCGAACCAGCGGATCGCCCCAGTTGCACCGATCTGAACCAGCTCATTTGCCCTGTTGCTTGGGTCAAAACCTGCGCATTGCCGCCATTGCATGGGCCTTAGCCTTGCTGCATAAACGTAACTGCGCAGTGCATCACACAATGTAAATTTGTGTAGCAGTGTGTCAGAAAAATCGGTGCAAATGTCGAAAAAGCACTGGTTACACCTAGGAAAGTATGCAATGGGTGTGGCAGGCTGCATATTAGCAAGTGTAAAAGTTACTTTCACTTTGTGTTAGTGTCTGTTGGTTTGAGCTCGTTGTTGTTGGAGTGAAGAGTGTGTTTTGAGGAGATTTTGGCAGTTTGTGGTGTAGTCTGTGTCTGGTCTGCCCATGTTACTTATATATTGTATACTTTTTGTGCCTTTGTTTTGCATTTTGTAATTGTCTTTGTATTGTCGGATGTCTGTCCTTTTTGGGGTATTTGTAAGTTTGGCATAGTTTGGGATTTTAAGGGTTATTTCATTGCTTAGGCTTTTAAGGAAGGATAGGGCCATGCCTGGGAAGAGTAGAGGCAAAAACTATTCTGAAGGAGAGGTTGGTTCATTGATTTGGAAGATAATGCACTACCTGCCACAGATGGTGGCTTCTGTGGGTAGGGTAAACCAAGACTACCTCCAAAGGATCATAAGGACAGATGAGAGAGGGTGAGGTTGCACATGGCATAGGTGTTTAAAGAAGATCTGACAGTTTCCTAGCTGAAACACCGCTGGGCGGATGTGATAGCCTGTGAGGCAGATGTGGTGTACCTGCTGGGGTTGGAAGTTGGAGGTTCCTTAGGAATGTATTTATGTACCATCAGCATGTAGTAATGTAGCTATATTCGTCATGCAGAAATGTAACCAGTAAATGTACCTGCAATGTGTGGATGCCTTGTGACACACGAGGCAAGAGAGAGTAATACCAAGTGGCAGAAGTATCAAAGGGTCACATAAAGCAGCACACTTGGCATAAAATTTGTGTTGCGTTATATGGAGTAAGTACTCATGGGGCCAAGTAATGCCAAGCAGCTCTTTCTCCAATTGAGGATCAGTATTTACCAATAACCTGCACTGATGAATGTTTTGGCATGTCAATGTAATGGTATGCATGATGTATCGCTGTTTTCGGTCAAGTTCTATGTGGAAGAAACTAAAAACAATTACTGAGAGGATCAACAACCAGATGATGCTAGAGAAAGCAGATGCAACAGGACAGTTGACCTCTACAGCAGCCTTGGGAGAACCCTCTTCACCCGCAGTCATTGCAACATCAGCTGCCTGTAAGGAAGTGAGTGGCATGGTTATTCACTGTGTGCAATGCCACATGCTTGTCACTGTACAAAAGTCTTCCGTGGGTGCATTCTTGGATACAGTGAAGAAGCATTGCTGATACTTTTGTTTTCTTTTTTGCTTTCAGACCCTACATAATGTTTATTGAAGAGTGAAGCCAGCTGCTTCTCTGCATTTTCCCACCCTTACCATTTTTACTACCCTGTTCACTTTTTTGTTCAATGAAAACAGAAGAAACAATTAAAAATCTCTTCAAAACCCTTCAAGAAAAAAAAATGGTTCTTGTTAGAACCAGCCTCTACTCAAACAAAGAGCTAATTCTGTGTCTTTAATCTGTCAGTGACTGTATCGGTGTGAGAGTGGATGTGTCAGTGTGTGCATGAGTTTTTGCCTGGGTGTGTTAGTGTATGCATTAGCGAGTGCCTGGGTGTGTTAGTATATGCATCAGTATGTGCCTTGATGTGTTAGAATATGCATCAGTGGGAGCCTGGGTTTGTCAGTGTATGTATCAGTGTGTTATTGGATTCCTTACTGTTTGGCTGGGTGTGTCAGTGTCTGTATTGCTGTATGTCTGGGTGTGTCAGTGTCTGCATAGGTAAGTACCTGGGTGTGTCAGTGTGTGCATCCGTGTGTACCTGGTTGTGTTATTGGATGCATTTGTGTGTACCTAGGTGTGTTATTGGATGCATTATTGTTTGGCTGGTTGTGTCAATATCTGCATTATTGTATGCCTGGGTGTGTTAGAGTCTGCATTGGTAAGTTCCTGGGTGTGTCATTGTGTGCATCAGTGTGTTCCTGGGTGTGTTATTGGATGCATTAGTCTTTGTGTCAGGAAATGTAGCTCTCAGAGGGCCTTCGGGGGCCTTACTTGTACAGAATGATAATCTCCATTTATATGTAGTGGAGATTCCTGTAAAAATACATATTTTTAGACCTTTATCTGTTTTTCTTTTTGTTTTCACTTCAAATTCGTTAGGGAACTATAAGCCCCAAGTTGCCATGTGGGTTGAATGGCTCTCAGCTGTCTGGGGGGCGTGACCTAGAGTATTAGAGGAGCTCTCACACTGAGTGCCGGCATGCATAATTAATGGGTATTGCTCCTCTGAATTGGGAAGAGCATTTGGAATCGTTTGCTCGATATTTCTCCTGGTAATACCCAGGCGGGGCTGGCACACGTAAGAGGGGTGGGGGCGGGGCGGGAGGGGGGAGTAAGTCAACAGATGAGGGAATAGAGAAACAAAACAAAAAAATGAAGAAAACCACTTACCCTGCGCTCGCTGCATCACCGACATTGGTAAGTCTCTGGTTGTGTCAGTGTGTGCCTGGGTGTCTTATTGGATGCATTAGTGTTTGGATGGGTGTGTCAGTGTCTGCATTGCTGTATGCCTGTGTGTGTCAGTGTCTACATTGGAAGTCTCTAGGTGTCTCACTGTGTGCATCAGTGGTTGCCTGGGTGTGTTATTGGATGAGTTAGTGTTTAGCTGGCTGTGTCATTGTCTGCTTTAATGTATGCCTGGGTGTGTGAATGTCTATATTGGTATGTCCCTGAGTGTGTCAGTTAATGCATCAGTGTGTGCCTGGGTGTGTCAGTCTATATATCAGTGTGTGTATGGGTGTGCCAGTGTATGCATTAGTGTGTGTCTGGGTGTGGTATTGGATGCATTGGTGTTTGGATGGCTTCAAAAGTGTCTGCATTCGTGTATGCCTGGGTGTGTCAGTGTCTGCATTGGTAAGTCCCTTAGTGTGTCAGTGTGTGCATCTGTGTGTTCCTGGGTATGTTATTGGATGCATTAGTGTTTGACTGGGTGTCTTAATGTCTGCATTGCTGCATGCCTGGGTGTGCAAGTGTCTGCATTGGTAAGTCTCTGGGTGTGTCAGTATGTGTATCAGTGTGTGACTGGGTGTGTTATTGGATGCATTAAGGTTTGGCTAGCCTGAATGTGTCAATGTCTGCATTGTAAGTCTCTGGGTATGTAAATGTATGCATCAGTGTGTGCCTCGGTAAGTCAGTGTTTGCATCAGTGTGTGCCTCGGTGTGTAAGTGTATGCATCAGTATGTGCCTGGGTGTTTTAGCATATGCATCAGTGTGAGCCTGGGTATGTCGGTGTATGTATCAGTGTGTGTTATTGTATGGATTACTGTTTGGCTGGTGTGTCTGCATTGCTGTATGCCTTGGTGCGTCAGTGTCTGTATTGGTATGTCCCTGGGTATGTCAGAGTATGCATCCATGTGTGCCTGGGTGTGTAATTCTATTTGTCAGTATGCGTCTGGCTGTGCTAGTGTATGTATTAGTGTGTGTCTGGGTGTTTTAGTGTATTCAAGAATGTGCACCTGAGCACTGTATACTGTTACTGTATACGTGAGTGTATGCCTGGGTGTGTTATTGTATGCATCAGTATGTGCATAGGTGTGTTAGCATATGCATCACTGTGAGCATGGGTATGTCAGTGTATGCATCAGTATGTGCCTGAGTGTGTTATTCGATGCATTACTGTTTGGCTGGGTGTATCTGCATTGCTGTATGCCTAGGTGTGTCAGTGTCCACTTTGGTTAGTCCCTGGGTGTCTCACTGTGTGCATCAGTGTGTGCCTGGGTGTGTTATTGGATGTATTAGTCTTTGGCTGGGTGTGTCAGTGTCTCCATTGCTGTATACCTGGGTGTGTCAGTCTCTGCATTGCTAAGTCTCTGACACTCCCAGTGTGTACATCAGTGTGTGCCTGGGAGTGTTATTGGATGAAATAATCTTTGGTTGGCTGTGTCAGTGTCTGCATTGTTGTATGCCTGGGTGTGTGAGTATCTGTATTAGTAAGTCCCTGGGTGTTTCGCTGTGTAGCTGAGTATGTTATTCGATGTATTAGTGTTTGGCTGGATGTGTCAGTGGCTGTATCGGTGTGTAGTTGGGTGTGCCAGTGACTGTATCGATGTGTGTCAGTGGCTGTATCAGTGTGAGCCCTGTGTGTGAGTACCTCTATCTGTGTGTAGCGGGGTATATGAATTGCTGTGCTGATGTGTGCATAGGTATGTTAGAAACTGTAGCAATCTGACCTTGGGTGTACATCTTCAAAATCTAAAGTTATGCAGCAAGACTACAAGAACTAATTAGTAAAGTACTTTGCCTCAATAGATGGTGCCATTGATCTGCATAAAAAGAAAAAACTGAAATATTTATTACTTTTACAACGAATACAATTACAAAAGTAACTTACAATTTCAACAATGCATAAAGACATAATTCTAAGAAATAACTAGACATTTCTCATACTGTAAAAGTATGTATTAATATAAATAAGCATTTAATTTTCTCTTTTTGACTGTTCTCAGCTTTTTTACTCCTACACCGTAAATAATGTACTTTTAAGCAGTCATCATTGAACAGAGGGGAAAAACAATCATAAAGAGTGTAGAAACAAAACTGCACACTATCTCATTGCAATTAAGGGACACTGTGCATTGCACTCACTACAAATCAACAAATAAACATAACACAAACTATTTAACTTTTTACAAATACAACTTTGTGCACAACCACTGAAAACTCATGCATGTATGTCTTTACACTAGCAAAAACTCACAAAGAATCCCCCTTGGGTAAAAAACACCTATACAACACCACATTCACACGAGAAACCTTATATCACCAACACGTTAACAATAAACAAAGGATCCAAGAAATAAACAAATCAAGTTAGTTCTCAATGAATAGTACAAATTTATTAAATTCAGTATACAATAATTAAAAATTCATCTCAAAACTTCACAGTATTTTTCTAACGTTCATCATAAAACAATAATCAAAGAAGCTTTATCAAGTTAAAAGGATTAGACACACATGTCTTGAGGGCAGATCAATACATACAATTAAAAAAAAAAACACAATAAAACATATATGGGAGAACGAGCAGGAAAATTGTTTCCAAGTCACAGGTATAGCCACATAATCATACACAGATCAAATGTCAACTCATGAGAGAAATCTCTCCTTTGTTTTGTACTCAGTAACAGTTGTCCACATCGATTTAAAATGGGCTTCCCTTATCTGTGCATCGACGCGTTTCTGTGGGCACTATGTTTAGGCCAACGCCTTCTTCAGGATAATAAAATTGCTCCCAATTTATCACTCACTTTCTCAAGTATCTTAGTGATCACACCTCCTTGGGTGGTCCGTATCTATAGTTGTCACGATAAAATCTGATAAAATCTATCTTCACACTTTTCCAGTATTTAAATAATACCTCCAATTCACAGGCACCTTCCTTGATACTCTTTTGTCTTTATGATCAAACCAGTACCGGAGACCTTATGATTTTTGAGGAAATAGGGAAATGGTCAATGAGTCAAATCCTTCCCTTAATCACATCAGCTTCTGATTTGTTTATAGTTTATTTCGTTTTAGAAGACTGCTCAAGATCTGATATCTCAGTCCTGCTTAGAAAACGGGGTGTGTGCCTCCGTCAAACCCTTGAACAGTCTTCTAAGACGAAATAAACTATAAACAAATCAGAAGCTGATGTGATTAAGGGAAGGATTTGACTCATTGACCATTCCCAGTTCAGGCTTTACTTCATTACAGCTTGTTTAGCTAACTACGTCGAGCTTCTCTGCACAGCTTTTTTGGCCTGTTTAACTAGAAGATTCCCTGACTTACTGAAATTATCCCACCACTTCACTGTTCTGTTACCTACGCCCTGAGGAAGGTGTTTGGCCATATCCGGTCTTCACACCGAAACGCGCATCATGGTTTGTGATACTCCTATCCTTGTTTGAGTTTTGTTTTATTTTTGTTTTTTTCCTCCCCCTCTAGATAACCACTGTATCTGCCAACTTATCCTTTTTTGGTTTATGTATACACCTATGATATGTATTGAACATACTGATGTCTTCCAAAATAGTTTGACTCACATTTCTGAGGAAATGTGGGGGATACGTTGTTGTTTATATTGTTTTGTCATATTGTCTTAGTCACTGTATGAGTGTTGTGAGTCTGTACGAAAGAGGTATGATAGTATGTTTGTATATGTGAATGTGATTGAATGAGTGGTGGGACTGTATATATATATATATATTTAATTATTGTCCTTGTATTACATTTGTGTACCTTCTCATTTTCATTGAAATAATAAATCTATTTTGTGATACTTCTGCTTCTTCTATTCCTCAGCACTGTTCAGATTATTATATCATATGACGTGAAGCATATTGTTAAATAAATAGGTAGGGACCTTTCCTGTTTGATTGTCCAGCATATCTTAGATGCCCAGCACTGATGCAAGTGGAAGAGGTACAGTTGGAAAGAGGACAATTTCCCCTCATTAGTGGATCGCTGTTTAGGGATCGCTGCAGAACTCTGATTCACCATCAGGGTTCCACCATTAGGCACTGGAGGGGGGAGCAGCCACCCAGGCATGGGCAAGTGCCCACACCACAAAAAACAGAAACAGTTCTTGTGCCCCTCTGAGTAGGGCAACTTGGGGGGGGCTACCCCCATGGCCCATGGATGTCAAAGTGTCTATTAGACACCAAGGAATACCAGGGAATATATGTTAGGGCCACATTTCCATAGGAAATGGATTGTTTAGTTTGCTGATAAATTTGGCACCATTTGACAAATCTTCACTAAATTAATCCGCCTCAGCCCCGTTCTGGAAAGGTTCAGTTTGATGTGTCAAGTGGAGGCCGTGTAAAAGGGAGGGGTCCCAGAACAAGTTTTCCCAATGTAATTTTCCAAAGAAAATTTGAAAAGCGATACCACAAAAATCTTGTTGCAGAAAGTGTTTTTTTGCGATATGGTGTAAATCTGTTCAGTAGTTTTAAAAAAAATAAGGTTCATAATATATTGTATATTTCATGCAGCCAAGGATCTGTGGAACCGGCAGATCTGTAGATTAGATCTGATTGGCTGCAACCACACCAACAAAGATATGATGGCAGCCATTTTAGAACTCGGGACTCAATCCACAGTCCTGCGAAACAAGTTAAAAAAACAAATATGGGGGGCATGGTAAGGATACCCTGTCCCTCGAGGACTGGTGGAGGGGTCCCAGAGGGTTATCCATGGATCCAAGGCTTTGATAAAAAAAATGGTGCTCTGCCTCCTCTTTAAAATAACCCCTTGGGGTAGGCCAGAGTTTGGTGGGTTGTAATACTTTAACTTATAGGGGAAAGGGTTGTGCAGCCCCCAACTACAAGCCTCTATGAAGCCCCGAGGATCCATTCACCTGGGGCCGTTTATAGTAATACTGATAAAGGACACCTCCCCAAGACTATTTGAGGCCCCAGGTACACCATCCCCTGGGGTCATTTATATTATATGGGGAGGTGGAGTATGGCCCATCCTCCCTGAGCCTGTATGAGGCCCTGGGACCCCCCTCTCCTGGGCCCATTTTCAATTTGAGGGGAGGGGGAATGCAGCCACACTCCAAAGCCACAGTAGGGCCTTGGGCACGCCATCCTCCAAGGCCAGTGTTTTTTACAGGGGAGGGGAGTGTCGAGCCCCCTTTCCCCGAGCCTAGATGGCCCCCCCAATCCCATCCCCGGAGTCTCATCCAAGCAATGTACCGGGGCCCCCATCCTCATGAACACTGCTGTTTCCTGCCCAGGAGAGTGCAGGCATACCTTGCCCACACTGTCCCGGGTTTGGAGCACAACTTTGCTCCTGCCCAGACAACAGCAGTAAAAAATGCTGATTCAGCCCAGGCAGGAGCAATGTGAGTGAGCCAGCTCCTACCAGCACGACTATAAGAGCTGGCTGGGGAGCCAGCAGAGGCTGCAAGGGTCTTGGAGCTTCCCAGGCGTCCCCCAATTATTTTGGTAATGTGGGTGTCCTGGGTGGGCACCGGGGCACCCACTTGGGAATAAAATGTCAGCTCTCATGGCACTGGGTATGGGTGCTGGTGGGTGTACGATTGGACACTAGGACCCCAACAGGAAGGGAACAGGCATTGGGGCAAAGGAAGGACGTAGAGGGTGGAGGCGGGGTCTAGAGACGGTGGCGTGAGGTACAGTGAAGTAGGTGTGCGGGAAGAAATAAAGCAGTGTGGTTTACCCAGTGTGTGTGTTGTTTATTTCAACTAGGGTATCAGACACAACAACAGTGCAAGTGTGTGAGTTATGCAGCACGGTAATGGGGGAACTGGAGCAAATCGAGTGGCGGCAGCTGGTGGTCTGGAGTTCCTAGTAAGAGCATGGCACTGACTGCCTGTTGGTGCCGAAAGGGCAGACTTCCTGACATTGCTGCAAATTCCAGTAGTCTGCACATGCCCGGCAGCACGCCAGAAGGCTCATCGGTGCATTGCGGTTCACTGTACTGCATGGGAAATCATCCTATTGTTGTCCCACACTCCAGAGGCCTGCATCTACCTGGGAGCACCCCAGAAAGCCTAGTGGTGCTCTGACGCATGTTGCAGACTGCATGAGACAGCCACCATCCCCAGATCACTATCCCTAATGTAAGGTCAACAAGTGAAGATACAGGTGATCTGCACACCGTCCAGTGATCCCTCAAGTAAGGGGGCCTATAATATTAACTGTAGAAATGGGACTATAACCCATATAGACATCCCTTGTGCAAGGGTCTGTAATGTAAATTGTAGAAATGAGAATATAACCCATATAGAGATTCCTTGTGTAAGGGTCTGTAATGTAAATTGTAGAAATGGGACTTTCACCTATTTCCATACCTCATGTAACGGTGTGTAACGTCTAACCTAATTTGGGTGGCTCCCACCCACTTAGCCATCCCTCACATAAAGGGCACATAGGCAAACAAAATAAATGGGCAATTCACACATATAGAACAATCCCATGGGTGAGGGATATATAAATGCAATAAAGTTCAATGTAGCAATATAGCGTAAGATGTAAAGAAAAATGTCAGCATAACAACATAGTGGATAGTGAAAATTAAGCAATATATTGTGGCAAAAACACTAACAAATGTAGTATAAAGTGAAAAAGTAGGCATTCCATATACCAATAAGTTGAAACCCTGGACTACGAACACTAGAAAGAAATAACCATAATTCACTAAAGTAAACCGTTTGTAACTACCTGGGCATACAACCAAACACCAGTTAGTAAAGAAACAGGGCAAACTTGCCCCCAAAAGACACCAGTGAGTAAACTCACCCACTTTGCATGTAAAGCAATGGATCAACACCAATGTACCAACACCCAAAGCCAGCCAGAGTGTGAGAAACGGTGCAGCAGCAGAAAACATTGGATATAACTCTTAGGCAGGTGGCATTCATAAAGCCTGGCAAATTAGAAATAGGCCAAATACATGTGATGACTTTACTAGATTCCCGTATCATGTAAAGTTGCACATTCAGAAACCAAATGTTAAAAAAAATATATATAGCAGCACTCATACACAGGCAGTAAAAACATCATGACCAGAAAACACTGTAATTGCAAAAATGTCCAAAACAGTCATTTTAAGTCACCAGTGAGCGATATCTCACTCGAATGGGTACGAACCAGCATCTCAAGAGAGAAAATTCCCCCCACAGCAGCTTGCATGCAACAAAATGCCAGAAAGGAGAAGATACCACCACATCGGGTTCGAGGTGTAATCGAGATTGGAGATGGCTCCATGTCACCTCAGCCCGACAAATGGAAGACTCCTGACAGAAAGAGACAGTCCCCAAAAACTTTAATGGGACTCGATGACACGCTAGGTACCATTAGACGCTGGGATTCATCCCACTGGAATGAACCTGCGGCCGGTTTAAAATTCCTTAAACTACAACCCCGCTACTTGCGAGCTGGCCAAGCAGGCTAGGAAATGGCCTGTGCAGTGCCGGTGAAGCGCATCTTCAGGATTGGTGTGCAGCTTCCAAAACAAAGATGTCAGCCTGTAAGTATGAACTGTGCTGGGTGGCTTCAGGCGTGTGCGTGCACCAAACGTTGTTGCACCACACGCCCACATCACTGTTCCTCCCGCTGCCTCTTTTCGTGCCCCCAAAGTAACGGTAAGGGGAAACGGCTGCCATGGCTCCACAGCAACTGTCGGCATCCTCGTGGGTATTCTGAAGCAGGTAAGCCTTGCGCATGTATCGCGCGGCAGCAATGGTGCATTTTTCAAAGTTCAAACAACTGCGCCTACGAAATGAAAAGTAAAGCAATTTACTCACAGTTACCCAACAGCAAACAACGTTAAACCCTCGCACACTAATAGGGTTTAGCTGTAGCTTTGACAGAATTGCCACACGGACAGCCGGGACCAACAGATCATTCCGTGTCATGTAACACCAGTGTATTCTTGACAAAATCAGCGGTCATGCGAAAGTTGAAACCGCTGGTAGATAATTGCACACAGAATACTTGACGCTGCGCGAACTCCAAAACAAACAGAGACTTCTCCCAATACAACGCCGTGGCTGTGAGTTGAATGACGAGACAAGATACTTTTCCCTGTCAGACAACCCAGGTTCCTTAACCCCTTCGCTGCTAGGCCTTTTCCCCCCCTGTGCTAAGCCTTTTTTTGGCTATTTGGGGTAGTGCGCGCTTAGGGCCCTGTAACTTTTTGACCACATAAGGTGTCCACGCCAAATTTGCGTCCTTTTTTTCTAACATCATGGGGATTGTAAAGGTACCCAGGGTTTGTGGATTCCCCTGGAGGGGACCCAGAAATTAGCCAAAATACAGCAAAAAAATTTTGTGGGGGGGAAAAATGCGAAAAAAGGGCTACAGATGAAAGCGTCTTGTTTTTTCCCTGCAAATGGCATCAAAAAGGGGTTGTGGTGCTGAAATCACCATCTTCCCAGCTTTCAGGGACAAGCAGACTTTTGTCAGAAAACCAACTTTTTTTACACAGTTTTGGCATTTTTCTGGGACATAGCCTATTTTTGTGCTTTCAACCTCCTTCCAGTTAATGGTAGAAATGGGTATGAAACCAATAATGGATCCTAGAAAGCCATACATTTCTGAAAAGTAGACAAAATTCTGAATTCAGCAAGGGGTCATTTGTGTAGATCCTTAAAGTTATCCTTATAGAAACTAACAGTTAAATGAAGGAAAAATTGAAAATTAGTTGAAAAAAACAGCCATTTGTGTCAACGTTTTCACCTGTAACTTCTTCTAATTATGACAGCTATTTGAAAGCAATATACCGTTACATCCGCTGGACCTTACTGGTTGTGGGGATATATAGGAGTTGTAGGTTCACCAAGAACCCGACGAACCCAGAGCCAATAACTGAGCAGCATCTTGCAATGGTTTTTTATTATGTACCGGGTATATAGCAATTATTTTGGGAAAATGTATACATAGAAAAATTGTTATGAAAGACACCTATGTATTTCTGAAATGGGAACAAAATGTAGATTTTAGAAACAGTAGATATTTGCACATTTCCGAAATTGGGAGTACCCATACTAGCATGAGAATTATAGGTCATTTTTCAAAATGACTTCTTTTTTACACATTGTCTTTCATTTGGAAGGCAGAAATGCATCGAAAGTCAATAGGTAATAACAGTTGTTCTACAATTCTGTGTTACCCTAAGTCTCCCGATAAAAATGGTACCTCACTTGTGTGGGTAGGCCTTGTGCCCACAACAGGAAATGGCTCAAAATGCAACATGGACGTACCACATTTTCACAATGAAAAATTACCCTTTTTTTGCAAAGTGCCTAGCTGTAGTTTTTGAACCCTAGCTCTGCGGGCACTTAGGGAAACCTAGCAAACCTATACATTTTTGAAAACTAGACACCCAGGGGAATTCAGGATGGGGTGACTTGACTGGCTCTCACCAGGTTCTGTTACCCAGAATCCCTTGCATTCCTAAAAAATTGGCAAAAAAAAAACATTTTCCTCACTTTTCTGTGGTGGAAAGTTCTGGAATCTGCGTGGATCCACAAAATTCCACCCACTCCGTGTTCCCCAAGGTCTTCCCAAAAGAATGGTACCTCACTTGTGTGGGTAGGCCTAGTGCCCGTGACAGGAAGCAGCGCAAAACGCAACGTGGACGCACCACATTTTCACAGTTAAAAATGACCCTTTTTTTGCAAAGTGCCTAGCTGTAGTTTTTGAACCCTAGCTCTGCCGGCACTTAGGGAAACCTAGCAAACCTATACATTTTTGAAAAGTAGACACCCAGGGGAATCCAGGATGGGGTGACTTGACTGGCTCTCACCAGTTTCTGTTACCCAGAATCCCTTGCAAACCTAAAAAATTGGCAATAAAAACGTATTTTCCTCACTTTTCTGTGGTGGAAAGTTCTGGAATCTGCGTGGATTCACAAAATTCCACCCACCCCGCGTTCCCCAAGGTCTTCCCAAAAAAATGGTACCTCACTTGTGTGGGTAGGCCTAGTGCCCGCGACAGGAAGCAGTGCAAAACGCGACGTGGACGCACCACATTTTCACAGTGAAAAATGACCCTTTTTTTGCAAAGTGCCTAGCTGTAGTTTTTGAACCCTAGCTCTGCCGGCACTTAGGGAAACCTAGCAAACCTATACATTTTTGAAAAGCAGACACCCAGGGGACTCCATTATGGGGTGACTTGATTGGCTCTCACCAGGTTCTGTTACCCAGAATCCCTTGCAAACCTTATAAATTGGCAAAAAAAACTGATTTTCCTCACTTTTCTGTGGTGGAAAGTTCTGGAATCTGCAAGGATCCACAAAATTCCACCCACCCCGCGTTCCCCAAGGTCTTCCAAAAACAATGGTATGTCACTTGTGTGGGTAGGCCTAGTGCCCGCGACAGGAAGCAGCGCAAAACGCGACGTGGACGCACCACATTTTCACAGTGAAAAAGGACCCTTTTTTTGCAAAGTGCCTAGCTGTCGTTTTTGAACCCTAGCTCTGCCGGCACTTTGGGAAACCTATACATTTTTGAAAAGTAGACACCCAGGGGAATCCAGGATGGGGTGACTTGACTGGCTCTCACCAGGTTCTGTTACCCAGAATCCCTTGCAAACCTAAAAAATTGGCAAAAAAACCAAATTTTCCTCACTTTTCTGTGGTAGAAAGTTAGGGAATCTGCGTGGATCCACAAAATTCCACCCACCCCACGTTCCCCAAGGTCTTCCGAAAAAAATGGTACCTCACTTGTGAGGGTAGGCCTAGTGCCCGCGACAGGAAGCAGCGCAAAACGCAACGTGGACGCACCACATTTTCACAGTGAAAAATGACCCTTTTTTTGCAGAGTGCCTAGCTGTAGTTTTTGAACCCTAGCTCTGCCGGCACCTAGGGAAACCTACCAAACCCACACTTTTCTGAAAAGTAGACACCTGGGGATTCCAGGGAGGTATGGCTTGCGTGGATCCCCCAACGTTTTCTTACCCAGAATCCCCTGCAAACGTGACACTTTGCTGAAAAAATCCCTTTTTCACACATTTTTGTGTGGTAAAGTTGTGGCATCACCGGGCTGACACAAATTTCCTACCACCCAGCGTCCCCCAGGTCTCCCGATAAAATGGTGCCTCACTCGGGTGGGAGGCCCAAGTACCCGCGACAGGCAAGGGCCCACGACGTATTGAGGCAACCTCAAATGGCCTATCACAAAGCGACCTAGTTTTGCAAGGGAGTCCCATGACGTTTTGGTCCGGGCTCGGCGGCCACCTAGGGAAACCTATCAAACCCACACATTTCTGAGAAGTAGACACCCGGGATTCCAGGGAGGTATGGCTTGCGTGGATCCCCCAACGTTTTCTTACCCAGAATCCCCTGCAAACCTGACACTTTGCTGAAAAAATCCTTTTTCACACATTTTTGTGTGGTAAAGTTGTGGCATCACCGGGCTGACACAAATTTCCTACCACCCAGCGTCCCCCAGGTCTCCCGATAAAAATGGTGCCTCACTCGGGTGGGAGGCCCAAGTACCCGCGACAGGCAAGGGCCACAACGCATTGAGGCAACCTCAAAATGGCCTATCACAAAGCGACCTGGTTTTGCAAGGGGGTCCCATGACGTTTTGGCCCGGGGCTCGCGGCCACCTAGGAAACCTACCAAACCCACACATTTCTGAAAAGTAGACACTCGGGGATTCCAGGGAGGTATGGCTTGCGTGGATCCCCAATGTTTTCTTACCCAGAATCCCCTGCAAACCAAACATTTTGCTGAAAAATCACTTTTTCACACATTTTTGTGTGGTAAAGTTGTGGCATCACCGGGCTGACACAAATTTCCTACCACCCAGCGTCCCCCAGGTCTCCCGATACAAATGGTGCCTAACTCGGGTGGGAGGCCCAAGTACCCGCGACAGGCAAGGGCCCACAACGTATTGAGGCGACATTAAAATTGCCTATCACAAAATGTTGTGGGACCTTGCCATTTTGAGGTTGCCTCAATACGTTGTGGGCCCTTGCCTGTCGCGGGTACTTGGGCCTACAACCCGAGTGAGGCACCATTTTTATCGGGAGACCTGGGGGGACGCTGGGTGGTAGGAAATTTGTGTCAGCCCGGTGATGCCACAACTTTACCACACAAAAATGTGTGAAAAAGGATTTTTACAGCAAAATGTCAGGTTTGCAGGGGATTCTGGGTAAGAAAACGTTGGGGATCCACGCAAGCCATACCTCCCTGGAATCCCCGGGTGTCTACTTTTCAGAAATGTGTGGGTTTGGTAGGTTTTCCTAGGTGGCCGCCGAGCCCCGGGCTAAAACGTCATGGGACCCCCTTGCAAAACCAGGTCGTTTTGTGGTAGGCCATTTTGAGGTTGCCTCAATACGTTGTGGGCCCTTGCCTGTCGCGGGTACTTGGGCCTCCCACCCGAGTAAGGCACCATTTTTATCGGGAGACCTGGGAGAACGCTGGGTGGTAGGAAATTTGTGTCAGCCCGGTAATGCCACAACTTACCACACAAAATGTGTGAAAAAGGGATTTTTCAGCAAAATGTCAGGTTTGCAGGGGGTTCTGGGTAAGAAAACGTTGGGGGATCCACGCAAGCCATACCTCCCTGGAATCCCCCGGTGTCTACTTTTCAGAAATGTGTGGGTTTGGTAGGTTTCCCTAGGTGGCCGCCGAGCCCGGGCCAAAACGTCATGGGACCCCCTTGCAAAACCAGGTCGTTTTGTGATAGGCCATTTTGAGGTCGCCTCAATATGTTGTGGGCCCTTGCCTGTCGCGGGTACTTGGGCCTCCCACCCGAGTGAGGCACCATTTTTATCGGGAGACCTGGGAACGCTGGGTGGTAGGAAATTTGTGTCAGCCCGGTGATGCCACAACTTTACCACAAAAATTTGTGAAAAAAGGGATTTTTTCAGCAAAATGTCAGGTTTGCAGGGGATTCTGGGTAAGAAAACGTTGGGGATCCACGCAAGCCATACCTCCCTGGAATCCCCAGGTGTCTACTTTTCAGAAATGTGTGGGTTTGGTAGGTTTCCCTAGGTGGCCGCCGAACCCGGGCCAAAACGTCATGGGACCCCCTTGCAAAACCAGGTCGTTTTGTGATAGGCCATTTTGAGGTCGCCTCAATACGTTGTGGGCCCTTGCCTGTCGCGGGTACTTGGGCCTCCCACCCGAGTGAGGCACCATTTTTATCGGGAGACCTGGGGGGACGCTGGGTGGTAGGAAATTTAAGTCAGCCCCGTGATGCCACAACTTTACCACACAAAAATGTGTGAAAAAAGTGATTTTTTCAGCAAAATGTCAGGTTTGCAGGGGATTCTGGGTAAGAAAACGTTGGGGGATCCACACAAGCCATACCTCCCTGGAATCCCCCGGGTGTCTACTTTTCAGAAATGTGTGGGTTTGGTAGGTTTCCCTAGGTGGCCGCCGAGCACCGGGCCAAAAACCCAGGTGACCCCCCTTGCAAAACCAGGTCATTTTGAGATAATGTGTTGTTTATTTCTGCAGCGTGAACATTTTGGCACAATATTGCAAGGAAGAGGGGCGCTAGGTGGCGCACGACTAAGATGGCCGCACATCAATGAGGCTCCAGCTCAGCCGAGCAGGGAAACATACAACAAACCCATCCTGAATCGTTAATGGGTTTCACTGACACCACCACGCGAAACCGGAACCACGGCTGAAGCCGTGGATGCCAAAAACCGGATGATCTGACCGAGCCTTGCCCCGCACCCTTAGATACGGACGATATCACTGGAAACATCCGAGGCCGCAAAGGCGCGTAACCTGCGAGGCCAGAGAGTGGACGGCGGCGCGGTGTGTGGAGTGCTACTCCCCCCCCTCTGGATTGACCGCTGAAGAGGATGCACATGTGAGTGGTGAGGAGGGAGGACACACGCACTGTGTCCGAGCTGCCTGCGCCGCCTGCGGGGTATTGCGTGAAGCCGTGCCGGCCTGGGACGCCCGACATCACGGAGCGGGCTGGTGCTGGTAGGTGGTTCTGAGGGAAGCGGAGCGCAGATAACAGCCATCCGTGACTGGGGGAGCTCGAGACGGCGTGCTTCCGGACGCGCCGACCCTGCCTGGTCCACCATAGCCCATCTGCTGTCTGAGATTGCCGTCTCGCTGTTGCTGCCGGGGGTGGCGGCCGCCATCTTAGACCATCGCGACGGCACCGCTGTGGAGGGGCCCTGCGAACGGATCGCGGCGGGGAGCTGCGCGCCACCTCTACTGCTCAAGTGGTGCTTGCACTGAGCTGGGACACCGGCGATCACCTTGCGGTAGTGGAGGGGGCGGCTGTGGAGGGCTGCGGGGAGCAGTAGACACCATCATCTAGTTCCTCCCGTACTGGCTTGCACCCCCCCCCCTGCCTGCTGTGGTCTCGGCGCCCTCCCCTCCCGGTCATGGTCACCACTACCCATACTGCTGCAGTGCATCTCCTAACCCGGAAGCCCGAACCGGCTGGTGCGCACGGATAGCCCGGAGGGGCCGCCTCGCAGCGAGGTGCAGCGAGGGCACCACCGGAGACTGCAGATCTCTACGATGGGGCGCACGGACACAAAACAGTCCAAAATTCCATTCAAAGCGCGCAAGACCCCCAGATCGCAGTCGCTCGAGAATGCGTATTCCGATGCAGCAGGCACATCTGGGGAAGACTGGAAGGCTCTCCTGTTGAGCATGAAGCAAAGCCTCACCTCTATAGACGCCAAGATGGACACTATGAATATGAGAATGGAAGCTGTGGTCAACAAGTTGGACCAACATGACCAACGCTTGAAAGAGGCCGAAACTAGAGTCTCGGAGCTAGAGGACGGCGCCACAACCAACAAGGAGCAGATCACACAAATGAATAAACTGCTTAAGGTAATCGCGGATAAAAACGAGGATTTGGAGGCCCGCTCTAGAAGAAATAACGTCCGCATACTTGGCCTGGCGGAAACTACCAACGTGGGGCGCATGGAGGACTTCATCGAAAGCTTGGTGGTGAGCCTATTCGGCCGGGATTCTTTTCGGCGCACCTCACGGTGGAGCGGGCGCACAGGTCCCTGGCGGCCCGCCCGCCCCCGGGGGCACCACCGAGACCAGTTATTGCCCGCTTCTTAAACTACCGCGACAGGCACGCGGTCCTACGAATGGCCCGTGAAAAGAAGCAGGTCCACTACGAGAATACTACACTAGCGTTCTTCCCGGACTTCACGCAGTCAGTACAGGATGCTAGGCGTAAGTTCACAGCTGTAAAGAAAAAACTTCAACTACAAGAAATCCCTTACGCCATGCTATACCCGGCGAAATTGAAGATCACCCATCATGGGAAACAGCACTACTTTCTGAATCCGCAGCAGGCTGAAGAATACCTTAAAAGTCACCGCCGGGCGGCATCCACGGAGTCGGGGGCGAATGGTCGATCTAAATCCCACTCTCCTCTATCGGAGCCAGGCTGAGCTGTGTATGGAACATTGATTTTTCTGGAGCGCTCATAGCTTCGGAACTGTTGACGAACTGACTATAGCTGGTGATGTACTCATAATTTTTCTGCTTATTTTTTTTGTGATAGCTATCCTGCTCGGCAACTCACCCCCCGTCCCGCCGAAGCTGCACGCCTTACAGTGGTGTAGCAGGTGGGTGCGAGCAAGGAGGGGAGTGAGCAAGTCGTGGGCCCCTAGCGTGTTCCCCAAGAGGGCGTACCCCTGAATTTACTTTACGGATAGTAAAGTGGTTAGTTACTTTTGATGTTTATTTGGGTGGGGATAACTCATGTGCCCGGCAAGTTGGGGAAGCCGGGGTGGTAGGAGGGGGGAATGTTCATGTTCGCAAGGTCTCGATCCACCCAATCGCCGAAGGTTTTCACGATCTGGTTAAATATGATTCCTCATAACAGCAACAATGGCAGACAGCGCGTGAAATTTAAATAATCTCAGGATCGCGTCGTAGAATGTGCGGGGGCTCAACAACCCCAGAAAGAAAAGGCAAATACTTGGGTATTTAGACAGGCATCACATCACAGTCGCAATGCTACAGGAAACGCACCAAAACACTGGAACCGTCCCCCTATTTGCCTCGAGATGGGCCTCGCATCGCTGCTTCGCCTCTTACTCTAGTTATGCCCGAGGAGTAGCTATCTTGATCAAAAGAGGAGTGCCGTTCGTGCCCTTTGGCACGGTAGCGGATGTGGGAGGTAGATTCTGCCTGCTCTGGGGAGGCTACATTCGTCTGATGTAATGTTCGCAAATTACTATGGCCCCAATACTGATGACCCTCGGGCTCTCCTCCAGCTCTGGAGTAAAATCCAGGAGATTGGTACCACCTATGTCATATGTGGGGGGGATTTTAATACTGCACTACAGCCCAGAATGGATAGGTCCCGTGCAACCCCGGCCCATTACACAAACACACAAAGAACCTTGCAGGACATAGTAGCAGACAATCGACTACTGGATTCCTGGAGGTACAAACACCCAATGGTACTGGAGGGTACACACTATTCTACAATTCACTCATCTTGGGCCAGGTTGGACTACATGTTCATTTCGATAGGAATGGCGCACTGGCTGAGCCATGCGTCCCATCTGGCCCGCACGTATTCCGACCACTCCCCAGTTGTGGTGGAGCTACATCCCCCCATACGACACTCTCCATATAGCAATTGGCGCCTTAACCCCTTACACTTGCAGGACACAGTATTCAGGGCTGAATTGGAGCAAGAAATACAGGATTTTTTTGCGCGTAATATCTCATCAGTTCCCAGTGTCATCACGGTCTGGGAGACGTTCAAGGTCACGGCCCGAGGCTGGTGCATAGCTAAGGGAGGGGGAATCCTGAAAGCGCTGCGTAACGACCTCACCAAATTGGAGATGGAACTCAAAAAAATAGAGAAGGATATCAGTACCAGCTCAGATAACCTTACATTCAAAGTCACCATGCGCAATAAGCTTACCGAATATGGGAAAATTGCGGACAGGGAGTGTAACTTTCGGGGGAAATCTCATAAGGCGAGAATATATGGTGAGGGAGACCGGCCAGGAAGGGCACTAGCAGGTGCGTCCAGACCCCCCAGGTTCTCCAACTATGTCACAGAGATACAAGATGCGCAGGGTGTCACGCACAGAAACCTTTCTGATCAATTAAAAACATTTAGAGACTTCTACAGAGCTCTGTACTCTTCCCAGAGAGGCGTCCCGCTTGACTTGTCGAGCTACCTCGACGATACGGCGCTGGCATGGCTGGGAGACACCCAGCGGGGATTTCTAAGTCTGGAATTAGAGCTCGACAAAATCACAGAGGCCATTATGAGTATGCAATCCGGGCGGGCCCCGGGTTCTGACGGCCTACCCATAGAGTTCTACAAAACTTTTGCCCCGATTCTGGCTCCTATCCTGAAGGAAGTGTACAATGAGGCACTGGAGGTGGGCTGCTTGCCTGATACTATGCGTGAGGCCCTTATAACCTCGCTTTTGAAACCTGGGAAGTCCCCCCTCCAATGTGACTCGTATCGGCCTCTGTCCCTTTTGAACTGCGACACTAAAATTCTTGCTAAAGTACTGGCGACCAGACTCAATCTACTGATGCACCGACTGGTGCTTCCGGATCAGGCGGGGTTCATCCCTGGTAGAGCCACATCACATAATCTAAGAACCCTTGCTGCAGTCCTACAGGACATTGATCCGAACTGCTCAGCGGTGGCGGTGTTCCTGGACGCCACTAAGGCATTCGATTCCCTGGAGTGGGACTACCTGCTGGGTGTCCTGAGCCGCATGGGAATGCCCGCTCCTTTTCTCCAGTGGGTGCAACAGCTTTATAGTCAGCCGGTGGCATCGGTGCTTCTAAATGGAGCCCGGTCCCCCCCTTTAACATCGCCAGAGGCACGCGGCAGGGCTGCCCCCTATCCCCCATCCTCTTTGCCCTAGCCATAGAACCCCTAGCCGCAAAGCTCCGACAACACCATAATGATAAAGCGCTGATCTACCCTAATAGGCAGTTGCTACTCTCTCTCTATGCAGACGATATGACGTTGTATGTAAAAAAAAACAGGACAATCTCAATCCAATATTGCGGGAGATAACTAAATTCGGTGTCATATCTGGGGTACATATAAACTGGTCAAAATCTGCGGTTTTCCCTCTGACAGATAATACCCGCAGCACCTACTGGACTATCCTCTAACGTGGGAAACTGAGGAACTAAAATACTTGGGCATCCACATTACTAGAGACAGAGACGCATTAATGAGAATTAACTATGGCACAGCCATGGACAAAATAACAGATACTATCACTAAGTGGCTACGACTTCCCCTCTCTATGGCAGGGAGAATCTCCTTAATCAAGATGGTAATTCTGCCAAAACTTTTGTACCTTTTCATTAACATACCATACCACCCCGGAAGCTTCTTCTTCAAGACACTTAGATCTCAACTCATTAGGCTCATATGGGGAGGGAAACAGGCACGACTTAATTTAAACACGTTAATGCTCCCATACCACCAGGGAGGATATGATGTCCCAAATTTTGAATTTTACTATTACTGTGCACAGGCCCATTTTGCAACATACTGGTTTCACCCACCACCTTTCATGCCTCATCTGGCAATCGAGGAGGGCTACATGGCTCCGACACCCACCTCCGGTTTCCTATTCACAACAGTGAGGGAACGCGGACGAGACCCGTCCACAGTTGACTGCACAATACTAGCATGGCACCGGATAGCGCGCAAATTGGAGAGCCCTATGCTTTACTCCCCTAAAATGCCCTTGATACGGAACCCTTTGTTGCAAGTCACGTGCGAAGGGATATGCCGAAAGATGCTAGGAAACCTCAAGTACCACACCTGGGGAGACCTGTATGTCGAGGGGCATTTTCGCACCCAGCCACAGTTCTTCGGAACACACCCCCCAACGATAATGGACATATTCATGTACACTCGCCTTAGGCAGAGTCTAAAGGCCGTAACCCTTCCTTTCCGGAAGAACCGAACACACTAGCGCCGTTACACGCTTTCCTTCAGACAGCGCCCCCTGTACATGCTGTATCCCTCCTATATAGGCACACTCAAAGCGCACCACCAACTCACCCTATCCGTGCCCGTAACGAGTGGGACCGGGATCTGGATGTCCCTCTGACGGATGACGAATGGGAACTTAGCTGCTCACAAACAAAGTCCATCACTAGCAATAGCAGACTACGCCTTATACATTTTAAATTCCTGCACCGGATATATCACACCCGGCTAAACTTCACAGATTCCGGCTAAGAGATAATGATAAATGCGAGAGGTGTGGCCGGGAGGAGCGGACTTCATCCACCTGGCGTGGAGCTGCCCTGGGGTGGCGGAATTTTGGGAACAGACGTTTGCTGGTCTCTCGGACATGCTAGGTGTACAGATGGTGTCCAGTCCTCTTGTGGCCCTCTTGGGGCTGATTCAGGGTGTCAACACACAACAAAAAAAGTTCCTAGCAATGGGGTTGCTATTAGCAAAAAGACAAGTTGCATGCCGATGGGGGAGAGGCCGTGCCCCCAAGTTTAAGGACTGGGTCCACACGATGTCCACCTGGCAAGAAAATATGCATCACTATGCAGACTTACTTCCCATCAAATAACGCCCGAAGGATATTTGGGGCCCACTGACCGCCTACCTATTAGCACGGGAGGCGGAGCGCGAGTCAGATGAGAGTGAAGGTGCTGTGGGGGGGAACGTTGGGACTGAGCCCGCGGCTCGGGTCACACCCACACAGGGGGGGTCACCGGGGGCGCGGCCTCGCCCGGGGTCGCAGCCGTGTGTATAGGCTCAGTGGATTGATGAAAGCGCGACACTCCGCATGGTTGTCTGGCGCGAGCGCAGTGACAACGAGAAAACAGCCTCTGCACCACTGGGATATGTAAATACCCGGAGATCTCTTACTATTGTATACGCCACTGCACTTTCCTGTCCGTATGTTGTATGAATATACTGTACCGATCGCTTAGGGATTGTAATCACCGGAGGATTGACCTGCACTTTTGTTTGGGGGTAGAATAGACTATGTTACACTGTTACTGAAATGGGAAGGTGCTGCTAATATGCTTTATTAAATGTTATTTAATATGCAACTTTCTATTACACTGATGTACTGTACAATCCTTCAATAAAGGTTTTTGAAAATCAAAAAAAAAAAAAAAACTTTAGATATGTGAGAGGTTTAATGATATATCTGGGAACAGGTAAAATATTAAGAGTGAGAACAACATATTTGAGTTTTTGGGAAAAGTGTATGTTCCATTTAGTGTGACAAAATGACTCTAAGAATACAACTTTTAGAACAGGAAGCGAGTTAAATTTCATGCACTCCTTTAGAGTTGTATGACCGAAACAGCATTAGAATAATGTTTGTGAGCTAGCTTTAGGAACATCAAGAAAACCCACAACCACCAGCACAACCAAATTTGCATGCACACTCTCCCACCACTGCTGCCACAGCATCAGGGACAACCCACCTTCCCATACATCATTCTGCATTCCACAAAGGCACTAAAATGCTCCAAATCAATTTCCAGGCATGCACGTTTACATTTTCCAAAATGGCGTCTTAGGTGGCAGGAAGAAGGGAGGTCGGTTGGAGAGAGGACAAAGGCGAGGCTCAAACTTAAAAAAAAGAGTAAAGCAAAACCTTGGAATAAAGAAGGGGAGTGGAGAAGGGCAAGTGGAGGGGCTGATGATGCACACGGATTCAATGAGGACAGCAAGACGTGGTGAGAAGAGAAAGCAAGACAAAGCAGGCAAAAGAGTGACAGCTTTCTCCTGGGACCAGCAGGCATCAGCTAGATGGGATGAAAGAGGACACTACCTCCTAGACAATGTTTGCCTTTGTAATTCCTGCACCAGCCAGCTGTGCACCTACACACTTCCCCAATTTTAATCAAGAAAGCCTGTTTTTGTTGTACGATAGCTGAGTCAATTATCTCACTCTAGAGCCCCGGCGCACTATGTCAGTGGCTAAAGAGGGATTAAGATACATATAATTAAGTATAACAGCGTTCTGCAGACCAGAAACAGCTTTCAGTTGTATATAGGGGAATCGCAAAGCTGAATTTTAATCCAAGAATACATTGAAGTTGACGATTATTACTTATGAGGTAGACACCAGATTGCTCTGTGCTATGGCCGACCCTTACGGTCATCTCCATGCATCTCATACCATCCAAAGGGACTCAGCAGGGGGCTTGTTGAAAATCAAGACCTTCGGAAACATAGAATGAGGAACTTGAAAACTCCAACATAAAATGTAGGAAAGGACAAGCACTCCTTTCCCTTCTCACCAGAGAAAAAACTAGTTACACATTTTACTCTTGGCCCTAGAGCCAAAGGTTAGAATTTCCCTGTCGATGGATTACTCGGGACCCTGATCAACTAATTCCTGGTGGTCTATAACAGGACTGCACTTCCCACCATGTTTTAGGACACACAAAACCTAGAGTGGCCTTGACTGAGCATGGTATGTAATGCTGCCACCCTGTACCCTCTTACGGTGACTTGCAGTTGGTCCCAGGAGAACTTTACTTAAGGCCACTTGCAATGCCAGGAGGAGGCAAAGCAGTGCTCAAGGAGGTGGCACAGAAAGACACCTCTCTGTGTGCCTCCTACTTCCAGTGCACTGTATAGACATCCTCCTTGCATGACAGCAGTGCTCCTGCACTTGCAAGGGATACATGCAATTGAAGAGAAACAATCACTCAACATTGTTTGATGTGTCGCAAGATGCATTCAGCCAGCTTCAATGAAGAAAAGTCAACGTGACTTATGAAATCTAGACCCATTGCCAAATTATGACCTGCTGTGAGCTGCAAGACTCTAAGAACCTCAGCTATCACCTTAAAACCTCTTATCATTTCACCACCTGGATTCCAAATTTGCGATTTCTCCTTGAATGCCCTTCTCAACATGTCCAATTAAATAATTTGTTTGTTTGAGATCATCATCATCCTGGGAACACCTGAAAGTAACACACAGTCCTATGTGGTCTGCATTGAGAATGCCATCAATAAGGATAATTCGTCTCCTGTGTGTGATGTCAGAGAAATATTACATCAATAAGGATCAATCAGGTCACTCCAAACTCTCCAGAAGCTCCATATGGCCAAACATCAATGCTTGAATTGTAAGTTTCAAATCGGTACCTAAGTCATACACTATTTGACTATAGTAGAGTTAGGGCATCCTGAGGACAGGTTTAGTGCACAATAAAAAAAAAAAGGCTGATATCATTATCGTTAATAGAGAGATGTTTACATCTGGGAGATCAACTCGCATATAGGTGACTCCAATAAAAAGCTGTGATAATCCAAAAGATGTCTGCAATAATAGTGCTCAGTCAAACGTGATATCCCCAGAAGGGGTCTTGCTCTAACTCACAAATGGTGGACCTAGGTCTGCTTGAACCTGAGACTCTCAAAGCCTGTGGTTGGGGATAATGAACTTTAACTTGAGAACCCTCTTATGGCTCACATGTGATTCCAGGCTAAGTCTGAAATCCTTTGAGAGCTCTACAAGTTCAAGAGCAACTTTATGTGTTGTTGGATGCTCTCAGTTTGGTATAATCCATGTAAGCAAAATGTGTAATTACAGCCAATGATTGTGATTATCATTTGTTTCAACCCCCTCATAGGTGTATTATGTGTTTGTACACTTGTCACGTTTTTTGCCTAATGTACCTTTATCATTTTTGATTTGTCCTCAGTAATTTGGGTTTATTTTCTTTGTATTATCATATTCATTCAAATTCAATAAAGATATTTTAAGGAAAAAAAACAAAAACAAAAAAAAACAATATTGCAAGGAAAATGTGACAGACATTTTGAGGTTTGCAGGACATTGTGGGTACCATAACTTGTTGGGATCCACAAGAGAGATATCACCATGTACTCCCATGGGTGTTTCGTTTACGACAATATCTACAGTTGGTAGGTTATTCTTAGACGGAATGTACACCTTGGCAGACAGACTAAAAAGACAAAGATTACTGCACAGCCATCTATTCCTCAAGCACACACACACACACACACATACTGGTTGGATTTGGCACGAGGGCAAGTGATGGTTCAGTATATACAATTTTATTAACAAGAGATTGCACAAAAATGAAATGCACTGTCAATAATTGAAAGGACAAAAAACTGAACCAGTGACTCGCAGCTCCTGAGCTGTAAAGCCACGTCAAGGCCCCAACCGCTTTACAGGCCATTCACACACCTTTCATACGTGATACACACAAGACCATTCACACCACCAGGCACGAAACAAACACATTACAACATTCACAAAAAGGGACAAGGTACACCCTGCTTGAGAAAGACAAAAAAAAAATATTACTGCACAGCCATCTAATCCTCAAGCACACACACATACTGGTTGGATTTGGCATGAGGGTGAGTGATGGTTCAGTATATACAATTGTATTAACAAGTGATTTCACAAAAATGAAATGCACTGTTAATAATTGAAAGGACGAGAAACTGAACCATTGACTCACAGCTCGTGAGCTGTAAAGCCATGACAAGGCACCAACCTCTTTACAGGCCATTCATACACCTTTCATACGTGTGACACATACAAAACCATTCACACCACCAGCCGCGGGCCCATCACATTACAACACTCACACCAGCAGACAGCGCCATTCAAGGGCCCATCACTTTCACACGCCCACATTCCTAACACAGCAACCACACAAGCTGATGGATTGCGTGGAGTGTCGCTCGGCTTGCAGTGTGTGTAGTGACCAGCAGCAAGTCACTACTCACACACCGCCAGCCGAGCGCCAGTCCACGCACACCGCCAGCTAAGCGCCACTCCACGCCACCGCCAGCCAAGCGCCACTCCACGCACACCGCCAGCCAAGCGCCACTCCACGCACACTGCCAGCCAAGCGCCACTCCACACACACCGCCAGCCAAGCGCCACTCCATGCACACCGCCAGCCTAGCGCCACTCCATGCACACCGCCAGCCTAGCGCCACTACACGCACACCGCCAGCCAAGCGCCACTCCACGCACACCGCCAGCCAAGAGCCACTCCACACACACCGCCAGCCAAGCGCCACTCCACGCACACCGCCAGCCAAGCGCCACTCCACGCACACCGCCAGCCAAGCACCAGCCTACACACACCACCATCACATTTAGGATTTTTTTATACAAAAAGAAAACACAAACAAATTGCAAATAGATACAAATCTACTAACACAAAATCAGAAACTAAATACATTGCACTAATGCCAACCTTGAAACAGAACAACAATTCTTAAACATTACAGACCAGGCAGTTCACTTTACCACTCATGGTTGCTCCCAATAATTCTTTTGCGTGTGGTACGCTCTATAACAAGCAGGCACACACAGCCCAGGGTTAGAAGGACACTCAGGGCAGTACATACGAGTCTCCTTCCGCGTACCTCTTCGCCAACAGACTCTACATCTCCTAGTGGGAAAGTCTTTTGAGGGTGTAGGAGGAATGTGATCAGGAAAGTGGCGATCTTTCAATCGAGCCACATCCTCCACCACTCCAACTCTAGGAACACTTGCCTGTTCCACAACAACAAGGCTGCCTATGACAGACTGCTGAAACTGAACAAAAGTCAACTTTGACGCAGGAGAACACTCCTTGAACACAACAAAAGCATTGAAAGTTGCTAAATTGAAGAGATGGATGGCCAACTTCTTATACCAAATGTAAGCCTTACGAATAGCAGTGTAAGGTTCCAACCTCTGATCTACTCTATCAACACCACCCATGTGCTTATTGTAGTCTAAAATGCACATAGGTTTGCGCACTTCAGCAATCTGACCCCAAACAGCCACAGGTGAAGTACTCTCATCATGGATGGTAGTCAGCATGTACACATCCCTCCTGACAACAAATTTCACAGCTAGTAGTTCATCACTACGCAAGGAACTGCACTGTCCCCTCTAAAGTTTTTTGCAAACAAGCTCTTTTGGATAACCTTTACGGTTAGAGCGTATTGTGCCACAAGCAAAAGTGTCCACTTTGAACAATTTTTTAAACAATTGCACAGCAGTGTAGAAGTTATCAAGGTACAAATGGTGGCCTCTGTTAAACAGTCCTCTAGCAAGATCCCACACAATTTTCTCTGAAACTCCAAAAGTGGACGGACAACCAGGGGGGTCAATAGTGGAATCCCTACCAGTGTACACACGCAAATTAAAAACATATCCTGTCCTACTCTCAGACAACATATACAGCTTAATTCCATAGCGTGCCCTCTTGCTAGGAATGTACTGCCTAAAACCAAACGGCCCTTGAACAGGACCAAAGACTCATCAATAGATATTTCTTTCCCTGGAGTATAGATCTCTGAAAATCGATCTACAAAGTGATCAAGAACAGGCCGAATCTTAAAAAGACGGTCACATTCAGGGTGATCTCGTGGCAACGCCAAACCATTATCAACAAAATGCAGCATCCGAAGCAAAAGTAAATACCGATCACAAGTCATAACTGCAGGAAATATGGCCGTTGCCATCAAGGGACTGGTAGACCAATATGAACCCATGGACGGCTTCCTTATCAAACCCATCAAAAAAGTCAAACCCAAAAACTTCTTCATCTCTTCCAGATTTGTGGGACTCCACCGGGTAGCTCTAGAATGGGGCATAAGTCTGGCACTGTTGTCCCTCAAAAACTGTTCAGCATACAAATTAGTCTGCTCAACAATCTCACCCAAAAATACATCATCCATAAACAACTGAAAATACTGTATAGGCAAATAATGTTCACAATCCACTCTACACCCTGCATAACCACTAAAGGCAGGCAACACCGGCTGCACCATGTTTGGATCAACCCAGAGTCCAGCACTTCCAGTAGGAAGCCTAGCAGCCCCAGGCTGCAATCCAGATGCCTCTTGCACCATCGGCACAGTAGTATCCTCCTCTAAAACAGGCACTTCATCTGCACTGAGAGTATCTTCATCATCCGATGATTCCATGTGGAGAGAAAACTCACTGCCTGAATCTTCCCCTCCCTCCTCTCCCTCAGACGCACTGTCAGTCTCATAATCCTGCTCAGAGGAAGATTCAAGAAGCAAACCAACCACCTGCTGAGCAGTCATTCTACGGCTAGCCATAATGCTTACTAATAAAGGTTACTTGTCAAACAATTCAACAACAACAAACCCTTTGTAATAAAAAGAAATAAACAAAATGTAGCTTTATCACAAAGACCTATATACTCCAACACTATACCACTCACGTGACAGAAGCAGCTAGACTCACCACCACCTACTCTGCACAGACACAGTAAGGATCAACAATATCCCACTAAAAAGAAGAAAAAAAAAATTACACATAAGACAATGCAAAACATCGCAAAGAATTTCATGCTCTGAACACTAACAAATATGCTGCCATTATGACACCACTTACAAAAAAATTCATTCATGCATGACAATAATACTCATTTGGAGTACACACAACAAAAATATTTTTCTTACCAAATAAATGCAATTACGCAAAACTGCAGAACAACCACTGCCGAAACCGCAAACAGGAATCAAAAGCTTTACACTAGAATAAAAAGGAGAAAAAAAACATTACAATCACATATGCAAATAATGCACCAGTCCACACACAATCCACCAGCCAAGCTAAGGGGTAGGTGGGCCAAGGAGTATAAATAAAATATTCACCCCCGTAAAAGGGAGCAACCCTTGCCCTTTTGGCCACTCCCCAACACAAAAATTAAAAAACCCTGGTGTCTAGTGGCTTCTGCCCTCCTTGGGGGCAGATGGGCCTAAAAACATACTGCTATTCTGCCACCCAAGGGGTCACTCTCCACAAATAAATGCCTGGTGGACTAGTGGGAAGATACCTTTATCTTCCGCACACGATCTCTCACTACTCAACTCTACTCTCAATTCTATTCACAACTGGATGTTAGCTCACCAACTCATTCTGAATCCCACCAAAACTGAATTCCTCCTCCTCTCTACCTCTCTCTCACCTCCTCCTGTTCAATCTTGGATGGATCAGCTGAACCTACTCAACAACAAACCCATCATTGTCGACAGCGCTAAATCCCTAGGTGTCATTCTTGACAAAAGACTCAACCTAATCTCCCACATCAACTCTATTGCTAAGAACGCACGTTACCAGTTGCGCCTTCTATGGGGGATCCATCGGTTCTTCCCGGAGAAAGACTTAAAAACCTTGGTACAATCTCTGGTTCTCTCAAGACTGGATTATTGCAATTCTCTTCTGACGGGCCTACCCAAATCCCACCTCTCCCCTCTCAAATCCATCCTCCATTCAGCAGCTCGCTTCATTTCAGGGTCTAAACCAGAAGTCTTCAAACTGTGGGGCCCGACCCCCAGGGGGGTCGTGGAGTGAAAGAAAGGGGGTCGCACATTCCCAGTCACACTTCTGCCCTATGTTCCCCCTAAGCTGCGTGCCCGCGCATACTGTGATTTCTCCCCGCGCAGAGGCTCATTCGATGCGCGCATTACAAAGGGCATTCAGTATTGGGAGAAGAGGTATTTACGAGGTGTGAAGAGGGATAGAGCTGAAACAAACTGCCTGCCAGGGACGCCAAAGGCATTCTGTCTCCTACTGTGAAGCACTTTTGAAACGGGACCCATTCCCTCCCCATGCAGCCACTGAGACTGGATTTTCCACTTTTGGAAGTATTTCACTGGATTGGGCCAAAGAATGGCTGTTTTAACTACAGAACTTAATCTCCCACAAGGCATCACTTAAAAGTAATGCATATTACTCTTGCAATGTGCATTCTTTGAACTATGTTGCTTATATGCGTTTTTAAAGGGCCACAATTGAGCACTCCAAGGCGGAAGCTGAAGACAGTGCGAGTTTCTCACAGGGCCTGTCAGTGGGACATAAAAGTGTTCAAAATACATGGTCATACAATCCTTGGCCTCTTTGCAGAGCGCACAGAGCAATACTCTAGTCACAATTGTGATTCTGTGCAAATGGTTTTCTAAAGGAGGTTCACAGTTGTCAAAATATTGACAAGGTGAAAGAAAAGAAAATTCGGTGCTTACACGTGAGTGCATGTGTTGTGTGTTTGGGGGGTGAATTGAAAGGGATGCAAGAAAGTGCATTCAAGAGAGAGTGACAAGAGGGTGCTGAATAGGACAAAGATGAGGTGTTAGATATGCAGATTTGGCATTAAAATGGGCTTAAATGTCTAACATAGTGAACACAAGGGGTGTGATTGAGACACTGAAGATCACTACCCCTTTCACAGCCGCAGTTAAATTTAATTAACAGTCTCACAATTTCCAAACTGAAAATTTTTCAATAAAAATTATTTACAACAAAATTATTGTTGCTATTAATTTACCTTAAACAGCTAACAACCATTGACAAAGCCAATAGTCCTGGCTGGTTTTAGGTGTATGTCTGTTGTTATGATATGTATGAATAGAAGCAATAACAGAATGCATACAGAGGAACCAAAATACTGGTCGAATAACATACTATGAAAACCACAGAAATTTAGATTACGTGTTTAAGTCACTCCCTTTATTATACAGGCCACACTCCTTTTTAAAGACTCTCACTTTTAGATCCCACTTAATACAGTGCTTCACCAGTGTTATTCCCCAGGGCTGTATGTTTCCCCCTCCTCATCATGCTCTTCTCTGATGCTGTCTGCTGAACCCTGCTCTCCTCCAGTACCCCATTGCTTGTTCCTGACAGTGTTCTGTTCCAGTGCTCTCCTCTGCCACCTCCTCATTGTGCTCTCCTCCAGTACTTACTGCTAACCCCTTCTTTGTGCTCTCCTTCAGTTCTCCTTGCTCCTTTTTCTTGATCTTTTTAGGTGCTCTCTCCTGGAGCATGCTTTCTTATCTACATGCCATGATAGAGACGTGCCTTTTAATTTCAAGCGGATGGAAAGATAATCTGTCTCTTGGTGCATGCTTCTGTGAAGAGATGTAGGGAAGCCAGGTTATTTTCACCACAGGCATCCTTATCTGTTTCGCAGAATGTCCAGGTATGACAGGGCCAACCCTTAATTTTCTGCATGTAGGCTTTTTCATTATTTATCTCTCAAACTAACCACAAATGATCTTCATCACACCTTCATTTTATCACCATTGCAGGATTGCATGGGAGATTTTGCGTCTAAATTATGTTTCCTTTGTGATCGGCACATTCGCATGGTTCTAATCCGTGACTACATTTCCTGGTGTTTCCTATTTCTGTTCCTAAATAAGAAAGATTATGTAATCACTGAAAAACAATACTCCTGGAACAATAAGCATCCTCCTGTTTTTGAACAACTGAAGAATTTTCTGTTCCGGATCCTAGAGTTTCTTTTATCTTTTTCTGGCTTAAGCTTAAGACAAGAATTTAGTTTACCTTTCATCAATATACCGTGTTCTACCACAGTTCCGAATTTTTAATACTGATCGACAACTATGTTGAGTGCAGAATATAAATAACTATGTTGTCATGGTAAGTATATATATTAATGTTTAGATTTACTATTCTTGGGTCCACCCTATTTAGGGGACGCCTGCTACTCCCAGCCAGGGCAGGTGAGCTTCTAATGTGGCAACACGTATTCCTGCGGAGTGGAAGGCCCTTCACAAAGGTTGACTAGACATCTTTCTGTTGTTTATTGCTGTATTTTCGTTATAAACTGATACTGATGAGGTGAAATCTTTCCTCGGTGTTAGTGTGTAAAAAATGTCAAAATAATGAAGCAATACTATCCCAAAATATGCGGCCTCACATAGCATTATTTATATTTACTTACCATATAATTTAGTAGAGCCTGTCGCATAATTTGGTCCTCACCTACTTCATAATTCCAGTAGCTATGCCTATAGGTTTAGAATTTTTTGTCAGGAGGGGGTCCTTACGACAGAAAATTTTGACTTGAGGGTCTCGGCATCCAAAAGTTTGAAGACCTCTGGTCTAAACGAAGCGACCACGTCACTCCTATCCTGTCCTCTCTTCGATGGCTTCCGATCGAGGCAAGATCTATTTACAAAACTGCCTGCATCACACACAAAGCCTTACACACGTCCTCCCCTCGTTACCTGGCGAATAAATTGAAATTGTCCGGTGGCTCTCGCCCTTCTCGCAATGCGGAAAAGCTTCTGCTTGAACCCCCCCCCCCGTCTTCAAAAGGGAAAGATCGATGGCGCAATCCTTCCCAGGCAATGCGGTGAGAATCTGGAACTCGCTTCCCCCATTGCTCCGTGCCACCTCCTCTACCCGGATCTTCAAAGCTGACCTCAAATCTCTTCTCTTCCAAAGACACTTTCAGAACTAATACTTTCACTCTCAGCCCCCTCTAGGAAGTTCGCTCTTCATTGTAAATTTGTACTTTTTCCTGTACATTCCTCACCCTTGCGTGCTGTGCTGGATTTGTGTACCCTCATTTTAAGTCTCCTGTTTAATTCACGCCCTCTCTACTCCCTCAAGGAAGTTCTTCCACTATAGGAAATTCTGTACTCCATGCCTATAGAAGTGCCTTCCCAGTGTGTTCTGAGTGACTGCCACTTATTGCAGTATTATACCTCTATTTGTATTTTGTATCTCATGTATCATGCACAATTGTCACTTTTTCCTCATGTAATGTAACGCTTGCTTTTGTATTATGCTCACTTGTAACATTCTCCTCATGTAATGTTACTGTTCCTATTGTGAAGCGCTCTGACAGCTTCGGGTAAAGCCCGCGCTATATAAAAAAACTGCCCCCCCAGGGGGCAGAGCACCAAAAACATATGGCCTCCAAAGGGGAGCGACCCTTGCCCAAGGGGCCGCTCCCCAAAACAGTATTTTCATTTTTTTTTAAATTTCCTGTTGTCTAGTGGGCATTCCTGCTGCACGATCGCATGATCGTGCAGCAGGAATGCACACAGAGGCATCGAGGGAAAGGAAAGGGTTTTCCTTTCCCTCGATGCCTCTTCTGTTTGAAATCCCCCTCCCCGGAGCCAAAACTAACCTTATTCCCCGACGCGCTGGAAGCAAATGGCTTCCAGCGCGTCGGAGAACAAAGGAAACTCCCAATGACGTCAGCGCGCCTCGCGCGCTGGCGTCATTGAGGGAGGCGGGGGAGGCAGGGGAAGCCCTTCCCCTGCCTTCCCACAAAAAAACCCGACGATCGGATTCCCACGGGGGGAGCGCCAGCGCTTCCCCCGTGGGTGGTCTTATGACGAGCTGGACTCATCATAAGCACACGACCACTGTGTGCCATGACGAGTCCAGCTCGTCATAAGCATTGAAGGGGTTAAACAAAACACAGCATGGCTGATGAAGCACAGCACACCAAAGATTGTCACCACACACATGGAACCCAAATCCTGTAAGAACAGAAGCATGCCCTGGCTCGGGCTGTCTGATGTAGAGGACAATGGTGGGGCTGCAAGGGGTTCTGTTACTGTCTTGGCTTGTATTTCTTAGCGCTCCTAAGTTCCTTAGTAGTTGAATCCTCAATTTCTTGTAGAAATCTTCATCAGTTGCTTCAGATTACACGCATGGCTATGTCTCCAAATCGTCGCCAAAAATGTTGTAATGAAGATCGTAGTGTACTTTAAGATGATTTATTCAGATTTAGTTGCAGGTTGGTAAATCCACATAGAGCAGCCCCACCAGGAGCAGCCTGCGTGCTGCTGCTCAGCCCATACTCCAACTGTCACACCTCACAGGCACCCCAAACATTGCAATCATCATCACCACACCAACATTCCACACAGAACACACACTGGCTGAGCAACCAGGACCCAATGTAACAGGGGAGACGCATGAATACATAAGCAAGATATAGCACAAAGCTCTTCACAAAGTGTGTCAGCTACTACAAAAGGCAGGACTAACACTCAATGCAGAGAAATGCGAATTCCACAAAACCAAACTAAAGTTTTTTGGACACATATTTTCAGAGGAAGGTATGACCCCAGATGCGGAAAAGGTGAAAGATCTCACCAACACCAGCCCTCAGAATGCTAGTTTACTTCTTGGGCATGGAGAGCTACTGCGCCAGGTACGTCAGAGACTATGCCACCATTAGTACACCATTGCAAAATCTCACAAGACAGAAAGTGGACTTTCAACAGTCCCCTGAATGTGAGCAGAGCTTCCAAATTATCAAATTGGCCACTGAAAAAATGTCTGTCACGGCATATTTTGAATCCAAACTACACACAAAAGTGACTGTAGATGCTAGACTGGTAGGACTGGGGGCCATATTGGCGCAGCACACAGGACACTCAGACGCCCGGTGACACATTGTGGCATACGCTAGTAGAAGCCTGTCAGACACAGAGATGGCATACTCCCAGCTGGAAAAGGAAAGTCTAGCGGTTGTCTGGGCATGTGAACATTTTCACCTTTTCCTCTATGGAAATCGGTTGACCCCAGTCATGGATCCCCAAGCTCTCTTAACAATCTTCGGCAATCCCAAGGTGAAAATACCTCCATGGATTGAACAGTGGGGGATACTACTGCACTGGTACGATTAAAACATTGTCCATAAACCCAGTAAAGAACAAAACCCAGCTGACAATTTTTCACGACATCCGCTACAATCGACCTGAACTAGCCCCTTAATGGCTGAGGAATATCTCCACTTCATCATACATGCCAGTCTCCCCCTGCACTATCAATCACATAAATTGCAGCGGCCATGCAGGAAGACACTACCCTGACAAGGGTCAAATGCCTCATTGACACGCAAATGTGGAATCATAGCAAACAAGATAAAGATGAGGCAGAGGAAATAAGGGCATTCTGCAACATACAGGAAGATCTAGCGGTGACCGAAGAAGGAATTATATTGAGAGGTTCCCACTCAGTAATACCCAAGAGTCTACAGAAACAGGCAATTGAGCTGGCGCAATAAGGGAACCAAGGAATCTTAGCCACCAAACGGACGCTGCGCAAGAGACTCTGGTGTCCAAAACTTGAGGACAAAGTAGAAAAAGAGCTGAAAGCATGTCACATGTGCCTATCCTCGACAACCAAACAACATCCTCTAATAATGTCAGACCTACCTGAGAATGTGTGGGAGCATATAGCTGTTGGTTATTTTGATCCCCTTGCTACTGGCAAATATCTTTTAGTACTGATTGATGAACATTCCTGTTTTCCTTTTGTCCACATGCTGTCCTCCATCGGGGCTAAGAAATCAATCCGTGCACTAGAATATATTTTTGCAGTGTGGGGCTCCCTAAAACACTGAAATCAGACACTGGCCCACCGTTCACTAGCAAAGAATTCAAAAATCTTCTAAAGCACTTAGACATCAAACACATTCGGATCACCCCATTGTGGCCCCAAGCCAATTGAGTCATTGAACGCTTCATGGGCACCCTGAAAAGAACTGTTGAGAGGGTCACAGCTGAAGGACTGACGATTGACCAGGCCCTGTGCCAAGTCCTGCGTGGTTATAGAACCACACCTCTCCTTGACCACGGGTGCGCCAGGTGAAAGCCTTGCAACTCTCATGTTCGGACGTGCACTCAGAACCAGTCTCCCTCAATAGGCTTCCAAGAGAGAAGTGGATGCTCTCAGACTTCACTCTACTGAGAAAGAGAAGAAGGAAAAGATGAAGAGGTACACCAAGACCAAACGTTGGGTGCAGGAGGCCGTGCCTGAACCGAGACACTGGGTGGTGGTTAGACAACAACAACAATGAAAGGCAGACACTCCATATGACCTCAAGCTGCTGCAGGTGCCTCAACAAAAAAAGAAGCATGGTCACTGCGGCTCAAAGTTGGAAATCCCTCACCCGGAATTTGTCTCATTTCAAGCTGATCATACCTTCTTCTTGAAGGGCAAGCAGCCTTATGGAACTCCATGCCAGACTGGAATCTCGTGATGACACAATCACTGCCGAAGAAGAGTCCAATTGGCTCATACCCCAAATGGGTGTGATCACTCGTTCCCCCTAGGGGGCAGGTGCACAACCAACCTTTATTTTAATGTGGTGGAGGGCTGCAGGAAGTGCAGCAGCCTGCCAGTAACATTAAAAAAACACAGTATCCATGAACCCAGGAGAGCTTACCATAATTTTTAAAGCATTCCAAGCTGGAGCTGTATGCTCTTCAGCTGGAGTGCAGGGCCCCCTTGTGGCTGGTTCTATGGCTGCACTTTGTAACTTGAAATTTTTACAAAAAAGACTCAAACACATTTAATGTTTTTATTAAAAATACTTGAGACTATTGCAATGTGTGAATTTATGACATATACATTTGATTATAGTTATTGGTGACTTTTTAACAAAGCCAATTGGTCTGTTTTATATATGTTGATGTGCTGAGCTCTTGATAAAGCCGATAGGCCCACCACTTTTTATATTTTGACCCTTTGACAAAGCCAGTAGGGCTGCCTTATTTAAAATGACATCCTTTATGTTGTTACGTCACATAGTCAGCCGTGCGCAGCAGCAGTTGGTTGGTGCAGGGCCTAGCTAAAGGCTAGGCCCTGCACCCACCCCCATGCCAAAGGCCTTCTATGGTGGGGGGTTGGGTGGCCATGGGGTATTGGGTGAAGGGCCTCGCCGCAGGCAATAGACATCTTACTTTATGTTAAAAAAAGACACAGATATTCACAGAAAAACAAAGGTTAAAGTGATGTTAAAGTTAAGAATTGCAATGAAATCTTATTTTAAATGTTAGAAAAACATGTGCCCTAAAGTTACTGGACTGCTAATTACCTCCCATATTACGCCACTCATGATATTATATGACATCATTGATAACATCACCGCGACATCTGAAATGATATCATTGATGACAATACTGTGCATGGCAGGGAGTGAGTTATAGTTAATTCAGGGCATAACTTACAGTTATTTGAGACAACTATAACTGATGAATTTCAGTGGTTTTGTTTGTTTAAAACTGTAAACTGTATGTTTTAATTGACATGTTCACATAACTGTAACGTCCCTTTAGCCTATGTTTTTGCAATATATATATACTTGCTACCCCTGACACCAGTGAGAGTGGTGTAGTTGACACACGCCTGGTCATCACATACAGCAAGGAAGAGAGAGCCATCAGATCCATCATGAACAGACAATGGCGCATCATTCTGACTGATCCCATTTTAGGCCCAATAGTTCCCAAACGGCCAACCATCTCCTACCGCCGAGCTTACTCTATGAGGGATGCGCTAGTTAAAAGCAGTCCGGAGGTGATTGTCAGTGACTAACTGGCTTTCTGACAAAAAGGGATTTTTTAAATGCAGCACATGTAGAGCGTGTCGTTTTGGTATCAACACCACCCAAGTCACAGCAACTTTTCGTTCAGACCCTATCGTCATTAATAGGAAATACACGTGCAGAACAGAATTCGCTGTCTATGTGCTACGCATTGTAGGCCTGAAATATGTGGGAGCACGAAACTCCAAGTCCACATGAGAATCTTGCAACACCTAAGGGCTATTGTCAACAATGACCACACTTATCCAGCGGCATGGCACTTCAAAGAGGTTCATAATAACAACCTTGAACACCTTAAGTATTTGGTCATTGATAATGTGCCTATATTAAGACGTGGTGGTAATCGTGAAAGATTGCTTAGACAATTGGAGACACGTTACATATTAGATCTCAATACTAAAACACCGTCTGGTCTCAACATTAGTGGGGATCTGTATAATTATCTATAATGAACTATGCATGTACCTGTCTATTTGTTCATTTCAGTGTTGGACACTACGGCCATGTCATATTGCTAACCGGGCACCATCAAGAGCCTTGTATTATGTGCTTTCTAATATGAGATTTTGCTGAAACAGATTTGAATGTCTATGCATTTGAGCATTTCTATTCTATCCCACCCTATTCTGGTCTACTGTGATTGTGGCCCCCTAGATGAAATTATGACTGTATGTTCATCATTTGATTCATTGTTTTGAATAAGCTTCACCACCCCAACGGATCTGAGGGGAGTAATAGTTTCGGCTGGAACACATAACATCAATTTGGCTTTTGATATTCGCTTTCTAGCTTCTGCACTCAGCACTTTATGTTTGTATAAAGTTTTTTACATGTATTTACACCCATGCATATTATCTACGTTTCTAGTGTTATGGTGAATTATCTATATACACTCGCACAATATTTTTCAGCACTATACACCCTTTTACACTTCTCCAACCCTAGGCACATGGGGTATATCTGATTTTTGAGTGTTGACACTGTAGCATCTTGGACCTTGTGCCCGCATACCATGCGATAATAGCTTGCAGAATATTTTTTACTATATTAATGGTGTGTGAGTTTCGTTTCGCTTCATTCCTGTTCCCAGCTTGATTTTTACTACTATGTCGTTTTCATCAGTGCACGAATGTGTACCATATGTCATGTTACAGGTATCTTTAATGTACGTTTGGTATTTGTTCATCTACTCATCAGAGATTTCATATGTGACGATACCTGTTTCATTCAATTAAACTTTCCTAACAATGCACTAGTCAGTTATATATTGTTTAGGAATCCAGTTTGTATATTTTAAAATATGCATTAGCAGCCTCATGACAAGTAGTTTATCTGTCTATAAACATATTTTTTAGTCTGTCTATGATGTCTATTACCAATGTGTCATCACCATGTGATTCAGCACCTAGGGCTGTATCTAAATGCACTCACCTTTGAAATAATGCAGAAAAATGTAAAAAAAACATGACAGATAAAAGAACGTGAGTTTCACGTATCGCGTATGTGATCAAGCGCAGGCCGGCGGCCAAAACGCGTCATATGGACTATGTAACTGAATAAAGCTACACGTTATTTGGAGTCTGTGCCCGAGCTGTTTATTTTCATCCTCTAAACCCGGGATTTCTTTATATATGTATATATATATGTATATATATATGTAGAGAGAGAGAAGGAGAAAGAGAGAAAAGAAGGCGAGAACAGAGGGAGAGAGAGGGTGGTAATGCTGAGAGGTAGGAATTTACGGACCACTGCAGAATCCGGAACCTTCCCTTATAGAAATGCAAAGAGAATGCATGATTTTAGTCAAAGTTTGCGTTGTGAAGGGTATACTGGATAAGAAAACATAGTGGAATCCATACAACTTTCACTACCCAGGACTACACTGGGTGCCTAGTTTTCAGAAGTATCTTGGTTTAGTAGGATTTCCTTGCTGGTGAACAAGTCCGGGCCCAAGTACTACAGCAACCTACATCACCAAAAAAGGTCAATTTGCAAGGCACAAATTGTGAGGTTGCCGCATTGCGTTTTGGCACCTTTCCTGTCACAGACAGTAGGCCCAAACAAACAGGTGGGTTACTGGTTTTGCAGGAGAAGTGAGGGTGCACAGACTATTAGCAGTAGCGGCTCACACAGGTAAGAGCGGTGAGACAGTGGGGCTGGTCGGGGTGCTGGGTGGTGGAAGTCGACAGACAACAGGATAAGTAATTTAAAATAAATAAATAAATACAACCACTCACTTTGCGGTTGCCGCATCGAGTCGCTACTGACTAATAGAACATTTGTTATCATTATCATCAATTGTATTTCTCTTCATTTTAGTCATCTAAATGTAAGCCAGTGTGCAAGAAAGAGCACATTTTGCAAATTGCCCGCAGAATCACATGATAGTTTTTGATTCCGAGTTGCATAAATAACTACTGTTCTAAAATACAATACCTTGGACACATTAAAAAAATGAAGAGGTTTCCTTCAAACCCATTTGTCTTTCATTAGATTTTACGATTTGAATTGCTGTATGGTCAGAACAACATTAGATCATTATAAGTTGCAGCTCAGTTGTTGACTCTGGGTAATGTGTGTTTTTGAACAACCAACAAACACTATATATCCCTGTGACCAGAAGTGTCTGAAGAATGTAATGGTGCTTCACTTTTGTAAGTCAGTGTCTGGGACAAGAAATTACTGAGAAAAATGTTATCTCCTATTTCAATGATCTCCTATTTAGTTTCATTATTTTCTGATTTTAACAATTAACCTCAGCAGCTATGGCATTAAGATGAATTTCAGAGAATTTTTAAGTGCAAGTGAAGATGTTATAACCATAAATACACTTTAACTTTAATTAATGTATAATTGAAATATCCCTGAAATTGGTCAATTATGGGAAGCTGCACAAATCACAACTCTCACACCCACCATGAAAAGGATAACTCACGCACTAAATGCAATGCTAATACCTTCACAATAAGTGCGTCATCAATGTGGAAAACATGCAACACCACAACATCATTAAACAACATAAAACCAAAGAAAGGTATCATGCAGTATGTACTGTAACATGATTATGAATGGTAATGCTAAGGTGATATGTAAGTCACTTATCATCTCATCTGTGACATCATTGTTATTGCGCTCACCCAGCCACAAATAACATTTGTCTTTCTGTCCCGCTCGGGAAGTGAATGAGGATAATTACCCCCAATCTCCCCCCCGGGGGGCAGAAAGCCCACAAGACACCAGGGAACTTTTATTAAAAAAGAATATAGGGGTGGGGGCTGCCCACAGTGGGCATGGCCATTACCCCACCTTAACAACGAGGCGCAGAGTCTTTCTGCCCCAACTGGGGACAGACAGGGACAATTACCCCAATCTGTCCCGCTGGGAGGCACAAAACCCACTAGACAGCAGTAGAAAAATATTATAGAGATTGGGGCTGCCACAATGGGCACAGCCATGTCCCCACTTCAAAGAAATATGTTGACAGTCTTTCAGAGGGTAGATGGGGGTGATTACCCCCAATCTGACTCTCAGGGGTGCAGAAAGCCCACTAGACACTGGGGATTAAAAAGAAAATAATAATATTTTTTTTTTAAACTTGTTCCAATAAAAAAACTGCCCTTTTGCATGGATGGGCGGGTGCCCTCAACATGAAATGTGGAAACGTCAACATTTTCTGTCAAAAAACTAACCTGCTTTGGCAATAGTGGTAGCTGCAAAGTAGACATCCGGGGGAGTCCAGGGTGGTGTGCTTCACATGGGTCTCATTAAGTTTTCTTTCCCACAATGCCCTGTAGACCTCAAACTTTGTCTAAAATCACAAATTTTCCTTGGATTCCTGTGATGGAAACATTTTGGAATCCACAAAATTCCTACCACCCAGTGTTCTCCACTGGTCCCGATAAAAACACTACCACACTTGTGTGGCTGGGTCTAGTGACTGTGACAGAAAAGCTTCAAAGCGGGTTAAATGGAATTCCCACAGTGGAATGCCCCCTGACCTCCTCGGTTTGATCCACTCCTGTCCCAGACTAAGCCCAGCCAATAAGTGGCAGCAGCATTTTTATCGGGACAAGTGGGGAAACGCTGGCTAGTAGGAATTTTTTCACCATATGAATTAGTCTATACTCGGTAAACAATAAAAAACCATTGTACGTTGCAGCTCAGTTGTTGGCTCAGGGTACCTCGGGCTCTCGGAGAGCCTAAAGACCATATATATATATATATATATATATATATATATATATATATATATATCCACACAAAGACGCTCCGAATAGGATCCCTGGCCCTAGGTAGGTGGCGCAGAAAAGTCAGCGGAACCACTCGACAATATTACCACACTTGAAAAGACAAATGTCCGTGCTCTCAGGAAGTGCCAAAGTGAAATTTATTGCACCAGGTAACGCGTTTCGACAGGCAAGCTGTCTTGGTCACACAAAGGTTCAACAAAAAATGTTCCGATACATACTCTCATGTGGTCACAAAAAACGGACTACAACACATGTTAAACATCACAGTGTTACTGTGGCGGCCATTTTAGAGTGGTTCAATTATAATGCAAACATAACTTAAAAACATAAATGTTTCAAGATATTTGCACCAGAGTAATGTTATACTCATAGTGTAGTGACGAATACTGTGTAGCAAAATATATAATTGCCCGGCAGGCATTTCAAAGTCCTGTTTCACATAAACATAAACATTACATGGGTACTCCATAGTTACATGAAAACATTTGGCAGCCATAATGGAAGGGGTTTACCCACGCATTGTACCTGAGTGTATAAGTTGATATTACAGTATATACTGATAATAACAAAAGGGGTCCCAACATAAAAGATATTAAAGTAATAAATGAAACAAAAATTAAAATTAAAATAATAAGAGGATGAAATCCATCCCAGAATTTAACACGACATAGTGCCAATAAGTATGATAATCAACAAATGACTATATATATGCAGCCTAGTGTGCATCTGTAAATAATGATGCATACTAATGAATAGATCATGAATAGCGCCATAGTGGCTTGGTTTGATCCTAAAAAGGGAACCAACATAAACTTACAGGTACATGTGAATGTGAAATAAAACCCAGCTACATCGCATTACAACATAGATTGGTATAGTCTGATGCAAATGTTATCTGGCTAACTAAATACATGAGATAATTACTTTATATATACATGGAACATATATACTTTAGTTTGAAGCAAGTGAAGAAAGTGAAATGTAAAACTTTTCTGATTAAGTTGTACCCAGATACGGGGAAGAAAAGGATAGGGAACCCGTGTAAGAAAGTGTCCGTCCCAGGCGAGGTACCTTCCTTTCCTTCTGTGAAGAAATAAAGAGAAAGAAATAAAGGATTTAAAGAGATAATGCAAAACATATATCTGCATATTTACAAACCATCGGATATATACTATACAGCTCAATACATTAAAACATGGAAGATAGAGGGGACAGTGGAAAAGAGTATCAGATTTAATTTTCATGTAGATGTATACTCAATTCCTCGTCTACATTGTGCCCTCCTGGCTGCTTAGTTTCGAGTTCTAGAATCCACTTGGATTCACGTTTGCGTAACATATGTACTCTGTTGCCGCCTCTGGGGCCTGTATGTACCTGTTCAATGATGAAATAACTTAACAGAGAACTGTTAGAGAGATGATATTCCTGGAAATGTCTGGCGACTGGATAATGTATATATTTATTGTTTATGGCACACAGATGTTCTAAGACCCTCTTTTTTGCCATTAGAGTGGTGCTGCTGATATACCTTAATCCGCTTGAACAATCTAAAGCATATACCACAAATTTGCTACTGCATGTAAGAAATTTGGTGATAGGTTTCTTTTTGGTTCTACGTGGTATGGAGAATTCTTTGACCATGTGGCTGTTACGGCAGGCCTTGCAGTGTCCGCAAGGAAAGAAACCTTTAAGGTTATGATCTCCTTGGGTTTGGATTTGGATGATGTCATTATGGACTAAAATGTCCCTGAAGCTACGACCTTTTCTATAGGTAACTCCCTCCTTGTCTGGATGGATTTCCCAATGATCGAATCATTTGCGAGTATTGGCCAATCTTTGGTAAAAATCTTGGTTATCTGTTGAGAATTCCTACTGTATGTGGTGATGAGTCGTGTTTCTTGTGATTCAGTTTTAATGTCGATGTCCCTGTTTTATTCTTGATCCTTCAAAGTATCTGATCTGCTGGTCTTACTCACTTTGTCTAGGGCACGTTTTAATACCCATCTGGGATAGCCTCTATTTCTAAATCTGGTAATCATGTTTTCCTTTTCAACATGGAAAGACTCCTCAGTACTACAATTTCTCCTTGCCCTCAGCAGTTCTCCATATGGAATGCTCCATTTGAGAGTGTCAGGATGGCTGCTGAGGGCATGCAGAATGGTGTTCCCTGCAGTACTCTTCCGAAATAGGCTAGTTTCCAAGGTGTCCTGTGAAGCTGTAACAAGTATATCCAAAAACTCAATCTGTTTTTTGTTGGTATTAAATGTGAGTTTAATATTATAGTTGTTGTTATTCAGTTTGGTGATAAAATTGATGACTTCACTTTCAGTGCCTTGCCAGATCAAGAAAAGGTCATCGATATAGCGAAGCCATAATTTTACTTTGGAGAAATCAGAAGATAGAGTTACGTCATTTCTGGGAGGGGGCGTGGCTTGGCGCCGATGTGAGGGGAAGCGGACTCCGGAGCTCTGTCCGTGGCTTCCCCTCGCCCGCAACTATCCTGGCTATGTGAGGGGGCCCTCACCAGGAAAAAAGGTGTTGGAACTACTGGTGCCGCTAATGAACACCTGCAGGGCGACGGCGGTGTCCCTGAGGCGGAAGGAAAGTTGAAACACCTCCGGATCGGCTCCGGGCGCGGAGCTCGCAAGATGGCGGCCGGACGCTGGTGAGCCCGATCTCCCCTGAGGGCGGGCTGTGCCGTGGCTTCCAGCCGTGTCGGGGCAGCGGCGCGGAAGACGGGTTGAGGTCTGATTGCCAAGGTGAGGAGACCCCCGGGGGCTGGTGGCACAGCACGGATTGACCGGTGCAGCTCTGACCGGGGAGTCCACAAGATGGCGGCCGCGAGGTGGAGTAGGGAAATGGCCGCGAGAGGACCCTGAGCCCGCCTGACCAGGTGTGTGCGATCTGCCTGCTGCACCGCTCATCATCACGGAGTGAGGGCGCAGCGCAAGAAGGACTGGAGGCCTGAGTGGGGTCGACCTTCTGTGGGCCTGGAGAGAGTCTGCAAACCGGAAAGGAACGATGACTGGGAGGATCCCATTCATCAGGCCGGAGCCCACCTGCGGGTACGGGGATGACTGCGGCTGGCTTGCTGCTCCTTCCGTTGCCTGACTCATCGTCTTGGGGGCCTTCGGGAGTAATTTGGTGAAGCTGTGGAGAGGGGGTTCTATCGGCGACGGGACCCTGGAGCAACCGAGGGGAGTGGTGGAGATTGACGCAGCACGAGTGAGGGCAGAACTGGGACATCCACCGCTGCGATATCTGAGAGGTGCGGGGACTGAATTGAAGTTGCTCGCGGGGGTTGGGTGGCCTCGGGAGCGAGTATTGGGACACTGGTGGTGAGGAGCGGCCGCCCTATTGCCCTGCAGACCTGGTGCTCCTGGGTGCCCCTTTCTCCCTGTTGGAGGAACGGCCGGCGGAGTTGGAGCGCCTTCCCTGAACTTTTCCTCTGCGCCCTGCTTTCCACAACATTTTCTACACTCCCCGGTGCTCGCTGCCTGGAGACCCTACACGACCCCTTGCAACCTGCCGGGATGGGGAGGGTATCCCGCCGGAAGGGTTTCGGCCCTGCGAGTGGACGATCCAGGGCAACAGTCGGAAGATGAGGAGGAAGTGGTTGACCAGCGGCGGGGCGAAGCAACAGGGGGCCCCACGCTGGTGGACATAATGCAGGCCATCACCTCCTCGAGGGAGGCCTTGGAGACCAAGATGGACGCCATAGGGGTTGATCTCAACTTACTGAAAGATGATCACCGCAAGCTCAAAGACCGGGTGAAAGTCGATGAGAAAGCCTTGGAGGTGATCCCGGACGCAGTCACAACATTGCAGCGCTCTCTTAAGTCAGTGGAAGACAGGGTCAAGATCTTGGAGGCGAGGGCGGAGGACAGCGAGGGGCGCTCTCGCAGGAACAACCTCCGCGTAGTGGGAGTTCCGGAACGGGAGGAAGGAGACGACCCTGTTCAGTACATGGAGCGCTGGCTCAGGACAGTGGTGGCACCGGAGGGGCTCTCCCCCTTCTTCGCCCTTGAACGTGCGCACAGGGTCCCAGCCAGGCCCCCCAGGCCGGGTGCACCTCCGCGGCCGATGGTTGTGCGCTTGCTCCATTATCGTGACAGCGACCACATCTTGCAGCAGGCGAGGGGGAAGCCGGACCTTCAGATCGCGAGCTCCAGGGTCATGATCTTCCCGGACTTCACCAGGGAGGTGCAGAGGCAGCGCGCTTCCTTCCTTGCACTAAAGCGCAAACTCCGGCAGCTGCAGTTACCATACGCCATGCTGTTCCCGGCGCGGCTGGGGGTAGTGGACGGGGCTGCCACACACTTCTTCACTAACCCGCAAGACACATGGCAGTGGCTGGAGGCCCGCACACCGAGACCACGGAATGCTTCTCCTTCGAGTACTGCGGAACGGGGATCACCTGCTCCTTTGGGATCGCAGAGGTCTGTGACGCCACCGGGACTCCAGCTTGAGAGGGACAGGGCTGTGCAGGCGGTTGCAGAGATCAGCCGGGGTGAGACTAGCCCGAACTCCACTGTCACTAACCGTAGCATGGACAGGCCTGTGGCTTCTCCTACCAGCAGCACGACCGGAGACTCTGGGCCTGAGCTTACACCTCAGACGGCGGACTTATTCATGTGAGAAGGGCGCATGCAGTTGGCTGGGGGGGAAAAGGATATGGTGGCGTCGGGGGCTGGCTCCTGCATGCACTGTATTCCGGGGACTGTGAGACGATGGCACCAGACACGAGTTGTAGTTGGGAGCTCCCCTGCTTACTGTGGGCGGGGGGGGGGCCGGGAGGGATCCGGGTCCTATTGGGTCAGCACGCGTCTCACCGTATTTTGTGACCAGTTGACTGTTGCACTAGTTTGGATGGGAACTAGTTTGTTTGTACCTGTCCTGGGGAGTGGGAGTTGGGGAATTCAGGGAGTTGACGGGGTTTCTTTGGGGAGCAGGCATGCCGCTGGGGGGGTTCAGGACGGGAAGCCGCTATGGTACGCTCAATGGGATCCACCGTAGGTATCAAATGTATGACCTGGAACGTCAGGGGAATGCACACTATGTCACGTCGCCATAAGATACATTCCTACCTTGTGAGGAGAGGGGTGCAGATTGCACTATTACAGGAGACGCACCTCACGAAACAAGAGGGGGCAGCTCTGCAGCGCAGATGGCGGGGGCAGGTGTTCTCCATGGCTTATTCGGCCTTTGCACGGGACACGTTAATATGGATTCGTGCGGGGGTTCCCTTTCAGTGCGCTGGACAGCTGGTTGACCCGGATGGACGGTATGTAGTGGTCGCGGGGCGCCTTGATGGCAGGGACATTATGTTGGGCAGCATTTATGCCCCCAACATGGACCAAGCTGCATTTCTTGCGCATTTATCGCGACAGCTGGGGACTATGCTGACGGGGTCGGTGCTGTTAGGGGGAGACTTTAATTGTGTTGCGGACGTCGACCTGGACTGATCGCATCCTCCACTTGCGGTTGCCCCGGCGACCAGACTGGCGGCGGCGAGACGGGCGTGGCAGCAACAGTGGGGACTGGCGGACACTTGGAGGGCTTCTCATCCAGCAGATAGGGATTATTCCTATTTTTCCTCGTTGCACGACTTACATGTTCGTCTGGATTCGATTCTCTGTTCACCAGACGTACTTGGGGCGATCACCCATAGTGAATATTTGGCTAGGACGATATCAGATCACAACCCGCTGTTGGTATCGCTAAATTGGTTGCGGGGTCGCCCCGCCATTCCCACCTGGAGACTGAGACCAGAGGCATTAGAGGATCCAGTGTTCAGGGCCACAATAGGTTCAGCGATAGAAGGCTATTTTGGAGTCAACAATGGGTCAGCGACGACTCCACTCATAGAATGGGACGCCTTTAAAGCAGTGATCAGGGGGCGCTGCATAGGGGAAGTGGTAGGGGTGAGAAGGGTGCTGTTGGAAGATGTCCACAGCGCAGAGCGTAAACTTAGAGAGGTGGAGAAAGGGAGGCCGGAACGACCTGATAAGCGAGGGGACCTCCTTGCGGCTCGAGAGGCCCTGGCTGTACAAATAGAACGCTTACGATCCTTTGACTATAAGGCCTACACTGCTCGGGCGCATGCCGACCGAGACAAATCTGGTGCGCTGCTGGCTTGGCTGGCCAATCTGGCGAGGAGGGGGACGTTGATATTGGAATTGAGGGACCCAGAGGGCAATGCAGTGTATACCCAGTGTGCCATTAATGAACAGTTTCTGCAGTACTACAGGGGCCTCTATCAGAGTAAGCTTGCCCCAGGACTTCCTGAGGATGAGGACTTTCTGGCTGCAGTGGAGCTCCCCAGGATAGAGGAGGAGGCAGCGGAAGAGCTTGGCAGGGACATAGAGGTGGGGGAAGTGCGTAGAGCCATCAAGCACATGGCTAGGAACAAGACACCGGGGACGGATGGGCTCCCGGTGGAATTTTATTCCACATACGTAGACGCCCTGGCCCCCCGCTTAGTAGCCCTGTATAATAGAGCGAGACAGGAGGGTTTCCTTCCGGCGACTACGCGGGAGTCAATAATTGTTCCCCTTCTGAAACCGGTGAAACCGGCCTGGGATAGGACCCCCTACAGGCCACTGGCCATGCTTAACCTGGACCACAAGATATTGAGTCGTGTGTTGGCAAGTAGATTGATGGTTCATATGACGACCCTAATTCACGTGGACCAGGCGGGTTTTATTCCATCTCGGAACACAGCGATGAATGTTCGGAAACTTCTGCGCATTCTAGGGGCGGACACGTATTGTAAAGAGGATGCCTGTGTTTTCACGGTCGACATTGAGAAGGCTTTTGATAGTCTCGAATGGTCGTACCTTTTTAATGTCCTGAGGGCGTTTGGACTGGGGGATCGCTTTGTTAAATGGACTGCGATCCTGTACAATAACTCCACTGCCAGGGTCCGCACGGGAGGACTGATATCTGTCACATGTAGTGTAGGTAGGGGTATGAGGCAGGGATGCCCGCTGTCCCCTCTGCTATTTGCTCTGGCAATGGAGCCCGTGGCTGTCCATGCCAGGACGGGTCGTCACTATTGGGGGCTGTTAGTAGAAGGGCAGGTGCAGCATATAGCGCTCTATGCAGACGATTTGCTTTTGTTTCTGGCCAACTCGGGTACTGCGTTACGGGGTGCTAAAGAATTATTAGACACACTGGGGAGGATTGCGGGCCTCCGCGTCAACTGGACCAAATCGTGCCTGTTTCCTGCCAGCCCTGGTAGAATCGGGGAGCAAAGTGCGGAAGGGGTTCCATGGGAAACCAGTTGCTTGCCGTATCTGGGGACCCGGATCTATCATGAATCTGAGGACCTCTTGGAGGGTAATGTAGGGCGGGCGGTGCGCAGCGTTAAGACCTGTTTCGAATTTTGGAGCACACTCCCATTGTCTGTGGCAGGTAGGGTCGCACTAGTGAAAATGGTTACCTTACCCAGGCTTCTTTACCTCTTTGGGACACTCCCCATTTGGATCCCGCGTAGAATCTTTACGCAGCTTAACGCCTTGATTACGGGGTTTCTGTGGGGCAGCGGGAGGCGGAGAGTAGCACTAGCCACTATGCAACGGCCTAGAGCGGAGGGGGGGTTTGCCCTACCGGACCTTGAGGCCTATTATCATGCGGCGCAGCTTCAATGGTTTACCAAATGGGCGGCGAGGAGAATTCGGGACACAGAAGATTTGGGAGGTCAAGATCCAAGCTTACCTCAACTTTCCCGGGTGCTGTTGCGGTTGCCTATGAGGGTTAGCACGATTCCCCCTGATTTGAGAACGGTGAGACAGTGTTGGAATTGCCTGGCTAGAAGGGCGCGGATACGTACTCCGTATGCGCCTGAGATCCTATTACGGGTGTGTGAGGTGCTGCCGCATAGGGGTGACTGGAGCAGGTTACGGCAGTGGTAAGACGCGGGGGTCATCACTATTGGTGACGTGTTTGAGGATGGTAATCTCCTTCCCTTCAATGACCTCTTGCAGCGCCATGATCTCCCACTGGGGGACTTTCTCTTCCATGCGGCTTTGACAATAGCCGTTCGAAAGCACTGGCAGGAGGGGATGGTGGAACCCAAAACGTTCCTGGCGTGTCAATATGTAGTAATGGCTATGGGGACCGTTAAGGCGGTGACATGTCTCTATAGGCGGATCACGCATGACCTGCGACAGCCCCTGGTAGCTTTACGCCTCAAATGGGAGGCGGATTTGGGGGAGGACATTGGGGAGAAGCCATGGGGAGAGATCCTAGAAAGGGCTTGGAACGGCACGAGGAATGCGCGCTTTCAATTGATCCAATTCTTCATATTGCATAGGGCCTACCTCACACCGGGAAAATCAGTGAATATTTTGGGGTATCATCCACCTGCCCGAGGTGTAATCTGGAGGGAGCGGGGTTCCTTCACATGTTTTGGGACTGCCCACACTTGGGGGAATACTGGAGAGGGGTGATGGCTGAGCTGACTACAATCACGGAGAGGGAGATAGCACTGACGCCTGGGTGTTGCCTGTTGCATTGGTTCCCGCATACTGCCAAGACGAAAGTTACTAGTAAATTAATTGACCTGGGACTAGTGCTAGCAAAGAGGGAGCTTAATACCCACTGGAAGTCAAAAAATGCCCCCAACCTACTGAGATGGAACAAGGAGCTAGTAAAGTGGGCGGAGAGTGAGGGGACCTGCAGACTGCGAATGGCTACGCGCACTGGGAGTGAAAAGTCGATGGAAATGGCACGGACGTGGGTGGCACTGGTGGACTTGATGAAGCACCCGCTTGAGGACGCAGGAGACACACTGGATGAGGGGAGTGCGCCACCGGATAACTGAACCCTGAGATCCCTGGCAGACTCGACCGTAGAGGGGGGCCTGAGAAGGGGTAGTTGAGGGCCTCCTTCCACTCTTTTTTTTTCTTTTCTTTTTTTTTCCCTAACATGGTTCCCCTGGGGTTCAGGAGATAGGGGACATGGATCACGGTGGATGAGATAGGAGATTATGCCCGGACGTTTTATTGACAGAGCAGCATGCCTGAAAGGGTGGGGGGGTTGGGGGGAGTTCTTTAGTTTAGGGGGTTGGGGGTGTGGGATGGGGGGAGAAGCGGGGCGGGAGTGGCACTCACCTGAGGACTCCTTCTAAGATGCCGATGACGAGACGCTTGGAATATCTATATGGGTCCGAGCATGGAGAGGGATGGTAGAATAGCGGGGGGTAGCATGTATTGCCTGCCCGATGAGAGGACTGAACTTGAGAGGGGAAGGGGGACCCCATGATAATAAGCGAGAGGATAACTCCACTGAATGTTATTTGCATTGTTTGATCATATGATGTGCTCACTGGGCTGTTTTTCCTATGTTGATGTCACCTTGAAAATTCAATAAAATCTGTTTACAAAAAAAAAAAAATAGAGTTACGTCATTTCTGAGTTCTTCCTCCCAGAGGCCTGAAAACAAATTAGCAAAGCTAGGGGCAAAACAAGTGCCCATAGCTTTGCCGAGTATTTGTTTATAGATGGTTCCGTTAAACATGAATATGGTATTAGAAAGGCATTGTTTCATCATTTCAATAAGCATATTAGTGTGGTCTAGTAAATACCATATAGGTCTTTTTTTAAGGTAATGGAAGCATGGCTTTATACTTTGAGTGTGATCTATTATAGTATAAAGGGAGTTAACGTCAAGGGTAACTAACAGGTAATCCTCCTCCCAGTGTATACCTTCAAGTTTGGTCAAAAAATCTTTAGTGTCACGAACATGCGATGGTAAAGATGAGACATAGTCACATAAAAAATGGTCTACATATTTAGATACATTTTCTACTGCACTACCAATAGATAAAACAATCGGTCTCCCTGGTGTTCTAATGGGATCTTTGTGGATTTTAAGAAGAAGATAAAGGATAGGAAGCTTCGGGAAGTCTCTTTTAAAAATACAGTATTCTTCCCATGAGATGATACCATTGCGTTCCCATTCTTTTAGTCTATTCCAAATCTCGAGGACACTTTGATTATTAATGTCACTATTGATTTTAAGATAGAATTTGGAATCTTCCAGTTGTCTCAGGGCTTCATTGATGTACAGCTCTTTGCTTAAGAGAACAATATTGCCACCTTTATCGGCAGGACGGATAACAATACTTTTATCCTCCGCCAATGAATGTATGATTTCTTTTTCTTTATTCGTGAGATTTTGGTTACAAGATACCCTTTTCCAACTTTCATGTTTCAATTTTAGTAAGTCTTTAGTAGCCATATCATTAAAAGTGTCAATATTGTCATGTGGTAAAACAGGAAAGAAAATAGAACGCGGTTTAAATTTAGTGGAAGCAGCTGAATCTGTAGGGAAATCAATGTTAATCGCTTCCATAGATGATAGGGTAGATAGATCAGAGATTTGATGGAGATCATGCATGACAAGAAGAGTTTCTACATCCCCCACAGTCAAGTTCGGTTGCGTGTTGGTATTGGTTGGTACAGTTGGAACTGTGCCTGTTATCAGTTTCTTTAAGGCAGCAAACTTCTGTAATTTAAGTTTTCTAATGAACTTGTACAAGTCGACACGAGTATTAGAATAGTTGAAAAGCTCGGTAGGGCAATAGGTCAAGCATAAACATAAGGTTATCTTATCCAGGAAAGAGAGAGAGCATTCAGACAAGTTGATGATGGTTCTATTTACCATATCTGTATCCATCATTGTTTGTTCTTGGAGCTTGCAGCTTTGTTTCCCATTTGCTCCCTTGCTTTGTCGTTTTTGGTCTTTTTGTTTCCTTCATTTCCTTCTTTGTTTGCTCCTCCCCTCCCCCTTCCTCGTCCTCTTCTTCTGCCCCGTTGTCCTCTTCCTCGACTCGGATTCGTTGGTGTAGGTGTTGCTCTTGGTATTTGCCGACCCCTTCTCAGGAGCCGGTATTCGTCCCAAAAAGTCACAGGTTTAGAGGTAATGATTAATTCTGATGTCGAGCTGGTTGTAGCTATAGAGATGTCAGTGTCGGAATCACTAGCTTCTACAGATGAGACTTCTATCGTTTCACCTGTCGTTGTTTTTGTTTGCATAGTGTTGGGCAGATTCTCATATAAATGGTCATACTTATGGCTATATGTCAATACGCGACCACTTTCATAATCTATACAGTCCCTGTGAAGTTTTCTTTGTTTGCGCATTTTTATTTCTTCCTCATGTTGTTTCAATTTAGGCTTTAATTCTTCTCTAAATTTTTTGATAATTCCATGTTCATTGCTATTAATGAATTCTTCCTCTAATGTTTTAATTTCCAACAAAATTGCCTCACGATCTTCCCAAGCATATTTCACCAATATGCTTAACATAGTTCTAGAACTGTTGGCGGAATTTTCCACCCACTCTTCTAACATGCGTGGATTCTTTGATTCATACGATGGTGTCGTGTATATCCATAAGCCACGCGGAACCATATTTTCGTCCAAATAATCCTGCAGTGACACTACTTCCCACCACTTTGCAGTTTCAGATCTTTTCAGTTTTTCAAATCGTTTTAGTTTGGAATCAAGAGAGGTGTCTATTTTGATATGAGTCTGCGTGTTGTCCATTTTGCCAGGTGCACGTGCCAGCAACATCTGTGCTTCTGCGCGTCTTTCATTTTCTTCTTCCATAATGCTTAATGTAAATTCACTTTACAAGACAATATAACTGCTTCAAACTGATGCAATACTTCCCCATAGGCACTGCCCCCTCCTACAATTGGAGGTTCCTACTGCCGCAATAAAATGTGAAATAAAGTTTTATTCTCTCAATAAAGTTCTGTTGAATTCCCGACAGTTGGGACTTCGATTAGCAAGCTGCAGACTTCTCACAGGCTGAGTATGTGACGGTAACAATGCACCTCTGTACGTGTCTCCGAAAGATATGATATACGGTGGATCCAATGCTACTTCTATCTACACTTAGAATGCAGATTGTAGGATCTTACAAGCTACTTGATGTTACGGTCACAATGCAACTCTGTAAATTGCGTAGATGGAAGCAATATGTGGGTAAACCCAATACTTCGTAGAAACTCTGGAGAAACGGGCACCGGCCAGAGACGTAAGCGCCGTCCCCAGGAAATGCCGGTACGGGGACTAGACCCGCGCTGACAAAGCAACACGAACCAGCCCCCCGCCAACACACACCCTGGCGCAAGGCTTACCTCTGGGATGTGCTCCCCCGTTCCTCCCGTCCACACAGAAATATCTTGATGCTGCTGCTGGTAGTTGGATCGCGGCCGGCCGTTTGATCCTTTACGTTAATTTCAACACAAAGATGCTTCAACTAGGATCCCTGGCCCTAGGTAGGTGGCGCAGAAAAGTCGGCGGAGCCACTCGACAATATTACCACACTTGAAAAGACAAATGTCGGTGCTCTCAGGAAGTGCCAAAGTGAAATTTATTGCACCAGGTAACACGTTTCGACAGGCAAGCTATTATCTTTTATCTTGGGACCCCCTTTGTTATTATCAGTATATACTGTAATATCAATTTATGCACTCAGGTACAATGCGTGGGTAACCCCTTCGATTATGGCTGCCAAATGTTTTCATGTAACTATGGAGTACCCATGTAATGTTTATGTTTATGTGAAACAGGACTTTGAAATGCCTGCTGGGCAATTATATAGTTTGCTACACAGTATTCGTCACTACACTATGAGTATAACATTACTCTGGTGCAAATATCTTGAAACATTTATGTTTTTAAGTTATGTTTGCATTATAATTGAACCACTCTAAAATGGCCGCCACAGTAACACTGTGATGTTTAACATGTGTTGTAGTCCATTTTTTGTGACCACATGAGAGTATGTATCGGAACATTTTTTGTTGAACCTTTGTGTGACCAAGACAGCTTGCCTGTCGAAACGCGTTACCTGGTGCAATAAATTTCACTTTGGCACTTCCTGAGAGCACGGACATTTGTCTTTTCATGTGTGGTAATATATATATATTTTTTAATAATATGTTGTTTAGTTCTATTGTGTGAGGTTATTGGCTAAGTAGGAGGAGGGTACTTTGTGTGACTATTTAAAGAAAAACTACTTCTAGCGTGGCATGTGATCAAGGTCGTGGTAACACGGCCGAAACGCGTCATGCCGATTTGCACGGAATATAATTGCACTGAAATATCTACCAGCAGCACGTTGTGGTCTGTACCTGTGTTTCTTCATCAAGTGTGAAGTTGGGACTGTGTTTTTTCGTCTATTCCTGGCAAGGTACGGCTGTCCTTGCCTCTACGGACTCTCCCTGTGCTCTGCGGCAGGCTTGCTTACGGCCAACATCGCGGATGCGATACTTGTGTGACCCGGAAGGAGTTTTTTTGCAAGCCAGCCCCCCGCAGCCGAGAGTTTGCTGTATTTCGAGTCCCGGCGGTTCCAACGAGGACGGAAGATTCGAGGGGAGTCGTAGGACGCCAACAGACCATCCATCTTCCTTGATGGTAAGCCTGGACCGTTACAGATTTGTGGCATATGCGGGCGGCAGGGATAGTGCTGCAAAAGTAAGGGAACGCGCTCCAGTATTGGAGTCGGTAACCCAAGTGCAAAAGTAATTTTTATCCCGGCAACCTTATCTAATTTGGCAGACGCGCTACGGAATCGAGAGGCTGTAGCGGATTCTTTATTTGACAATCTACCTGAAATTGACGAGACACCTGTGGGCAACAATGAGAACAATCCCAAATCCATAAGTGAGGTAAAAACGCATCTCAAGACGTTAGAGAAACTTCTCCGCACCGAGTTGACCAAATGGTGGGAGAAGCGTTCGCTAGAAAAGTATAAAGAGGTGGGCGAGTACCACGCGGGCTGAGGATTTTAATTGCTCCTTCATTTGAAAATCCCAACCCGTTAATGCTAAAAGAATGGGCAACTAACAATCTTGAATCCTCCATGAATATGGTCACTATATTAATCAAATATGCGGCAATTGACAGGGAGGAGACATTAAAACAGATTGACTCCCTTAATCTAATACTGGCGGCCCATGAACAACAAGAGTTCATCAAAAAGAGTAAAGCTGAGATTGATTTGCGCTTACAAAAACATGAGGAAACTATCAAAGCCCGTAAGATATTCAAATTTGCAAGGGATAAAAAGGATTACGAATCTGGCAGAATATTTACCTTTGCACGCAAATTTGATAAAGCTAAAAGGCAAGCAATGGGGCCCAAAAATCCATTAGCCCCTACTATGGGTTTGCGCAACACTGAAACATGTGAGACAGATCTCAGTTCTGTCGCCAGTAGTACTGGATCTGAGGACAGTGGACTCAATAACATACCGTCCCTAACTCCGAACAGCTATTCACCATTGGAGGAACTTGGTTTTTTAGTGGAGGATCGCCGCCAAACACTGCGGCAGAGCACCCAGGAGAAGAGAGGTGCAGACGGAGGAACAAATGTAGAAAACAAAGGCGCCAAAGCAGGATCAGGAAACAACAGGGGAAGATGGCGAAATGCAAAGAAGAAAAATTGAACACCGACCATAAGACACTTATGGATAACACTGTCATTAATCTAACTAATATCAATCTTACTGCAGCAGAAATCCAACTATTGACACTAGGTTTGTCGTTTTGCCCGCCCAATCGATTCAAATATGTTCAAACTCGAATCGATACTTTTAAATTTATACGGAAGCTCAAACTTCTTAAACATTTTAAACTAAATAAAGCCTCCACCAGGGCTTCTAATATCTTGGCAACTGATAAACCTAGTATTAAACTACAAGTGAGTGACATTACTGACCTTAAAACTATACATGCTCTTGTGGATAACTCTGATGATATTGCCTGGTCTACACAAGATCAACTGGTAAATCTTGGCACCTCTGGTAATCTACCTGCCCCTAGTCCTTTTCGTCCACCATCTACTTTTATCCCTCTTATGCCCAAAGATGCTATTGACACGTTCAGCGATTGTGTCATAAGTGACCTAAAAGCTCTCAATCGTAAAGTATTGGCTAGGACAAAACATCGTTCCTATAGGGATAATCAATATTTAGCATTAATGAAGAAACTAAGAGAAAATGTTGACACAATTGTAACCAAGGCAGACAAAGGGGGCAATATTGTGCTAAGGCCTAAAACGCAGTATCTACAAGAGGCATATCGTCATCTCAATGATGTCTCATGTTATAGAAAGGCCACGGCTAATGATATGAAACAACTGAAGGACGTAGTTCATAAAGAACTTGGTCAATGGAAAAGGGATTGTAGGAAGGTGGAATCTGACTATATGGTTGCCCCCACTTTTTTTATGGTGTTTTGCTGGTTTATGACTTAGTTGGACTGGGATCCTGCTATTCAGGGCCTCAGTCTATCTGCTCTCTCTAAATGACATGGAGTGCACTCTAGGTGCACTAGTGATTGGTTACTGTGGTGCCTTATGAGTCCCTAGTATATGGTACCTTAGGTGCCAAGGGCATAGGTACTTCACAGGCCTACCAGGGGCTGCAGCATGTATTATGCCACCCTGGGAAGCAGACTAAATCTGACACCACAGGCCTGCTACTGCAGCCTGGGTGAGGTGGTGCTAGCACTCCTCACTGAGATATAGGTTTCCTATATCTCTCCTGCACACACATATAAACCTATCAGTCACCCCTAAGGCAGGCCCTATCAATCCTGAGGGCAGGGTGCTTGGCTTCTATGTGAGGGGGTGCCTCTGCTTGAGCAGGGCCCTCTGCAGCTCTCAGAGTCTATTCCCTGGGGCTGTTTGTGGATGCGGTTAAACCATATACTCTTAAGTGCATTATATCCTCGCGGTAAAATGCTAACTTTGGAATGGCTGCATCAAAACATGTCGTGTTTGGTGTCAAACATCTTGAATACTACCCCCCGCCAATCCTGGCGGCGGGGGTAGCATTCCACCCTTCTAGAGGGATAAGACATGTACCTGCTGTGGAAACGCGGTAGAATCCTGCAGAGCCCTGGCATCACAAAATGGATGCCACCAGTCACAGACACTGGGCTGCCCTCCTGCTGATGACCGAAACTCACAGTGGAGGAAGCCCAACAATAGACATCCTGTCACAGGGAGGTGTAACCACCTCCCAGACAGGGTTTAGTGTATTGGGGCTGGGTGGGTGCACCCTTAGAGTGCTTTGAAGTCCTGCACTGGGGGAGCAGAAGGCTCCTCTGTGCATATGCCAGTTCAAACCAGCTCAGGGGCTACCTGCCCCTGCTCTGGCGCGAAACTGGACAAAGGGAAGTGGGTGTAGCCACCCCCTCCTTGACCCTCCCATAGGTGGGGTCATAGAGCTAGTCCATCCCCTCTTTTAGTATAAGAGGGGGAACCTTGCCATTGCAAAGCAGATAACCCCTGGACGATGCTCTACAGAAGAATCCTGGCCCTTCGACGTTCCACTACCTTTGGAAGACAGAAGAATCTCCCTTGGAGTCAAGGAGTGACTCCCTGCTTGGCAGGCACCAAAAACGACAACGACGGTCGCAAACTACGCCGCTCCCGCCGGAGTCCGAAGTCCCTGCAGCCCAAGAAGTGGATTTCCTGACCTCTCCCAGGCCATCGTGAGTCCCCAGCGAAGCTGAGGCAAGTGGACCGCACGAGTAACGAGGAACCGCAACCCCTAGGACCGTGCACTATTGTCGAGTGCAACCCCTTCACGACGTTCTACGAACTTGTGCTTTGGACCACGTGTGGTCCCGACCTCCAGCAGGAATCCCTCTGAAGATCAGAGGCCTACACCATCCCGAGTGACCGTGGGCCCCTGTTGAGTGATTCCGCCCGAGGTGTCTTCGCGATCCCTTGCCTGCCGGCTTGTGGGTCCCCAGAAGACTTCTTAAAGAAACCAAAGGGCTCCCCTGGTTGTTCCAGGCCTGCCCTGACTTACCCTCGCTGGGTGAGTCCCTCAGACCTTGCTGATCTGTGCCATCGACTTTTCTTCATCTCCCCGAGACTTGCTGCTGCCAAGGCTTGTTGGCTCCAATCGAGTTGCCGACACCGCAGTCAGCTGCAAACGCCGAGGGACCCACCGAATCCAGCTCTTGGTCATCGTCGACACCTCCTGGACCACGTGGCTGAAGAGTCAAGGCACCCGCAACCGACCTGAATCAACCGACGACGGTGGGCATCCATCTTCCTTGCCCCGGGTCACTGCCAAGTGACTTTGAACACTGTCCCCTCTGCTTTCAGGTCATCCTTCTTTAGAATCCAGGCTTGATTCCACCGGACACTTCTTCAGCTCCCGCAAGCAGCAAGTCTTCTTTGTTCGCCATTGAAAACGACGACGCGATCCGACACCAAAGGACACCTATGCACCCGGCTTCCCTGGGTGAGGTAACTCCAGCACTACGGTGCTCCGGTGGGTGTGGGCCCTAGAACTACTTACCCTGTAAGTGACTTGCTTGTAGGTTCTCCCGAAGTATCCTAAAACTCTTTATTTCCAACCGCGACTTGCCCCATTGAAGTTAACGGCGATCCGCGCCTGTGTATCCACACTGCACGCGTCCCCCGTGGGTCCTTTACTTACCTGCCTTGGGTGGTTTCGTGAGGCCCCTGCACTTCTGAAGGCCCTAGGCCTTGTCTCCCTGCAAGTCGTTGTCCCTAAGTCTCTTACTTAGTATATGGTCTGGTACGCCCCTAGGGCCCCAGCCATATTTTGTGCTTAACTTATTGTGAAACGTTGATTTGTGCATATAGTTTGTCTTCTAATCTCATAAAGAGATTAGTAGAGAGTTATTTAGAAATAAATACATATATATTTGATATATATACCTGTGTGGTGTCTTTTCATTTGGTGATTCGAGAGATTATATGGTAAAACAAGCTGCTTTACATTCCTCCGAGACTTAGCCTGAAGGCTGCTCTCCACAGCTACCACTAGGATAGCTTTCTTTAAAAGGTTGTCTTAAACCTATCTACCATAAGAGCCGATTTGCCCTGGTGCAAGGTGTCCACTTTAATTAGTGAACAGCATATACCAGGCCAACTTCTCACATTGGTGGGCAGCGTGTGGGATTCCAGCTTGCCATTGTTTTACCAGAAAATCTCTATTTGAATTACTAACTGAAAACCATTATAGGTACTCAAGGTACATATAAAGTCAAGCTTAGTATCAATAAGTTCTACTGAACTTAGAGCTGTGTGCCAAGGGATAGAACACCCTTTCCACAGCTCAAGCTAGGATCAGTAGGCCACAAACTAGTGTAGGTAGTACAACACTGCACAACACTAGAATGTCCTTAAGGGGTGGACCCAGTGGATCCACTCAGCCTCAGTATAAGGACATGGCTTTCTCTGACTTGAGAGCCATGTGTGTTGACAGACACCTGAGGCTAGGACAGAGTCCCTCAACACTACACCTGATAGATCTGCTGACAGCAGATGACCTTAGATTGGCTCTAGGAGCTAAAGGGTCTGAATCAGTGGGTGGGTCAGTCATAGTATCTGGGTCAGATGATGAAAATCAGAATGAACAAGACTCTGTGATTGAAGGGCCAGGCTTCAAGGGGCCTGAAAAGGACAGGGGAATTCTCCATAAGAGAACTGACAGAGAGGAGGAGAGGCACAGATCCCCTTCCAGGGAATCTGACCACTCTTATCACTCTGGCAGAGAATTTGTCCAGCAGAGGAACTCATACTTTCCCTTAAGAGAGACCTCCTCTGAAAGAAGGTGCAAACTGCTCCAGTATGAGGAAGCCAAAGTGGCCCTCAGAACCAAGCAGTTGGCACTGGATAGAGAAGCCCTGGAGATCCAGAGAGCTTCCAGAAGGGAGGGTTTAGAACCCCCTGGTGGCAGCAACAGTGTCCCTAGAGGCAGAGAATATATTCCTGACCATAGGAACCTGAGCAAGGTTGTTCCTCCCTACCAGAGTGGGGATGATATCCACAAGTGGATAACTGCTATGGAGAGGGCCTGTAGAGTACAGCAGGTCCCCCAAAAGCAGTGGGCAGCAATCTTGTGGCTCTCCTTTTCAGATAAAGGAAGAGACAAGCTCCTCACTGTTAGAGAGGAGGATGCTGATGATTATGAGGTCCTGAAGAGTGCACTGATAGATGGGTTTGGCTTAACCACTGAGGAGTACAGGTTGAAGTTCAGAGATACCCAGAAGGCACAGACTCAGGACTGGACAGACTTTGTAGATTGTGCATCCAAGGCTCTGGAGGGTTGGCTGGTTGGCAGTAGGGTTACTGATTTCAAAGGATTTTATAATCTAATGATGAGAGAACAGATCCTTAATAATTGTCAAAACCAGCTTTTACACCAGTACCTGGTGGACTCTGATCTGACCTCTCCCCAAGAATTGGGAAAGAAGGCAGACAAATGGGTCAGAACCAGAGTAAGGCCTAAGAATCAGGGTGGTGACCACAAGAAAGATTCTACCAAGTCCCAAGAGAAAGGTGGGGATAAATCCAAGGATAAGTCCACTACAGGGCCCCAAAATTCCACTTCTGGGGGTGGGTCCCAAACTCCTCCCTCTCCTGAAAAGAAACCCTATTGCCATGTCTGTAAAAAGCCTGGGCACTGGAAATCTGATCCCAGTTGTCCCAGGAATGGCAATAAAGAAAATGTTCCTCCAACAACTACTACCACCCCTCCTGGTACTACCAGTAGTAATCCTCCAGTTGGGAGTAGTGCACCCAAAAAGTTAGGTGCGTTTGCAAGAGGAACAGAGGTGGGCCCTAGTTTAGACAGGACCCCTCAACAGACTCCTCAGATTCTGATGGTGGTGTAGGATATGCCACCTTTACCATGGGTCCCATAGCATTGGGCAGGTACAGACTGGAGCCAATAATTAATGGTCAGAAAGCTGTGGCATTTAGGGACACAGGGGCTAGTGTCACCATGGTGGCAGGGAAACTAGTCCCCCTCACCAGCTTTTACCTGAGTTTAAATACCAGGTGACCAACATTGATGGTGTCAGAACAGATCACCCCATGGCCATAGTCAATCTCAGCTGGGAGGGGGTCACAGGCCCAAAGAGAGTGGCAGTGTCCCCAACCTTACCTGTAGATTGCCTGATGGGCAATGATCTGGAAATTTCAGCCTGGGCTGAAATTGAACACCAAGCCCATCTGAAGATGTTGGGTGTCCCTGTAAAGGTTAGGGGGCTGTGATGGCCACAGCCCCAGCCCAAGATTATGGAGAGATGGAGCCTGGAAGATTGGCTCACTCTCCCCAAAAGAGAGCACAAGGGTTGAAGAAAAGTCTTCTTCCCCCAGACAGTAGGTAAGGGTCAGCCTCCTCAGGGAACTGACCCTACCCCTAGTGAAGGAACTGCCCCAGAGGTAGTCAGGCCTGGCCTGGCCACACCCCTGATGGCAGAGGACCCTTCCAAGGTGGTACTCCAGTCTGGAGCAGGTAAACTGCCCCTCTCTACCCTGCCTCAGTCAGCCCAGGGCTGCAGAGGTCAGGGAGGTCAGTGGACCCCCAGGGCCCCCTGTCCAGAGGAACCCCCATCAGCAGATAAGGGGCACCCAGTCTAGTAGCCCTAGCCAGGTGAAAATTCCTCAACCCACTGAGGGATCCCCCATACCTTTATGTAGGGACCTCCCCAGAAGGACTCTGTTAGGCAAGGGCAAACCTGGGACCAAAAGGTTCCAAACCTGCCATGTCCCTCCAGTAGTCCATTCAAAGGGACCCAACCCCAGCTGTAGGCAGCCAAAGGTTGACCCTCAGAGCAAAATGCAACTCAGTCATGGAAAGACAGGCATACATGGTGACCAGTGATCTGAGGAAGCTGAGGCCAACATTCCTAGGGCCTCACTTCCCTACTCAGACACCTCACCAGCCTTGTACTTTACCAGAGCACACCAGAGGTAGTGATTCCCCATGGTGGAGACCCTCTCACACCCTTAGGGTGAGGGATTGCTTAGTGGACCATCAGACAGGGGGCAACCATGCAAGTGCAGGTGCTTCCTTATATGGCCACTTAGTCACTAAAGGCTCAACTGGCCAAGGTTAGCCTTATCTCCTTTCGTTTGGGGGGTTATGTAGGAAGGTGGAATCTGACTATATGGTTGCCCCCACTTTTTTCATGGTGTTTTGCTGGTTTATGACTTAGTTGGACTGGGATCCTGCTATTCAGGGCCTCAGTCTATCTGCTCTCTCTAAATGACATGGAGTGCACTCTAGGTGCACTAGTGATTGGTTACTGTGGTGCCTTATGAGTCCCTAGTATATGGTACCTTAGGTGCCAAGGGCATAGGTACTTCACAGGCCTACCAGGGGCTGCAGCATGTATTATGCCACCCCTGGGAAGCAGACTAAATCTGACACCACAGGCCTGCTACTGCAGCCTGGGTGAGGTGGTGCTAGCACTCCTCACTGAGATATAGGTTTCCTATATCTCTCCTGCACACACATATAAACCTATCAGTCACCCCTAAGGCAGGCCCTATCAATCCTGAGGGCAGGGTGCTTGGCTTCTATGTGAGGGGGTGCCTCTGCTTGAGCAGGGCCCCTCTGCAGCTCTCAGAGTCTATTCTCTGGGGCTGTTTGTGGATGCGGTTAAACCATATACTCTTAAGTGCATTATATCCTCGCGGTAAAATGCTAACTTTGGAATGGCTGCATCAAAACATGTCGTGTTTGGTGTCAAACATCTTGAATACTACCCCCCGCCAATCCTGGCGGCGGGGGTAGCATTCCACCCTTCTAGAGGGATAAGACATGTACCTGCTGTGGAAACGCGGTAGAATCCTGCAGAGCCCTGGCATCACAAAATGGATGCCACCAGTCACAGACACTGGGCTGCCCTCCTGCTGATGACCGAAACTCACAGTGGAGGAAGCCCAACAATAGGCATCCTGTCACAGGGAGGTGTAACCACCTCCCAGACAGGGTTTAGTGTATTGGGGCTGGGTGGGTGCACTCTTAGAGTGCTTTGAAGTCCTGCACTGGGGGAGCAGAAGGCTCCTCTGTGCATATGCCAGTTCAAACCAGCTCAGGGGCTACCTGCCCCTGCTCTGGCTCGAAACTGGACAAAGGGAAGTGGGTGTAGCCACCCCTCCCTTGACCCTCCCATAGGTGGGGTCATAGAGCTAGTCCATCCCCTCTTTTAGTATAAGAGGGGGAACCTTGCCATTGCAAAGCAGATAACCCCTGGACGACGCTCTACAGAAGAATCCTGGCCCTTCGACGTTCCACTACCTTTGGAAGACAGAAGAATCTCCTTGGAGTCAAGGAGTGACTCCTGCTTGGCAGGCACCAAAACGACAACGACGGTCGCAAACTACGCCGCTCCCGCCGGAGTCCGAAGTCCCTGCAGCCCAAGAAGTGGATTTCCTGACCTCTCCCAGGCCATCGTGAGTCCCCAGCGAAGCTGAGGCAAGTGGACCCCACGAGTAACGAGGAACCGCGACCCCTGGGTACCGTGCACTATTGTCGAGTGCAACCCCTTCACAACGTTCTACGAACTTGTGCTTTGGACCACGTGTGGTCCCGACCTCCAGCAGGAATCCCTCCGAAGATCAGAGGCCTACACCATCCCGAGTGACCGTGGGCCCCTGTTGAGTGATTCCGCCCGAGGTGTCTTTGCGATCCCTTGCCCGCCGGCTTGTGGGTCCCCAGAAGACTTCTTAAAGAAACCAAAGGGCTCCCCTGGTTGCTCCAGGCCTGCCCTGACTTACCCTCGCTGGGTGAGTCCCTCAGACCTTGCTGGTCTGTGCCATCGACTTTTCTTCATCTCCCCAAGACTTGCTGCTGCCAAGGCTTGTTGGCTCCAATCGAGTTGCCGACACCGCAGTCAGCTGCAGACGTCGAGGGACCCACCGAATCCAGCTCCTGGTCGTCGTCGACACCTCCTGGACCACGTGGCTGAAGAGTCAAGGCACCCGCAACCGACCTGAATCAACCGACGACGGTGGGCATCCATCTTCCTTGCCCCGGGTCACTGCCAAGTGACTTTGAACACTGTCCCCTCTGCTTTCAGGTCATCCTTCTTCAGAATCCAGGCTTGGATTCCACCGGACACTTCTTCAGCTCCCGCAAGCAGCAAGTCTTCTTTGTTCGCCATTGAAAACGACGCCGCGACCCGACACCAAAGGACACCTATGCACCCGGCTTCCCTGGGTGAGGTAACTCCAGCACTACGGTGCTCCTGTGGGTGTGGGCCCTAGAACTACTTACCCTGTAAGTGACTTGCTTGTAGGTTCTCCCGAAGTATCCTAAAACTCTTTATTTCCAACCGCGACTTGCCCCATTGAAGTTAACGGCGATCCGCGCCTGTGTATCCACACTGCACGCGTCCCCCGTGGGTCCTTTACTTACCTGCCTTGGGTGGTTTCGTGAGGCCCCTGCACTTCTGAAGGCCCTAGGCCTTGTCTCCCTGCAAGTCGTTGTCCCTAAGTCTCTTACTTAGTATATGGTCTGGTACGCCCCTAGGGCCCCAGCCATATTTTGTGCTTAACTTATTGTGAAACGTTGATTTGTGCATATGTTTGTCTTCTAATCTCATAAAGAGATTAGTAGAGAGTTATTTAGAAATAAATACATATATATTTGATATATATACCTGTGTGGTGTCTTTTCATTTGGTGATTCGAGAGATTATATGGTAAAACAAGCTGCTTTACATTCCTCCGAGACTTAGCCTGAAGGCTGCTCTCCACAGCTACCACTAGGATAGCTTTCTTTAAAAGGTTGTCTTAAACCTATCTACCATAAGAGTCGATTTGCCCTGGTGCAAGGTGTCCACTTTAATTAGTGAACAGCATATACCAGGCTAACTTCTCACAGGGATGGTTTATTGAACAAAAATGAATACAGTTTTCTAAAAGTTGATTTTCCCATCACAGCGGTTCTGTATTTCATCCCTAAGGTACATAAACAAATGATTCCCACTCCGGGCAGACCTATTATATCGGCCCAGAAGAGTTTATTTGAAGCTATGTCTAAATACGTGGATTACTTCCTACATGAATTTGTTGAGGAGCTACCTTCGTTTATCAAAGACACTGGGCATTTTTTATCTACTGTACAATCGGTTAACTGGCATGAAGAATATTTGCTTATTGTGATGGATATCTGTTCGTTGTACACCAGCATACGTCACACTGACGGTCTGAATGCAGTTAAGTTTTATTTGGAGAAAAGAAACATCAATTTTTACCAGCATAATAGTATGTTACTACATATGATTGAACTATGTTTAAATAACTACTATTTTATGTTCAACAATGAGGTCTTCCAGCAGCTGCGAGGTGTGGCTATGGGGGCTTGCTTCTCCCCTAGTTATGCGTGTCTCCACGTTGGCTGGTGGGAGGAGCATGTCCTCAGGCAGACCCACAGAGAGCTGTATGAAGCCCATGTCATCCGATGGTGGCGATTCATTGATGATATTTGTATTATCTGGAAAGGGACAAATGAATCAGCCACTGAATTTGTGCAGTGTATTAATAATAACACACTAAACCTGGAGTTTACTGCTCAGATTAGTTCGGAAAAGGTTCAATTCCTGGATGTAGAACTATATACTGAGATGAACACATTCCAAACTAAGCTTCACAGAAAAATTACGGCAGGAAATTCAATACTTCATGCCCAGAGCTCTCACCCCCATCATCTTGTGAAAAGTATACCATATGGGGAATTCTTACGTATAAGGCGTATTTGTAGTTCCAATAGTGACCTTGTAAGTTGTCAAAATGACTCTTTTCAAAGATTTTTAGCCCGTGGGTATAAAAGCAATGATTTGAAGCATGCTATGTTAAAAGCAAACAGTCTGAATCGTATTGATTATTTGGGAACAGTGTCCAACAAAACCACACATAAAGCAATATTGAATACCAGTACTACCTCCCAAGATCTAGTTTCTGTTCGGTTCATTACTACTTTTGCAGTCAGGACAAGGAAATAAGGAAAATTATCTATAAAAACTGGCCTATTGTCCAAACTGATCTCACTATGTCTCAATTGATAGCTAATCTACCTCAGGTTACCTTCAGGCGGGCGCCCTCTATGAGGGATGCCTTGGTTAGAACTAGTCCTGAGATAACCAAGATCGATACAGGGTTTTTTAAATGCAGTAAGTGTAGGGCCTGTAAATTTGGCACCACAACATTTGACTTTACAAATGCCTTTGAAACCAATTCCACGAAAATAAAAGGTTTTTTTACTTGTGAAACGGACCATGCAGTGTACATACTTGAGTGCTCCTGCAAGTTGAAATATGTAGGTAGCACAAAGTTACAGGTATTCACCCGCATTTTACAACACCTGCGTGCCATTATGAATTCCTACCCAAGTTACCTTGTGGCGCGACATTTTAAACTAGTCCACCACAATAACCTAAATGAATTAAGATACTTTGTTATTGATGCGGTACCTAAACGATCAAGAGGGAGTAACAGAGAAAAAAGATTAAGGCAACTGGAATCACATTATATATTGCTGCTAGATACCAAGATGCCCCATGGGCTCAATACAGGAGAGGACCTGCACAATTTCTTATGAGCACTCTCTGTTGTGTCGTGTCATGACTATTCAGCTATTCTTTTACAGATGAATTTTAGTGTGAGCATTATTTTAGCCGATCTTTGGGCCGGTCTCATGCTCTAGTTTTAACCTGATTTTAACCTTTTGGTTTTGTTAGGTTTTTTTGGGGCTTCTTTACTGGTTTTTTAGACGGTTTTTATGATGCGGCACTAATATTTTATTCTATTCTATCATCTGCGACTTTAATCTATGTCTTATATTTCAACTGTTATGAGACAGTTGGCAAATGAAATGTTATGTAAGATGTGTTTCCCTCATGCTGCTAGTTTCTTGCTATTTTGCACAGTTTTGCCATTTTGCACATACATTATTGCTAGTTTGGTTTTGTTTGGATTGTTCTCTTTGTGCTGCTCATAAACTGCCCTTTCGCATAAAGCAAAATTTGTAGTACATTTAGGGGCCGATTCCGATCTCGGTCGGAGGCGCACCCAATAGCATTCGGTCGGGAAAAAAGCCATGCGAAAGCCTGTTTCCCGACCGATCCGTACAGCACACCGAACGAGTAAGTACGATGCGCACAACAGCAAAAAATCCGGCCGAGCCGTACTCACCCAAACCAGGTCCAGTTCCCCGACCGAGGCGATTCCGGAAACGCCGAATCGAGTCGCACGGAAGGAAAAATGCAGCTCCGTCCGGCCGAACGAGTATGATGCGCTTTCCGTACGTGCCGAACCCGTCGCTACGCACAGCACGTCAAAGCATCCGGGAGAGGCGCACATAAGCTCCGATTCGCGCCACAACACGATCCACGGCTCCGAGACGAACACGCCAGCGACGAGGACGAGGCGAAGCGACGAGGACGACGCGAAGCGACGAGGACGACGCGAAGCAACGAGAAGGACGAACGACACAAACCAACCATGAATCCCTTCGTCCCGATCATACCAATATTCTACATTTACTACCGGAACAGGCACGGACGCGTACGGCGCAGAAGGTAAGCCAGACACCAACCACAAAACACATACAACACGTACACGACACATCACACACACACAGAGGGATGCAGAATATACTTACACCAGCAACAGCAGCACCATAGGGGCGGGATGCCCATCACCAATGCCACATATGCACACAGGGGCCTGAATGAGCACCACCACCCCTACCCAGGGGGGCAGGATGCCTACCACTACTACCACCCTTAGCCAGGGGGCTGGATGCCCACCACTACTACCACCCTCACCCAGGGAGGCTGGTTGCCTACCACTACTACCACCCTTACCCAGGGGGCTGGATGCTCTACCACTACTACCACCCTCACCCAGGGGGCTGGATGCCTACCACCACCCTTAGCCAGGGGGCTGGATGCCTACCACTACTACCACCCTCACCCAGGGGGGCTGGATGCCTACCACTACTACCACCCTTAGCCAGGGGGCTGGATGCCTACCACTACTACCACCCTCACCCAGGGGGCTGGATGCCTACCACCACTACCACCCTCACCCAGGGGGGCTGGATGCCTACCACTAATACCACCCTCAGCCAGGGGGGGCTGGATGCCTACCACTACTACCACCCTCACCCAGGGGGGGCTGGATGCCTACCACCACCCTTAGCCAGGGGGGCTGGATGCCTACCACCACTACCACCCTCACCCAGGGGGCTGGATGCCTACCACTACTACCACCCTTAGCCAGGGGAGGCTGGATGCCTACCACTACTACCACCCTCACCCAGGGGGCTGGATGCCTACCACTACTACCACCCTCACCCAGGGGGGCTGGATACCTACCACCACCCTTAGCCAGGGGGCTGGATGCCTACCACTACTACCACCCTCACCCAGGGGGGCTGGATGCCTACCACTACTTCCACCCTCACCCAGGGGGGCTGGATGCCTACCACCACCCTTAGCCAGGGGGCTGGATGCTCACCACCACTACCACCCTCACCCAGGGGGCTGGATGCCTACCACTACTACCACCCTCAGCCAGGGGGCTGGATGCCTACCACCACTACCACCCTCACCCAGGGGGCTGAATGCCTACCACTACTACCACCCTCACCCAGGGGGGCTGGATGCCTACCACCACTACCACCCTCAGCCAGGGGGGCTGGATGCCTACCACTACTACCACCCCCACTCATAGGATGGACAATGCATGACACAACCAGCACACCACAACCTAGGGAATGCAAGAAGAAGACATCCCCCCAACACCATGACAAGCGTGTGTAGACTGTGTCAAATGCCTACAACACCGAACATGACTTTGAACATACAATGAGACCCCATAGCACATGTGCCACACATATATGTGTGTGGCACCCACAATGCAAGCAGGCCATGACTATTGTGGCAATGGGGTCTAAACCCCCATCACCACAGTGACCAAAAGGTAAGTGTGGGGTCCATAGCTGAAGCACATTTTGAACATTGTGGCAATGGGGTCCAAACCCCCATCATCACAGTGACCAAAATGTAAGTGTGGGGTCCATAGCTGAAGCACATTTTGAACATTGTGGCAATGGGGTCCAAAGCCCCATCATCACAGTGACCAAAATGTAAGTGTGGGGTCCATAGCTGAAGCACACTTTGAACATTGTGGCAATGGGGTCCAAACCCCCATCATCACAGTGACCAAAATGTAAGTGTGGGGTCCATAGCTGAAGCACATTTTGAACATTGTGGCAATGGGGTATAAACCCCCATCATCACAGTGACCAAAAGGTAAGTGTGGGGTCCATAGCTGAAGCACACTTTGAACATTGTGGCAATGGGGTCCAAACCCCCATCATCACAGTGACCAAAATGTAAGTGTGGGGTCCATAGCTGAAGCACACTTTGAACATTGTGGCAATGGGGTCCAAACCCCATCATCACAGTGACCAAAATGTAAGTGTGGGGTCCATAGCTGAAGCACATTTTGAACATTGTGGCAATGGGGTATAAACCCCCATCATCACAGTGACCAAAAGGTAAGTGTGGAGTCCATAGCTGAAGCACACTTTGAACATTGTGGCAATGGGGTCCAAACCCCCATCATCACAGTGACCAAAATGTAAGTGTGGGGTCCATAGCTGAAGCACATTTTGAACATTGTGGCAATGGGGTATAAACCCCCATCATCACAGTGACCAAAAGGTAAGTGTGGGGTCCATAGCTGAAGCACATTTTGAACATTGTGGCAATGGGGTCCAAACCCCCATCATCACAGTGACCAAAATGTAAGTGTGGGGTCCATAGCTGAAGCACATTTCGAACATTGTGGCAATGGGGTCCAAAGCCCCATCATCACAGTGACCAAAAGGTAAGTGTTGACAAAGAAAGAGGTGCAACTGCCAAACTGCATGGATGATTCCTGGTCACAGAACAACAAACACATCAGTGGCAAAGTAGTGTATGTGTCCCATTGCAACATAAATTGGGGGAGCCAAATACTGCAGTGCAAATAAGACATACCTTTGGCCATGTGCAGACAAACAACACCCATGGGGGCTGACACCGTCAACAATCATCAATGACACAATGACAGAAGTGACCATCAGAATGCAGACCCACATATTTGCACCAATGGGCACACACATGCAGATACCCTGTGGAGACTGCAGATGTGAGGTGAACAGATACCATACCATGGCAGCAATGGGACACACAAACCATGATCATTGTGCTGACCGATGACCTAGGAGTCCCAGGGACAGCAGGGGAAACCCACCAAACTACATACAGCCAATGGCACACCCAAGATATGCCAATGCAGTGGTGCAGATGCACAAACACAAACAGGCAGACCCACACTGCACATCATACACAACAGGTGAGGGGGGTGCCAGTGTCCCCAGGCAACCACACAACACATGAGGAGACCTGAATACCAATCATACAGATGTGCATACAGTGCCACACAAAGGTAACTCATGGATCCAAATCCCCTATGTGGGCAAGCAGGCATTGTCAGATGAGAGGGAGCACAAATCACACATGTCACACAGGCACGTAGGGACAGCAACTGACACAGCAAGACACAGACACACCACAGCACCAGCCCCAGGGCCCCCACAATGTGGTGACCCTGGGCTGCATTACAATCCCACTGTGATGACAAAGCTAAATGTGGTTCACACTGTGAACCACAGTCATGTGTCCTGAGCAACTAACTACCATCACACCTACACAAGCACAAATCAAACAGCATGGCCAGTAAGCCAAGGCCAACATGGAGGCAGGGGCCTAGCCGGGCAACAACTCTCATCTGCACACACTCAACACCACACCCTCGACCTCCAACAATGTGCAGCAGTGAAGCACACATGCACTGGTGACATTGCACATGCACCCATGACTATTCCAGGGTGGTGGGTGGGAACCAAGGTGCAGAAACACATCACACATGGACACTCAACAAGACTCCTGAATGTCTGACACACTGCACACTACGCTGTACATGGACATGACGGCAATACCACACCAACCAATGGGATCCCAGCCACAGTCACACACCAATGAAGAAGCCAAGGTCACCCACAAAGAACACACATAGACAACAACCAACATTGCAGCCCGGACCCTGAGGAGTGCCAGCAGTCACACACACAACGTGTCACAATCACTGAAAGATAACACAAACTGGAAATCACATGACAGGGGCAAACAACAAGTGCCAAGGGGAAACCTGACTGTGACCCATCTGCGTCTGCACACAAACTCAGCCCTGACAGCAAACACACCTGTGGGTGACACCCTGATGACCAGTAATGTGCCATGCACCCACATCACAGAGAACCCAGGGCGAAGACTTTGGGGGAACATAGGTCAACTCAGCTAGCATCACAAACAGGTACAACACTAGGGATCACAGCATGCACAGCTAAACGGAAGTGAACACACAGACATGCACATACAACACACACCTTGGGCGCAGGCAATGTCACAGGAGTACACACTGCCATGAGGGGACTCCACTCCTGTGTGAGGAAAGCTGTGCCATATGTTGCCTCAGTAGGGCCCCATCATGTCAGCTGAGCACTTGGTCACACAATCAACAATTAGCACCAAATGAGGGCTCCCGTAACATCAGCCTGGTCATGGAAGTGCCAACGGAATCATCAGCACAGATCCAACACACTTGTATAGCAATGTTGCACTGACAACACAGATGAGTCCTTCCCCATTGATGCCCAAACCTGCATGTCCACTGGAGATGGCCACACGGTCAGGGAAGTAGACAAATTGACCAATGGCAGGCACAACAGATGTGCAGGGGTGGAAGCCACAGATGTGAAATAGGCAATCTAAGTAGGAAATCCCATTGCCAAATACTGAACACATGACACCCTCAGATGCTGCTATGGATGACATGGATACACCACAGGATAGGACACATTCCCCCTGGACCACATGGGTTCCTGCACAGTAACACTTCATTATCATGAGACCAAATATCACCATCACTGCAGCAAGGGCATGGTTAGCATCATCAACATCATGTACATCAGAAGCAAAAGCACTAGAGAACAGAAAGTTGCTTTATTCAGCATATGTGGCATTAAAAGTAGAAGTCCAGTAGAAAATAAACAAAGGCCAATGGCCAGTCCATCAACAAAGTCACAAGTGGGTGACAGTGGCAGATGCCACCCTACACATGCCTGCACAAAACCAGGGACAATCCACTAGGAGGGGCAACCGGGGGGTAGGCCAGGCACCGCAGGGACAGGATCAGGGCTCACCAGGAGGAAGCAGGGAAGGGGTGGTGGGTGCTGGAGAGCCACTGACAACTGCAGTGGAGGTGTCTGACATGGTGTGTGCCGGCACAACTGGGGGGCATGGCTCAGATGTTGTGGGTGCCGGCACGACTGCAGTGGACCCTGCAGATGGAGTGGACAGGTCCGCCACTGCAGTGCCCAAGTCAGACAGGGTGGTAGTGGACTCCACTGCAGTGCCTACCACCAGGGGAGGAGAATGGGGAACAGGCAAGGTGGGCTGGACAGAGGGGGAGGACACCCTCACCACATCAGTGGCACAGACAAGCGCAGCGGGGGTGTGGTGCCGGGAGAGCAAGTGGCAGGGGGAGAAGGCCGGATCCTCTTGGGGATGGTATATCTGTGGGTGGGGGAACCTGGGGCAGGGTGTGGTGGGGGCACCTGTGGAGTGGGGGCCTGAGGGATGGAGGAAGGAGACCTGGTGCTTGAGCTGCAGGGCGGCGGCGGGGTCTTGCTCTTACCACTCCGGGGGACTTGCGGGTGGGGGCCTCAGTCTGTCTGCGCCTGGGGAGGGTGTCCGGGGGCGAGGGGCACTCTGCTCCGTGTGGGGGGCTTCCTCTTCCCCCTGGATGCTGGAGCAGCTGGATCGGAGGGGAAGAGGCCGAGGTCACTGAGGAAGAGGCGCTGGTTCTTTGGGGTTGCAGGTGAGGCAAGGGAGGGTGCTTTGGAGGGAGAGGCAACTGAGGACTGCGCAGTGCCCGTGGATGCGTGTGTGTGTACCAGGGCCCCATCCCCTGTGAGTCTGGTTTCAGTCCCCTGACTGTGCGTGCGTGTGCGTTTCGTTTGTGGCGTGTGTGTCTGTGTGCTGGACATGTGTGTGCTGGTGTGTGCCTGTGCCGGTGTGTGTGTGCTTGGGACGGGTAAGGTGCTGGGGAGTGTGGATGGAGCAGAGGCAGGAGGGGTGAGGGACTGTCTGAGGAGGGACACTGCTGTCGTCAGGGAGGAGTCCATGGACCTATTGCCCCTCTGCAGGTCAGACATGCCCGATGAGATGCCCTCCATGAACGACACCAGCTGAGCAGCGGTGTGCGCATGGAGGACACTCAGCATGGCTGTCTGCCCTACATGGAGCTGGCGAAGGAGGTACACAGACTCCTCACTCAGGGCAGCAGGGGACACAGGGGCAGGGGGTGCGGTGCCTGGCCCAAAGGAGACACGCTCCCAAACATGGGAGCCTCCACGGACCTGGGGAATGGGAGCCGATGGGAGGGCGGTGGTGGTGCTGGTGGTGGCGGGGACAGCAACACTAGCTGGGGTGTGGTGGCTGCTGACACCCGCCTCCATAAGGGAGTCATCCTCCGAGTTGCTCTGGTCCTCAGCTGAGGTGGATGGTGCTGAGGACTCCTCGGTGTGGCTCCCCTTGCCCTCCGTGCCACTGGGTCCCTCCGACCACTCCTCGGCTGCTGACCCAGTCTGGCTCTCTGGCTCCTCCTGGTCCGTGGAGCTGTCCCCTTCCATGGCCGTGGATGTATCTGCAAACAATGGGGAAACAGACAGACATCAGTCACCTGCACCAAACGCACACACCACTGTGAGCACAGCACATTACAGAGCAAGCCCTGGCATCATTAGTTGTACATTGCTAAAAGTGCCCTAACTGAACAGGAGAAGCCAATTGTCAGTCTGATGCCAAGCATGGCACTCACATCCCACATGGCCTTGCACCCATCTGTCTGGTGTCTGTTGGATTGCAACACCCCAGTGTGGACACATGCACCAAGTACACAGTAGTTGGACAGTGCAGAGGACACAGTGTGGCATGTGGACATGCACACATCACAGCTCTTGCCACTGAGTCAGTACAGGTTTCCGGATGAAAGGGATGCCCAGAGTCAAATAGGAAATGCATGTGATGCATACCAGCGACAGACACCATGATGCACCCATGTCCTGATAGCCATCGCCACAATGGTGTGCATGTAGCACATGTCACTCCCCTGCAGGACCACCAATAAGTTGACACATGCCATGGCAGAGGCATGACTGCTAAGTCATACATCACTGTCTCAGTGATGTATGACTTGGCAGCCAGACAACAACACTATGCACTGTGTCACAATAGTAGGTCATGGGGAATGCAAGTCCTGGAGCTGCACAAGTGCACATGTACATCCCACACACAACACATCATCTTAACCCTCACCTGTCCAGGTCGTACCTATTGGAAATATGGGAGACCTGTGACACTACCCTCTGAACCTGAGCCCCTCACAATCTGCTGTGAATGGGGAACAGCTGCCTGAACTTCACATTCGCATACCCCAGTCTGCACGGGCAGCTGATCAAACACCTATGTGACACACAAGTATCGTCTCCTATGGTCACATCTCCAGGGGCATGCTGAGCCCCTACCAAGAAACACCCCAGCAGTCCTGACAACTAATCCACAGCACACTCACACAGAGGCAGACACCTGAGGGGTCAAATCACTGCGCACAATGTGTCAGCTGATACACGGGAGTGGGAGTACAGAGTGCATTGCATGGCCTGGAGTAGGCATGACTGTCCTGCTCCACATGAATGAGGGATGAGCCCTGGACAGAGGATAGCTGGCTATGTATGTGTGACACACGTAATCTGCACACTCCTGGGGCCCAAACATTGTTCCCACCCGCTGCATGGGCGTGTGCCACATACCCCAGGCACATGTGGTGGCTCAGCTCAGCAAGTGGACCGCATATCAAAGCAACACGCAGATTACATGTCCGAACACAGGCGTTGTGTGAACAATGGACCCACCCATGATGCCCACAACAGAGTTAGGGAAACAGATGCTGTCCCCCACCTTTAGTGAAGCAAACTGCAAGGACACAGTCCCAAGTGACACAATTCCCTGAATGTAAGGGCCACACCTGGGTATCAGATGAGCAGTGGGCAGTGCACAATAGAGGGACATGGCTCCTGGACAACATGACTGCTGCACTGTGGCAGTTGAACCAGGCCAGAGGAGGGCACAAAGCATGTAATACAGAGTTCACAGTGCAGTCTTTGACTCACCCCCTCCTTGCTGCTGTCTGGCCTTCAGCTGCCCATCCAGGTCTGGAAACACCACCGCCAGGATCTGGAGCATGTGGGGGTCAGGGTCCGTGTTCCGCCCCTCCTGCGAGGAGGCGACAGCTTCAGCTGGACCTGTGCAATCCTCCGGGTCCAGCCCCGAAGGTCCTGCCACCTCTTCTGGCAGTTGCGGATCCGGCGCTTGTAGACCCCCACGGACCGGACGGCCCGGACGATGTCCTTCCAGATCTCCTGCTTCCGATGGGCATTAACCTGTCAGGATGACAAAGTGAAAAGGCCATTACTACACATGCAACATATCCGTGCATGACACAGTTGTATATACATGTCTCAATCACAGGGGCACATGATGTACACAGGCAGTGCAAAGCTGCCCATGGACAGTTTGCCAGACGTCACTACATGGTATCATTGCATGGGAAGTAAAACCTTGTTCAAATGCACTGTCACTGCACCATACCTGTCCAGTGCATGTCACTACACACTATGGGGGTGACAACTACTCAGTGAGCCTGCTAGCCAGTGGCGTGCAGACTTTCAGCCTTGCTAGTCAGACAATATGCACATTCAGAAAGGCAGTGCACAGAACACTCACCTGCTCCCCTGGTGTCCCATACAGCTTGCTGTACTGTGGAAGTAGGCTGTCCAGCAGGGCCTGGTTCTCCTCAAGGCTGAAGGCTGGGGCTCTCTCCACAGTACGTGCCACTGCAGGGTCCAGAGGGGCAGAGACAGCAGCAGTGCAGTGGCAGATGTCGTCCTGGAGCATGTAGTGCAGGCAAGTGAGCTCTCAGGGGAACAGCCAGCAATATATATGTGCTGGAGAGGCAGATACTGTCCCTTGTGTCCAAAGTGATAGGTCCAAGTCGTTTGCATCTTCTGAATCTGGCCAATCCATGGAATAGCAGCACCAAAACACGCCCCCAGCATCCTTCAAATCTTCAACTTCATGACATACATAATTTTGCAACATTGTTGTGGGTGACCAACTGATTTTCCAGCAACCGACTCGTTCGAAATTCGAAAACGCGTCCGTTGCCAGGCAAGCCCATTGTCAATGGGTGCGCACCAATCGGTCCATTGCGGTACAACGCGTACAGGGGTACAACGCGTACCCGCACACATTGAATGCAATGTGCCGGCCGGGGGCACCGATCGGTCCATTGCAGTACAACGCGTACAGGGGTACAACGCGTACCCGCACACATTGAATGCAATGGGCCGGCCGGGGGCACCGATCGGTCCATTGCAGTTCAACGCGTACAGGGGTACAACGCGTACCCGCACACATTGAATGCAATGGGCCGGCCGGGGCACCGATCGGTCCATTGCAGTACAACGCATACAGGGGTACAACGCGTACCCGCACACATTGAATGCAATGGGCCGGCCGGGGCACCGATCGGTCCATTGCAGTTCAACGCGTACAGGGGTACAACGCGTACCCGCACACATTGAATGCAATGGGCCGGCCGGGGCACCGATCGGTCCATTGCAGTACAACGCGTACAGGGGTACAATGCGTACCCGCACACATTGAATGCAATGGGCCGGCCGGGGCACCGATCGGTCCATTGCAGTACAACGCGTACAGGGGTACAATGCGTACAGGGGTACAACGCGTACCCGCACGCATTGAATGCAATGGGCCGGCCGGGGGCACCGATCAGTCCATTGCTGTTCAACGCACCACTGTACATGTGACTGGCATATGTCAGCATGCCTGTCTCAGATGGACATATGCCAGCCACAGATAGCTCCCAGGGAGTGAGGGGCACACCTACATCACGACAGCCTGTCCAAACTTTATCATAAGGCATGTAAGGCTGCATTTCCTATTGTGTGTATGTTGGTGTACATGTTGTCCTGTGGGTATCACCTGTGGGCAGCCACCCCCAGGCTGTGCACGTGTTCATGGGGACAGGATCCTGGGTGTTACGTGTACATGACCACTGTGATGTGCAACTGTTCATATCTGTGCATGTGCCATGGTCACATTTCACGGTGGTGTATGTGTATGTCATGTCACATACCCCGTGAGTCCCATGTGGGACGGTATGTTTGAGCCAGGGTGTCCCAGTGGCACAATAGTGATGGTCCTCCACAGTCTTTGTGCATGTAGTGTTTACAATGTCTCTGATTTCATGTGCACAATGGGAGACAGGTTGTGTGTGCATGGACTTTGATGTTGTGCGTGTGTGTGTCACAGACGTCCATGTCTGTCCTGCCGTGGCAAGTGGGACCACTACCTGTGGGGGTCATTGTTGTTTTGCTGTGGTGTATACATGATACTCCATGTAATGCCAGTGTCCATGTGGCAATACAGGGTCCCTGGGAATGTACCTGTCGTTGAGCTGTGGTGCCTGGGGCACATCTGTCCTCACATGTCACTGTGGGGGGTGATTGTGACACGGCAGCAGGAGATGGGAACTGTGACACGGCCTCATGATATCCAATGGGCCAACCTGGGACTAATTGATGCCACCTGTTGGACCGTGTTGACAGATGTTGGCCATGTATGTACCATACATGTCCTTACGGAACTGCACACTTCATGTAGTTGTGCCTCATAATGATGTATGTTGGTATATTGAGTGTGTTCAATGCCGCATATGTGGGCTGACTGACAATCTTGCTTACTTCTCCTCTGCACTGCAGGGCTCCTGCTGTCCATCGACCATTCCCAGACCTGGCAACGATGGTGGAACGGGACAGCATCCGACGGTACCGCTTCACCAGGCAGCTGATTGAGGATTTGGCAGTGCAGTTGTCCCCACATTTGCAGCCTGGCCGGCCGTATCCTACAGCGCTGACCCCCAAGGTGAAGGTGATGGCAGCCCTACACTTCTTTGCCACCGGTACCTTCCAACATACTGTGGCGACTGCTGGTGGGATGTCACAGACCATGTTGAGCCGTGTGCTCCGCGATGTTTTGGCGGCAATGTTGCTATTCCTGAACCGGTACATCTATTTCCCTAGACTGCGACGACTCACTGACGTGAAGAGTGACTTTTATGCCCTGGGGAGGATGCCGCATGTCATTGGCTCCATTGATGGGACACATGTGGCTTTGGTACCACCACAGGCCCAGGAGCAGGCCTACCGTAACCGCAAGCACTACCACTCGGTCAATGCACTGGTGGTGTGTCTTGCAGACATGACCATCACACACGTGTGTGCCCGTTTCCCTGGTTCAGCACATGATGCCTTTGTGATGAGGAGTAGTCGCATCCCCAGGATAATGGCACAGATGCAGAACCAGCGTGCCTGGCTTGTCGGTGTGTACTGACTTTGTGCCATTGTGTGTGATCTGATCTGTAGTATTCCGCCCACTTTTCCAAGTCAGCTAATGTGCACTTGTCTGTCCGTAGGTGACTCGGGATACCCCAACATGCCGTGGTTGCTGACACCCCTCAGGAACCCTGTGACACCAGCCCAGATGCGCTACAATGAGGCACATGGTCGGACCAGGAGAGTGATTGAGCGGACATTTGGTCTCCTGAAGAGCCGCTTCCGCTGCCTGGACAAGACCGGAGGGTCCCTCCCATATGCCCCTGCGAAAGTGTGCAAGATTATCATCGTCTGCTGCATGCTCCACAACCTGGCAGTGCGGAAGGAGTTGCCTCTCATCCAGGATGACAATGACCAACATCCGCCACCTGTGGAGGATCCTGGCCTGGACCACGATGCCAGTGACGATGATGATGATGATGATGATGGTGATGTCTGCACACAGCTCATCACCAACTTCTTTAGCTGAATGTGAGTATCCTGAGGTGTCATGTCAATGATGTGAGTTGGCATGATGTGTAGGTGGTGCTCTGGTGCTGTTGGAGTGTGTCCATGGGCTACTTGACTGGATGTGTGTTGCGATGTGTGCTTACAGGTGGGCTGTACTCCCCAACACTGTTGACATGCTAACTTGGTTCTGGGTGGGTATCTTGTAACATGTATTGTGCATGAGTTTTGCTGTTCTGTCCTGTACTCCATTGCTTTTGACTGTGTGTCATTTCTGTCCTTCACAGGGTACTTTCAGATTCGTTTGGTCAACTGTGTCCACCGACGACGTGATTGCACTTCCAGGCTGGTAGCTGTTGTGTCCCTACAGGTGATGTGCGCCACACCCATGGACTTCCTTCCGTCTACAGTTGTTGACTGTGTGCCCGCTGCCAGGTGGGATTACCTTGCATCTGTAGTGGTTACGACATGTTGCAACTGTGTAATAAACCTGTGCTTCACTTTGTGATGTGCGTTGTCTGTGGTCACACATTTGACTGCCATTTGCTTAATGCACCTGTGGGCTACTTGACTACAACTGGGAATGGGTGTGGTGTCTGTGCATTGCACCGTCTTCCCTGGCAACATCAGTGTAGGCAATGAGTCAGATGGCCTAGGTGTGTATGTGTTGTGTAGCCCTGGTGGTGTGTCTCCCTCATATGTGTCACGTTGCCTTTACTCACATGCCTGTGTTGTCCTTGCTGTTGCAGTTCGCATACACAGTGTAATTTTGCAGTTCATCATCCCCATAACAGCACCCACGTTGGAATCACAACAGAGGCAAGTATGGTGTATTAGTGTGTTTATTGTGATACATTTGTGTGAATAGTGCATAGGATGGGTAGTGCTGTACATAAATCGTGCAATCCGAAGTTCCTAGGTGAATTGAAAGTCCTGGTAGACAGAATCCCCAGTATCGGGGCCACAGTTGTCTGACACATTGGTCCAACTTGTACTCCCCATGCAATGTGTGGGAGTAGTGTTGCCGTCAACAGGGTGAACAGTCTGTGCACAAAGGTGAACATCCAGAACAGGTTCAGGCTTCCTGGGAGTTGCGCTTGGCCATCAGCCTCTCACTTGCCCCTCCTCGGACAACCCCTCTTCTTGGGGGGGCCCTCAAGTACAGGCTGCTGCGGTGCAGGGGACTCTCCGCCAGAGTCATCCTCCCTCCCTGTGGCAGTTGCAGTTTGTTCGGCACCAGATGTTGTTGGCACACAGGGAGGTGTGGACTGGTTGCTGTTCATCTGGCGGAGGCATTGTAAAATGTCCCTGTGCACCGCCGTCATCTCATGCAGTGCATCCCACTTGGACTCCACGCGGGACATGTGTGAGTCCACGCGGGACATGTGTGACTCCTCGTGGGACATGTGGGAGTCCAAGCGGGCATGATGGGCAGCCTGCTGCTGTTTCATGTCTCTGAGGAGCCCCACTACCTGGCTGAGGTCTCCGGTGCTGGACTGGTACGCATCAGCTATGCGTACCAGTTGTGGGTCATCATGCACACCAGCAACCTCTGCAAGCAGCGACCTCTGTCTCCCACCCCTCCCACCACCCCTGCTGACATGTGCAGTGTGTGCAGTGGCACGCACAGATGACCCTGGTCCACCTTGGGGGTTGGTGGTGGTGGTGGTGTCCATGGCCCCAGGTTGGTCCAGGGTCCCTGTGCTGGTGTTGCTCCTTGTTCTGTCCATGTCGGCAGGGATGGTATTTGTGGTGACAGTCGTTGGAGGGGTGGGTGCAGGGGGTGCAGCTGGTGGTCCTGCTGGTGCTGCAGCTGGTGGTCCTGCTGGTGCTGCATGTAGACTTGCACCGGATGTGCCAGGTTGGTCTTCATCGCCCGAGGAGGACAGAGGCTGTATGACGCCAGTGAGCTCCGCATCCTCTTGAGCCTGGGACTGGGACTCCTCAGCGTCTGCTGCTGTGTCCCCATCATCACCTGTTTTTGGGAGACACACACAATGTATGTTATGTTTCTGCAGGCATCAATGGTTGACACACATGACAGTTGTGACTGTGCCTCTGGGTGCGGGCCTGTACATTGCATTGTCCTAAGTCGTCACAGTCAGGGGTTGATATTGGTGTGGCACATTGTCCTGCATTATTTGGGCATTTCTATGTATTTTTTGGGGTGTGAACATGGTCTGCATTGGTTGTGTTTGGTTGACAGCCGGCCCTCCTTCCCACCCACCCAGCCAGTCAGTTATCCCACCATGGAACGTGCTTGCATTGCAGGGAGTGGAAGTTGTCTCTCAGGATGTCAGTCAGTGGTGTCCTGCTGTTTGTTGGTGCACAGTTGCCAGCAGGGCCTTGTGCTCCCCACAGCAGTAGCCAGTGTCAGCCATCTTGTGAGTCCTTCTCCACTCCCTGTGATGTGAGCATGGTTCAGGGTGGTGTTGATGGGACAGTTGTGGGGGTGAGCTATGTCTGTGACTACGACTCCCATCATGCTATTGCCTCCACCCCACTTCCCAGCATTCCCATACTTACTTGCTTTTGTGGGGAGTTCAGTGTGTGTGGGTGTGAGAGCAATGGCAAGATGGCTGACAGTGGTGTCCTGCTGTTGGTTGGTGTGCAGTACCCAGCATGCCCTTGTGCTCCCCACGACACAGCAACAGTGTCAGACATCTTTAATGGGCCTTTCCACTCTCTGTGGGATGTGCATGCGTGAGTGTGAGCTTGCTGGGCCATGTGGTGGGGGATGTAGAGCTGTGACTACGACTCCCATCATGCTATTGCCTCCACCCCCTTCCCAGCATGCCCATGCTTCCTTCCTTTTGACTCTGCTTCCCTGTGGGGTGGGCTGGCTGTGCTGACAGGATGGCTGGGAGTGTTGTCCTGGCAGTTGTTTGGCTAAAAGTCCCAAGAGTGGCCCTGTGCTTCACACAACATAACCCAGGGTGGTGGTTCTTTGTGGGATCTTGTGTTAGGATGGGGGGCATTGCATTCTACCAGGTGGGTTCTGTGGCGTTTGTGTTGGGGGGGTGTGAGGGGAGGTGCTTGTGACTATGGTCAGTGCTGCAAGTCCTCCTTCCCACCCAGCCAGCCAGATATCCCACCATGGAACGTGCTTGCATTGCAGGGAGTGGAAGTTGTCTCTCAGGATGTCAGTCAGTGGTGTCCTGCTGTTTGTTGGTGCACAGTTGCCAGCAGGGCCTTGTGCTCCCCACAGCAGTTGCCAGTGTCAGCCATCTTGTGAGTCCTTCTCCACTCCCTGTGATGTGCGCATGGTTCATGGTGGTGTTGATGGGACAGTTGTGGGGGGCAATATGTGTGACTGCGACTCCCATGATGCTATTGGCTACACTGACTTGGCCAGCATACACAGAATTCCTTCCTTTGAGTGGTCTTCACTGTGTGTTGGTGTTGTTGTGGTGGCTACATGTCTGGATGTGTTTGTTAGTTCTATTTGTGCCACTGCCTAGCTGTAGTTGTAGTTGTGTTTGTACATGTGATGGCACAGTTGGATGTGACTTTTTGATGGCATGTGTTGTGTTTATCTGACTGACATACACATTTTGGGATGATTCTGTTCTGGTTGCTGTGTAATTGCTATGAGTGCATGGTTTGACTCTCCCTTGACAGTGATGTGTGTGTGTTTTGTGGCAGTATATTGTGTACATTTGTTGTGTACTCACCAGGCTCTGGGATGTCCTCTAGTCCATATATGCTCACTGGCGGAAGGATGGCCCGCACCTTCTCCTCCCAGGGCCTGAGGTATATTGGCTTGGCAGGAGGGCCACTGCCGGTGTGTTGGCTGTTGATGTAGTCTTTTTGAGCAGGTCCCGTACCCTCCTGCGCACGTCATACCACCTGTTCTGGATGTCGCTCTTTGTGCGCCGACATGGTGATTGTGCGTTCACCCTGTTGATGATCCTCTCCCACATCTTGGTTTTCTGGGAGATGGGGGTCTGTTGGACCAGTGTGCCAAACAGCTGTGGCTCTACCCTGAGGATCTCGTCTACCATGACTTCCAATTCACAATCTAGGAACTTGGGATTCTTCTTGGGGGCATGGTGATGGGTGGTGATGGTGAGTGATGTGTGTGTTGGTGTGCAGGTGAGGGTGTGTGAGTGTGTGTTTTGCTGGGTGTATGTGAGGTAGGTATTTGTTGGTGTGCTGATGGTGTGTGGCTTGTGTGAGGGATGAGCTGTGGGTGTGTGGTTGCTTTCTCTTGGGTGCTGGCAGTGGAATGGCATTTGCAAAGGCTCATGGTTGTGATTTGTGTCCTTTATATGGGTGGAGTTGTGGGTGTGTCTTTGTTCTCTGTCCCCACCCACCCCAGTATTTATTGGCTTTGTAATTGCTTGTTTGGCCTTTTTTTGGGTGATTTTTCCTTTGTACTGTCTGTGTATGTTGGAAACGTTCTTGTGACCGAGTCGGACCCTGCATTTGTCTCGTACGGTCTTCTCCGTTTCGTTCACGCTGTGTATGTGCAGTTTTCTATGCTGCGTACGCGTCGGTCGCGGTGTTTTGTGTTGCTTCGGCTCGGTTTTGTATGCGTGTCGGTCGTACGGCTTGGCCTCCGTCCGACTCGCTCGTGGTTTTCGCGCCTTGCATCGTACTTTGCGGTTTGGAGTTCGGCGTGTACGTTTCGGTCGGATTTGTTCCGGGTGCGTGTCGGTCGGTTGGATTCGCGTGTTTTTCCGACCGGATTGCTGTTTTCCGTGCGGCTCGGTCGGTCGACTTGGGTTCGGTACGTGTCGGTCGGATTTTGCACGCCTTGCATCGTACTTGGCGTGTCGGGCGCCACAGGTACGTGTCGGTCGGTATTATTTCCGGATCCGAGTCGGTCGGAGCTTTTCCGGCCCGAATCGGAATCGACCCCATAGTATCCATGAGTACATATTATGAGTCCATATGCTGCTAAGAATTATCGGTGTTAGTGCACTTGCACTTTATATAATTACTATTTAAATGTAATGCTGAACTTGGACTGTTTTACCACTCTTCAGGGTACATTATTTGGTTCAAGCATTGGTTTTAATGATATATATCTATTTGTGTCATGTATGTTATGATATTTTGCACTTGCACTTTAATATCCATCAGCAACATCATCATGTATAAATAGAGTGATGACAGATATATCTCTGCAAAAACGTATTAAGCAACGAATAGAAGTGGTATAGGCATTTAGAAACTTTCTGATCTTTGAGTTAGTTTCAGTGGATTTAGTAACATAACATCAATGTGTACTGGTGCTTTGGATTCTATTTCTATTTTTTGATTGTATTAATCTTATTTTACACCATTAACTTCAATGGGTGGTTCTTGATCTTCCCCACTAGAGGGTGTCTGCTTTGTAATATGATTTGCATAATAGTATTGTCTATTTAGTTTAATTCGCTATAGAGTTTCTCTTTCTTTTTTATTTTTTTCACATATTTGCAATTGTACCTATGGGCCTATCTATGATTTGAATAGCGGCCAAGATATAAGTGGGTTAAACCCTGTTTCTTTGTTTATTATTATTATTATTTTATTTTTCAATTTTTAAGCACTTGCACTTTAACTTTATGGTGTTTATTTGGATTTAGCCTCCAGTGCTGTCAGCCATAACTGCACACAATATTTTGTAGGATCAGGAAATTTTAGGATGTATTATGAACCATTGCGGTAATTATTTATAATATGTGCATAATATTTACTTAATTCCATTTGTAAATATATATGTTTTTTTTCCTGATTTTTAATAATATGTTGTTTAGTTCTATTGTGTGAGGTTATTGGCTAAGTAGGGAGGAGGGTACTTTGTGTGACTATTTAAAGAAAAAACTACTTCTAGCGTGTCATGTGATCAAGGTCGTGGTAACACGGCCGAAACGCGTCATGCCGATTTGCACGGAATAAAATTGCACTGAAATATCTACCAGCAGCACGTTGTGGTCTGTACCTGTGTTTCTTCATCAAGTGTGAAGTTGGGACTGTGTTTTTTCATATATATATATATATATATATATGCAACCAGAACCTTCTAGCGGACATTATGGTATATTTCTTTTGTAAATCAGCCATCATGACAAAAAAGTTACAGATGAAATCGTTCTCAAAAATGGCCATTTTGTTCCTACTCATTTTCAATATTTCTTTAATTCAGCAGTTCGTTTCTTTGGGGGTACCTTGTGGGATCTACACATATGACCCCCAGCTGAATTTAGAATTGTGTTTACTTTTCATAAATCAATAGCTTTCCTGGATCACCCATGGGTTTCAAGCTGGTTTCCACCACAAACTGGAATTAGGCTGAAAGCACACAAAAAGAGAAAATGAATACCTATTGGAACATTTTCAAAACTGTAGTAAACTATTTTTTGATTCAGCTCTGTATGTTCCTTAAAACTCGGAAGATGGTAATTTTAGCAAAGCAAACCTTTTGTTGATCCCATTTTCAGAAAAAATTAGACACTTTTTGCTGAGCATTTTTCCTATTTTTCTGGAAAAACTCAAAATGTTGCTGTATTTTGGCAATTTTCTTGGTCCCCTCTAGGGGAATCCTTAAATTCTGGGTACCTTTAGAATCCCTAAGATATTGGAAAAAGGACAAATATTTGGCGTGGATACCTTATGCAGAAAAATAGTTATGGAGTCCTAAGCATGAACTACCCCAAATAGCCAAAGAAGGGCTCAGCACTGGGGGATAAAGGCCCAGCAGTTAAGGGGTTGAATGTGTGTGTCTTTTGGTAAATATATACACTTATTCAATGGTAGCAACTCTGTGGTTGTGTTGACAGTTTTACCAGAAACTGATTTTTAATTTGCTAAATATTTTGGCACTGTTTGACAAATCTGCATGACATTCCATGAGGAAATTTGCATTTTAGGTCATTATTTACCAGTCATTGGAAACATGAAAAACTATTTGACTGGCTGCAAAATTCAATCTCAAAATGTGGCTTGTGCCAACAAATTACATTTTATGGAATGGGGAAAAAAGTAGAAACTCAATCTGCTTCAGCACTATATCATGAACTACAAATGCTAGAGGATGTAGCAGCATCACTAAATAAGAACAGTGATTCTAATGAATTTTAAATCAATCAACAATATTCTGGATTTAGAGGGTTCTTTACTGCCAGCAGGATTCAAAAACAAATCATGCTGGTGGTGATTTGCAAAATCTGCCTGTTAATGATTTTTTCAAGGAAGACTGGGTACCAATATTCCTTCTGAACAGGTACTTTGATCAATAAGGTCAAGACACATCACGGGAATGAATCTAAAGTATGCAGGACAAGAAGGATCATAAAGACCATGATGCTTCAATGCCGCAAGGGTCCACATTTTAGGTTGCTGATGGTGACACTGGGCAAAACCTGTCAGCAACAGTGAAAGCAGGAGTTCAGAGGAATGCTAGATGACTCTACAGAATTACAGCATTAAGTAATGACTTTGGCATCTAGGGTCCTCTTTGGAGTATGACGGGTAGCCCACTGGCCTCCCAGGTCAACAAATACTATAGATTCTGCTCTACTGTTGGAAAACTACCCACCATATTTGGAGATCCCTCTAGGCAGGCGGGGATCACTGTACCTTTAGTGGATCTGCTGCTGTGGCAGCTCCTTTGAAGGCACTGAAGCATTTCTGAGTAGCCGATAGTTAATGAACCAACTTGGCAAAGTTTTTTGCTTTTCAATTACAACCACTCAAAACAAGATCTTTCTATGGCAATACAAAAAATGAATGTCCCTTACACACTAGAGGCTTTCCTCAAGTGTGTCAGGATCGTTTCCTGTTCTCGACTGCCAGGTTCGCCTTGGCTGTTGTGAAAAGGAAAGATGTACATCAGAATAACCACCCAAAACAGGGCAGATACTCTATTGTACATTAACTGTGGGGGACAGCCATTGGTCAAAGGTATCTACAGGCAGAGACAGCTGAAGCTTTCACGGTAAAAACCTTGCACTTTGCCCAACTCTAAATAGGTAAGGTAACTGCATGTTTGGCGAATGGGATAGCCTCCACATTTTGAATGATTCTCCACATCTGCCAATCACTAAATAAACCCCGTCACCAGGAGGCCATAAGCCTACCTGAAATCATGCTCTGATGGCGTACTTCCAATAAGCTACAAGGGTCTTTAAAAGAGAATAGGAAAGGGGTGTGGCCAAGATGGCGGATGGGTGAGACGTTTTTCCCGGTCTCTCGGTCCCCCACTGCCGATCCGGACCATTTATACCGCAACACCAGGATAATATTGACCCTTCTCAGTGTCCACTGTTGGAGATAGTTACGGTGCCCCACCCAGCCAACCCCAGTAGCACGTAGCCCTGAGGTGCAGCTGTTCAGAGCAGTGCAGTATGAAGGATCATCGCGGCCGCATCAGAAAGGCGTAGTGGTGACAGATGGCCTTTGGGGCAAGATTATTTTGGCTATCGTAACACATCTACTCCCTCAGCAATGAGTGAGGGGGGGAGCTGTGCCCCATAGACTCACTGCCTCAGGCCTGAAACAGCCTACTTTTTGAGCCTAACACCAGCGGCAGTGACCAACCTCCGCCCAATACCCCGGGCTGACTACCCCCACTGTGAACTGTCTGCATCGCTGCAGAGAAACCTTGGGAGTTGCAAGGTGGTGATACGACCTGCCTGACGAAGAGTCGCCGAGTTGCTGTGCACACAAGGGAGAGTTCGCTTCTGCTCTGCTACACGTTTTGGAGAGGCCGAGGCTCGCATCCGATCAGAGGTGTCTCTGAAGGCGGTAAGCGATTTTGAACCCCGCTGTCGGATTTTTACCAGTTTGTATTCCCAAGAGTGAAATGGTTACGCCAAAAGTTCCTAACTTCCCTATAGGCCAAGGGGTTGATTGTATGAACCCTACCTGTCCCAAGGGGACGAAGGGACGCAGGCTGTTTGAATCTTCAGCTAGTCACTTTAAGGCTTCTATTGGTCTTGGCTTTTACTTTCTATAAAACAAACAACAGTGTTTTAGTACTTAAGCATTTTTGTTGGAAACTGACTATGTGATCTTTGGTCTATTCTAATTACTCCATATCCCTTCCTTCTTTGCCAGGTATACAGATGTCTTCAAGTGTATATTACTGTGTCTATATATCTATCTTCAAATGACTTATTGCTTTAAATGTTTCTTTTTTCCAAGATGCTCATTTCTCTTAGGAAATTCATCTTTTAAAAACATAAGCTTCTAAAAAACCTAAGAGGATTCCAGTCTACCAAAATAAGTAAAGTAATTGCCTCTTATACAATATTTCAAAACGCAAATCCTTTTTTCAAATGCGTAACATAACTGAAAGCAGGCGTCCATCTCAACAATGACGTTCATTCATGTCTCATAATTATGTAATTCAGTAATACTGTTCAGAAACAGTTTGCATTTAAGGCAATAGTATTTATATTTACAATGTTTGTTTTCTTTTTTAGGCATTTTTTCCACTTTGTGGTCCAGTCGCAAATATCAGATAAGTATTTCAGAATGTTGATAATTACCCCAAAAGAAGAGTTTGCAGCTTAGTGATCTTCTTCATTTTCTTTTAGATGCCGCAGCAGGTCTCTACCAGATGCCGAAAACGAAGACGGCAAGCCCGACTCGTTTGGGCGCACCCAATAGAGCTGCGGAAAGAAACCAAGATGCGAGGCACTGGAGAACAAGACGATGGAGCTTACGGGTGCCAAGGAGCAGGACGTTACACAAGAAGGTGGGTCAGAAATCAGAACAATGAGCAGTCGTTCGTGGTGCAGCGGGCAGTCTTAAAGGGCTGCACACTCTAACCATTAAAGGGACTGCTCTGCCGGGACGTAACGTTTGGAGCACGCTTGACACCCGCGTCCCGTCTGCTTGCCCACTTGGCCTGGCCCCAGCGATCTCCCCGCCTCATCGAGCAGCCCTACATCCACGCCTCTCCTTGTGAAATAAAGACTGCTGACCAGGTTCCTACCTGTGCACTCTGGGGCCTGGGCCTCTGATGCCCTTGATTAAAGACATTGGCTCCAACAACTGCAGCCCACCGTCCCCCACAAACTGAAGTGATCTGCAGGACTCGGGAAGGCATGTGGAGGCCTAGTGCTCAGGTGGCGAGTGACGGTCGTTGGAGAAGGCTCCCCCCGGGACCCTTCCAAATCTCATAGAGGGGCTTCTCTCAAGCTATTCTGCATAGAACTGATCTCGAACCAGAGATTCCTCTGCTCACTGTTAGCTTGAACTGCATCTGCTCATCCTGTGCTTTGCACCGATATCCACTCACTTACAATCTCATCGGAGTGTTCACATCTAAACACCAGTGAATTGCACACTCTCGTCCCTCAGCTTTTCATTGCAATGGCAACACTACAGCTGTCTTAGACCCACACCTGCCTTCTTGGCTCGGCTTGACTCATTGTTGCTTCAAGCGGTAATGGCCACAGGACGGGTGAAAGGACCGTTCACCGAAAGAGATGTTAACTAAACCTGGAGTGACACGAGAGGTGACACCACGCCACGTTCATTGACTGAACCCATGTTGGATGCTGAGAAAACAGATGCTCCAGTCACTCACTCCTTTCTGGAGGCCCTCTTTGTCTCTCTCAGAGAAGATCTTCAAACTCTCAAGAAAGACCTCTCCAGTGACATCAGAGAGGTCCGCCAAGATTTGGAGAGACTGGGGGACAAAGTGTCCGCATTGGAAGACCATGAGACAGCTCCAACAGGAAGTTATCCACTTAAAAGATCAACAGATTGACCTGCAAGCCCATGTTGAGGATTTTAAAAATAGATCCAGACACAACAATGTACGCATTACGAGGGTTCCAACTAGAGCTGAAGGCACCGACATTGCTCAATTCACTATCGAACTTTTCAGATCTATCTTGGCTGATTCTTCAGAACTTAAAATCGAAGTTGACAGGGCACATAGAGTAGGCCCTAAACAGCCTGACTCAGCAACACCAGCGGACCTTTTAGTTTGTCTTCACGATTTCCCACTCAAACAGCTCATTCTTCGAGAAGCCAGAGACCACCACCAAATTCAGTTTAGAGGACACACTCCGATGCTGTATCAAGACTTGGCTGCTTCCACATTACAGAAACGTGCGTGATTCTGCCCAGTTATGACTTATCTCTGAAATAAAGAAATTTGCAACCCGTGGGGACATTCATTTTGGATTATCTTTCACCTCAACGGTACACTTCATCAACTCAGATCACTTGAGGAGACATGCCGACTATTGGGCATTGATACCGCTGTCTCAAACGACCCCCAGACTCGTTGACGACAGGGGGGACCACGCAGGAGTCGGTGAGGGCCAAAGACCAAAAACCCTCCTGCGACTCTCCAACCTGGTCCAGAGACCATGGCCAGAGAAAAAAGGTGGTTCTGGCTTCGCTGTCTGGGGACACCGTTGATATTGATGAAACATGAGCCTAGCGGTGTTACCTTCTTTGTCTTATTGAGCGGGCCGGGTGATCTGGGGGCCGGGTCTTCGCCACCACACATCCCCAAATTCTTTATTCCATTTGAGTGTCAACCCAAAGGACTGGTTCCCTTGGAATATTCATTTTCATGACACTTAAGTTGTATGCTTTGCTGTTTATGGGGTTGTTTGCTCTTTTTCTTATGGGACCTACACTCCGCAATCTCACCTTGCCAATATATTAACTGGGCAAGGCCTTTCACTATACTCCAAACTTTTTGTCTATAAGTATTGGGCCGCCCTTCATAGAGGCGTTCATCTAGCATTCCTCTAATTACCACACTGATGACACACGACTTGACGATTCTCACTCTTAATGTTAAAGGCTTTAATAACACTATCAAGAGACGTACTATCCTCTCATATTTGGAGCATTCTGAGCCCCATATTTGCTTACTCCAAGAAATGCACCTCCTTGCTAGGGATATCCATAGACTTCATTCTAGAGTTTTTCCCCAACAATATTTCTCATCCAACACCACCAAAACAGCTGGGGTATTCATCCTAATATCTAATTCCTTCAGGGGAACAGTGCGTCCCAAAAAGGCTGAATTCAAAGGCAGGCTTCCTGCATATATGATAACAGTGGGCTCCTGCTCTTTTACCTTAGGGACTATTTATGCACCTAATGAGGGGCAGGAATCTTTCCTACGATGTACAACATCAGAGGTGAGCGACACACCGGACCGCTCGATCTTATTGGGAGGGGATCTTAATTTGGTCATTGATAATGCATTGGATAGATCAGCACACCGTCATGGGCAGACTGGAGCTCTTTAAAGGGAGGGACTGCGTTGGCTGGGAGATATAAGCCTCAGGGACATTTGGCGTGCTATACATCCTCACATGTGAGATTATACATTTTATTCTCATGCACACAAAATTTATGCGAGACTAGAATATTGCCTCGTCTCATCTGAGGTTACCTCTATGGTTCAGAGCTCTGAGATAGCGCCTCGCTCCTTATCTGATCACGCCACAGTTATGCTTACATTGGCTGTGCCCCTGAGACAATACCCCTAAACCATGGAGATTCTGCGAAACCTTACTGCAACGCCCTGACGTTGTGAAACAAATCACTAAAGCTATAGAGGATTTTTTAGACATAAACAATACCCCCTACACTTCTATCTTCATACTATGGGAGACTCTGAAGGTTATAATTAGGATTGAATTGATAGTGACTCCACTGCAGATAACAAGGCGTGCAAAGATAAGAGAGACTCAATGTCCCGCTAGGTCCAAGAACTTGAGCGCATTCATAAACGCACAGGGGCCCCTTGAGTATGGCGTCAACTTGAGGTGGCCCGATCTCAATTAGCGGGCATCAACTTGGATAGGGTGGAATGCACGGCCTTTCATCTCCGCCATAGCTATTATATTTGGAGGGGCAGATGGGTGCCCCTTGGCTAGTAGGCTCAGAGTGCAGTGCCAGGTGATGGGGGCCCGGGCTGTCGTGGGTACCAACGGTCGAGAGTGGGCTGATGCTATGCATATTGTAGAGACATTTTGTGACTTTTATAGAGATCTATACACGGGACATCAATTGGCTTTAGATGGGTGGGTTACATATCTCCAAGGTGCTCACACTCCCAATTTGATGTCAGAACAAATCACGGACCTTGACATTCCCATCCAGGTGGAGGAGTTTATATCAATGATAGCTCGACAAAAGTTGCTCAAGACTCCTGGCCCGGATGGCTTCCCTGCCATTTTGTATAAAACATTTTGCCCAATTTTGGCCCCCTACTCACTAGATTATTCAATGCTATTGAAAGTCCTTCCTCATTTCCCTATTCTATGGTATCAGCGTCTATTGTTGTCATCCCAAAACCAGGGAAAGATAAACGCCATTGGCTTCCTATAGACCAATATCTTTGTTGACTGCAGATCACAAAATCTTTACTGGTATACTCACAGGCCGCTTGGGTCCTCCACTACCGGGCCTCATTTCCCCTGATCGGGCAGGTTTTGTCCCCACCCGCCAATGTAATGATAACACAAAGAGCATACTGCATCTTATTGACAAAGCCATTGGTCAAAGGTATCTACAGGCAGTTTGCACCATCAACATATGCTGCTGGCAATAGACGCTGAAAAGCGTTTGATAGGGCCCATTGGCCATACATGGTGGCCACTTTCACACATTTCTGCTTAGGAGATCGCTTTTGTAACTGAGTTCTTAGTAACTATACCCATCCATCAGCTACAGTCAGGGTGAACGGACATTCCTCAGCTTCATTCCCGGTTTCCAGGGGCACTCAACAGGGGTGTCAGCTGTCACCCCTGTTGCATTATATATGGAGCCATTTGCCCGGAGGTTTCGAGATAACCCCACGATTAAAGGTATAGCCTTCGGAGGAGAAGAACATACCATTAGTTTATATATGGACAATGTTATAGCAATGCTGGAGGGTCCCTCGACTTCGCTACCTGCTTTCCACCATGAATTAGTGCTATTTAGCCAGGTGGCAGGATTTAAAGTTAATGTACATAAGTCCCAAGCTCTCAATTTTTCACTTCAGGCCTCTACATATGAATCCCTACAACAGAATTTCCCCATTCAATGGGAAACTACTTCGATTCCATATTTGGGGATCCACCCTACTGCAGCCCATACGACGGCGGCTCGTAATTACAAAAAGCTGATCCACCATGTCAAATCAGAGCTTCAACGATGGAAACCTTACAGTCTCTCGTGACTCAGTCGCATTGTAGCCCTAAAGATAACAATACTCCACAAAATGTTATTTCTCTTCCAGATGCTTCCGCTGGAACCCCCTCTGGGAGCAATCCAGACTCTTCAACAAGAACTCGATCACTTCATGTGGGCAGGGAGACGGCCTCGAATGAGGCGTGAGCTGACCTAAATATCTCCAGGAGAAGGGGTCCTGGGCATACGAATCTTTCTCGATACTATCAGGCGGCCCAGCTCAGGTTCCTTATAGAGTGGTTGCATGGTGAATCTGAAAAGCATTGGCTTTTCATGGACAGGGCAGTGGCTGAACATTTATTACTGCGCCAGACATACAGCTCGTAAAACAGCCGGAATTAAAATGGCCACCAAGATTGTTACATATTGGTACCTCACACCTTCCCGCTTACACAAAGGTAACCCAAATCGAAAACCTGAGTGTTGGCATAATTGTGGTTCTTCGGGCACATTATTGCACATATTACTGAAATGTCCTACATTCACATCTTATTGGACACAGATATTTGATGACATCGACAATCACTTCAATACACAACTCCCCCATTTCCCTGCAAATGTTATACTGGGCTTACCTAAGGCACTTACCTTCCCACTTAAATCTCGATGAGGCAGACAAATTGGACTAACCTTGGGTGCAGCCCTACAAAGCATTCTGTCACACTAGGGAACGGGTCGGATACTGACATATCAGAGATGGTTATACCAATTAAGGCCTACATTAGGGATAGAGCATCTATCACTTTCTCTATTGAATCAGGGAACTTCCTTCCTAGACCTATGGCGGCCCTTCCTGTCTCTATTGTCTTCGGAGTTTTGAGAACTCACCTGCCCCAAATATTTACACCTTCTTCGACTGACCGAAATTCCTAAAAACTCATTGTGAAGGCCTCCTCGCTATTCTTTAAGTTGGGCGAATGAGATCGTCATTTAATCTATTTCTATTGTTCTGGTCCCGGGGTAGGGTGGGGGAGGGTGGGGGGAGAAGTGTATGTTTGGATTATTCAGGATTTTCATAAAGCGACCATTGCTGATTGGCCACTAGCCTTATATTTCCAAGATTCCCTGTTTATAAATCAATAAAGAGATTTGAACCTTAAAATAGAATAGGAAACAGCAGTCAGAGACAGAGGATTTTGGGATAAGTAGTTAAGAGAGAAAACAGACTAGAACAGTGTTTCTTAACCTTTTGCCTTCTGTGGACCTCCTTAAGCATTACTGGAATCCAGGGACCACCGCTGAATCATTAATGGAATCCAGGGACCCCTACTGAATCATTACTGGAACCCTGAGACCCCAGCCTTAGTGTGATGAGAACTGCAACACAATGCACAAAAAATATAGAAATAAGCAGTCAATATATACACAACTGATGTAATGTTTTATTTAATTCACAAACAAATATAAAACAAATCAAAAATGTTAATGGGAAGTTTGAAACTTTTCAAAATTCAATTGAGGTCATGTTTGATGGACTTGCACTGCTTCCACAAATCAATCGGAGGATAGCAACACAATTTTTAGGCTCCAATTTCGAATTCCTTCACATTTACAGAACACTTTAAAATTTTCAAGTTTATGCTTTGCTTCTTTATTTATATACACTTTACTAATCTGTTTATATTTATTTTGCAAGCAGTCCGGAACCCCTGATTTTGCTTCACGGGCTCCCAGGTGTCCCCGGGCCACAGGTTAAGAACCACGATATTAGAAGACAGAGAGGAAGGTTGAAAAAGAGCAAAGAAAATAAGGGAGGAAAAAGTATGTAGTATGCTTGAGAAAAATGGACATGAAAAGACAGAACAGACTTTATAAGTTGGTTCCTTTGAAACTCGTAGGGGCATATTATCAAGAACGGCGTTAAAATTATCGCCGCTTTAGCGGCAGGAAACTGCCGCTAAAGCGGCGATAATGGGCTTGATAATATGCCCTTGAGAATTCCAATAGAAGCCCGTGTTGACACCAGAACATGGGCTTCTATTGAATTCTCAAGGGCATATTATCAAGCCCATTATCGCCGCTTTAGCGGCAGTTTTCTGCCGCTAAAGCGGCGATAATTTTAACGCCGTTTCTTGATAATATGCCCCTTTGTTCTGGAGGTCGCAATGAATTATCATATGAAGTTCTGTTGCACCTGATTCTGAATAGGCTAGTGTTCTCCATCAGGTTTTTCCTGGTGTTGGAATGCTGAACCCAACTTTACTTGGCAGCAATTCTGCCCAGAAAAATTGCATGAGGGATTTGGCAGTGGCAGCAGACAAGCCTGTTTCCTTGTTTGGTTTGCCTGGCAGGGGGAGAAGATAATGGTCTCTTCTGCTAAAAATTAGCTTCCAACAGAGGCTGTAGAACACATTTACCACCTGCTCAGGTCAGTTGGTAAATGTATGATTTTAAACCCCACAGAATTGTGAATTCTGTGTGATTTTACAACTGTTAAAACTGGTCCCACATGGTAATTCCTCATTCCATGGGGTTTGATTAGTAATTGCACAGTACTTGTATGGTGTTACCACAAGATAACATTCTTTTTATATCCAGATTTAGCACCCTGTCTGTACAGTCTGCACTGTAAAGTGTCCTCCCTTCTTGTGCAATGCTTTCTTACTTTTTATCAAACGGAATGTACTCCCAGCATACATCACCCCAGACCTTAATGTGTATGGCCATCAGCTGAATGCCAAGTTCAGTGGGTTTTAATAGCACTTGAGTTGGTTGCAGGTTGTGGCTGAAGGACATGCACTGTGTTTATGGCCCACTACTCTCGGGCAAAGCCAGTACACAATGGACTCCAAAGCTAAAGAACATGGTTGCAGGAAATGGCCAGATGCCTTCTCCTATGACCAGCGGCCGTGAAACGGCTGAAGGCAACCAGAGCATCATGTTTGCAGCTGAAGTTAAAAGTGTTTACTCCCACCAGTGGTTCTTGACAGTGACTCCTGCTGGTTTCCTACAAGTACCTGCTGAACATCAGAGTTCATTACATTTAGGGACTTTATCATCCACTTTTCAGTGATTTTGACCTCATAAAACTAGCTGTAATGTCTCACACTTCATGTATGGAAATTCTTTTGTACCCAGATGTAACAGTTTGTTTGATATATAGCTGCAGCACTTACTCCATTCAAATTTGTTGTGACACCTGTCAAATAAATTTACATTTCTTACCTCGGAAAGAACAAAAGGACAGTGAGATTGGAAAGACTGAATAATCTATAAATAGGAATTTTTTTCTCTTGTACAGTCACTTATGACACATACATAGAGCCTTCCAGGATCATGCTTCTACCCATTGCATGATCCTAAATTAAAAATAAACGACAGGCTCCTATTCTTCTGGTAGGGCTGTCCGTACCTGAGAGAGTGTGCTGCTGTGATAACACACAATTAAAACTTTAGAACGTTCAGTAATACTCTACTGTTGTTTTTTTTTTTCTTTTTTTTTTTTTTCTTGTCCTCATACATGGCATTCGGCGTATGGCTGGGGCTATGTGCATACTGACTGGGGAGTCCCACACTTTGCCTCTGCCCGGGAAGCCAAGGCCTTGTTAAACTATGCATCTGGAGCTATATACGATCTGACTACACTCCAGCCAAGTTTAGTATGCCTTAATCATTGGACTTTACTATATCGTCTCCTCTTTATACATTTTCCAACTAATGAGTCACCCTTGCGTGGCTTCTTCTGAAAGCATCCCCCAAATTGGTCTCCACATTTTAATCCGTCTAGATAAACCTTTGGCACAATCTAACCTACAGGTATTTTTAACATATAAAATCCATTCTCTTAATGATGGTGCTGACTGTGTTACCCATTTCGTGCATATTTCTCTACGTGCCATAATTATCAAAGCAAATAATAAGTGTGCTTGAGGTATGTTCGCTAAATAATTTTCATTGCCTCTGTACATTATCCCAAAAACAACAAGTTCAAGGCTTACCTGAACTTTGATTCCTAGTGTTTTGGAGACAAACTCACCCACCTCGCACCAGAAGATCTGGATTACCGGACATCGCCATAGCATGTGCACGTCGTCCGCATTTTCCAGCCCACACTTAGGACAGTATCTTCTCGTGCCTCCTCCCATTTTGGCCAACTTTTTTGAGGACCAGTAAGCTCTATATAGAGTAAAAAGATGATTTCTTCTTAAAGGAGCAGGTCTGATATTTGACCAAAGTGCTGCATATGATACTTGCCATAAAGTGTGAATATCAGCGTCTGGTATGTCCGTTCTCCATATCTCCTCTGGTGCAGGTAGCTTGTTGTCCTCCGCTTCCACTAGCATCCAGTACCACTTGGATACTTCCTTTTTGAATACTTGATCTTTCATGAATTCTCCCTCCCATTCTGTGTCTGAGCTGAACTGCCGTTCGTTCCGAACCCAACTTGACAATTGGAGGTATTTGAGTCTTGCCAAGGTGTAATTTGTTTTTGAGGCAAGTGTATCCCAACGAATGAGAGAATTTCCTTCAATTAAATCTCCCCAAGTTGTCAAGCCCGCCCTCAGTAAAGGGAGGGCTAGGATATCCAAGAGACATTCTGGCGTGATTGGAGAATTCCAGATTGGAGCTTTGCTACTGTAATATCGTATTCCCATGACTCGTTTAATTTGTACCCAAACTTCACAGGCGGCTAGCAAAACCTTGAACCTGATCTTTTAAAAAAATTTAGGATGACCATATTTGAATAAGAAAAATGTTCCTTCTGCCGGGAGATCCATTTTTAACGCCCGTGAGTAGGGTGGCGAGTTTTGTACATTGTCCATAAGAAGATGCCTGGTATTTTTAAAGAAGAAAGCCCAGTGATATAGTTTAAAATCCGGCAAGGCAATTCCCCCATCCACTTTCTTTTTGCGTAGTTTTTCCATGCTATTCTCACCGCTTTATTTTTCCACACAAAGCTGGTCAAATCACTTTGCAGTTTCTGTAACCATTCTGATTTAAAATGTAATGGTAAAGCGTTGAAGATGAAAGTGAACTTCGGGAGAATCATCATTTTGATCAAATTCGCTCTACCCAGAACAGATAACGGCAGATGCATCCATGATTCTAATAAGGCCTTTGTTTCCAGCTGTATTCTCTTAAAATTTATGAGGGCTATGCTATTCAAGTCTTTGGTTATTCTAACTCCCAAAAATCTAATCTCTGGCTTTTCTAGTTGAGAGTTTGTTGGTCCGTTCCACGTCATGGTTTCCGTTTTATCTTTATTCACTAGATAGCCAGATATTGTTCCAAACTTTTCCATTATTTCCATTATTCGTGGTAATGCCATCCTAGGATTCGGTGTATATATCATCAAGTCATCCGCGTATAGAGCTGTTTTTATTTCCCAATCTAGGTGTCTAAAAGGGGTAATCCCAGTTTCCGATCTAATTCTCCTGGCCAGGGGTTCTATATAGATATTAAATAATAAAGGGGACAAGGGACAACCTTGCCGAGTCCCACGCCCTATCTTAATCGGCGGTGAAAGTGAACCATTTACCACTATCCTAGCTGTTGGTGTTTCATAAATTGCTTTTATAATGTTTAAGAAGTTGTCCCCCAAATTATTTTGTTTTATAACTCTGTACAGGAACGGCCAATTTACTCTGTCGAAGGCTTTAGCAGCATCTATCATTATTACAGTTAGTGGTGTTTTTGTAGTAGTGGCTATATCTATGGCTGTGACTAATTTGTGTGTTAAATCCTTCAACTGTCTATTTTTCATGAAACCCTTTTGGTTGGAATGTATAATGCTCCCCAATGTCCTGCCCAACCTTACCGCTAAAATTTGAGTAAAGATTTTATAGTCACTGCTTAATAATGAAATTGGCCTGTATGAGTCGCATCTTAACAAGTCCTTCCCAGGCTTCAATATTAAAGTAATTACGGCCTCATTCCATGAGGTTGGGATGGAGGCCTGGTGACTATGTATACTATTAAATAACTTGTATAAGTGTGGGGTTAAAATCTCCTTTAAGACTTTATAAAGTTCATTAGGGATGCCGTCCGGTCCCGGCGCCTTTCCCCTCTTTAAACTAGAGATTGCTTTTTCTATCTCAAGGATGGTGATTTCCTGATTTAGCATTTCTTTTAAGTCCGTGTTTATCCCAGGTAGGGGATCCTGATCCAACCACCCATCTAACTCTAGTTGGGAATCTCTCTTCTCTTCAGTGTATAACTCTTGAAAAAAGTCTCCAAATGCCTTGCCTATGCTTGCGTTATCCTCGCATGGTATTTGAGAACCGTTCTCCTGTATTTTTTTATCTCGTTTCTCAACTGATCTTGTTTTACCTTCCACGCGAGGAGTTTCCCGCACCCTTCCCCATATTCATAATGGGCCATTCTACTGGCTTCCCATCGTTCTTTAATTTTCCCTTCCAAAAATTCTGTCAACTGCTCTTTAGCTTCATTTAACTTGTTCTGTAGTCCAAGCCTTGAGGCATTGTTTTGGCAACCTGTGAGGGTTTCCTGTGCTATTTTAATCTTGTCTTCATATGCTTTAATTTTTTTTTTCTCCACTTTTTTATAAAAAGCAGCCTGATTTATCAGTCTCCCCCGGAGACAGGCCTTAAAAGTGTCCCAAACTATATATGGTGCTGCTGAGTTTGAATTTATTTTAAAAAATTCGGCCACTTCTTCTTTTAATTTGTCCACCACTTCATGTTTCGCTAGAAGTGTTCTGTCTAGTATCCATCTATTTTCTGTTACGTTTCCTCTCATAGACATTTCTAGCCTCACTGCTGCGTGGTCAGACAAGTGCTCTGGTTGATGTGTGGCCTTGATGTTATTTTCTCTTAATCTCTCACTCACCAGGAATAAATAAATTCTTGAGGCATGAGAATACTTTTTATTTTGATATGTAAATTCTTTTTTATTGCCGACATTTAGTCTCCATATATCTACTAGCCCTAAACTCTTTATCAGTTGTTGTAAGCTCTTTCTCATTTTTGGTGCGCTTATGATGTGTTGTGATGATGATCTGTCAAGTAGAGGATTCATTAAAATATTAAAATCTCCTGCCATAATAATGTTATATTTGGATTCTAGTAGATGTCTATATAGTTCATTAAGAGGGGAAGGGTCATCTATGTTAGGTCCATAGTATCCTACCAACGTAAGACCTAGTTTGTCTATTTTGATGTTCACTATTACCCATCTACCCCCTTTATCTACTTTACAGTCCTCTATTTTGACATTGGCCACCTTTTTGAATAATATAGCTACTCCCTTAACATTACATGATTGCCTAGAGCATACCATATGTATTATCCATTTGTTTTGTTTAAGTATGTTTCCCCACTCCTCTTCTCGTAGGTGCGTCTCCTGCAATATAATTATGTCGTTGTCAGGCAATTTAATTAGTTCTAGGATCTTCCTCCTTCTTTTATGCACTCTCAACCCATTAACGTTCCAGGATATTATTCTGAGATTATTCATTTTCTTCTCCCCTTTGCCCTCGCCTTGGTTCTTTAAATCCTTCTTTCTGATATCTATTTATGTCATGTATGAGGATATTTTTTTGATTTTTCCCCTAATGCTCCCCACCCAGTGCTCCTATTTACAAGTAAAAGTGTGCATTCTTCTTGATGAAACCCTCCTCCCACCCTAGGGAACCCTCCCTTTTTCCATATGGGGTGTCGCATTGCACCCCTTGAAGCTCCAGCGTTCCTATTTCTTCTAGATTTTAATGTGTACTTTTTTGACTATTTATGAGGTCTATCAGGTTCTCAACCTCTTTGACTTCTCTGAAGTTGTGCATTTTATTCTTCCACATGACTTTCAAAGTGGCAGGGAATTTCAATTGCGCTGTTGCCCCTAGTGTCTCAAGGGTTTTGATGTGCTTCCCTAACTCCCGCTGTCGATTTAATGTGGTACTGGCTATGTCTGATCTTATGGAATAGGACCAGTCGTCTTTTTGGAATGTTTTTGCTTTAAGGGCTGCTGAAAGTATTGCCTCTTTGATGACATATGTACGAAAGTTTACTAGTATTTTCCTTGGCTTGTCCCTTTTTGGATCCCGTCTGAAGGGATCCCTATGAGCCCTCTGTATATCTTGTTCCAGATCCCAAGTTTGAAATTGTGGCATAGCCTCCTTGATAACGGTCACCAGAAAGTCTTTCACATTCCCCTTTTCTAAACCTTCTGGTTCGTTCAGGAGTCTTAAATTATTCCGTCTGGAATTGTTTTCTAGTGCTTCCAGCTTGTCCTTGATTTCCTTTTCGCTGCTTTTTAATATTTTAATCTCTCTTTGATTCACCTTTACCTCTTCTTGTAGCCCCTCGAACGCTGTCTCCATTGCTGTCAGTCTTACTGTTATATCAGCCATTTTAGTTTCCAGATTCGCACAGGATTCCTGTATTTTCATTTGATTATTCTCCGATATGGAAAATTTATCTTTTATCTCCTTTGAGAGCTGAACTAACATTGAACTTACATCAACAGAGTTTTCCTTTGTTTGTCCGTCTACTTTTTCTGGGCATACGTTCGTTTTATAGGTATTTAAGGTACATTCACTTCCTGGAGAGATATGACAAATGCTCCCCCAAATGCTCCCCCTCGGGCATAACTGTGTCGTCTGTATCATGTTGTTCTAGTACAGAGTATCTGTTTGAGGTGATTAAGTTAGTTTCAGTCACTGTCTGCTTACTCCCAGGCATAGTTACCATATTGCCCCCAGCAGATTGATTCCCCAGTGATGTTGATATGTCTGAGGGTTCTGCTTCTTTTAATTTAAAGTATGACCTCAGGGATGGAGTGACTCTCTGCTTCCCTGCGTAAGTTTTATTTCGCCTTGTAGTTTTCTTCGGCTTATTCGCGCTATCTTGTTGTCGATTTAAGGGTGTTTTTGTTGCCAAGGGAGGTGAAACTCGAGTCAGTACTGCACCACTACCTATCCCCTTATCTTTATCTTTGCCCCCTTCTCCTTCAGTTAGCAACTGAATACATTCCGCATTCTTGCCGAACCCGTATTTCTATGCGTTGGACCCTCTTTGGAGGTAACTTTATGTGTGCTGTTAATGTTCCGGTGGGCAATTCAAACGTTGTTTTACAAATCGTCTCAGGGATTATACGTCCTTCCCCTGTTTTAGCTGTTCTGCCTTGCCCTGACTGACCAAGACCCAGTACCTCTCCTTCCCCTTCTATTTCACCAAGTCCATCACCAAGTCCATCTGTAGATTTTTTTTTCTTTTTCGACACCACTCTGTCTCCTTTTTTTGGGGTCATATGGCAGTCCACACAGTGATTCAGGTATTCTCCCTTACTAATATTTTGGGGTTCAATAATTATTCTCTTATTTTGTAAACAGTCCTTCCCCCCCCCCTGGGCTGACAATCACACTCTTCTGCCCTTTCACCTTTTCACCGTTGCTCTCCCTGTGCGGTGCTCCTGTCCGTTTCTGGGTTCGTGCCTGCCTCTGTCCTGCTCTCACTCCGCCTCCACCTCCACAGATCCCGCCTGCTCCGATTCCCGACACCCGGAAGGCCAGGCAGCCCAGGCGCACCACCACGCGCCGGCTCCCGCACAACAGGCAAAACCTGGTCTTAACATGGCAAAACGAAGAGAAATGTTCTATTTCTCCTTGTTTTTGCCGTTTCTATGTGTGCTGCATTGTGCAGCACACACAGAAACAGCAAATTGCCATGAATTATTGTTTATGTGTAGGAAGGTGTCCCTTCCTGCACATAAACAAGCTTTTAAAAAATGACAATTTGTAACTTCTATGTGTGCTGCATTCTGCAGCACACATAGAAGTTACAAATCGCCATTCTGGACTGTTTCTGTGCAGGAAGGGACCTCTTCCTGCACTTAAACAATCATTCACTCAACGCAGGTACCCTGGTGCCTGCGTTGGCGCTAGACGCCTGAATTTAGCGCCAGCGCTGGGAGAAACGCAGGGGTGCACCGTATTATTGTAAATACGGCGCATCCTTGCTTTTCTAAAGTGACGGAGTGCGTCGTTAGCAATTTTGGAGCTAACCTGCGCTCCGCCACTTTGTTATACATATGCCACTGAGTTCCTTAAAAAACACTTGGCCAACAAAGGTAGCAATTTTTCCTCACTGGAAGAATGTTACCTTTAATCTGGGGCTTTTGTAATGTCTCCATCCGCATCTCATATAACAGGTTGTTTTATTTGAATTATGGATGCTCTTATTGACATAGATTGCAACAATTAATAGGAGCTGAACTAATCGACGGTTGCGATGACTATGGATCCAGAATTAAATCAACGAGTGGACAGAAGCTCCAAAGTGTAAATAAGAACGCTTACATTCCGTATTGTATTTCTCTTGCATTCAAGTGCTATTTTATTTGGCTATAATTGCTTTAAGCATTTAATAATGTGTTTTAAAATTGTAATTGCACCCAAGTTGCTCATTCATTGAAATATCATTTGCATTTCAATTTTGTTAAGAGATTTTTGAAACCGCTGAATAAATGCCGTTTGAATTGATTTGAGAGGGAAGAGAAGACGTGTTGACTAGATCACTATTTCTTTAATTATTAATCATCTGACAACCAAAACGAAATGTGATTTTGTTTTGCAAAACTTGAATTGGAGCAATGGGGTTAGATAGTAAATGTTGTAAACAGTTTTGCAATTTAAATGCTTTTGTCCGTGTTCAAAGCAGAATATTTTTAATAGCCACTTGACCTGTTCTCCGGTTTAACAGATGGAGTACAGGGTGGCGAAGAACATTATGTCAACCATTCTGGTATATCACCGTCTGCCAAATTTAGGGATCACTTCCAGCCAGTGGTGATCTCTGTGCCATGATGGCAGTTCCTGTCACCATACATAACGTTTAGTGAATGGCCTTCATCAGTTTTGAAGGCTGTGCAGCAAACTTTACCAAAACTGTGATTTTCAAACACAACTGAAAAACAATTAACAAATGACCTCACACCCAGAAAGTCTTTTCCCTGGGTAAGGAGGTGATTATTCATGTTTTTTCTGCTTCTGAATGACAAAGAAAAAAATTGACATCACACCGACCACGCTAAATAGGGTGGGGGATTGCATAAGGCCATTTAAGGAATCTTTTGGTCAATGGAGGCAACTGGGGATCCGCTATCAGACAGTTCGCAGTCATCCTAACCCTAAATATAGCTTGCTGGTCGTCGGTTTGGTGTACAGGGTACTCCATTATGATTGTTGTAGACAATGGCGGCTCGCAGAGGGAGTGCAGCAGGGTGGTGGGGCGGGGCGCGGGAGGTGCAGGGTGGCGGGTAGTGGACTCGGACATACGACGGAACGGACTAAAGTAAGTAAATAAATAAATAAAACTATTTACATTGCGCGCGCTGCATCGCCAAATCGGCGATGAGGCGCGCGCAAGGTAAATTGTTTTATTTATTTATTTACTTACTTTAGTCCGTTCCGTCGTATGTCCGAGTCCACTACCCCCCACCCTGTCCCTCCCCCGCCCCGCCCTACCGCCCCGCAGCACTCCCTCTGCGAGCCGCCACTGGTTGTAGAGCAACCTGTTCTCCAAACTCTATTTTTACCCCACTGTCTTTTTTTAAACTTAATGCTTGTGAGAGATGCTGTATGTTGGCAGAATGAAAATTGAATTCACTTATTGGATATCTGGCTTTTCGGTTATTGCATATCATTGGCATGTATGTGCATATGCATTTGAAAGCAACAGAGTACAGCTGTTAGCAATGAATATTTTTCTTCACTATTCATCCACTGTCAAGCAGGTCAATGATTGAGGGCATGGCCAAGCAAAATGGCTGAGTAGACGCTCCTCACGGAGGTCCTGCTGGCAACCCTTTATCCTGTCAACATCCTGCTGCATCGGTAGCCTCCCACGCGGTCAATGTCCTGGAATGCTGCATAAGACGGTTTAGAGTGCTGTTGATCCAGCGCGAAGAGGCCAGGGTTGGATAATTTACACACCAAAAACTGAACTTTTCAATGTGCCCATATACCTTATCCAATTACCTTTATTTGTATTCCCCTTGGCCAATTTCCCGCTGGATGGGTTTTGATTTCGAATAATTCCACAAATTCTGATTAGTTATTTCCCTGTAACCACAAATCAATTACAGTATCATGTCTAACTAATCTTCACGAATCAACACTCTTCCTCTGGTCGATGGACCATTAGTTGAGTTAGTTGATGGTGATATTAACAACTTCTTAACTAAAATTCATAATGAAATAACCACAGACTCTGAATATAATAATAATAATAAGTTTATCTAAAATTTCAGTCATTAAGTTGAACGCTCATTAATTACAAATACACAGTGCAAACACCATTTTTCTCAAATGGGAGAGAGAACGATCATAAAGCACAATACATTCAATTACACAAGCTTTCAACAAATCAAACGCATAAGAGTGGATAGATGAAGAGACAAAAGGCACATTTATAATACATTTGCAAAGAAATATGCAAATACGGAACAGAATGACATTTACCTAACGAGGATAATTGGAAAACCACCCCTCTGGCCAAAGGACTGGTGGAGGTCCCCTGACTTAGGATCAGGAGACAAAGATTAAAGGATAGGATCAGGACAGGTCTGATACTTACTAGACTTCTCTACAACCCGACGCACCAGGGCGATTCCCTCTCTTTCACTCTCTTCCTCCGTAATATTCTTCCGCAATCTTCAAATCTAATCAGGCAGTAATCTGGATCTTCTGAGTCTACACTCGTCTTCTCTCTCTCTCTCTTGCTCAGCTCCCAGCAGCGTAGTCAGCATCACATCGCATCGCATCTCATCGCAGCATCTTCTTCTTAATTCAAATCACTCTAGTTATAGTCTTTATTTCTTCATGTCCCACCCTCAAGTGTTGCATCTTTACTAAACTACGGAATATGATTGGATGGGGTTAGGGGTGTCTTCATCATCCAAAGCTGACGTATTCATTTTATTAGTCAAACCTATTCTTTGTTAACCCTGCCCCTTCTGCTCATTCATATATTTTATTTGAAACATGCATATTTTGTTGCAAATGCCATAATTCACTTAATACAGGCTTCATAGTTGACTGTTACATCTTCTTCTTTTCCCATCCTTTCTGTCCTTGAGTCTTGGCAGGCTTTCAGCTCCTTCTGTGTCACCGATCATTTCATGGTCTCACTGATCATGCGCAGCTTCCGCCATTTTCTTTTTTAGTCAAGGATTAGCAGGCCCAAATATACACTATTAATAAAAGGAGCAAAAACAGATATTATTTTCTTGAACATGTAATTCTCACTGTTCACCGCCCACTTCTACTCTATCCCAAGTGATTATTATTTCTCTTAGGCATAAGCATAATTGCAGCAGCTTTCTTTTCAAATCAAGCAAGCATATGCCGGGCATGCGGTACCTCAAGACCGCGTTTCGGTTCTTCTTGTGCATGCGTGAGGGTTTTCCCTCTCAAAGCGAGTTAGTCACGTTATTTCATGCGTCATTCAGGTTTGCACATGCGCAAAACGTTTTAACAAGTTAAAGCGGGTTTTAATCGTGCTGCATTTTATTTCTCATTAATTCAAGCATGCTTAAGCTTTTCTCCCCATGTTTCTGTGTTGGGTGCATGTTAGTTTCACCTTATCTATTAATTAATGATTAGTGAAAGTTAATGGAGGATTCGATCGAGCAAGTTTCATTTTCTCGAATCCTTGCTCTATCACTGTCATGGCTGATTGTGCAGCAATGGTAGAGTGCTGATTGAGGGATGGTGCTGTCAGCCCAGACATCCTGGTCCTTAGGGGCTAGAGAGACTGATGGTATGGTGCAGCCCCTGGGAGTGCCACACTGAAATTGAGCACCATGGAAAGAGTTGTGCAGCGAAAGAGGCCCGCATGAGGCTGGGCCCAACACAGTGGTGCCGGGGGGCCAGAAAGCTGAGGCGTGTGACTGCTGGGGCCTGGAGCTGTGACATGGCAGTCATTACCCTGGGAGAGTCTCGTGCCGCAGACCGCGAATGACAATGGGTGAGTGGCAGGACACTGGAGCCCACGGGGAGGCCTGGAGAGAAACAGAGCCTGGAGGGGGCTCTGAGGAGGACGGAGGGTGAGCGCCCATGGCACGGCAAAGAAGGAGAACACTGTTACTGGGGTTGCAATTGGGCCCCCTGATGGTGGTTTGGTGGCCGAACTGGACGGCGCCTGCGCGTGCCTGGGATCGGGCCTGAGCCCTATGACAGAGGGGATGCCCCGGGGGTAAAAATGGTGAACATGATTGTGGGCCTAACGGCAAAGGAAAGACTGACAGAGGCCAAGCGGACACGCAGGGTTGAGTGGAGGAGCTTGGTAGCTCTGGTCGTGCGGAACCCTGAGTCTGGCCTGTCCCTCATGAACCCTTGACTGCCGGCCCTGGTGCACATGTAGTCAAGGCAGTGGTGAGTGCCCTGACAGTGGTCACCTGCTAAGGTCCCCACCTCTCCTCTAGCAGATTGAGGTCTGCTTGTCTGCAGAAAGTTGTGAGGCCCAGAGGGCATACTGATTGCTTGAGGGAGTAATCCTGGTAAGCTGTGAGACGTTTTGAACAGCATACTGCTACGCCCACATGCCAATATGAGAAAATACTAAATTGCCCAACCAGCTCAGACAAACAAGATTGCTAACTACACACATGCATTACAACCGGAGGAGGTGGCAGATGGCCAGGGGGCCAAACAAGGAGATCTCTCGGACCTGGCTTTGACACGGCAGACTTGATGGCTGCAATTCAGAGTTCATGGGAGGGTTTGGTGGTAAAAATTGACTCTGTGGCGATTTAGGTAAATCTCCTGAGAGCGGACCTTCAAAAAGTGGCTGACAGGGTTACTGCTGAGGAGGGGACAGTGTCAGAACTGCAACAAGAAGTGCAGGTGTTGAAAGAGACAATATTGATGCCGAAGAAAGCATAAGTGCACCTACAGGACAAGATGAAGACTAGGAAGATAGGTTGCGCCGGAACAATCTGCACCTTAGTGGTGCCCAGAGAAGGCGGATGGGCAGTCTGCTGAGCTATTTCTTGAAGACTGGATCATTAGTACGCTGCGACTGTCCAAATTTTTTACAATTGAGTGAGCACATGAGGCACTGGCCCCTCTGCCAGACCTGGGGTGCCCCCCAGGGCCATTAATGCTTGCATGTTCAATTTCATGGACCGGGGTGTCATCATACAGCATGGCCGAGAAAAAGGGCCTCCGGAGCTTGATGGCAGGAACATTGCCATTTTCCCTGACTACACCAAAAAGTACAGGACCTGCGCAAGAGCTACATGACTGTCAAAAAATGACTTTGCAACCTCAATTCGAAATACAGCTTGATATATCCTACAAAGCTGCGAGTACTGCATGAGGAGGAGGTGCTGTTCTTTTTTATACCGGAGAAGGTGAACAACTGGGTGGACACACTGGATGTGGCCCCTCTCCGAAGCAAAAACAGTGGGAACTGGTACAACCTGAATCTGGTGAGACAGTCTGCATGACTGTGCAGATGGAACATACAATGGACCAGTCTGGATAGCGCTAGGCGGACTGGATGGATGATTGTCTGCTTCAATGGCACCCTCATGGACACAGAGGTGGTGCCAGAGACAAAGGAATCATTCTTCCAATGCAGGGCCAAACCTAGGTCTGGCAGTGACAGTACAGAGGTGGGTCCGACTTGACTCCGTGTCAACCCAGTGGAGGTAATCTTGGTGTCTGTGATGGCGAACTTTCTTGGGCCTGGGGTGACTGGTGTCATACGGCTTCCACTTTCTCAGTCGAACTGTGTGTTTGATGGGCAACATAAACGTTGGGATGCTGCCAGAGTGATTCTATGCACCCCCTCAGGATATGTTGGCCTATAGTCCTGCTAGCTCACAGTGCCTCCATGAGTACCCCTAAACCTTAGAAGGTAATGAATAGATTTGGCAACCTCAGAACATGACAAACCTAACTCCCAAAGGAATCGTGGTAACAGATCTAGAACCTTTTCGCTCAGTCACTCGTGCACACCCAAAGAGATACACAGGAAATACACAAAGAGGCATTTCAATATTTATTGAACTATTGTGATTCTCGTGTAAAATATACGTGCTGCAATGATTAATAGACAGAAGCCGATGAACGTAATCAGCAATGTTAGAACAGTGAAAAGGATAAACAATTCCACCATTGTGCTAAAGCAGTATATATATGCTGGCATATAAGTACGGTTTATAGTGTACTCCTACTATGCGCTCCCTAACCTAGTTATCTAGGGTGGGTAATCTGCCAAAATCCCCAACTGGATGTTCTAACTCCCCATTACCTGTGGGTGAATGTGTTCAGGTCCCCGTCTTGGTCACAAGTTGGACATCCCTCCTTGCAGAGGGAAAACAGGAATCAACTGGGCTGAGACTCGGGCAAACAGCAGCCTTGCAGTGACAGCAGAGTACTCCTCTGATTTGGACACAGAAATATGTGTGAATATATAATAACCACATACATGCCTCCATGCTGAGGCCTCTGTCAGGCTATCTTTGTTCATCCTCTTGTGATAGCTGTGTCGCCTTATGGGCAAACAACTAAGAACAACATTTGCACAATGGACGTTTAAGCCTTGTACTCCATGTTCAAGGTGTTGTGATAGTGCGCCTACGAAGTGGAACTGTAAGCAATATGGTTTCAGAGAAACTAATCCTGCACTGTCACACAAGCAAATGTGTGTCAAAAGTCATTGTGTAGAAAAGAAGGCAACTTAAGAAACATGTTCATGTAAAATGGCAGTGTTTCTTTCCAGGCCTTACCCAGTCATGCGACATCCACTCCTCGGACGTAAGTTGTCTAAAGTTATCCAACACTAATGAAAAGCAAACCTAAGCAATGCTATGTAATATATATCCATATAAAAAGATGCTAAAACATTTATTTGAATTTGGCAATCAATGTTTGCTACCAAAGCATTTAGAAAGCCATAATTAAAAACATAAAAGCAAATAAAAATCACATTTTAAAAGGAATGCAATTTAAAAGGAAACAAGCTGAATTAAAAGTTCCCACCAATCGAAATTTCCAAGTTGTTTATGTGTTCCGAGAGGCAGACGAAACATTTCTGTTCCCAACAACCACAGATGATAATCCCAAAGGCACACCTCGGAGCAGGTTTATGGAGCAAACATGCTCCCATCCAGCCCCCACTGCAGCCACTGAAGGAGTAACCACAGCCAGTAAGAAATGCACAGAGTCAGAGCCATGATCCAATTCACCAGGAGCAGAAGCATTCCAGGAAGGCCTGAAGCAATGGCAAACACAAGAGGCACCGATACCCATGGGCCTTTAAGGGGTCCACCAGTACTACTATGACCAGAGGCTGAACTAATTGCATTCCTAGGCACAAGTCCAAGGAACACTCGAAAGTGCACAGCAGACAGCAGAATACAGGCAGCACGCAGTGAGGGCACACACGATGAAAGGACAAGAACCAGTGCTCATTCAGTTCCTGAACAAGGGTGCGCTGAAACATTGTACCATGCGTTTACCGCACATGTGGTAGTTCCAGATCCATTTGATCTTCAAATGAGACATCCATTGTGGAGCAGAAAAAATAAAAATACAGTCCTGACAATCTGGAGTAGGACCAGTGGAAGCCCTTCAAAGAGACTTCCGAGCAAGGTGTGTATAAATGATGGAATGATTCCGAAGATTGTCTGGAAGGTGCTAACCAAACCAGAGTCTAAGATTTTAAAAAAGTGTGCTACCCCGCAGTATTAGGCATATTAAAAACGCGGTGCACCAGTTCTCCAAAATACATTCGGAACGTTGTGCTGAGTAGTGACTGTACCTCTGAAGAGGACCTTGCAAGTTGAAGATCAAACGTCTTCTTTGCTTATGTTAAGGCCACATATTTCTGAAATAGTAAGGCTTTCAATCTGCTCAAGGCATCAAAGTGCACATTGAAAAGTTTTATCGAAGGCCAAAGCATCGCCTTCCTAACTGTAAGGGCATGTGGAAATAGTACATGTGTACAACAAGTCACAATGGCAGAAACCGTGACAAGATAGGCTATCTGAAAGCCAGACGGATCACAGCCACTGGGGAGCCTTTAAAGTAGCAAGATAAGTTTGCCATGGACGTATTACAAGCCCCGTGAAGTGCAGCTCTCTTGCACACTAAGGAGTGACTTAAAGCACTCCTGCAGCCAGACCCACTAAGAAAAACTTCAATCTTCCAATTTCGACAATGGAATTTAAAAGGTAAAACCCAAGACTCATGTACACACCCTCCCCCAACGCTTCATATCTGCCCACTTGATGGGATTCTAGGCAGCATTGGTAATGGAATGTCGAAATCGGCAGAGTAATGATCCTGTGGACTATCCAATCCGAGGGAGAAACAGTGAAATGTAACTTCTCTAACTGCTCTATGTGTAATATAGTGTATGTCGCATCTTTTCATGCCATGAGTAATTGCTGTTTCGTAAGGTGGTATGGTGATAACAGGCTTGTGGCATTAATATGTCTCCATGGTACGCAACCCGAATGAAGTGTCTGAAGTGTCCAACTTAATAGCATGATTGATCTAAGTTGTGATGGTCCATGTTGTAGTGCTCACATATCATATTGTATTATGTCTATTGCAGATGACACTACAGTACCCAGAGAGTAAATCCAAGAAGATAAGGTGGCCATTCCGTGATCGATCACTGCTAGTGCCTTTTCTATATTAGCCCTGTCAATCTCGTGCAGTCGTTCACCATCTTCCTGCTGAAAGAAAAAGCGTTTTTTATGTAGTTTTCGAGGTCCTAGCAAGAAGTCCCATAGTTCCATGTCATCAGAAAGAAGGGACAAGTGTAGTTTCACCTGTGACACTGTGCCAATCAAGGCACAACTTCCCAACACTGAAAATTGTTACCAACCCAAGTGTTCTGTCTGCACGTAATGCAGGTCGGGACTGCTGATTTTGAAACCCTTGGTTTTACCCAGTTATATAGCCTGACATCCGTTATTATCTAACAGCCACACTAACCATCCCTTCCCATTGGTATCTGATGAATTGTACATGCCAAAGCGTAGCATGGTGTCCAGTGTTTCCTCTGTGTATTTTGTAAACTGCTGCCAGTTTGCAAATTGTGCCAATGTGGGAATATTTGGTGTGTTCAAATCCTTGATTTTAGCCAGCCCAAGGCATGACATTTGTCACACAGTTTTGTTTAGGAAAATCATGTATTGTGGGTTAAGGCATGCTCTAAACAAAGCCTCGCTCCCCTGAACCTGCCATCCTTTGTTCCCCAAATTGATCATCAACAGTGTCCCTCCAAAAGTTAAACCCTTGTGTGAACATCTGGGAAAGAAAACAAGCTGAATATATTAGCTTAGTGTTTGTTAGCATATTTTTCTTTGCAAGTGATGGCGCAAGCTTATCATAATAAGACACTTGGTCTAATCTATCAAAACCAGAAAAATAAGCAAACTTCTGTGCAAATGTTTTTGAACTATCCCGTGGTGGTGTAGGGCAATGTTCCCATTTTGTGTAATTAAAGACAGCACATGAAATACTTGCTTTATGCAAGAAATGGTGACCATATAGTTGAAAACAGAACATTTCATCATAGTTGGTGGTGCCTTCATATAGTTCATCAAAAGAAAAAACTGTTGAATGTGCAAGATCTTCTAGCATTTCATGCACTGCATCAATTTCCCGATCATCAGAGACAGTACTGGGGGTGATAATGCCATTCAGAAAAATACTGAATACATATAGTATTTGCAAGAGTTCTGTAGGACCATACACATACTATCCCAAACAATCCCATCAGGAACTGGAGCAGCTGAAATGTTCACCAGGGAAAGGTCTCTACTCACTTTTTGTGATGAAGAATGTGCTGTCAGAACCAACTTCACCAGCTGTACAGAAGAGCATTTTGGGAGATAGTGTCCGTTCAGAAGGAAGAAAAGACTGTCACAAAACCAATACAAAGGACCAGGAAAAGTAAGGCAATTGTAATCCAAGGGGGGCCGAGGTATGTCTTTTTCAGTCAAAGATACAAAACATGCAGTTTCATCCACAAAGGTAGAGGTGGAGGTACTGGTGGATCAGATAAGTCCGAAGAAAAGTTATCAAAGTCGATGAAGTAGACAGAGACAGTCTTATCTATTTTTTGGCATCTCTGCAGGTTGTTTAGAACTGGGAGATGACTCAATATGTGGTTCAATGATGTAAACAGCATTCATGTCAGGATTCCGAATTCTTTGTATTGTATTGTAGTTGTTGATGTAGCAGATAAGTGATAGTTTGTTGTTAGTTACTGCTATCCCGCGCTGGGGAGCAGAGGCTTTATCAGCAATGAAAGCTTCCATTGGAACTTCCTATATGGTAGTGAGAGGTGGCAGGTGTCTACCCAGGAGCCCACGTGGCCTACTGAGAATTGGAGACATAGGGTCATATGTACAAGGAAGTGGCGGAGTGAGGCGTTAGCCGTCATGGCTTAACGCCTCACTCCACCACTCCACCACTTCAGAAACGCAAGGCTGCACCATATTTACAAGGATATGGTGCAGCCTTGCATTTCCCCCTGTGCTGGCGCTACACTTAGCTGTGTAGTGCCAACGCAGGCATCCTTGCACCATAGTGCAAGGGCGTCTGCGTGCAGGGGAGGATTGTTTATGTGTAGGAAGGTGTCCCTTCCTGTACAAAAACAATCCTTAAATGCCATTTTGTCACTTCTATGTTAGCTGCTTAATGCAGCACAAGGCAGCACACATGGAAAAAGCAAAAACGAGAACTAAAGCATTTCTCCTCATTTCTCCAACTTAAGACCAGGTTTTCCCTGGTCTTAATTTTGACGCCGCCTTCTATTTACGCTGACCTTGTAAATAGGGGGCAGCGTCAAAATCAATGGGTGTTGCGGTGGAAGCCCACCGCAACACCCACTGCCCACCCCTTTCACGCTAAGCATAGCGTGAAAGGGGGCGAAGCCCCTATCGCCATTACAGCGTCACTGAAAGTGACGTTGTGATGGTGATAGGGGCTTGTACATATGCCCCACAGTGTGGTTTGATCAAATCAATGGAGATGAATCTCTTGTTTCTGCAACCGGCAAGAGGCAGATGAAGTAAAGTTCTGGTACCTTCAACAGCCAGGACAGGTGTAAGTGCTCTGTAGGATGGCCCAAATACTTTTTTGTCCTCTATCTTCTCCCTGACCAGATCCCCAACCTTTGGGATCCAACCAGGAGCTGCAGGCACTTCCTTCACTTTACCAGTGGCAGTACCTTTTACTTGGACGTTTCTTTGTTTCTCCTGGAAACCATTCTGTTCCTGTAAAACAGCCAAACATTTGTTTATATCAAATGGTGCTTCAGCCGCCACTGTGATGGCATTGTCATGGTCTCGGACCCACATTTTAACCTCAAACAGGATCTCATAGGAAGTCCGACTACCCAGGAATTTTCTAGATAGATTGTTCAATGCCCTCTGGACCCCATATGAACCCAACTGTCACCTGAGCCTAATACCCTAGCTGTTAAAGGCTGCTTTAGGTCCTGTTTTTTCTCTCCACAACCTAATTTCCCATTTGATGGTGCTGGGAGGAATACCACAGGGTCACACCCAAACTTCCCAGAGCATCTTTGAAAGCCTTGGAGGAAAACGCCAGACCATGGTCTAAATGGAATGTGCCAACTGCATATGTCCTGATAAATACTTGCAGATCTTTTATAATAGTTTGGGCATCAGCTGACCACTGTGGCCAGACCCATAGGAATTGAGAGCAGGAATCCACTGCCACCAACATGTACTTGTGAGCCCCATCTGATGACAAGTTGCCACATTGATCCAAATAAAAACAAGCGAGTGGCTTGTTAGAAATGTGCAGAGGTGTCTGTGGTGGGCGTGTTATGGTGGAACCTTCTGCTAGCAGATGTCACATTTAAGGACAAAGTCTTTGGTCTGTTTATAGTGACCTGACCACCAGTAGTGTTGCTGCAATAGTGAAATCGTATCAGCTACCCTTGCTTGTGCAGATGCTAGACCCTCTTGTGCAGCTATAGTTAAACCTAACCTGCGGTCTGAATTTGGTATTACTCTATCCCCCAATCCAGGAATGTTAGCAAACTGTAGATTTTGAGCATCTAACTTATAGGAGAACTTAAATGGAAAGCCTTACGCCAGGTGTGTGTCATTGTGTGCAGCGTTGACAGCCGTCATTATGTCTCCATCTATTCACGTACTTCAACAAGCAATTACAGCGACTGAAGCAGTTTGCACTGTTGCCTTCATGGCTTCATCAGCCATGAAATTTCCTGCAACGTGTACACCAACACGTTGGTGGCTCAAAGTATGTATTACATGAGTTTGTGGCAAGCTCTTTTTCAGCTCAGCCACCTATTCCCAAAGCATCTTTTGCTTGATTGTGCACCCTTTTGAATCTCTGAATCCATTCTGGCTCCAGTAGTGTAAACACTCATTATAAGATTGTACACAGTCATACGAATCGCACACTATCAGTGTGGGAATCCAGGATCTGTATTATCTAGTGCCAGTATTTGAGCCCTAAGTTCAGCCAACTGCGTAGTGGAGTCACCAAGTGACTGCGTGTAGGTCTTTTTAGGATGGAATTCATCATCCTGCATGTACCCCTTTACCGCGGTGCAATCTGCTGAATATTGGTGCTTTGTCCCTATGGCAGACTGGGCAGAACCATCAGTATATATGATGTAATCGTATTGATATAGAGGCATGACTTCATTAGGCAGAGGATACTAATCTTCATATTGCAGAAAAGCTTCTGTTTGTAGTGTAGAGTCAAATCTGTATTCTACATCTGTTGCGGTGAGTGAGTTATCCATTGTATCCATCATGAATGTAATGCGTTAGCATTTGGAATGCTTGCTCTTAAGACGGACTCTAAGGTCAGCACAAGGTCACAACAATTATTCGTTTACCCTCACTCAGTTCTCTCTCCCTCATCACAGCAATCTGTACCGCAGTTAGTATTTTTCCTGTTGGAGCAAAACACATTTCAGCGTTAGTGTATAAATGCGATTTATATGCAATCGGTTCAGTGTCACCTTCATTGAATCTTACATAGGTATACCCTGATGCCCCCGCAATTACACGGATCACCAGGTTCGTTGTGTTTACACATGTGTGTAAGTGTTTTGAAGCTAGCATGTCAGATTGTACTGAACGCAAAAGTTTTGTGTGTTCCGGTGTCCAGTTTGTGCTTGAAAAGTCTGGACATATGAGGTCATAGAATGGTTTAACCCATTCTGCGTAATCTGGAATGTAAGTTCTGCCAAAATGTAGGAATTCCAATATGGATTGGAAGCTCTTCAACGTAGTTGGAGGCTGTAGAAGTGCACACTTCTCTAAGAAATGTGTTGCCAGGCATTTGCCTTCAATTGACAGCTTCTATCCCAGAAAAAGCACATTCAGGTGGGCAATCTTTGATTTCTTAAAATTAAATTTGTAGCTCATGTGAGCAAATCCCAGAACTATGCAATGTACCCTTGTCAAGTGTACTAAAAGGTCATCATACATCAAATATATGTCATCAAAATGCTTGGTCATCAAAATTTTGTAGAAGTTCTGTCACTCATGCTGAAAAGAGCCCAGAGCTATTCTTATATCCCTGGGTCAATCAACAGAATTGCCATTGAGAACCCAGTGTGGAAAATGCGGTCAAATACCTGCTTACAGGAACTATATTTTGGCAGAAAAGTCCATCCGGGATAACCAGCGTGGTTTTGTACTTTATCCTCACTATGTTGTTCATTAGTGCTGCGTTGTGCGTGTTTTGTACTGCAAATGTGAGAGTAGCTGTGTTCATGTCTCTGTAATCTAATGCAAGATGATATGAATGATCAGGTTTCTTTACAGGAAACAAGGGATTATTCATTGGGGAGGTACAACTTTCTATTACACCCTGGTATTCAAGTTGTTGGAGAATTTCCCTAACTTGATTTTTAGCCTCATTTTTAATGGGGTATCATCTTTGAGGTTGTCGGGTCAACCTAAATGGTATTTCATGATAAGGGGAACCGCCATCCCACCCCACATGTTTGCAGGATAATGCCAGAACTTGTGCTAATGCCCACTATGCCCACTCCTGTACCTATGACTGTTTTAAGTGTTTTGGAACGTTGTCAAAAGAAGGCAGGATAAATGACCATTTCTCCGTTTGGCTAGTCCATGACAAATTCTGTTGGCCAGTCTTTTTTGGCCAGGACAATATCACAGCCAAATGACAGGCCCTTCCAAAAGAGAACTTTAATGGGCCATTGTATGTCCCCCTTCAACTGGAGTTCCAGCTCCCATAGGTGATGCGGAACACTTACCTGTGTATCCGGTGTTTCCACCTGGATGTAGTCACTCAGCACTACTGCCGCTAGACAATCCATCAGGTTCTGGCAAACTACTGTGACCTCTGCTTCACTGGCCAGCATGGTTAGAACTCACTCCCCATTTAGAAGCAGAGTCCTCAAAATCCGTGGCATGCTTGACCTTGAGTCCAGCTAGCTTCTTTTTTTTAATTGATGTTTGGATGTTTTATGCTCTTCTTCCTGTCTAATTATGTTGTCAGATGAGCGTTGTGAGTCCTTCTTTGTTTTCACTTTCTCCTCCGATCTGCGCTTTGACCATCCACCTGTACATTTTTCAGATGATTCCTGAAAGGAATGAGACGAACATGTATTAGTATCCTGATACTTGTCAGGCAGTTTAATGTTATCATGGTTGCGCAGGTTATAGCACTTCTCAGTGGTTTCATGTTGAGGAGACCCACCTCGAGATTTAGTTCTTTGTTCTTCTTACTATCCCAATTCTTTGTAGAAGCCTCGGGTGCTGGCTTTTAGTTATCCATTTCAGAATTACTCTTTATTTGTGGTTTACTTTGTTTGGCTCCCAAGTTATCTTTACATAATGTTGCATAGGTCTCCTCAATATTTTTAGTTAATTCGCGCTCCTAGTGTCCAGAAGCCAAATCCTTTAGACCCTGGTGTATAGCCAACACTGCTGCTTCCCTTTTAATGCTATTAAACATAATGGCAGATCAGTTTCATCCCCAATGCCAGGGCAGGTGCTGTCCTGTACTCATTCTGGTTCTGTTTAAGCACTTCTGGCAAAATAGCTAATGAAGGTGTACCATGAGTTCTGGTATATACTGCAGCAAACATTGTACCCCAAGTGGTGAAGTCTTCCACGGGGGAGTCATCCCCATTGGCAATCATATTGTTAAAATCCTGTATTTTTCCTGGGGTCCCGTATGGGCAAACACTGCCTCAGGCTGGCTTGTTTTTAGTGCAATCCAAAACAGAATCTCCTCCCGTCTGATGGGAACCTTATCTGTCACTGCATTTAGTGTTTGTGTGCTGATGCCTGGTGTAGCCAATTGTGGTTGTGCAGCTTGAGCAGTCCTCACAGGGTTTATCGTTAATGTTGGCATAATGAATTGTGTCAGGCATCTGTGTATTGTTACTACATTTTTATACAAATTACGCAATTGTACAGTTGTCAAATTATCAACATTAGGATTACTAAGGGGACCTAGTCTAACATCTTCTGTTGTGTGTGGTAGGGTACCTCCAAATCAATTTCTCTGCTCTTGGTAAGTTAATGGTTTTTCTATTTCTTCATATGGTGTATAGTTATTGAAGACTTCAGCTGGTGTGTAGTTATGAAACAACCTTGTCATGTCGTCTATTGCTGGGAATGTAACCTATGGATAGAATACCTCTGTCCTATATGCTTCATGGACCTCAACCACGAAGATTACATCTCCACCCGTTAAGTGTGAGACCATGTTGTCACAGTTTCTGAGTAACTGCATGTCTGCAGTTCTCAGCAATGTTAAGGTCGTTTGTTTCTGACATTATAGCAAATGGGATTCATAGAGATTAGCACAATGGAATAATCCTTTGAAAGGTTCAAGCTTGAACAACCTAAAGCCAAAACATAGGGGTTACGTACTCAGCTGAGAAGGATAGTCCCTACCACCACGGACGTTTCAGATTAGGAGGTGAGTAGGGGTCTTTGGGTATACAAAAGAGAACTAATCAGGCGATCCATTCAATAAGAACCCAATCTACCATCGTTGGTGGCACCATGTCATACTCCTACTATGCGCTCCCTAATCTAGTTACCTTGGGTGGGTGATCTGCCAAAATCCTCTACTGGATGATCTAACTCCCCATTACCTGTGGGTGAATGTGTTCATGTCCCTGTCTTGGTCACAAGTTGGACATGCCTCCATGCAGAGGGAAAACAGGAATCAGCTGGGCTGAGACTCCAACAAACAGCTACCTCGCAGTGACAACAGAGTGCTCCTCTGATTCGGACACATAAATGTGTGTGTATATATAATAAGCACATCCATGCTTCCATGCCGAGTTCTTAGCCAGGCTGTCATTCTTTATCCTCTTGTGATAGCTGTGTCGCCTTACGGATGAACAACAAACCACAACATTTGCACAATGAACGTTTAGGCCTTGTACTAAATGTTCACGGTGTCATGATAGTCCGCCTATGAAGTGGGAGTGGAAGCAATACAGTTTCAGAGAAACTAATCCTGCACTGGCACACAAGCAAATGTGTGTCAAAAGTCATTGTGTAAAAAAGAGGGCAACTTAAGAAACATGTGCATGTAAAATAGCAGTGTTTATTTCTGGGACTAACCTAGCCGGATGACACCGGTCTGGCAGTGAAAGTACAGAGGCAGGCTCACCTTGACTCCCTGTCAACCCAGTGGAAGTACTCTTGGTGTCTGTGGTGGCGAACTCTTGTGGGTTGGGGTGACCTGTTTGTTGTTTGCACTCCATGGTATGAGATTCCTGTGTACAGCAAACTACGATCTTATTTTATTTTATGTTTAATATGCTGGCAGGAGCAGGTGTGTGGCCGCAGTCGGGGAGGAGACGTTTGTGCACCTCAGGCCTTGCAGCTCCCTCTTGTAGTCCTGGACCATAGATATACCTGTGTAAAAAGTTGTTGTCCAGAGATTTTCATTTTGCTTTGTTTTTTTGCATCATTAGAGAAGTAATTTAGCTTGGGTAAACATTGCTAATCCAGGCCAAGTTTTTTTCTGGATGACATCTTCAAAAATGGCAGCTATGTTGCAGTAAGGATGTAATATTTCAGGAACCATGAGAACTATATACTTCATTTTGGTGTTAAAACATAGGCTTTATGCGTCAAGTAGTCTTATAGAGACAGAAAATTACTCCTCAGAGCAACCCTTCTGCCATCATGTGGGCAATTCATTTTAATATTGTTTTTGCTTCACGTTTTCTGTTGATTAAAATTTGTAAACACGAGCAAAGCAGGTGGTAGCAGAGAATCTTTGGTACAGGTACCTTCCACCAACATCATATTCTGTGCATGGACACATTAAAGGAGCGTTCTACTTGATCAGAAGTTGTGTCAATGTTTTGGATCATGCATATGTAAAGAAAGATCTGTGTGAATGTGGTTGGAAAGATATTGATGGGGTGCTAAAACCTACAAAATTTCTAAAGCCTCTACCCACAGAACCTACACGTACATGCACTTGCAAAACCTGTGCTACAAAAAGATGTTCCCGTCAATATTCTCTTCTCAAATGTTCACTGTTCTGCAAATTTACCACAAGCGATTGCCAAAACAAATAAATAAAGTGAACCATGAAAATGTGTCTAAAATAGGAGTGCTAAACATTATTTTGTTCATATTCAGATCATAAACATTGTCTGGTGTATACATAAAAGGAATAAAAAACATTATTATTTGTTTCATTTCTATATATGTATCTTCTTCCTCTATTATAGCTGCAATTTTGGAAAATGGCAGAAGGGTTGCTCTGAGGAGTTATTTTCTGTCTTGGTAAGACTACCTGACCCCCAAAAGCTATGTTTTGACACCAAAATGAAGTATATAGGTCTCATGGTTGCTGAAATATTACATCATCACTGCAACACATTAAACATTTTTTTAAATGTCAACCAGAAAAATCTGGCCCGGATTAGCAATGTCTACCCAAGCTAAATTACTTCTCTGATGATCCAAAAACATAAATCAAAAATGAAAATCTCTGGACAACAATTTTTTTACAGGTGTCTATCACGGAGCTGGGATTATTGATGGTGGTCCTCTTGCGAAGCATACGTTTTAGTTGTGGGAGGGTTTATTTTTCTTGCACGACGGGATGGGGCCATGGATGGTGTTCCCCATCCGGTCCCAGGATGCTTGTTTCCGGTCCAGGGAAGACCTGGCTTGGCAGTTCGGGCTGGACTGTTCCCATGAGGAACAGGGTCAAGACTATTTAGCATATTGCTGGGTCTGAATTGGGGTGGCGAAGTGAGCTAAAGAACGATGATGGATTAAACCCAGATCTGTGACTGGGGGTGAGTGTCTGAAAAGTTTCAGCGCTCCGTCCATCATCTCCTTGTGTTTGCTTTGTTTGCCCTAAGTTGGCAGGGTATGCTCAGACGTGGGTCCCTTGCTCACTTTGCCACTGGATTCAAGCTAGCCTGGCTGATGAGGGATGAAACCCCGAAACAGGTCCCAGGATGCTTGTTTCCAGTCCAGGGAAGACCTGGCTTGGCAGTTTGGGCTGGACTGTTCCCATGAGGAACAGGGTCAAGACTGATTTGCATATGGCTGGGTCTGACCTGGGGTGGCAAAGTGAGCTAAAGAATGATGATGGATAAAACCCAGATCTGTGACTGGAAGTGAGTGTCTGAAAAGCTTCAGCGCTTCTTCCATCATTTCCTTGTGTTTGCTTTGTTTGCCCTAAGTTGGCAGGGTATGCCCAGACGTGGGTCCTGTGCTCACTTTGGCACTGGATTCAAGCTAGCCTGGCTGATGAGGGGTGAAACCCCGAAACGGGTCCCAGGATGCTTGTTTCCGGTCCAGGAAAGACCTGGCTTGGCAGTTCGGGCTGGACTGTTCCCATGAAGAACAGGGTCAAGACTGATTTGCATATGGCTGGGTCTGACCTGGGGCGGCAAAGTGAGCTAAAGAACAATGATGGATTAAACACAGATCTGTGACTGGGGGTGAGTGTTGGAAACGTTTCAGCGCTTCTTCCGTCATCTCCTTTTGTTGCTTTGTTCTCCCTAAGTTGGCAGGGTATGCCCCGGCGTGGGTCCCTTGCTCACTTTGCCACTGGATTCAATCTAGCCTGGCTGATGAGGGGTGAAATCTTGAACCTGGTCCCAGGATGCTTGTTTGCGGTCCAGGGAAGACCTGGCTTGGCACTACGGGCTGGACTGTTCCCATGAGGAACAGGGTGAAGACTAATTTGCATATGACTGGGTCTGACCTGGGGTGGAGAAGTGAGCTAAAGAACGATGATAGATTAAACCCAAGTCTATGACTGGGGGTGAATGTCTGAAAAGTTTCAGTGCTCCGTCCATCATCTCCTTGTGTTTACAATTTAATAAAGACTATACACAAAAAAGCAGGCCAATGATCTGGAGAAAGCACAGAAAGTCTAATGCAATTTATGTGCTGATTACAAGGTCCTTGGAATTCCAAATGGAAAGAGATACTGGCCCTATTGGGAATTACAAGGCCTATGTTAAATCTTCCAATCTGAGCCATTTCAGCCTAAAAGCAATGCAATATTTGTGTAACAATATTGGGGAAATGATAAACTACCTGGTGAATTGGACCTAGAAATATAGATTCTCCCATTAATTCCTCATTTCTCAGTGAAACATCAAGGTTTCAATTTCAGTGGTACTGATAAAACAGTATCAGTAACTTTGCCGCAGTCATAATGTGGTCATCACCAGGGAACCAGTATTGAATGATTAACCTTGTATGGAAGGCTTTTAAGTAGAGGGCCACATCAGTAGTACACCTTTAGAGCACAATTTTTTTTCTTCTGATTGGCTCTCTTATCAGTTCTTAAAACAAAGTAGGACAGTAGGGAGCAGTCTGACGGTGCTGTTCTCTTTGTGCGTCTGCTTTTCCCAAAGGAGGTTGTAGAGACAGCACAGTAGCTGGCACCACAGCCGACTTCGCTCTTCTGGTACCTCTCAATCTGGAAAGGGAGTGCGTAGTAGGAAGAAGTAGAGACTTTGCTCGCAACTTGACCTCCATTCCTTAGTGTGCTTTACAACCAATGGAATATTTAACAACAATATCTGCATTTATCCAGGGTCTCTGTTCTGCATCGACTTGGAAGAGGTGGGGAAGGACAGGAGTAGTCTGGAATTTTCAACAAGGCTGTGAGGCTCACCAATGTAATGACTTGAGTTATACACTACTGTATCCGCAGAGTGGTGCCAGTGGCATAGCAAGGGGGGGATCCCTTGGCGGGACGAGTTTTGGGAGTGGCGGCCTCCCCCTCTTACCTGTGGCTGTCGCGGGGTGGCAAATGAATGCAGGAATCGCCAGCACCCCTAAAGCCCCCTCTTCTTAACCCGCGGCCGCCAGACGGCAACAGCAGGTGCCGCCACGGGCTGTTAAAGGTCTAGCTACGCCACTGAGTGGTGCACAACAACCCTCAGATCTGTATCCATTCTACTGAAAGATAGGAAAGAGAACTGCAACAAATGCATGGCGTTTCAGAACTATGCTTTCGGGAACGGTATACTTGTGATAAGCAACATTTACTCTGCGCAAGCAGATCCTTTCCATTAGGGGCGGCTCCTCTGCTAAGGCGAAGGAGCGTCACTCCACTGCTCTTTGAGCAGGAAAAATAAAATGATAATAACTTAGTTATTATCATTTTATTTTTCGCATGTTCGGGGCTGGGTTAGGGCGAGGCGGGCTGGAGGCACAGAGGAAGGAGTGGTTTGCACACTCCAAGTGCCCATGACTGCTTGGTCCGCCGTCTTGGCCTGACCCAACTGTCATGCGCACCTTGCATGTTCCCCACCAGGCTGCATTACACAGCCTGGTGGTGAACATGCCCAGGACCCCTGTCCCCATCTGAGCTCCGATCCACGGCACTCAGACCAATCACAACGCTGCATTGCAGCATTGTGATTGGCTATGGAGTGCCTGGGTGCTTCCTGGTTCCGCGACTCGAGAAAATGAGGAGAGACGCGGCCGGCGTAACAGGTAAGTGGCATTTTTATAAATTATCTAATTTAGTTCCCTGCCCCCAACGCCCTTCCACTGTTCCCTGCCAGCCGCTACTGCTTCCCATTCAAAATGCCAACATCCCAAATGACCAGCTGAATTCACTGTAGTACTGCCTCGTATTGGTAATGAGGTGTACGGTGTTACTGTTGTATCACCTGGCCTCTTGAAATCGACCACTTAAACCCTCAATATGAGTGGCCCAACTGGGAAGGAGATTATTTTCGCACTTTTTAAAATCTGGTACCAGGGGATCGGAATTTAAAAGGTGTACTAATTATCGCTTACTGTCCGCTGTGCCCTTTAGAGTGGGACATAACGTGGATTTTTTAGCTTTGTGCACCAAAATCCCCAAGTACTGGTGTTTACCATGCATTTTCTCCCGCCAAAATTGCGGGCCAATTGGTAATGACCACAAAACCTGTCATTCAGATTCCAGTGCCAACAACGGCTTGAAAAGGGCTCGGAAAAGAACGGGTCACTCATAATGAGAGCTATGGACCTTCTACATTTTATTCATTAGTAATATGAATTTAAGTGGCTTTTATATTTTTATTAGTATACTGTTTAGCCAAGGATAACCAATAAAACACTGTGTGAAAAGATATCATCCGAGCCCAGTCACCTTCCAGCACCGTCAATGATTTCCCCACTAGGCTGCATTACACAGCCTGGTGGGGAACATGCCCAGGACCCCTGTCCCCATCTGAGCGTTGATCTACGGCACTCAGACCAATCACAACGCTGCATTGCAGCATTGTGATTGGCTGTGGAGTGCCTGGGTGCTTCCTGGTTCCGGGACTCGAGAAAATGAGGAGAGACGCGGCCGGCGTAACAGGTAAGTGGCATTTTTATAAATTATTTATTTTTGTTCCCTGCCCCCACCGCCCTTCCACCCTCATTCCCTGCCAGCCGCTACTGCTTCCCATTCAAAATCCCAAATGACCAGCAGAATGCACTGTAGTACTGCCTCGTATTGGTAATGAGGTGTACCGTGTTACTGTTCTGTCACCTGGCCTCTTGAAATCGACCACTTAAACCCTCAATATGAGTGGCCCAACTGGGAAGGAGATTATTTTTCCACTTTTTAAAATCTGGTACCAGGGTATCGGAATTTAAAAGGTGTACTAATTATTGCTTATTATCCGCTGTGCCCTTTAGAGTGGGACATAACGTAGATTTTTGAGCTTTGTGCACCAAAATCCCCAAGTACTGGTGTTTACCGTGCATTTTCTCCCGCCAAAATTGCGGGGCATGTTGTAACGACCACAAAACCTGTAATTCAGATTCCAGTGCAAACAGCGGCTTGAAAAGGGCTCGTAGAAGAACGGGTCACTCATAATGAGAGCTATAGTGCCTTCTACATTTTATTCATTAGTAACATTAATTTAAGTGGCTTTTATATTTTATTAGTATACTGTTTAGCCAAGGATAACCAATAAAACACTGTGTGAAAAGATATCATCCGAGCCCAGTCACCTTCCAGCACCGTCAATGATTTTCTGACTGTGAAATTTTATTTTCTAAAATGGTGCTTAGAAAACGAGCAAATATTGCTTTAAAAATGGAATCCCCCGCATAATAAATATCAGGCTTAAGAGGTGAAAGCTGTACTTTTAAGAACAGGTCTCCCTTTAACTGCGAGCCCTCAATATTAATTTGAAGCGACAGCTGTAAAACAATTATTTTGTTCAAAGTGATTTTCTTTAGATTTGAATAGATAGTTTGTTAAAAAGTTAGAAAGGTGCCTTAATGCAAAAACAAGGTTTCACCTTATTGCAACCATTAGCATTGTAGTTAACCAGGTTGCAATGTGTTCTTGAATCAAACTAAAATATCCCCGAAACTTCTTATTAAAACACAATGGTAATTGGTTAGTTACATAAAAGAAGGTTATATGGACCATTGAGTTTATATAGATTGAAATGCTAAGTAGGGCTAAGTAGAACCATCAGTAGGGAATAGAGGGTAAGCACTCATCAGTTTTATGTTCTCTTTCCTATTTACTTCACACCCCTTACAGTGCTTTATAACCAGGAAAAGCAAAGCTTTCATTAGTGCCTATTAAGTAAAAAGAAATATGTATGGTTTAGCTTTTCTTTATAGCTGGTATATGGGTCATTTAGGTCCTTGTCGGATGAGGTGAGAGGTCATATTGGTGTAGGAGAGAGACTTTGGATTCCACGATACCCATCTAGGCTTTTAATTCTTGTTCTCTGGATCTATGTAAATGTATATAGCCAGTAAGACAAAAAAAAAAGTACACTATTTTTTATTTGTTCTTTCTGAAAATATGTTGAACTGCCTTTTGTTCTTATTTTCTCATTTTATTTGTTTTATTGTGAAGTTTCTTTCTTTTTTTCGAGTCTCTTTCAAGAATGAAGGCATGTTCGCTGCATTTTTTTTTCCATAGGTGTGCTTAATTTATTTTTGAGAAAAGAGGAGGGAGTTTTAAGTAGAGCTCCGTTCTTACGTTTCTGTTATAATACTAGCAATAACGTACTATATATGACTCTTATATTATTACATTAGTTTCTTCTGTTTCTACGTGCTGTAAATAGCAGGTGTTACTGACGTGTCGACTTTGGAAGGATAAAGGGTCGACTTGGCCTTTCCAGGACTCATTAGCCTGATATGAATGTCGCACCACATTTCTGCAGCAAGAATTTAACTCTTTGAGAATTGTTGCCAGGCGGAATTTAGCTCTACAAATATACTTCCCTGTTACACCTTCACTGCGTTACAGTTCTCAGTGGAACTGATCGCAAAAGGATCATTCAGTGAACCGAGGTGTTTCACCTGACATTAGGAACACCGCATTTAACTAAAAACACTTACATCATTCTCTATGAACAAACATTATTTATTGGGAAATGTAGGCGAGATAAAATAAAAATGCTTGAAAAAAATGAAAGCCGAATTGACAGAGCAGAAATAAACACACAAAGCAGCCCGAGCCACCAAGAAATGACAGAGCAAGCACATGCACTGCAAGTTTTGGAATCTTTTGTGGTATACGAGAGGAGATTTGAACATGTATAGTTGGACTTACAAAACAAGAAAAACTAAGTGGTGACGTCATCTGGATGAGACTTGTCCATCGTAGGGACAGATAGGATTTCTGAATCAAGCCTTCTTTTTTTTTTTTTTTCTTCTTTTATCCTCACTCGCCTCAGACCACAGTCGACATTAGGTGGGCTGTCAATACCATTTCTCGGTTTCAAGGAGACGTAGGCAATCGAGTTGGAGATCTGGGATAATGCCCGCCTACTGGTATGCCATAACCCCCAGAATGCCGCTGACCCCTTTATAGAGGGAAAAAGATCTCACTCTCTTCCGGTGGATTATGACCGAAGACTGTTGGTGCAGGCCTGCACACAATGGAAACTGGCCGAAAAGATCAAGGCCCGACCTAGCCTGAGAGTTTCCAGAGAGGCATAATCATAGGATCCAAAAGATAATTTGATAATTTGAAAACAATTTTAAAATCCTAGACTCCACCCACCCCAGATCAAATCAAACCAGCCCCAGAAAGACTAACGCAGAGACCAATTAAGCAGACAGTCCCATACTGCTTCCCTCTTACTATTCTGCAGTCTGCCCAAATCTATCTTAGAGGTCTTATATAGGGAGGACAACCATTCTGAGTGCATGGGGGGTGTGGCCTCTACCCATCTCCTGCAAATTTCTCTCCTTGCCAGCAGAATTGCATAAAATAGAAAACCCCTTATAGGACCTATGACTTCACTGCTTATTTCAAAAATGATCAGAGTGAGAGAAATCTGAACTGGTGTTCCCACAATGTCAACTAAAGTTGCCCCTACTCTCTCTCAAAATTCTGTTAGCCCAGGGCAATCTTTAAACATATGTATATCAGAAGCGTTTGCTAGGTCGCATTTCTTACAGCTAACTGGGGGGCCATTAGTTATTTTAGAAAGTCTTGCTGGAGATAAATAGGCTCTATGAGTGGTGAAGTAGTGGTTCCTCATAAGCCAGGCGGGTTTTACAGTAGCAAACAAGGTTTGAAAAGAAATCTGCCACAAATCCTCCCAATCCTCGTCTGGCATGGAGGTTTTCCACAATTCTTCCACCAATTTAAAATCTCCATCTACGGCTTCCTCTATAGACCAGTAGAAGAAAGAGACCTCCTTTCTCCCCCCAGGTCTTAGAACCAGTTGCTCCTCTAGAGTGTTCCCTATACCTATCGGCTTTTTAAGATTCTGTGACCAGCTCTGCAGCTGTAAGTATTTAAACCTAGACATGCCCTCCTGCAGCTTACTGTGTAGAGATGCCCATGGTAAAAGTGACCCCTCAAAAGTCAAATCTCTCCACACCGTAAGCCCAGCACAGATTATAAAGTTTTTACGAGGATTCTCGCGGATAGGTTGGGTATAGTAGTAGGTGGACTGCTGCATTCAGATCAGAAGGGTTTTATAAGAGGTAGAAATTTATTCGACCTCACACATGATTTTATTGGAGCTATAGATGTGGCTTCCACCTTTTCTCTACCGCTGGCAGCGATGACACTGGACGTCACTAAGGCTTTTGATAGGGTCAACTGGACATATCTTTCTGCAGTAATGGAAAAGTTTAACCTTGGAGAAATATTTTGACGTACTATACAGCTCATATACCGAGATCCTTTGGCAAGACTCTTAGTTAATGGAAAATTGACCAACCCTTTTAAGATTACTAGAGGTACCAGACAGGGCTGCCCACTCTCTCCGCTCCTTTTTGATTTATATATTGAGCCTTTTGCTCAGTGTCTAAAGGATGAGCCGAGTATTACATTGTTCAGGTTTGGAGCGTGGGAGAGGAAGGTAGCCCTGTATGTGGATGACGTCTTGATTCTGTCATCTGAACTAGAGACGTCTTTTCCTCAGGTCATTAGACTTGCACAAGATTTTGGGCGGGTCTCTGGTTACGAGGTGAATGCAGAAAAGACGGAGATTATGGCGTGGAATCTGCCGGAGTGCCAATACCAGATGAATCAAGCCTTCTTAAAAGGATATTTTTTTCAATGTAATGGATGAGTACATGAAAGAAATGTTCATGTAGTCATTAACCCAGTACTGAGCAAATACAGCACTCAACTCTAATAAACAGCCACAACAATCTGTTTTGAACAGATGCTGTCAATGCCTGAGTGGGATGGTAAAGGGATACCTTAGCTACAGAAGTATTGTTGCAATACACCCAGATGACTTGCAGTATCCTTATCATGAGACCAGGCCCTGCACCCAGGGGCGGCTCCTGCTAAATGGCGAAGGGGCGTTGCCCCACCTGCAGCAAGCGCAGTAGGCAAACACAAATAAATAAAATGCCATATCCATGCCATTTTATTTTGCCACCTCTCTCGCTGTGTACAATGCGAGGGTGGGGCGGGGCTGAATTCTGCATTTGCAGGATGACTGCACTGGTCTACAGTGCACATGTCGGATTGGCCGACTGTCTACAGCCGTCCTATCCGGCATGCGCACTGTAGACCCAGAAATCCTAGGGCTGGGAAAAAGCCTGGGGATTGTTGGCCCAGGCCCCCAGCCTAAAAATGAGCACTGGGTTAGCCTGCTCCAACCGATCATGGAGCTGCTCTCATGCTGAAAATAGCATGAGAGCTGCTCCAGGATTGGTTGGATTCACGTTCCACGGCACAAAGAAAGTCCTTCCCTTTCCTGCTCTTGGACTCCAGGATACCGATCCCGCTGAGGAGAGACACACGGGACGGGGCCAGCAAGTGCAGTGCAACTTATATGGTGAGTTTTTGTGCATTGCATCTCACCATATTTTAATGTTGCCAGCCGCCACTACCTGCACCCAACTTACCACAGGCGGTAAAATCATCGCTATGCACAACTTTGGCTCATCCTGACACCTTATGTGCCCTTTCTGTGTTTATTGTTCAGACTCAGTGACCGAGTTCCAGACTCTTGTAATGGTTGCTGAATCATTTTCTCAGAAGTTGTGGCCTGTCAATTAGATTTTAGTACTGCTGTACTGGTACTGCTACAGCAGTACCAAAATGGCAGACTGGGGATACAATTTCCCTCGCCCACCACCCAATCAAAAGCAGTTATTTGAATTTTTTGGTTCAGCTGGAGTCCTGCCGGAGTACTATACTACTCCTGCTGTTCTAACCATACAGATATTGCTAACATTTTCTGAAGTCTAACTCCTTGATGCCCAACCCGAGCCTCTCATTAAACACTATTTTTTTTAAAAGAGCTGAATGGATTTACGCCAAATCATTAAAAAACATGCTTTCTGAGTAAAGTTCTATTAATGAGCAAAACTGGAAAAAGTTTTGTGTACTTTCTTGAAACGGTGCCAAAGTTATTGAAGAAAGAAAAAAGCCCTCCTATGGAAAGTCTGACCTAATTATATCTACAATGGCTCTAGCATTGCCAGTGTGTGTGTGTGTGTGTGTGTGTGTGTGTGTGTGTGTGTGCGTGTGTGTGTGTGCGTGTGTGTGTGTGTGTGTGAGACAGTATGTTTGTGTGCATCATTTCTGCTGTTCAGCTTCTAGCTGAAGGCACTCCATGTGGAGGGAGCACTTAAACAGTTACCTTTCTAAAAGCACATTTATATAATGACCACCCATTTCTTTGTATAACTCCTTTTTGGAATGAACGTTTAGTCCTGGTTCTTGCAAATGAGATATTGAATCCAAAGAGATCTTTCTCAAGCTGATCTCCCTCCTTTTTGCTAACATAGGAATCTCGTAACAAAGGAATTTAGATATTTCCTACCGTACGAACCAACATAGGTATTTAAATGTTTATATCATAGAGGCTAAAGGTAGGATTTTAACCCAGAGGTTGTCTGCTTTGTCCCATCAAGGCACCAGCATAAATAGCTGCTCCTTTTGAGTGGGAGCAATATGTACAGAATACAAGTCTGCTCCCAGTGGCGAGAGCATTTTTAAAGCTCCTGCCCGCTGGGAGCAGAATTTGTGTTTGCTCCCGTTTGGTGGAAGTTTTAAAAATGCTCCCGCCAGGCGGGAGCAAACACAGGTTTCCCTTCTCATGCTGGTGCAAGGCAGGGAAACCACTGTGTCCTGGGGTGGGCTCCCACGGGCATAGCAAGTGTGCCAGCCACGGGGATGGGATCCCTGGGGCGATTAATGGCTCAGGTAGTGGGGCCGTGTGGCCCCCCTTCCTTTTTTCAAAGTTAGCTGCCCTGGGGGATGGGGTCCCCAGGGCCTTTTCAAGGCTTGAGTAGGGGGATCGTGAGGCACCCCCTCCCCTGTTTTGTAAATTTCAGCCCGGGGGGAGGGATCTCTCGGGGCCTATAAGGCCTTGGGGGTGGGTTACCTGGGGCCTATAATGAGTTGTGGAGGTGGGCCTCATGCCCTCCTCCCCTTATTAAATGCGGCCCCATATCTGGGCTCCCTGGAGCCTATAATGGCTTGGGGAGGAGGGCCGTGTGCCCCCCCCTTAATTATTAAAACCAGCCCTGGGCTGGCATTTTTTTCCAATCCCGCTGAATGTCCTGCGGAACGCAGCAAAAACTGCTGATATCTTTTTTTTTGGAGGGTAAGGCCCCTGGGGTCCCTCTGGGTCCCCCTTGAGGCCTAGGGGGGCAGGGCATCCCTACCCTGCCCTCTTATATTTTTTTTATTTACTTCCTCAGGACAGGGGACTGAATCAAATATTTTTGACTCTTAACTTCTAAAAATATACTGAACTGATTCAAACCAAATCACAAGAAAAGCACACTCTGCTGACTAAAATCTAGGTTCCTGCCAAATTTGATGTAATTCCGATCAGCAGTTTTTGCTGTAGCCCTTTTTAAAGAAATCAATAGAAAATTCATGGAGATTTTGTGATTTGGGATCCCCCCTTTTCTTGGCCCCTGCTTGATGGATCACCCCAAAATTTTCCATGCATACAATAGTCAGAAAGTAGCACCTTTTTGGGAAGTTTCGTGGAGATCCGTCAAACGGGGCCAAAGTTATTAGCAACACAAAAACGCTTTACTTATGGAACAGCTGACTTAAAATATACTTGAAAGCATGCTTTTTGTTATTCGATGCAAATCCATTCAGCCATTGTTTAGAAATGTGTATTTAAATAGGTGCTTGGGTGGTCATGAAGTGGTTAAAAATGTATGTATATCGGAACGGTTTGACCCAAGGGAACGTAATTGGAAAAAAATGAGACATTCTGATTGGCCCAGGTCTTCTCTCCTCTGGGCCATTTTGGTACCACTGGACCAAGATTGATCCTGCAATACCACATGATTTGATTGGCTGTCACATCTCTTCAGAGAATGCTATGAAAGCCATTACAGACAAAAAGGTGGTACCTATATGCCGGTATGCTCTACCACTGTAACACAGCTTTAAAAAAAACAATAGAAAGAATTCCAGTTTGTGGACATTTAGGCCCTGATTAGGATGTTGGTTGGAAAGCCTCCAACCACAGGTCGGAGGCTTTCCGACCAACATTTTTGGTTTGAATTCCGACAGCCGTATTAAAATAATGGCAGTCAGAATTCAAATCGGCCGGTCATTCCGGCTGGCTTCCGACGGGCTCATGGAGTCGGAAACCCACCATAATCCCATGCGAACTGCGTTTCCGCCGTCAGGATTATGATGTCAGTTTCGGACAGGCTTTCCATGTCGAGCTTTCTGACATGGAAAGCCTGTACGAAAGCAGCTTTGGGGGCCCCTAGCATGGCACCCTTATCCCTGCAGCCTCTGGTTGGGGGCCGATGGGGCACCTATGGTGCCCACCTGTAAATCCTCTTACACAGACTCCCATTTCTCTATGGGAGCATGTGCTGTTGGCGGTTTCCGCCTGCCGCACAAGCTCCCATAGAGAAATGGGAGTTTGTGACTGCACCATGTAGGGTCGCATCGAAATACGGTGTTCATAACCGCCGACCTATGGTCGGTCGGTTCCCACTCCGCAACGGTGTCGGGCAGACGTGAGTCCGCCCTACATCATAATGAGGCCCTGAATGTAAAACTGTGGACTCTTCTTGGATAAATATACAGGTAGGTTTCCATTCTTGCACAGGTGCTCAATTCATAGAAGTTAAACTTCAGCAGGAACCACTTACAAATATTTACATATCAGGTGCCCCAGTTAAATCTCCACTCCTGTAAATGTCACAACAATCCTAAATCCTTGTGTTTGTCCAAGGCAAAGCTAAGTGTGTTCTCTCTACACTTCCACACAAAAAGAAATCTGAAGGGGGCAGGGGCAGCAAAGGAGCACAATGGCAGCACAGGGCAGTGGCAGCATAATGGACCAGGGAGGAAGGCGCAGGAGCATTAATAGAAGACAGTTGAAGAACTGGGGCAGTGGCAAGACAATGGATCAGGTAGGGAGGAGAAGAGACATGTACAAAGAGAACAAGAGGGGAGGAGGCAGGGGCAACAATAAATGGTAGTGGCAGCACAGGTGTAGCAGCAGCAAAACAGATCCGGGAGGGAGGGCCAGGGGCACATACAAGGAAAACTAGGAGGCAGGGTGGAGGGCAGCAGTGGCAGATAAGGGGGACAGTAGCTGCATGGGGTCAGTGCCAGCAAAACAGACCAGGGAGGGAGGGGGCAGGGGTACACACACAGAGAACAAGAGGTGGGGGCAGCAGCGTAGGGTAGTGGCAGCACAGTGGTGGTGGCAGCACAATGTACCAGGATGGGGGCAGGGGAATGCACGCAGAGAATAGAGGCAGAGGGTGAGAGGAAAGGGGCAGGTGCAGTAAGCTGGGGGCAGACAGGAGGGTGCAGAAATTATGCTTTTGGTCCAAATGAGAAATAAAACATTTTTTAATTCTGTAAGCACTACAGGCTCAAATGAGTTCAGAAAATCTAAAGCCATGTATTTATTGTTGTGCCACACTGGAATGTTTGCTACTAAATGCCTCCTTAAAGATGCTTAGGGAAGTGTTGGAGGTCCAGGTTATGATTGTAATGTGAGCAAAAAGCACTTTTATGTAATCAGCAGATCCTGCTGTCCTTTGTGTATGGAACGTGAAAAAATAAATGGGTGTTAAGTAAAAAATTAGAGATGGTATGCCTTGTTGAAAATGCGAGTCATCATGTTAAAGAAAGGGGAAGAAGAGATAAATTGTAGGGGAAGAATGGCCAAAAGACATCCTTGATCCTGGAATCCTAATTTCAAATCACCCGTCCTTCTGGAAATATGCTTTAAAGTACAGGAGTGCTTGGAGCTCATTTTCCTTGCTTCTTTGGGGTCCATGCTACCCTTTTTATGTCACTATATATGTCATAACTAGGGGTGCGTGAGATTTGCAGAATTTGGGGCAGATTTACAAGCCCCTTGCGCCACTTTTGCGTCATTTTTCCCATGTTAAAAATGACGCAAAAGTGGCAAGGGGCTTGTAAATCTGCCCCATTGTTTTTATGTAATTACGCAAAGTCTTAGCATGATTGCAAGAAAGTTTGCATAATTACGTGAAATCGAAATCTGTAATTTCACACTATATTTTAACGTGAAATGCATCCTTGCATGCATTTTTGATGCGAGGACACATTTTGTGCTAAAAAAGTTTTAAAAAATCCCAAAACACCGTGAACAACAGCCACTTGGATTCAGTTGTTTCTGCCCATGTGTGGTAAATATTTACCACAAATTTCAGGTGAATACGCAAAGTGTCAGAATAGCATTACGAGAGTAATGTGAAAGTCCCGAAATTATGGAAATTTCATCGGCGTAACTTAAATTTTACCAAGGCCCATGTTTAACCTGCATTATCTCTACCATCCTCCCTTTAAGTCTCTCTCCCAATCACATTAACTTACAAACATTTCCTCCAATCGAAATTAATGCAATCTCGAGCAATGCAACCAATGGTTTATCTCTATCGGCTCTTAAAGTGGAAGGATTTCACATACATTGGAATTAATCTATGAATTTAACCAGGTGTTTATAGCATGCCTTGCATACCTTTGTAGCATGCTTTTGCAGATGGCCATTCCTTGACTTTATTTAAACAGCATAGATGTGTATAGTGGGACATTGTTATTGAGAATGAGCTTTTTCATTTCTTCAGGAGTAAAAAATTGCCAGATACTCTCGTTCTGAGGATGAGCATGAACCATTGAGAGGATAAATTTACCTTCCATGCATTCCAGAAGCTGTTTTCACACTCTGGTGTACCCCAAGTATCTATTGGCCAATTCAATAGTGTGTCCATCTCAAGCCTTCGTCTGTTGTAGTCGATATCACTCTCATGAGCCAAAAATGAATTCACTGCCCTTAATATTTTTGCAATATTCCTTGCTTTTGGTCTTGGCTTACTTTTATCACCTTACTAATACCAACTTGAATTCAACTGAACTGTTTTTTTTTTCTAGCGGCGCAAGCATTGTTTCCCCTACTTTAGGCTTTCTTTTGTTCTCTTTTTAAAGAGCTAAATTAAGCCTTTTGTTAAAATTCAAATGTTGTGAATAAGCTAGTTGTATTTACAGACATGTTGGGAATGGGCGAACGAGCTATCCAGCGTTTGGATGATACCCAAATATGTTACAATGGTGTTGTCTAATCTTGTAGTTTTGTGCAATGTAATTAGGCGGTTAAGTCGGAGCAGACCGCGCATTGTTGTTTAGCTATCACAGACCCCATGTGTGCTGTGCGGCGGGAGGCCAAGCGACTTCAACCACCTGATTAGTGTGATCACGGTACAATATATGTAATGGAATGTTGACAGTAAAGTCCCTCACGCCGATTGGCTCGACGGCTGGACGTGCCAAAAATATAATTGCCCTCCAGTGTAAGTGGGCCAGGGTTGCTATCGCAACAAGCTATGTAAGAACTAAAACAAAATTAAAAGAATTTCCAGATTCGTCGTTTTTTTACAAACTGTGTACTTTCTTATCTGGTAGGCTGTAGCAATCATATCTAAGCATTTTCTGCTGCTACCCATACATTTGTGTTTTGACAAGATGGAATCCCTTGGTTAAAGAGAACCCTTTTCATAAATCTCCGTCTCAACATCCTGTTTGTTACAGACATTCAGTTTATGAGACAGCTGAAAACTCTTCGCAAACCAGATATGTTTGGAGAATGTGTCTGTCATGTGATCCTGGATAGTTTGCTAGGTTGAATCAATGCTCCTCTTAGACGCAAACCCACTACCTGGGTCTTGGTCCTTCCCTCTGCCACATCCAAATAGTGCCTCTGTTGAGTGCAGGTCCAATGGGGGAGGATAAACTGCACTGCTACTGACATGCATTGTGAGACCAAGAACAAGTACTGAAATATGAAAAGAAGAACTCAGTTCCTGGTGGTGTGCCTGCAAAACCAAGAAACATCACACAGCCAGAGAAACGAGAACTGAGTATCTTTTGTCAGGAGCACTTTGTATACTTACCTGGTAAAAAGACTAATGCTGTAGGTAGTGTTGGACTTGGCCCTTTCTGCAGGGTCATCCCTAGACTTTTTTTGCCTTCACCCTGCTGTTCCAGGGTTGAAGTGATTGTGCTTTCTTCTCTACACATGATAAAATTGGCTTATTCCTAATTGGCATAATTAATTTATGTGTAAGTGCCCAGTAAAGTGGTACGACCTGCTCCCAGGGCCTGCAACTTAAATGCGACTAGTGGGCCTGCAGCGCTTGTTGTGCCATCCACTTAAGTAGCCTTGCAAATCTGTGTCAGGCCTGCCATTGCTGCCTGTGTGTGCAGTTTTTAAACAGCGAATTTGACATGGCAAAATAAAACTTTTGCCAGGCACAAACGTTCCTTTTTAACACATATGTCACCCCTGGCGTAGGGCCTGAACAGAGCGCAGTGTATTTAAAAAGTTGGACAAGTACCTTTAAGTTTTACATGTTGTGGTAGTGAAAAACTCTTAGATTTGTTTTCACAGCTGCAAGGCCTACCTCTCTCTCCCATAGGATAACAATGGGTTACCATATTGCATTTAAGTGATAAATTCAAATTGGGAGCAGGTAGGCAGGTCAAGTTTGGTGCCTTAAGAATTGTAATTAAAATACCTTTTCAATGGTAAAGTTAGACTTTTAGTTACAATTCTGAAAATGGCACTATTAGTAAGTTTGCATTTTCTTGTTCCAACCATTTGGTGTCTCCTGCTTGTATACTGGATTACATGACTAGGTGCAGTTGGCAATTGATCTTTGTGTATTACACCCAGACAGTGAGAACATTGAAAGATAGTTGTTGGCAGGATGGGACAATGTGAATTACCAAGTTAATGAGGGGCAGGAACAAATGGGCTTGACACCACTGGTAATCGGTGCACAGTCAAAATATCGATTTTTAAATATCGACCTACCTTAATATAGAGTTTTTAATATCGTAGGGACAGAATATCGAAGTCAAGAATATCGTTGACCAGAATATCGACCCCAAGGTAAGTAATATCGTTTTTTTAAATATCGAAGTAAGTAATATCGTTAGCAAAAATATCGTTGTCAATAATATCGAAAAAGAAATTAGTGTTATGTATTTTAGTATGTATTTTATATGTATGTTCAACATTTTTTTTAATGTACTTTCATAAATTTTTAAATAAATGTTTAGAAATTAGTAATTTTGTTAAAGTAAATTTTGCATTTTAGTAGCAGAGCGGGTTGTGGGTTTATAGGGGAATAGGGTGGGAAGTAATTTAATTAAATTAATTAATTAATATGTTGTTATGTATTGTTATTGATTATTAATTAATTGTTAATTAATTATTAATTGGTAATTAATTTTTATTAATTGGGTAATTTATAATTATATTAATTATAATTCATTTATTATTAATTTTTATTTATTGTTATTGTTGATTAATTTATTGTTAATTATTAATTGGTAATTAATTTTTATTAAGTGATTAATTGATAATTAAATTAATTATGTGATTTTTATGTGTAGTGGGTTGTGGGTTTATAGGGGAATAGGGTGGGAAGTAATTAAATTAAATTAATTAATGAATATTTATTTATTTATTGTTATTGATTATTAATGTATTGTTAATTAATTATTAATTGGTAATTAATTTTTATTAATTGGTTAATTTATAATTATATTAATTATAATTCATTTATTATTAATTGTTATTAATTGATTAATTGATAATTAAATTAATTGTGTTTTTTTATGTGTAGTGTGTTGTGTGTTAAAGGGGGAATAGTGTGGGAAGTAATTTAATGTTATTTAAGTAAATATTAATTGACATTTATTGGTATTTATTAATATTTCTTTTGTTAATTAATTATTAATATGTTATTTATTTTTTAAAAATTATTTAATTGATAAGTATGTTAATTTAACCCCTACGCTATCCTACATTTTCCACACTGTTACACTCACTGGAGTTGGAATAGTAATTTTAACCCCTACGCTATCCAACGCTTTCCCTACTGTTGCACTCACTGGAGTGGGAATAGTAATTTTTACCCCTACGCTATCCAACGCTTCACCCTACTGTTGCACTCACTGGAGTGGGAATAGTAATTTGTACCCCTACGCTATCCACCGCTTTCCCTACTGTTGCACTCACTGGAGTGGGAATAGTAATTTTTACCCCTACGCTATCCACCGCTTTCCCTACTGTTGCACTCACTGGAGTGGGAATAGTAATTTTTACCCCTACGCTATCCAGCGCTTTCCCTACTGTTGCACTCACTGGAGTGGGAATAGTAATTTTTACCCCTACGCTATCCAGCGCTTTCCCTACTGTTGCACTCACTGGAGTGGGAATAGTAATTTTTACCCCTACGCTATCCAGCGCTTTCCCAACTGTTGCACTCTCTGGAGTGGGAATAGTAATTTTTACCCCTACGCTATCCAACGCTTTCCCTACTGTTGCACTCACTGGAGTGGGAATAGTAATTTTTACCCTTACGCTATCCAACACTTTCCCTACTGTTGCACTCACTGGAGTGGGAATAGTAATTTTTACCTCTACGCTATCCTGCGCTTTACCGACTGCTGCACTCTCTGGAGTGGGAATAGTAATTTTTACCCTGACGCTATCCAACGCTTTCCCTAATGTTGCAATATGTGGAGTAAGTATATATATTAATTTATATGTATATGTGTAATTAATTTTAACAATATGTATTAGTTATTATTTTTAAATATGTTTTAATATTTTTAACTATATTTCTTTTAATTATATGTATTATTTACTTAATTTTACATTATTATTAAAGCATTAAAAAAAACGATATTTTTAACATCTATATTTTTGACAACGATATTTTTTTTCCGATATTTTTGTACTTACCTTTATGTAGATAGGACTTCGATATTTTTGACTTTGATATTTCTGTGTCGATATTTTTGTAGGTCGATTTTCTGTCCGTCGATATTTTGTCAGACATTCCTGGTAATCTGGGGCCAGGGCAATGAGGCATGAAATTCCAAGCATCCCTGGTGGGGTGGACACCGCTGGAAGATTCCTCCACTTCAAAGTGTGCCCCAGATAAACATATTCGACCTCAGACCCCAATTCTCTCACCTTCCAGAAGGAAGGCATCAGGGTATAACAAGCTTTGGGAAAGCCAATAGGTTTGGCCTATGTAAAATGTATGGGGAGTTGAAGCAACCCAAGGGAGGACGTTGCGAAAGACATGGGAGGGAGGTTGATTGGGTGAAGCTGTGGGGAGAGGGAGGAGGAGTGAAACCACTGAGAGGGTGGAAAGCATTTTAGTGGTGTGCATGAGTTCACAGAATGCAGTTGTTGTACTGTCTTGGTTCACAGTGCTTAATAGCTTAAAGAAAGTGACTGACGGAGTGTGTGCGCACTTTACATTTAGATCTTTTGAGCCACTGATGAATTTCCAGCTGACTCCTTGTCACTCATTTATCATGCCTGGGTTTCCCTTTTAATAATGCTTATGTTGGTTGGTGCAATTGCGCCTGAATAAGACTCCAATTGTTTCGTTCAACAAACAGAATGTCAAGAAGCTAAGTTTCCCATTATCAGTAGCTCTATGTACTGGTACTACTACAGCACAGCATGTACACAGCATATTATACTCCTTGCTCCACAATGTTTGCAATATTGTTTTGCTGAAGAGGTAAGTTGTCTCCAAAATAGTGTGGGCATCATGTAGAGTTGGGGCCAGGGTAGGTATCTAAAGCATAGTCTACCTGATATTTTCATGGCTGAAAGCCTCTCCAGTGTTACTGTTTGTTGCACTACAGTGCTGTATAGTCTACGCAATGGGTGTCATGATGTAACAGCTTGCTGTGCTCGCCAAATACAATAAAGGCAGGATTTTTTTTTGTACCGTCATGCAAGACCTCAACTTGTCAAACACGTACTCTGAGTCGCCAAAACGCCTAGGCGCTTTAAGCACTAGACTGCACATTGGTTATGCCATAGTGCTCTTGAAGAGGAAACAAACAACTAAAGGCTACAATGTCCAATAGAATGAAGGAGCATGATTGTTAAAATGATATGGCCTTAAATTCTGCAAGCCAACCTGGTCGGTTAATGTTAGAATGCTAAAGAGGACATGCTAACCAGTGTTGAACTCCTGGCATAATTGGCTTCCACACTGTTGGTCTTGTAGCCAGAATCTGGCTTTGAATAGTCAGAAAATTAGGCTGAAGGTATTTGGGGACATCGCATAGCAGAGAATTAATGCTTTCTCAGACAGTAGCTGCCTTCTACATAAGACTACCGCACCCACCCTCTTTTCATAATCGCGCAGTGTCCGCTTCCTTCTTTTCCTTTTTAGCACAAGCTGTCTGAGTTTGGCTGTTATTCGTACAGCCATATTTGATATTTAGCAGAAGCAACATATTGTGAACAGCTGTCAGGAAAACAAGATGATAAGAATCTGTGTGAGGAGCAGCACGGGAGGTCGAGCTGCTGAACCTGGGTAAGAGGTCCAGGGGAGCAGGGGACTAGCAGTGGTGCTGCTAGGCATGGGATCCTTTCTAATTTCGTTTGAGAGAGGATGCATTAGTAGCAGCTAGCATCTGCAGGGCCTGTGTGGTTAACTCCATTTTGTGAGCCCCAGATTTCAATTGTGGATCTTGTCCCAGCCATGGCCACTTGAGTGGAAACAAGGCTGGCCCACTCGGCTAAGCTGAATTTGAAGGCATGTGTTCTCCCCTTTATGGTCACTGTTACGTCCATATAATAAAGTGGAGATTGTTCACCCTTTGGGCCCTTCTGCTTCAGGGAATTATCCTGGCATATTTTCTCAGTTGGATGACTTCAGCATCCAGGCCGCTCCTTCACCTTCCTAGTCCTGATGGAGACCCACGTTTGAGGCATTCAGTGGCCCCTTTCCCTCCCTTGGTGTCTGGTCGAAATGTCAACGCTCTTTTATTAAGCCTGGATCGTTTGGATATCTGTGCAGAGTGGCAATAGTAACTTAACACCTGGACCACTTCCAGATGCGATATATGTTATATAGAAATTGTATACCGGACAGGCTTCCATGTACAATAATATGATTTGTGAAAAGGTCTAAAGGACCCCCCTTTTTCTTTTCCTTTTTCTACTCCATAACCACATGAGCACCTTCTCTGAGCACTCATCTTTATCACTTTCTCCATTTGTGGAGCTAAAAGTTTTCGATACAATGTGTAAATAAGAATGTTGTTTGAGACTGACTTATAAGTGATGTAACTAAACTTTCAGAAATGAAATAATGTGTATGCCTCTTAATCTTCTGCTTTTTAAATCTTGTCTGCTGCCCTAACCTTGGAACTGTGAATTGAATCCACAAGATTGTTCTTCTTTTACATAGAGTGGTAGGAGATCTTTTGATATATTCAGGTCTCCTATGACTCTTGTTGCTTTTTCCCTATCGGACCATTGTTTGTCTGTATCAGGCATGGGATCGGAGCTCCACAAATAACGTACAGTCGCCAAACCTGCTTGAGCACAAAGAAAAAAGTATTACTATAAAAGGAGGAGGACAAGTTCAAATGGAGTACTTGGTCCAAGCTCCACTGATAAGAAAACACATAGAGAAAGACGAACACAACAGGAAATAGCATGTTGCATCCAACCGAAAACAAGCAAAATAGAGTGACAAGCATAAGAACAAATGGAAAGTAAGGGTGGGCTGTAAGCCCCTTTTAAGTTTTTTTAAAATACAGAAGACTTTGCAAGCTCAGTGCAGGTGCTTTGCAGGTGAAACTTAAAAATAGGGCCTAAGACACCAACTCTTCAGTACACTTCTGGACCTGTGGAAGAGTGCGAGGAAAAAGGAATGCTATGTTGCTGAAAGGACTGCCACTCTGCTAGATTGCTTCCCTGAAGTGCTGACGTGCTTTCCTGCTGTCCCCTTACCTTGGTGAGAGAGACTGGACCAGCAAACTGTACCCAGGATCACTAGGGTGACTCCAAGGGCTAGTCTCTTGTAACTAGCACCTGGACTCCGCAACCTTCCCGGTACAAGGACTTTGCATCACCCTCGCAGCCCACAGCCTTCTCGGAATCGCTGCTGTACGATTCATCCTCAATGCAGGCTCTAGCATCGCAAGGTCCCTTGTTGATGGCCTCCTCAATGATGATGCAATACCTCACATTGCAGCCTCACAGCTTCCTGGAATCAATGCTGCATGATGCATCTTCGACCCGGACCTAGCATCGCCTCGGCCACGCAATGCATCCTCGACACTGGACCTCGCAATGCTCCGTAAACAGGATTTTAGGTACTCTTGCTCAGCAGGCCTAACTGCGTTCCTGTAACCAGCTCACGCTCCAGCTTGGTCAGCCTGAACTTGTGACTTTGTCCCAGTCTAGCACAACCAGATAACCACAGATGGCACTTTATGTTTTTTGGCACTATATTCACTGAAATCTTTAAACTTGTAAATCTCTGGTTCTACTGATTGAATTTTTGTTGTTTTTGTCTTGTTTTATTTATTAAAACGTACTCTATTTTACTAATTTGGTGGGGGGGTTTCTTGTGTTGTGTTCTCACTTTATTAATGTTTTAAATGTTGCACAAATACTTTACACATTGCCTCTAATTGTGTTGTTGTTTTGGTCTTGTTTTATTTATTAAAAAGTACACTATTTTACTAATTTGGTGTGGGGTTTTTCTTGTGTTGTGGTCTCACTTTATTATTATTTGAAATGTTGCACAAATAGTTTACACATTGCCTCTAAGTTAAGCCTGACTACTCTGTGCCAATCTACCACAGGGTTCAGCACAGGTTAATTTAAGGTTTGCTTGTGACTGCACCCTAACAAGGATTGTGGTTGCAGCTTGAGTAGGGTTTCAAAGCAATCCAATTTCCAACAGACAGAGAATGTCATTATTTGTAATTAGTAGATCAAAAGGGCAGACAGGTATGTGTAGATGAGTGGAAATGGTTTGTAATGATGTGAAGATGCCGCCAACTTTCAGATCAAGTTCTGAGGGAACTATGAAGGATTACATGAAATTATATGTAATATCTTCTGTAAACAAATATCTTATCTTCTCCCTCGAACCAAATTAGCCCACTCCCAGCTCACCTCCTCTAGTAAGCGTCCAGTGCTCTGTGCCTGCTCATCTGAAATTATGATGCAATGGGCTCCTGAGCCATATTTGCACAATTACGTCCTAAATGTTGCTTCTCCATGCACTAAACTAAGCAGCTTCTCTGTAAAGATGTTCTTTTGACTAAGTCAGTGCTTAATTTGAGCAGGTGGTTTCCGGTGCTTGGCACTGGTACTTAATTGTCAACACCAGCACTTGTGACAGTCTGCCACATGGTGGCGGTGTTTGACTAATTTAGAACAGCACAACTACAGTTATTGATTAATTCAATATACATTAAAAATGGCTAATGCCTGCCTCCCAAGCCTTTCTCATAGTTTTGGGGGCCTGGAATAGCCTGAACTGTCACACTTGTAGGAGTGTGATTGTCAGTAGTTGTGTTGGTACTGTAATTGGCAGTGCTGGCAGGGGCAATGGGTGGTGCAAGCTGCTGTAGCCTCCTGACAAGAGCCCTGGTACTTATTTTATTAAAAATAAGGCACTTGATTAAGTAGCCAACTAAGCCAGTTAGACAATTATGTGATAGGATGTGGTGATAAAAGTAAATGTCTGATACACTATGGCAGGTTAACCTATCTTTCTTGTTCTGCGAGATAGTGGTGTGGCCCATAGTATATCTTTGGAGAGTATGATATCTACACCCTGGTAAATCGGTGTGATCAGAACATCTCTAGGATATTTTTCTCGGGTCTCACCCACAGGTCCCACCTGTGGCCTGCTTCATCATTGGACCCACACCCTATTCACCTAGTGTGAGTGGGCAGGTTCAGCATGTTTGTAAGTGGAGCGCTTAAGCTACAGCCTAGAGATTGAAAGTCAATTAAAAGTGCCTGCCGAATCCTATTTCCTGTTTATTCAAAAGCTCCTTTGGCAAGGTTAGAAACAGTGGAATGTCACAGGGGTATGATGGCCCTAGACATCTAAGGTCAGGTCATGTTTCAGCCATTCAATGCCCAGTGGGTCAATCTGCTTTCTTCAGGACCAGTATAGTGTAATAATCCCTATGTGGTTTGGTTGCTAATTCCAACCAATCATACATGCACTCGTGCATAATTCAGTAAAGCATGCACACAACTATACACACCAATCATAGGACTCTTTCCTTGTTGTTGGACTTGCCCGTTTTTGCAGGGTTATCCCAAAACTTTTTGCTTCTTCCTCCTATTTTTTCCTGACCTGTTGTTGTTGGTTTTAGGACTGCTAATCAGTGCTAAAGTGCATATGCTCTCTGTGTAAATAATGAACATGATTGGTTATCCATGATTGGCATATTTTGATTTACTGGTCAGTCCCTAGTAGAGTGCACTGAGTGTTCCAGGGCTGGTAAATCAAATACTACTAGTGGGTCTGCAGCACTGATTGTGCCAACCACACGAGTAGTCCTGAAATGGTAACTCAGACTTGCCATTGCAGTGTCTTTGCGCAGTTGTCAACTGCCATGCCGACTTGGCAAGTGCACCCACTTGACAGGCCCTAACCTTCCCTTTTCTTACATGTCAGTCACCCCTAAGGTAGGCCCAAGGTACCCCTGTGGGCAGGGTGCGGTGTATGTGAAAGGTAGGACATGCCCTGATGTGTGTGGCATGTCCTGATAGTGAAATACTGCCAATTTTGTTTTTCACTATTGTAAGGCTATCTGTCCCCATAGGAAAGCATGGGAGTTAATTTATAACATCTTATACAGTTTAGTATGCCTGAACTCAGAATCTAAAGATGCATTTTTAGGAAAGGTGATTTTTACATTCTGAGTTTGAAAATACCACTTTTAGAAAGTGGCTATTTTCTTGTTCAACCATCCTGTGTGCCTCTGCCTGTTTGTGGATTGACTGTCTGGCTTTGGAGTGACAGGGGCTGGGAAGGTGCAGTGGCTCCAGAAGTCTGGATGAGTCAACACTAGGTTGGATAGGCCTGACCTGCATTTGGAGTGGTGGGAGGAGTAGCACCTGTACCTGAATAGGGCTGTGCCTGCCTTCCACAATGTTGGCTCCGCCCCCCTGTGGTGTGGCTGGAGCCAAGGCTCACACTGACAATGGATGTTGTTGTGCACTTGCAGAGTGCCCCCCAAAACTTGTTTGATCTGGGCTCAGAGCCCCTTGCACAAAGAGAACAAAGACATTTTGGGGTATAAGTATCAGACCCAAAACCCCAGACTTTTAGACTACTTCTGGAATCAAGAGGAACCTTTGTCAAGGAGAAGAGCTTTAGAAACTGAGGAGAAGTACTGCCCTTGCTGTGTGTCTGGGGTTGGCCTGCAGTTGCTGTCTGCCAAGGAAAGGAGAAGGACTTTGCTGTGTGTTGTGTCCCCTGCTTGAGCAAAGTCTCCAAGGGCATGAGTAGAGCTTGCCTCCTGTTTTGAAGTCTCAGGAACACAAAGACTTCACCCCAGCTCCCCTGAACTTCCTTGCTGGGAGTTCTGACCTGCCAGGAGTGCCTGTGGCTGTGTGTGGCCTCTGGAGGTTGTTTCTGCTACTGGGAGCTGTAAAGCAATGCAACAACAAAAAAATCGACGCATCGCTCTTCTTGCAACAGTTTTTTTGGCACAACGCCGTGGTGCAAGAAGAGTCTCCCGCACCGCCGTGCCGCTGCTGAAACCGATGCAGCACCTGTCGCAGCGGCAAGAATCAATGCATCAAGGGATCGCGGCTGAAAAGGTCGACCCAGCACCTCTCGCCTCATCGTTCGCCGACGCATCCCGGATTTCCAAGCGTCATCCCTGTGCGGCAAGTTTTCCCCAACGCATCACCTGCGGATCGGAGTCGTCTCAGAATTGACACATCGCTTCCCCCTACAGACCGGACCCGACGCATAGCTCCCCTGTGTACAGCAGAACTGTCGCTTCACATCCACGAAGGTCTCAGGAACTATGCATCTCTTTGTTTTTCGACGCTTCTCATTGCTGCGGCTGTTTGGCTTGGTGAATTTTGTCGCAACAACAGGTACTTTCCAAGAAATCACGCCTCCACAGTTTACTATGGACTCAGTTGCTAAAACCTTTTGAAAGTCCTTTTTCTTAATACTTGTATGTTGGATTTTTGTCGTTTTGGTCTCGTTAAGTTTAGATAAAGATACTTTATTTTTCTAAACCGGTGTGGTGCCCATTTGTGGTGTTATCACTGTGTTACTGTGAGTGTTGGTACAAATGCTTTACACATTGCCTTTGGGATAAGCCTGTCTGCTCGTGCCAAGCTACCAAGGGGGTGAGCAGGGGTTATCTAAAGTGTGTATCCCCCGTACCCTGACTAGAAGCAATTGTCCCTATTTGGACAAAGGTACCTACTTCTGCCCACTAGAGACCCCCATTTCTAACATTGGTGGGCAGCGGTGAGGATTTGAACTTGAATTTGTACTTGACCCACACTGATTGGTGTACATCACTAGTTTAGCGCAGATCACTACGCAACCACATACTGTTTTATTTTTGTTCTATTTTTGATCTGACCCATAAGTATCCACGCACCATGTCTCTGAGTAGTAAACCAGCAAGTGAGGCTGCAGAATTGGAGTTTGACATTGAAATGTTAAGTAGTTACAAAGTAGAGCAACTCAAGCAGTTCTGCAGGAGCTTTAGATGTCCCATGAAGAGCAACTCTAGGAAAGAGGAGCTACAGAAGGCCTTAGGGGCCTGGTGGGAGGCCAGAGAAGCTGGGGAGACAGATGACGCAGATGTGGATGGGGGTGTGCCAGAAGGCCGTTTCAGATCCCAGGATTGGCCTGTTGGGAGAGCAGCCTCTAGGGCTGACAGCAATCATTCTACCTGGAATTTTTCTCCACAGGATTTGGAGGAAAGGCAAAGGGCCAGGGATCATGAATTGGAGGTTATGAGACTAAAGGCAGAGGAGAGAAAGAAGGCTCGTGCCTTGGAAGAAAGGAAGTTGCTTTTGGCACATGAATTGAGAATGAGAGAGCTTGATATGGAGCTCGAGAGGCTTGAGGCCATGAGTGTCTTAGCCAAGAAAAAGGAAAAGTGTTTAGCTCATGAAGTGAGCTTGGCTGAGTTGGAGGTGGAGTCCAGCTCAGATGGTGGCAGCAAAAGTGTAGTGTCTAGTGCTGAGAGAGTAGTACACATACCCAGAGATGTGGCGCCTGACTTGAAGTAGGGGTTTGACATGCACCAAGGGGTTCAGAGTTATGAGGTGGCTCCAGTGGTGCACAATGTCCCTAAGGTGGATTGAGGAACTAGCACAGGGGTTCATATTCCTAGTGGTGGGAGGGGCACTCTGCTGACTCTAGATGAGAGGTGCAGAGAGAGGGGTTCCCCCATGGTAGAAGCCTTGGTATGTGAGTATGGAGACCGCCCAGAAGAGTGTGGGTTGAGTGACAGAAACAGTCAGACACTGTTTTGCCAGTCTCAGGAGGGTGATGTGAGGTACTTGTGTGAGGCACTGGATGGTGAGGCAAAGAATAGCTTGGTCAACACTTGTGTGGGGCTTTGTGATTCAATTGTTGGAGAGCATATTTTAAGTCCCTGTTTTCCAGAGCTATGCCAACAGCTGGTGGAGTGGGAGTTCTCTGACCCCAGGGAGATTGCACTGGAGGTAGACCTTTTGGTGGATTCCAGAGGGTCTGAAGAAGCTTTTGGGAGTGATCCTGAAGGGGGTGGCTCAGGTTTTCCTCAACCAAGTGAGGTAGGGGAGGTTTGTGGTAGCCCAGATAGGTCCTGGAGTAGTGGGAGGGGTGTAGGGTCCCACGTCCTGTCTCAGAGGAGAAGGAGTTGGGAGTGGGCTGAGTCCCAGGGTGCCTGAAACCCAGTCCCCGGGCCTGGTTGGTTCCATGAGTGAACACCAGGAGGGGGGCCTAGTCTGTACCGAGAGGCCATCCCCTGAGGGGGGTCCCAAAGTGTCAGGTGAACTGGGGGGCACTGCTGTAACAAGCATTCCATCAGTTCTGGTGTCTGGCAGCACCGCTCCAGTGGGGAGGGTGCATGAGTCCAGAGAAAAGGGTGAGGGGGGGACAAAGTCCCCAGTGGAAGGACCAGTGGGTCAGGGGTTGCCAGCTCTGAGGTCAGAGCACCCCAGGACTTACCCTGGTGAGGCCACTTCTGGCCTGGGGGGTCTTCATGCTCTGTCAGATGGACAGGAGGCTGGAGACCTGCACCAGGCGGACTCTCACATAACTCATGAGGAGTGTGTTTCCCTTGGGGGGGGTCGGTGTATTCTCCCGGAAGTCCTGGATTACCAGGCACAGGTCCAGCCTAAGGGTACAGACCCTGGGTTGGAGGACCAGATTCAGGGTGTCCCCCCTGACCTGGAGGAAGGGGCGACTGCTAACAGTGCCTTTACCAAGTTGTCTTCTGGGGGTACCGCTCTAGGTGGGAGGGTGCAGAGCCCCAGGGAGGAGGAGGAAGACAGGGTGTGGGAGAGCCCACCCAGTCACTTGTCCAGCCGCAGGGTACAGACCATGGGCTGGTGGGCCAGTGTCAGGATGCCATACCTGACTTGGCAGGAGGGAGAGTGGAGAAAGGTTGCCAGGCACCTGGGGCTACCGCCCCCCACTTTCTGATGCCACAGAGGTTAGAGAGGCCTGAAAGGCATGAGGCCTGGCTCTCATCACTGACAGTTGTCAGTGGCCACTCTGGCTTGCTGTCCTGGTGGACAGAGTTGCCCCTGGGAGGGGGACAGGAGTCACACCCCAGGGGGGCACTGGGCCACGCCACTGTTTAGCCATGTGGGTACATTCTGCCTGTTGGGACACATCTGTGAGCAAAGTAAGTTTAGGCGCTGCATAGATGAAGTCCACAGGTGAGGAGAAGGGTTCCCCATGGGTTAGCTTAATGGGCCCTGAGAGTATGGATAGAGGGATCCAACTAGGTTGAGGAAGGCATAGAATGGGAATAGACACCTGCTGTTGCGGACCAGGTTCCATGTTCTATTGCCCCAAGCAGGGAAGCCCATCGAGGTATGGATTGGTCTACCCTGGCTTTAGGCAGGAAGGGGGTTGTGTTGGACTTGGCCCTTTTTGCAGGGTTATCCCCAAACGTTTTGCTTCTTCCTCCTATTTTTTCCTGACCTGTTGTTGTTGGTTTTAGGACTCTGGGCACTTTACCACTGCTAATCAGTGCTAAAGTGCATATGCTCTCTGTGTAAATAATGAACATGATTGGTTATCCATGATTGGCATATTTTGATTTACTGGTCAGTCCCTAGTAGAGTGCACTGAGTGTGCCAGGGCTGGCAAATCAAATACTACTAGTGGGCCTGCAGCACTGATTGTGCCACCCACACGAGTAGTCTTGAAACGGTAACTCAGACTTGCCACTGCCACTGCCACTTACCCATAGCCAAAGACACGCCAATGAATAATTATAGAGGAAGCAGGATTGTGTGCGGATCGTTAATGGGTTGTAATGTAGTGTTCTTTAAAGAGGTGAATCTTGAACTAAATTCCTAAATTGGAACATCATTGGGGCGGTCCTAATATGGGGATGTTATTCCAGATCCTAAGTGCATAGATGGAAAAGGACTGCTGTCTTGCTTTTTCTTTTTTATTCTTCCCAGTCTGCAGTCTGATGGTGTCCTGGCTGCGGGTGTGCTGAGAATCTCCATGGATGGTGAGTTTGTTTTCAAGATAAGTGGGATGCTGGTAGTGCTGGCTTTGTAAATGATGCAGCTAGTTTTGAACATGATGCAAGCAGGCAAATGGAGCCAATGGAGTTCTATCAGAATGGTGGTGATGTGATTATCAGAGGCGGTCGCCATAAACAAAGGGTGGTGGGGTGGGTGGGGTCACGCTGGAGACGTCGCACGGGGGTAGAAACACAATATTTTTTTAAAAACTCACCTTTTTCCGCCGGCCACCTCCAGCATCACATCTCGTCGCGCTGCCTCTCCAGGTCGTGCCTGGTCCCAGCAGCCCCTGGGACAGACTCCCTGTCCAATCCTTGCACTGAAGCACAGGGATCGGTCTGAGTGGGCTGGAATGACGTCCTGCTCAGACTAGGGCATCTGTGGGGGTTTTTCCAGTCCCGCTGCTCAATGCAGCTGGGCTGGAGAAAACCTAAGTGCGCCCTGTGTGTTTTGGTCAGCCTGAGACGGCTGGCCAAACACACATGAGCACTTAGGGAGTGGAGTACACTAGCACTCCTCCTCCCCCCTCTCATGCCTCAGCCCGCCCCTCACTACCGCTGGCTAAGAGCCAGCAAATGTAAAATAAAACAATGCAAGAACATCGCTTTATTTTACATTTGCTGGCTCTCATTCAAGCAGTGAGGTAACGCTCCTCCATCATCGCGGAGGAGCGGCCACGGGTGATTATATTTCTTCAGGCCCTTTTTGGTGTGCATGTGAACAAACAGATGTTGGTTGGAAAGATAGGAGGCAAACTGGTGAATGATATTGCCAGTGAATCCAATTTGAGACTCCAGCGTGTGTATGAGGGTGGTGATGAGCGACCATGTCGAAGGTCGCTAGTAGTCCAGCAATATCAGATACAGATGTCAGATTTTATGTTGTAGATAAGGGCACTCTGATACAGCCAACAAGAAAAAGAGAAAGAGGAAAACAGAAAGAGTGGGAGTAAACAGAGATGAAATAGAACCAATATGAGTGAGGCAAAGAGGTAGTAAATTGTGGATGGTGGAGGAAAAAGGGATGTGGGCTAATGGAGACTAACTAGTCTTGTTATTTAGCAACCCTGGCATCTGGCAGTGCCCATGGCAGACTCCTGAGAAAACTTCAGAACCTTTGCACTAGTTTTTTCACACATAAAGAACTGAAATCAGTATTTAAAATGACAGCTGTTGGACTTGGCCCTTTCTGCAGGGTCATCTTCACACCTTTTGCCTTCACCCTCCTGTTTTATGAACCTATTTGTGTTCGCTTTTATGAGCTCTCTCCTCAAGAAAAAGAGAAATCCTGAAGTTTTGAGCTCTTTGTAAATAGATCAGTTGGCGATTCCTCAGGACCTAGTGACTAAATGAAAACTATCTACAGTGTGTGGTGTGGTTCTACATAGAATGATAGTTTTCATTTAGTCACTAGGTCCTGAGGAATCGCCAACTGATCTATTAGAGACATTTTATAGGCGAGAAACATGTTGACCACTAAGGGGTAGAGCGTAATTTTTGTTAGATTAAAACAAAATAGTCTCCCTCCTTCTTCTTTTTACTTTTTAATCAGGTTGTGACCTCTCCAGAATAAAAATAATTATAGAGGATTCCCTTACCTGTTTTAACCCACACACCACATCTACATCTTACCAGGCCCCTCACACCCATGGCACCTATACGGCAAGGAACAAAAGATCTCCGATAAAGAGCCCCTTTATGGGTGCCCGTCGAGCATTGCAGCGCCGGCTCGACGAGTAGCAGACCCATATGATGAAGCATGACACCTAGCTTGCTGGGTGTGTGAGGGTCCTAGTTCCGAAAGGAGGTATTTCCCACCGCCCCACCACTCTGAGTACTAACCAGGTGGCCAACTTGCCACCCAGGAACACCGTACCTCTTTTGTCTTCTAGTTCTACCCAGGGCAAGTACGGTGGACCTTTATCAAGTCCCCTTGTTGTTTACTAACATTGGTGTATTCCCAATTGACTTATTTAGTTTAGTTTACTTGTAAGTCCCTTTTAAAGTGGTATACCACATACTGAGTACCTGTAACCAAAATGCTACTAGTGGGCCTGCAGCACTGATTATGCCACCCACACAAGTAGCCTTTCAAACCTGTCTCAGGATTGCTATTGCAAGGACTGTGTGTGCAGTTTACTGCCACTTCGACTTGGTATTTAAAACCACTTGCCAAGCTTTAAAGTCCCCTTTTATTGCACATACGTCACCCATAAGGAATGCCCTAAGTAGCCCTAATTGCAGGACGCTGTGCATGTAAAAGGTAGGAAATGTACGTTTAAGTTTCACATGTCCTAGTAGTGAAAAACACCCAAATTCATTTTTCACTACTGTGAGGCCTATGCCTCTCATAGAATAGCATTGGGAATTTCTTAAATCACTTTAAAACTGTAATTCCTGATCAGAAAGGAGTAGCTGCATCATGTTTCACATCTTTGAAATGGTAATGATGAATACTCTTTGCTGGTAAAGTTGGATTTAACATTGCTATTTTAGAAGTAAGGTGGGCATTTCTCTGCCCCTACTGATCTGTGTGCCTTGCAGCCTGTCTCTAATATGCGTCTGGGGTAGGAGACAGCTACACTTTGTGCATTCCCTCTAGACAGCCACAAAAACAGGTAGGGTGGGTGTGACAGAGAACTCATCTGCATTCATCTGCATTCTGATAACTCTTCCTGGGCAGGAACAGAGAGGGGAAGCTGGCACTTACTCCTCAATAGGCAGTGTCCTGTTTCCCACACAAAGGGATGATTACCGCCTACTGATAGTCTGGAGCCAGGGCTGGGAAGAAAGAACCTGTTTGCACTTCAAAGACTCTTCTTTGAAGTCATCCCCATTTCAAAGGCACAACTGGGTATAAGTACTGAGCCTCTGGCCCTACCAAGGCAGTACAATACTGCACCTGTGAAGAACTCTGTTAGGAGTAACGACTGCTGTGCTACAAGGATTGCCACTCTGCTTGACTGCTGCTCTGGAAGAACTGCATTTCTACTCTGCCTTGCTGTGCTGCCCTGCTGCCTGCTGATCTCTGCCCTGCTGAGGAAAAGGACTGGACCCATCTCACTTGAAACCAGAGTGACTCAAGGGCTTTCTGGCTTGACCCCTGTTCTGGAGTCTTAGGGCCATCAAAGACTTCCTTAAATGCTGCAAGAGCACTTGGCCTTTGCCATCTGTGAGTCCTGCCCTGCCAAGTGGTGCCCATTTGGTTCTGGGCCCTAGTAAAAAGGTGACTTCTGCTATCCAGAACCATCAGAATTGACGCAGTGACATCTTTGCACAGATCAGAAACGACACAGAAGCCGGTCAATGACATCGCTTCAACGGACAGTGTGGCTCGACGATGATGCAGTGCCTGCATCGTAAAGGGGTTAGATGGCGACACCTTCATCACCTGCGCAGATCAGAACCAATGCATCGAGCCCTCAACGTCGGCGCTTGCTCCATCCAAAGTACTTTCTCCGTGGGACATGCATGAGTCCTGTAGCCAGCCCGACCTCCATTGCGGTCAGCCTGAATTTTGGATTTTCCCAAGTCTAGCATGACCTCAAGTAACCCGTAAGCGCTATATGTTTCTAAGGCCTACTTTTTGATTTAATCTTTAAAAATTCATAACTCCGGTTCTACTTATTGGATATTGGTCATTTCAGTATTATTTTACTCATAAAATTATAATCTATAGTGCACATGCCCTCATTCTTAAATACCATGCAGTCTGCCCTATGAGCCTGTAGGGCCTACCCTAGGGGTGGCCTATATGTATTAAAAAGGAAGCTTTAGACCTCAAAAATGGTTTATTTAGCCAGGTCTAAATGGCAGTTTTAAAACTGCACTACGGGCTGCAGTGGCAGTCCTGAGACTTGTTTTGCAGGGCCATTTTAGTGAGTGGCACAATGAGTGCTGCAGCCTACTTGTAGCATCTAATTTACAGGCCCTGGGTACATGTAGTACCATATACTAGGGGCCTATAAGGAAATTAGATGTACCAACCAGGTGTATGCTAATTTTACCATGTTTTTGAAGGGAGAGCACAAACACTTAACAACTGGCTAGCAGCAGTCCTTATTCCAACGATAATGATTTCAGCAAAAATAGGGGATTGGGATGTGATCCCCATTGAGATGCAGCCTGAGCGATTGCCAGTGGTTGAAATTAATTCAAGTATTCCAGCCATCACCTTGTTTTTGATGTCCCATTGTTATTTAGATCAGCACATTCTCTAATGTCATTACCTGAAACTGTTGGTAATTTTTGTTTAAACAAGCTCGTAGCTGGCCTTAATCTGGTTGAATCACTTGCCCTTGGTACCTGTTATAGACATAGATATATGTCAACAGTAGTGATGTTCGTCGAGTAAAATTATGGATAAGTACGCTGCTAGCAGATTCGAGACAATTAAGCCATCAGATCCCACAAGGAATGCACAGTGATCGTAATTCTGGCCTGTGCATTTCTTACCACAACACAGCTATTTTTCTGTGACAGATTTCACTGGGCAAAACCTGATAAAATGTATCAGGTAAAAAGACAGATAAAAAGGCAAAACACCAAAACCCTCCAAATTAGGTGTGACTCCACGTGTTGTGTCTCATTTCCAGGGCCAAAACTCAAAATAGAAGTTATTTACTACACCTGGTGCATACTTCATCCCTTCTTCCAAAAAACTCAGAATTGGCGAGGATTGTCTTTATTGCTGATGCCTGATGGAATAATGGCTTTTGCAATTGGGCATTTGCTACCACGTGTTACATTATACAGCTTCACTCGTATGATCAGCTAAATACCATGTGTTGCAATGCAGTTCAGCTCGGTTATAAGCAGAGCATATTGACAGTAACTGCTTCACTTAGCCGTCCTGACGATGGCCCCATCCTCCAGAGTAAACTTCTATCTAACCAACTAAGGGGCATATTAGCAACGAGGCGATAAACAATTATCGCCGCTTTTGCGTCCGTTTTCGGACGAAAAGCGGCGATAATTTTATCGCCTAATCAGCAAGGTCACGCTATCGCGTGAATCCTAAGCGATACAAAAGGGGATGATGGACGGAACGTTTGAGCCAATCAAACACTCACCCCCAGTCAACTGATCTGGGTTTAATCCATCATCATTCTTTAGCTCACTCCACCACCCCAGTTCAGACATGGCCATATGCAAATCAGTCTGACCCTGTGCCTCATGGGAACAGTCCAGCCCGAACTGCCAAGCCATGTCTTCCCTGGACCGGAAACAAGCATCCTAGGACCGGTTTCTGGCATTTCAGCCGTCATCGGCCAGGCTTGCTTGAATCCAGTGGCAAAGTGAGCAAGGGACCCACGTCTGGGCATACCCCCGCCAACTTAAGGCGACCAAAGCGATACAAAAGGGGATGATGGACGGAACGTTTGAGCCAATCAAACACTCACCCCCAGTCAACTGATCTGGGTTTAATCCATCATCATTCTTTAGCTCACTCCACCACCCCAGTTCAGACATGGCCATATGCAAATCAGTCTGACCCTGTGCCTCATGGGAACAGTCCAGCCCGAACTGCCAAGCCATGTCTTCCCTGGACCGGAAACAAGCATCCTAGGACCGGTTTCTGGCATTTCAGCCGTCATCGGCCAGGCTTGCTTGAATCCAGTGGCAAAGTGAGCAAGGGACCCACGTCTGGGCATACCCCCGCCAACTTAAGGCGACCAAAGCGATACAAAGGGGATGATGGACGGAACGTTTGAGCCAATCAAACACTCACCCCCAGTCAACTGATCTGGGTTTAATCCATCATCATTCTTTAGCTCACTCCACCACCCCAGTTCAGACATGGCCATATGCAAATCAGTCTGACCCTGTGCCTCATGGGAACAGTCCAGCCCAAACTGCCAAGCCATGTCTTCCCTGGACCGGAAACAAGCATCCTAGGACCGGTTTCTGGCATTTCAGCCGTCATCGGCCAGGCTTGCTTGAATTCAGTGGCAAAGTGAGCAAGGGACCCACGTCTGGGCATACCCCCGCCAACTTAAGGCGACCAAAGCGATACAAAAGGGGATGATGGACGGAACGTTTGAGCCAATCAAACACTCACCCCCAGTCAACTGATCTGGGTTTAATCCATCATCATTCTTTAGCTCACTCCACCACCCCAGTTCAGACATGGCCATATGCAAATCAGTCTGACCCTGTGCCTCATGGGAACAGTCCAGCCCGAACTGCCAAGCCATGTCTTCCCTGGACCGGAAACAAGCATCCTAGGACCGGTTTCTGGCATTTCAGCCGTCATCGGCCAGGCTTGCTTGAATCCAGTGGCAAAGTGAGCAAGGGACCCACGTCTGGGCATACCCCCGCCAACTTAAGGCGACCAAAGCGATACAAAAGGGGATGATGGACGGAACGTTTGAGCCAATCAAACACTCACCCCCAGTCAACTGATCTGGGTTTAATCCATCATCATTCTTTAGCTCACTCCACCACCCCAGTTCAGACATGGCCATATGCAAATCAGTCTGACCCTGTGCCTCATGGGAACAGTCCAGCCCGAACTGCCAAGCCATGTCTTCCCTGGACCGGAAACAAGCATCCTAGGACCGGTTTCTGGCATTTCAGCCGTCATCGACCAAAGCGATACAAAAGGGGATGATGGACGGAACGTTTGAGCCAATCAAACACTCACCCCCAGTCAACTGATCTGGGTTTAATCCATCATCATTCTTTAGCTCACTCCACCACCCCAGTTCAGACATGGCCATATGCAAATCAGTCTGACCCTGTGCCTCATGGGAACAATCCAGCCCGAACTGCCAAGCCATGTCTTCCCTGGACCGGAAACAAGCATCCTAGGACCGGTTTCTGGCATTTCAGCCGTCATCGGCCAGGCTTGCTTGAATCCAGTGGCAAAGTGAGCAAGGGACCCACGTCTGGGCATACCCCCGCCAACTTAAGGCGACCAAAGCGATACAAAAGGGGATGATGGACGGAACGTTTGAGCCAATCAAACACTCACCCCCAGTCAACTGATCTGGGTTTAATCCATCATCATTCTTTAGCTCACTCCACCACCCCAGTTCAGACATGGCCATATGCATGTATCGCATCGCGTGAATCCTTGCATTATCGTCCTTTCCTCAACGCTCATCTTTGCATCTCTAATGAGATGCAAAGTGATGCACTCCGGATGGACTACGTTGCAAATATCGCTGATGTTCACATCGCAATATTTACAAGGCAGCCCACATGATTTTAGCAGAGGTTAGATTTCGGCGAAAACGGCCGTTTTCGCCAAAATCTAACGTCTGCTAAAATCCTGACTTAGCCATCCCTAACATAGGGGTGGATTCTGCTGATACGACCACAGGGTCGTATCAGCAAGGTTATCGCTGCTTTGCAGGGAACATCGCTGGAAAACCAGCGATGTTCCCTGCAAAACGGCGATAACCTCGCTATCTCTGGAATTTTTATCCCCCTGGAGAAGCGCGTTGTTAATAACGCGCTACCAGGGCGATAAATTCCAGAGATAGCCTGCGATAGGGAATCTGTCGCTAAGCACGGCCAGCGATAATTATCGCTGGCCGTTGATAATATGCCCCTAAGGAACCAATTGTTTTGTTTATTAGACCAAAGGTGTTTTTGTTGCACCTGATAAAGTACAATAGCCATGGCTTCAGATTTCATTTAGTAAGACAAATTCCGAGTTTTTAGGGACTAGCAAGCTGTTTCTCATGTCTCTGTAAATACTGTGGGGCAGATTTACAAGAAACTGGCACATCTGTAGAGATGCGTCAGTTTACCTGTGCCAGCCTGCAAAACCCTTGCACTACCATGGATGCTCTGTATTTACAATACGGCGCACCATGGCGCAAGGAATGACAGATGCATCAGAAAATCTGACGCATCTGTTGGCGCAAAAGTCACGCATTTCTGGAGTCGTGTCAAAAGCACGACGCAACTCCAGCAATGCATTTTGAGGCCTATTCTCACTACACTGCATCACTCCTTACGCCTGCGTAAGGTTTTGACGCAGTGGCGTCCTAGAAGTGGCGCAGTGAAATCTTGTAGATTTCACTGCGTCACTTTTATGAGGCTTTCCTGCTTGGGAACGCCCACCCTGCATACTTTATACCTGACGCAGGTACAATGTGGCGCAGGGCTTTACAACGTGACGCATCTCCCTAGAAGCGTCATGTTGTAAATTGGCCGCATTTTGTACGTCGCCGCTGCGTCACAAAAGTTACGCAATGGCGGTGTAAAAGTGTAAACGGCTTGTAAATCTGTCCCTGTACTGTTTACCCCTGTTAAATTTTGTTTGACCTGCTGAAATGTAAAAAAGGGCAAGCTATTTATAGCACCCAGTTATTACTTGGAGCAGTAAGTACCTCCCAACTTTGAATTTCGACATATTGCTACATTTTCAAGAGTCATGTTTCTGAGTTCGGTGCTATTTTACGGCAGCCATGAATTGCATAGCAGACCTAAATATTGCTTCCAAATCGTACTGTATTGAGATACAATTACAATGAGCCTTTTCATTTCTGCAAGAAGCAAATCAATAAAAAGAAAACTGCTTATGAATGAAAATTTCCTTCAAACACATTAATAATGAATATAAAGAGTCTCTCAGAAAGATCTGCAATTCTTAAACTAACTTAAACCTTTCTTGTACAATGGACCCAGAGCCAGATTTTTGTTGCTGTGCTGACCACAAGGAAAAAGATGTGCCATGTGCCCTTTACGAAGCTCCCTAGTTGTGTTTCATTTTCGGGACACAATACTGCAATCATTGAATTATTTCGCTTATTATTTGGCATGGGCTAAATTTCAATTATGTCAGAGTAATCGGATTAATTTAGTTAATTGCGTGTTACTTTATGACGTGGAATTAGCAATGATAATGAAATTATACCTGTTTGTGTAATTAAGAGCGATTGGGGGTGGGGAAATCCTACCACAAAAGCATATTTAGGGAGTGCCAACACTGCTGGTTATGTTCTGTTACTTTTAGCACAATTTTCTCAACGCAAAATGCATACTTGCATCCATTTTAGACGCAAGTGTGCATTTTGCACTAAGAAACTAGCACTACCTGCCGGGAGTAAACTGGGGGAAAATCTTATCCCAAGTACACAATTTGCGAGTGTCGATTTTGACCGGAAAGGGCAAAATATCACTAAATGCAGAAATCGTAATTCTACGTAATCTTACAGATTTTGAGGGAAATTCTGCCTAATTAAGCTACATGAGTTACACCCACCCCTACCTATTATTGCACAAATCCGTAATTCAGAATATGGAAGATTACAATCTAAGTGGACAGTTCCATTCAAACAATGTATTCGCATGGGTGCACATCAGAGCTTAAACTTCCCAAAAATGATCAATTATGTAAAAACATGAGGCGAATAAAGTTTAAATGTCATCCCTTATGATAATTTCATCTATTTAGCAAAATAGGACATTGGGTAGCTCGCAATGGAAAACGTCAATTTATTATTTACCATATTTTGATTACAATGTGTTGCACATTTCTTCAGGGTCCATGTCTCCATTTTGTTTAAAAACATATTTATCTAAAAAAATAAACATCATTCTTAAGTCACAGCATGATAGGACCACTCAGTGTGAGCAATGCGAGCAAAGGTTTTATAGCACACACCCTGCAATATGAAATGCCCATAGGCACTTCCAAACATTAATTGAAATACTAGACCAATAATAGCAGAGTTTCATACATCATCTAAATGTATGGAGTAGGCCTGGGCGGAAAACTACGCTACGCTCGCGTAGTTTGCGCAACTACGCGCTATGCGAATTGCACGTAGCACAGTGCAAAAACGCGAAGCGTAGCAGGCATTTTTTGCTTGCTTGTGGTCCTCAACATCAAGTTGGCGACCGTGAGCGGGCAAAATGACATCCAGGCGAGACTTTTTCCTTGTTCGCGATCAGCAACATCAAGTTGCCGATCGCGAGCGTGGAAAATAAACCTCCCAGCGAGATTCTCAACGCGGGGAGGTCAGGTTTCTCATTGCGAGTGGTCGCGTATGCTCGCGACCGCTTGCGATGAGAAACTACCAGTCCGCGTTGAGAAAACTGCCGTTCGAGTACAAATCTACTCGAGCGGCAGAAAACGACCGCTTGCACTGTGCAAGATGCCGTTTGCAATGATTGCACAGTGCGGACAAGCATCCGGCACTATGCAATCATTGCGAACAGCATTTCCTACCGCACTACTACACAGAATGGTTAAACAATAAAATGCCTACTTGATAAAAGTGGCATTTTCAAACACATAATTTTAAAACAAATCTTCCTAAAAAGATGTTAGTAAATTCTGAGTTCAGAGAACCTAAACTCAATTTTACTGTCTTGTCCCAATGGAAAGTTGTACTTGTAAGTTGTTACAAAGTAACTCCCATCTTAGCCTTTGGGACAGATAGCCTTTCAATAGTGAAAAACGAAATTGGCAGTATTTCACTATCAGGACATGTAGAACACACCAGTACATGTCCTACCTTTCACGTACACTGCACCCTGCCCATGGGGGTAACTTGGGCCTACCTGAGGGGTGCCTTACATATAAGAAAAGGGAGGGAAAGGGTGCACTTGCCAGGTCGACATGGCAGTTTAAAACTGTGCGTGCATACCCTGCAGTGGCAGGTCTGAAATACATTTACAGGGCTACTCATGTGGGTGGCACAGTCAGTGCTGCAGGCCCACTAGTAGCATTTGATTTACAGGCCCTGGGTACACACAGTGCACTGTACAAGGGACTTACCAGTAAATCAAATTTGCCAATTATGGATGACCAATCATAATCACAGTTTACACAGAGAGCATATGCACATTAGCACTGATCAGCAGTGGTAAAGTACCCAGAGTCCTAAGGCCAACAAAAACAGGTCAGGAAAAATAGGAGGAAGAAGCAAAAAAGTTTGGGAATAACCCTGCAAAAAGGGCCATTTCCAACATGCCAAAATTGAACTTTCCAATGATTCTAAATAACACTTCTGTTGCTAATGATTCTAAGGCCCTCCTCATAAGCCCAGTAGTATCCTGGGTGGAATACTTCTCCACCCCATCTTGTCTAGCCTTGTATACAGGATCCACATTTTCTGGGTCTTTTTTCATTCTGACCAGTAAAATTGCCTAAGGCTTTGGCTCTAACAGCAGCCAAGCCCCTGTTCCTGTCCCAAAATTTGTTTCGGCAGTGGGTGAACATCAATGCTCCTGCCAGAGCATCTTTCTCCCCTCCCTCCCCTGGCTTCCGGACCCCTTGCCTTCCACCTCTTTCCAGCAGCTTGAATAGCTCACACTTATGTAAATATGAGTGTTAGTCTTCCTGGAACAGGTAAAGCCATGTAGATAGCTAAAACCATGTCACACTGTTAGTTCTATTTTCGGTGGGAATTAACCGGAAATTGCACTCTGCTGGTGGGGCTTTATGATAATGTTGGGTGCTGATATTTTACCCTGCCAATTCTGTGTATCCTGCAATGAAGACCTTAAGAAGAGTATATGCTGTATTACTTTGCACATCAATGGTCATATCTTGGGGAGATTGCACTGGTTTAACAAAACATAGGAAAAATCGTCTCTGAACAAATCTAATAGATTTTCACCTGTCAACTCCATTCTATCTAAAAAGAAGATGGCTTTTAAAATAAAATGTCTGAATCCTTAGATTTTGAATGAAACAGGTGGTACCTGCAGCAGAACATGGGTTGCTTCGGGAGGCAGGTTATGAGCCCTTAAAGCGGCTGCCCAGGGCTACAACACACTCTGCTATACAGCGTTGATAGTTTGCACAAGTCATAAGTGGAGATTCTTGAATGGTAGTTATTCTGGGTGAATATCTTACAGCTATAACTTTATGTCTTAGTATTGCGTATTCTTGTCAATGGCTCAAGGGAACAACTAATTGCTAGAATAATAATGGTATAGAATTGTGTGGAATTTTTTTCCATGGCTGGAAGTGCACTTGGAACCAAAAGGGTGTGAGGGAAAGCTTGACTAATCTTGCAAGTAACATTGGGGAGTCTGAAGCTTTAGTGTCTATATTTTCTTTTTTCAGAGTAGTCAGATAACAAATCATAAAGCCAGGATGGGACAGGCTTGTTGATGGCTACAGTTTAGGAAAGTCTTTCAAGAAAAATGCTGATGCACATGGAGCCTAGAGCAGCAATGATTTTGAGCAAAATCAAAATTATTTTGTCATCTTAATAAGTCAGAAGAGGCAGTGGCGATTGAAGTCGAAGATCACCAGGCCATGCACCATGACTCTTATCCTCTAGACTGTGAAATGAAATGAAATTTGTACTTGTAAAGCGCACTTATACCCCCAAAGGGGTGTCCTGGCGCTGTACGCATACCGCTGTGGAACCCTTCCTGGCTTTTCCCTGTGAAATGTCCACTCCTGGGCACCCCCAGGGTGAAGCCAGGCATCCCAGCGCTGTTGGGGCCGTTGTGGAGATTAAGCAAGCTATTGCCCAGAGTTGCAGAGTGGGACCCATGATTAGAATAGGCACCGAGGCGAGAATTATCAGGTCCGAGGAAATTGAGCCCAAGACCCGCCGAGGCAGGAATTGAACCCTGGTCCCGGGCCAGATCTCTGCATCAGGGTCTGCCGCTCTAACCATTGAGGCACACTTCTCCACTGAGCCACACACTGTAAGGTCTATGTTAGGACCTTGGGAACAGTGGATACAAGACAGAGTTGGAGCATACCTTAGGATACTATAGAGCATGTGGGTGGCAGAAAACTCCCCTGGTTTTGTATTTGTTGAATTTTAAGATCCACAAGATGTTGCAGATGCAGTGAGAGAATTAGATGGAAAAAGGCTGTCTGGCTGTCATTTAAAAGTTGAGCTGTCAAATGGCAAGAAATGCAGTAGAAACCATGGTCTTCCTCCATCATTGGGGTGGGGTAGACATCAAAGTGATGACTACAGAGGCAGAAGAAGCCTGCCCCCTTGTCGCCATGATAAAGGAGATTTTCTCCCAGCCGTAGCAGGACCCTCTCCAGAGACTGAAGATGTGAAAGATCATTATCAAGAGAGAGGAATCACAAGCCTCGACATTCACTTTATCAATCAGTCAATCAAGCGGGATTTTTAAAACGTGACATATGACCTGTGGGGTCTCCAGGCGCTAGCGAGTGGGGTGGTTCTTCGCTGCTCCGAGCTATTTGCTGAAGAGGCAGGTTTTCAGTCTGTTCCTGAATTCCAGTAGTGTTGTAGTGTTAGTGCAGATCGCAGGGGCATGGGGAGGTCGTTCCAGAGTTTGGGTGCTAGGTGGGAGAAGGAACACCGCCGCTTCTGCAGATATGGGCGGCATGGGCGATGAGGAAGGAAGAGGAGCGTAGGAGTCTCGCTGGCTGGTGCAAGTTTATGGAGGGCTTTGCAGGTGTGGGTGAGGAGTTTGAAGTGGCATAATTTGCTAACTGGGAGCCAGTGTAGCGTTCTGAGGTGGCGGGTCATGTGGGTTCGTCTCGGGAGGTCGAGGATGAGCCTGGTGGCTGCATTCTGTATTGTTCGGAGTATTTTTTTGAGTTGGGTTTTGATCCCTACATATAGGGTGTTGCCTTTGTCCAGGCGGCTGGTGATGAGAGGCTGGGTGATGATGCTTCTGGTGTCTGCAGGGAGTCATTTGATGATTTTCTTCAGCATGTGGAGGATGTGGAAATATGCTAAGGAGATGGCGTTCACCTATCTTTTCATGGATAGATTGCTGTCAAGGATAATGCCTACATTTTTTGCATGTACCAGGGGCTGGAGGGGCCTAGTTCAGTGGGCCACCAGGTGTGGTCCCAGGGGAAGGCGGAGCTGCTCAATATGATTTCCTCAGTTTTATTGGTGTTAAGTTTGAGGCACCTTCTCTGCATCCAGCTGGAGAAGTTGGTCATGCACCTGTGGAAGTTCTTGATATGTGTGCACGGGCGCGCAGCGGGCGCGCCAAAGGCGTACCCTAAAGGCAAGCCCGTCTGCGCCCATCCGCGTCCGGTCAGCGGCCAGCGCCAGCCTCGCTGCCCCCCACACTACCTGTAAAACCATATCCTGGTCACGTGAGTCCCTGTTGAATCAGAGGAAGAAGACGTGCCTAGATGGTCATACTATTAACCTAGCGAATGCCTTACTCCCTTACCTCTGCAAAAATTATAATTTTGTCATAGGGGACTCAGGATTATGCAGAAGCACCAATAAGACCCTACTTAACTCAGCTCGAATGAACTCAGGAGATAGAATAAGAGCCTGCCTGATTAACTGCAGGTCTCTGCCCAAACACACTGAAGATATATGGCTATCCCTAGCAAATAATGACTGGGATATGATGTTCCTGAATGAAACCTGGCTAAAAGAGGACTCTAGATCGGCTCTAACTTTAGCTATCCCGGCAGGCTTTAAAGTGTGTCGCGCAAACAGATCGGGAAATAAAAGAGGGGGTGGGGTAGCCATCATAGTGAGAGATGCGTGGGATATCTCGACAATGGATTTACAAAATTTGGGCGCAATGGAAGGATTACATTTCTACATAAAGACTGGACCCTCATCCTCACTGGCCGGTCTTTTGATCTATAGACCTCCTGGCTGCCCTCCCAGCCTTACTACAGAGCTTTGTAATATTATTGTGCAGAAATCACTACACTACGCAAATTACCTGGTCCTTGGAGATTTTAATCTACATATCTCAGACCCTAGCTGCTCACACGCATCTCAGCTGTTGATGTCCCTCGTGGGTGCGAATCTCACACAGCATGTAAAATCCCCTACCCACCGTGCTGGCAATATTTTAGATCTAGTGTTCTCCAACATCCTGTCCATGGTCGTTGAGCCCCCGCAATAAATGATATGGACAGACCACTTCATGGTCCCATTTTCATGTAGTAGATATATACCACTACCAGGTGGAAACATACGCAAGACGCCTAAAAGGAACTGAAAGAAACTGACACCTGAATTATTAGGCCCAGTACTGTTGGATAGTCAACCCCTATTCACCAATGACCTGAATATCTACGCGAACGCCCTGACCGGGTGGATCACCAACACCTTAGACAACCTAGCCCCAGCCAGGCTAGGTAGTTCTCCCAGAAACTCTCCATCGGCCCGCTGGTTCAAGGAGGAACTCAGAGTGCAAAAAAGCAAATGCAAACAAAAAGAACGCCTCTGGAGAAAAGACTACTGTCTTTCGGCCAGATTGAATTACAAGGAAGCTCTAAAAAAACTTCATAAAGCTATGATGGCTGCCAGAAGAGACTACTTTGTGAACCAAATTAACACTGCAGAAAATTTATGCAAAGAAATCTTCAGAGTAGTAAGCTCCTTTACTAAGCTAGCAGCTATGGAAAGTAAGATACCACCGTCTCCGTCACTGTGTGCAAAACTATCTGATTTGTTTGAGGAAAAGATCCAGAAGGTTTACGATGCCTTTACGAGTAGAATGGAAACGACTGAATCAGAAGATAGGGAATCCCAAGACAGGGAGGTGTCCTTTTCTAAATTTCCCCCTATCTCATTACAGGAATCCCTGGCAGAGATTCTGAAATGCAAATCGAGGTCCCCAGAAGATCCTTGCCCCCCTAAATTGTGGGGAGCACTCGCCCACAATATTAATCCCATCCTGAACCACCTATGGAACAGCTCACTTACCACCGGCATCTTCTCGGAGTCATTGAAACAGGCTGTGCTTCTACCTCTCTTGAAGAAGCCCAATGCTGACCCGGCCGAACTCAATAACTACCTCCCAATCTCTCTTCTTCCAGCTCCTGCTAAGATGCTGGAAAAATTGGTTCAACGACATCTAACCAATTTCAGTGACAGATGCGGAATTTTACATGAAAAGCAGTCCGGTTTTCGTGCGGGATTCAGCACAGAGACAGCTCTGTTGGAGGTGGCTGAATCTATAAGAATGGTGGTGGACAGTGGAGCAACAGCCATGCTGGTGCTACTGGATCTGTCCGCCGCCTTCGATACGGTGGATGACTCGATCCTTCTGGCTAGGCTCAAGTGTGCGGGTGTGGAAGGGACGGCGCTGACCTGGATTAAGTCCTATCTTAGTGACCGCACGCAAAGGGTCACTCTCCACCCTTTTAAGTCAGTAGCCAAACCTTTACGATGTGGGGTCCCACAGGGATCAGCACTGAGCCCTCTACTTTTCAATATATATCTGGCTCCACTTTTTTCGCTCATTGCGAAATGGGGTATAAAACACTATTTCCTACGTGGATGACACCCAGATGGTCTTTTCTTTTAAAGATCAATCTGCTAACTCCTTCTCCAGATTCAGGGGTTGCCTGAGAGATATCTCCAGCTGGATGAATAATAATAAATTAAAGCTGAATGCGGAGAAAACCGAGGTCCTGTTTTTTGGCAAGGCACCCCCACCAGCCGTGGGATTATGGTGGCCGGAGGAAATGCCCCCCCTCCCCGCCCCTCAACAGTGGCAAAAAACTTGAGTGTTAAATGGGAATCCGACCTGTCTTCATTGCATCTTCTTGCTTCTGCATAATGAGAAGTCTGCGAAAATTTCTTCACCTGCTCCCAGAGAGCTGCCGCAGAACCGTTGTCCATGCAACTGTGACATAAAGGCTGGACTATTCGAATAGTCTCTATCTGGGGCTGCCGGCATACCTGATCAAGAGATTGCACATGGTGCAGAATGCGGCTGCAAGATTAATCAGAAGAGTACCTTTTAGACAACACATCTCTCCGCACATTAAACAGTTCCACTGGCTGCCGGTAGCAAAACGAATAGAATTTAGGCCCTGCCGGTAGCTTTTAGAGCTCTGAGAGGTAGCTGTCCCAGCCACATAAGGAAACGTATTCGCCCCTATCAACAAATATGCTCCCTTAGATCTAACGCCCAGAATCTACTATGTGTACCTCAATTTGCGAAGGCACGCATCGGAGGTAGATCTTTCTTAGTGGTGATGACCAGATTATGGAACTCCCTTCCGGATAGACTTCGCCATATCCAATCTGAACTGGAGTTCAGGAAAGCGTTAAAGACATGGCTATTCAGCCAAGGCTAGACTTCCTCCACTCTATCTCCGCTGCTTTGACTGCACTAGCGCCGGGACATCTCTGCTTGAGGTAGCTGTCGCGCTTTATAAAAGTGTGTTGTTGTTGTTGTTAATGTTTGTGGGATTGGAGGAGAGGGATAGGATGAGTTGGGTGTCAGCTGCGTAGATTATGATGTTCATGTTGTGGGATTTTACCAGGGTGGCTAGGGGGGCCATGTAGGTGTAGAAGAGGGTATGGCTGAGGAAGGAACCTTGGGGGACTCCGCATATTATGTCTTTTGGAGCTGAGGCGTAGGGAGAAAATTGGATGCTTTGGTTCTGCCTGTGAGAAAGGAGGCAATCCACTTGAGGGCCTCTCCTTGGATTCCCATCTGGTAGAGGCAGAGGAGGAACGTGTGGTGGGATATGGTGTCAAGAGCTGTGGAGAGGTCGAGGAGGATGAGGGCAGCGGTTTCACCCTTGTCCATGAGGGCTCTGATGTTGTCCATGGCTGTGATGAGGGCGGTTTCTGTGCTATGGTTGGCACGGAAACCTTGCAAGGTATTCAGAAGTTTGTTGGTTTCGAGATGGATGGTCAGTTGGATTTTGATTGCTTTTTCCATGACTTGTGCTGGGAAGGGTAGAAGCGAGATGTGCCAGTAAGTTTTTAGGTCTGTTGGGTCCGTGGAAGGTTTTTTAGGATCTCCGATCTATAGATATAGAAGCTGCTCTAGATTAAATAAAATAAAATAGTATAGCAGTTCACAGAAGGGAATGTACAGAGCATTGCATTGTGGAAATGTTTTGTCTAAATACTTGTTTTAGCTGTTGATTTACTTTGTATTGTTTGACACACACAAGAAGGGGGGAGAGGCACAGCAACCACTACTCCAGCCTCCCCAATCACAGCTATGAACACACAAGGGGAGTAGTGTGTATGGGTCTCTAGATTAGAGGTGGCACGTGCTCTGTGGAAAAATACTGCCCTCCCTCACATAATTGTGACATGCTTCATCATCGGGCTTGCTTCAATACACCCCTGCGCAGACCAATGCCTGGGGTGGAGCAAAAGGGAGGGGAAGACAATACAAACACATATAAATAATAATATATGTGAACGATCCTGGGATCACCGAAAGAAAAAGGTGCAGTGAGAGTTATAACTAGTTCAGTGGTATCTATTAGCAGTAATTTTATTCCTAGATCCACCGACTAGGATTAAAAACCAAAAAGGATGGTGGTGATAGGAAAGTATTAGGAGTTCCTACACCCCTCCTTACTGCCAAATTGTCGACATGTTTCGGCTGCTTTTTAAATGCCTACAGTTTCAGGTCATCACAGCCTTCATCAGGACCTTTCAGATCCCAGAACTCTGAAAATTATGGATCCCCCCGAAACCCTTCAGTGTTAGGTTTCTGAAACCAATTGATCGCAGAGCGAGGGGTTCGATAAGTAACTTACTCCAGAGAATCTGTGGGTAGAAAAAAGGTGAAAAAGAGGGTAGTGTCAGTCGTACCTGGGTATCTGGTTGTCAAAACAACCAATCTTACTCCATTCAACCAACCAACTCTCTTTTTTATATATACCCGATTCATACCTCTATAGAGGCGCTACCACCTCTGTATGCAGTTAAGGTCACCTCACAATATGGTGCCTAGCTTCTATCCATAATTGAACCATTTCTCGTCTGCTTATTGGTGAGAAAATATACATATATACATATACACGCAGGTCATGCGAACCGTACTTCGCTAGGGCCATTGCCCATCATGCTCTCCTTTCCCTCCTCCAAACGAGAAACAGAACAGTTGTAACTCACCGAGTCTACCAATGAACCATTCTTAAACTGGTGAGTTTAGAGGAGGAGACCCCCTATTGTCGCACTCTGGGGGAAATGGAGAAAATAATCAACAAAGAAGACATTGATTTTACGTGAGATAGTCTTATGCACAAGATAACGTTTTTTATGCTGCATGTACTATCAATAGCACTGCTTGGGTTGCCCCAACTCTACCATAACCAAAACGGAACTACCCTTTTCGGATCTTGTGATAGAACCCAACAATGGGAAACTCTCCACACGGGTATATCATAAACGGACGGACAAGAATGCCCTGCTCGCATTTGGAAGTTTCCACACAAAATCGCTGAGGGAGAACTTACCGGTGGGACAATTCTTCCGTCTTCGACGAAACTGTTCGGATATCACCAACTACCACCAAGAAGCAGATTTTTGGCGGACAAACTGCAGGACAGAGGGTACCCTAGAAGAGTGGTCAGAAAGGCAAGAAAAAGAGCAGCTAATACCAACAGGGAGAATCTTTTGGAACAGTGGAAAAAGAGAAGATGGATAAAACCGTGTGCGTGACTACTTTTAATAAGGCATCACACCACATCAAGAAACATATCCTTAAGAATTGGCGGATTCTCAATTCCAATGAATTGAGTTTGGAGAAACCCCTTTTCTCATTTAAAAGGAGTGCAAATCTGAAGGATATGTTAGTCCATAAAAGACCAACTGTGTCAAGACCAGCGGTGTTAAGCCACCAAGGCATTCTTCCCCGGGTCATAGGCCATACGAAATGTGGCTCCTGCGAGGTGTGCCACTTGACGAGTAAGGCTTATAGAGTTAGGCTTGCGATCCCCTTGGGAACAACGGGTCCACACCAATTGTAACTGTGACCACGTCATCTATTTGATCACCTGTCCTTGTGGGAAGCAATACTTAGGGATGACTACACGAAAGGTGAGGACACGTATAACTGAACACAGAAGCACCATTAGGTGTAAAAAAAACAATACAAAATTGACAACACACTTCCTAGAGAACGCCCACACAGAGAATGAACTAACATGGACGGTGCTGGACAAACCGAGATTTCATCCAAACTCGGGGGATAAGAAGAGGTCTCTCTTTATCCGGGAACAAAAATGGGTTTACAGATTAAAGAGACATATTAATGGGCTGAATGAACAGTTTCGTTGAAGACGGAAGAATTGTCCCACCGGTAAGTTCTCCCTCAGCGATTTTGTGTTGAAACTTCCAATTGCGAGCAGGGCATTCTTGTCCGTCCGTTTATGATATACCCGTGTGGAGAGTTTCCCATTGTTGGGTTCTATCACAAGATCCGAAAAGGGTAGTTCCGTTTTGGTTACGGTAGAGTTGGGAAAACCCAAGCAGTGCTATTGATAGTACATGCAAAACACACAAGATGATGGACGGAATGCTGCACATTGGCAAACATTCACCCCCAGTCACAGATCTGGGTTTAATCCATTGTTATTTTGCTTCACCACGCCACCCCAGTTAAGACATAGCCATATGCAAATCAGTCTTGACCCTGTGCCTCATGGGAACAGTCCAGACCGAACTGCCAAGCCATGTCTTCCCTGGACCGGAATCAAGCATCCTAGGACCGGTTTCAGGCTATCAGCCTTCATCAGCCAGGATAGCTTGACTCCAGTGGCGTAGTGAGCACGGGACCCACGTCTGGGCATACCCTTCCCACTTAGGGCGAAATGCAAAACACACAAGATGATGGACGGAATGCTGCACATTGGCAAACATTCACCCCCAGTCACAGATCTGGGTTTAATCCATCGTTATTTTGCTTCACCACGCCACCCCAGTTAAGACATAGCCATATGCAAATCAGTCTTGACCCTGTGCCTCATGGGAACAGTCCAGACCGAACTGCCAAGCCATGTCTTCCCTGGACCGGAATCAAGCATCCTAGGACCGGTTTCGGGCTTTCAGCCCTCCTCAGCCAGAATAGCTTGACTCCAGTGGCGTAGTGAGCACGGGACCCACGTCTGGGCATACCCTTCCCACTTAGGGCGAAATGCAAAACACACAAGATGATGGATGGAATGTTGCACATTGGCAAACATTCACCCCCAGTCACAGATCTGGGTTTAATCCATCGTTATTTTGCTTCACAACGCCACCCCAGTTCAGACATAGCCATATGCAAATCAGTATTGACCCTGTGCCTCATGGGAACAGTCCAGGCCAATGTGCAACATTCCGTCCATCATCTTGTGTGTTTTGCATTTCGCCCTAAGTGGGAAGGGTATGCCCAGACGTGGCTCCCGTGCTCACTACGCCACTGGAGTCAAGCTATCCTGGCTGATGAGGGCTGAAAGCCCGAAACCGGTCCTAGGATGCTTGATTCCGGTCCAGGGAAGGCATGGCTTGGCAGTTCGGTCTGGACTGTTCCCATGAGGCACAGGGTCAAGACTGATTTGCATATGGCTATGTCTGAACTGGGGTGGCGTGGTGAAGCAAAATAACGATGGATTAAACCCAGATCTGTGACTGGGGTGAATGTTTGCCAATGTGCAACATTCCGTCCATCATCTTGTATGTTTTGCATTTCGCCCTAAGTGGGAAGGGTATGCCCAGACGTGGGTCCCGTGCTCACTACGCCACTGGAGTCAAGCTATCCTGGCTGATGAGGGCTGAAAGCCCAAAACCGGTCCTAGGATGCTTGATTCCGGTCCAGGGAAGACATGGCTTGGCAGTTCGGTCTGGACTGTTCCCATGAGGCACAGGGTCAAGACTGATTTGCATATGGCTATGTCTGAACTGGGGTGGCGTGGTGAAGCAAAATAACGATGGATTAAACCCAGATCTGTGACTGGGGGTGAATGTTTGCCAATGTGCAACATTCCGTCCATCATCTTGTGTGTTTTGCATTTCGCCCTAAGTGGGAAGGGTATGCCCAGACGTGGGTCCCGTGCTCACTACGCCACTGGAGTCAAGCTATCCTGGCTGATGAGGGCTGAAAGCCCGAAACCGGTCCTAGGATGCTTGATTCCGGTCCAGGGAAGACATGGCTTGGCAGTTCGGACTGGACTGTTCCCATGAGGCACAGGGTCAAGACTGATTTGCATATGGCTATGTCTGAACTGGGGTGGCGTGGTGAAGCAAAATAACGATGGATTAAACCCAGATCTGTGACTGGGGGTGAATGTTTGCCAATGTGCAACATTCCGTCCATCATCTTGTGTGTTTTGCATTTCGACCTAAGTGGGAAGGGTATGCCCAGACGTGGTTCCCGTGCTCACTACGCCACTGGAGTCAAGCTATCCTGGCTGATGAGGGCTGAAAGCCCGAAACCGGTCCTAGGATGCTTGATTCCGGTCCAGGGAAGACATGGCTTGGCAGTTCGGTCTGGACTGTTCCCATGAGGCACAGTGTCAAGACTGATTTGCATATGGCTATGTCTGAACTGGGGTGGCGTGGTGAAGCAAAATAACGATGGATTAAACCCAGATCTGTGACTGGGGGTGAATGTTTGCCAATGTGCAACATTCCATCCATCATCTTGTGTGTTTTGCATTTCGCCCTAAGTGGGAAGGTTATGCCCAGACGTGGGTCCCGTGCTCACTACGCCACTGGAGTCAAGCTATCCTGGCTGATGAGGGCTGAAAGCCCGAAACCGGTCCTAGGATGCTTGATTCCGGTCCAGGGAAGACATGGCTTGGCAGTTCGGTCTGGACTGTTCCCATGAGGCACAGGGTCAAGACTGATTTGCATATGGCTATGTCTGAACTGGGGTGGCGTGGTGAAGCAAAATAACGATGGATTAAACCCAGATCTGTGACTGGGGGTGAATGTTTGCCAATGTGCAACATTCCGTCCATCATCTTGTGTGTTTTGTATTGATAGTACATGCAGCATAAAAAACTTTATCTTGTGCATAAGACTATCTCACGTAAAATCGATGTCTTCTTTGTTGATTACTTTCTCCATTTCCCCCAGAGTGTGACAATAGGGGGTCTCCTCCTCTAAACTCGCCAGTTTAAGAATGGTTCATTGGTAGACTCGGTGAGTTACAACTGTTCTGTTTCTCGTTTGGAAGAGGGAAAGGAGAGCATGATGGGCAATGGCCCTAGCGAAGTACGGTTCGCATGACCTGCGTGTATATGTATATATGTATATTTTCTTACCAATAAGCAGACGAGCATGGTTCAATTATGGATAGAAGCTAGGCACCATATTGTGAGGTGACCTTAACTGCATCCAGAGGTGGTAGCGCCTCTATAGACGTATGAAACGGGTATATATAAAAAAGAGAGTTGGTTGGTTGAATGGAGTAAGATAGGTTGTTTTGGCAACCAGCTACCCAGGTACGACTGACACTACCCTCTTTTTCACCTTTTTTCTACCCACAGATTCTCTGGAGTAAGTTACTTATCGAACCCTACCTCTGCGATCAATTGGTTTCAGAAACCCAACACTGAAGGGTTTTGGGGGGATCCATAATTTTCTGAGTTCTGGGATCTGAAAGGTCCTGATGAAGGCTGTGATGACCTGAAACTGTAGGCATTTAAAAAGCAGCCGAAACATGTCGACAATTTGGCAGTAAGGAGGGGTGTAGGAACTCCTAATACTTTCCTATCACCACCATCCTTTTTGGTTTTTAATCCTAGTCGGTGGATCTAGGAATAAAATTACTGCTAATAGATACCACTGAACTAGTTTTAACTCTCACTGCACCTTTTTCTTTCGGTGATCCCAGTACGTTCACGTATGTTATTATTTATATGTGTTTGTATTTTCTTCCCCTCCCTTTTGCTCCACCCCAGGCGTTGGTCTGCGCAGGGGTGTATTGAAGCAAGCCCGATGATGAAGCATGTCACAATTATGTGTGTGAGGGCAGTATTTTTCCACAGAGCACGTGCCACCTCTAATCTAGAGACCCATAAACACTACTCCCCCTTGTGTATTCATTACCTTGTATTGTCTCATTGCCAGTGACCACTGTAAAGATTTGAATCTGTATATGGTTTTTGAGTAAATCTTAGGATAACTGTAAACCTATACTTTGCATTATAAATGTCCTCTTGAATAGTTTGTGTATTCCATTTGTCTTGCATAGACTCCAAATAAAACCATTTCTTTATACTTTGTGACTTGCTTTTTAAAATGGGACACTAGGGGTTGGAAGGCATGATCTGAACCTGCCATTTTGTCTATGCAATCGAACACCCTCTAACAGAACTAGTAGGTACTGACATTTGCGTATTTTGAGCTGTTCGATTACGCTGTTTTATACTGAAGCTATAACCTGTTTACTTCATATTAATGTTTGGCTTTGTTTGCTGATCATGCAAGTCACTTTGTATACAATCGTTCTCTGGTACCTTCTACCAGATGAAAATGCTATATTTCATCCCAGGAATGTTGCATTATAGCTGAGAATATTTTCCTGGATTAAATCATGGGGTTCGATGAAAAGATACTGTACAAGATTGTGAAATGTTCATGTAGTTGGAATTAAAGTTTTGGTTACAAAATAGGTGGGCTTTGTATTCTTCTGAAATCTATTGCCTCTTCTACATTTTCAGTGAAGCTATGTCATTCTCTGACCTGAACACTAGCATTAAATAGGTGTAGTCTGTTAGACCTGGCATCTTTTGGTGTGGCCTCTCCTCACCTTTTTGGCTTCCGACTTTCTGTTTGGACCTTGTTTTGCTGGTGGAGGACTTTGAGCGCTTTGACATGCTATTCAGTGCCAAAGCACTGTGCTTGTCATATACATACTCTTGATTGGTGTACACGTGATTGACTGATTTGAGTTAGCTGTAAATCCCAGGTGTAGGTGTAAGCCATATAGCTAGGGCATGTAACTCAAATGCTCCTCTGAGGGCCTGCAGCACTGGTTGTGCCATCCACAGATGTAGCTCTTCAAATGTGCCACAGATTTGCCCTGGTGGGGCCTGTGTGTGTAGGTTACTGTTACTTGGCTCGGCATTTAAAAAGGTACTTTTCAAGCTTCTGCATGTCTCTTGCTACATTGGAGTGCTCCCTTGGAGCAGGGTGTGGTATTGGGAAGAGGCAAGGCATGGGCGCGTGTGTGCTACCTGCCCTAGTAGTGAATGGGACTGGAGGGTGTGTTCGGTATGGTGAGTCCTGCTTCTGGCATTGATTAACATGGGGACCAATGGAAAGGCTACTGAGCCATTTTTCATACATGCAGAAGAGTAGCAGTATAGTGTTTGATATCGATGAGTTAGTAATGGCAAATCCTCTCTGGTAGTGAGAGTAGCTTCAACATTATTAATGTGGAAATGCTACTTTGGGAAAGTGGCCATTTCAGTGCTCATGACTCAGCCTGTCTCCATTCCACATCTGGGTGCTGGGGGACAGCTACATCTGTGCATTCCTGATAGAAGGCTATAAAATAGGGGCTCAAGAGAAACTGCAGACCTCTGACTCTGAGGGGTCTTCCTGGGACAGATATGAGGGGGTAGAATTGGCACCTGCCTTCTAAGGGGCAGGGTCTTGGCCCCACTAAAGATATTGATCAAGCCTCCCAGGGTAGGATGGCGGACAGGACATAATTTAGAGAAGGCCTGTGCATTTCAAAGATGGCCTTTTGAGCTGATCTCATATTCAAAGGCCATTGTCGGTATAACTACTGGGGCTTTGCCCTCAGAAGTGAAAGACGCTTTTGGGATTGGAACCATACTACGCTGGTTCAAACCTGGGACATCGACAAGAGGAACTATGGGGCAGGATGGACGGCAACTGGATTATACGCATTCTTGTGGTGGCCTGGTGCTGGCCGTGCTCCGGAAAGGGAACTATCACTTGGTGGATTTTACCTGGATGTTGCTAGCTTGCAGCTAATTGTCAACTGTTGTGGCCCAGGTCCCTAAGCACTCTCCAAGTGCCGGTTGGCTGGCCTCCTGTCCTCAAGATCCCAGAGACAGAAAAGATCTCCCTGTTTCCACGAGATCATAAGGACAGCGCAGGGTGCGGCGGAAACGGGTGGAAGTGATCGTAGGTTGAGACAAGGACCATTCTGATGTACGCCGTAATCACACTGTGAAGAGTAGTGTGCTCATAAAGATCAGCAGCCCACCTGGGGTGCCAGAACTTGAGGAGTTTTTAGAGCACTGGACAAGTTTGCCAAGTCCGAGGGACCCATGCTTGCAACTGGAAAACTATGTTAGCTCGCACTCCGTAGCATATGGTGACCGTGGGGTGTTGAGGGAAATTTGCGGAGTCCGCGGGACTCGAGCTGGAAGCCTAGACTGTCTCTGACATTGTAGAAAGCTGGCTCTGTATATACTATACCAAAAAGAGGTATAGTGTGCACAGAGTCCAGTGAGTCCCCAAAGGTATAGCAGAGGATAAAGTAGATAATACCTTACTCTCAGTTTTGTGGTAGCTGGGCTGAGCGATTAGGCTAATCAGAGGGTAATGTGAATGCATTTGGAGTACATACTCATACAAGGCAGGAACACACACTCAATGACTAACTCCAGGCCAATGTTTTGTAAAAATATTATTTAGTTATTTTTATTTTAGGAACCAAGTTTAACTCAGTTACAGAAAAGTGGACTTTTCAATTATGCAATATTTTCAAGTTCTTACTGGCAAAAGGTTTGTATAGAATCAATACAATACTTTGCATGTGATACTTTTTTTTTATTTTTTTTATTAGTGCACAAATGACAATAATATATGGAACAATTACAATTCATTGTCACAGGAAAGCAGAAAACAAGAGAAAGAGAGTGAAGAAAATCACCGTTATGCATTTATTTTCCCCCCTTTTTAAACCTATCCAAAAAGACCATCCCACCCTCCCTACCCACCCCCTGGGAGTTGGCCTCGCTCTGTTAACTTTAATTTGGGTTTTAAATTAATTTCCACTTTATAATTTACCCATTCTTCTTGATCCATCTAGACAATGGTGCCCACATTTTTAAGCCTTTTGTTCGAGAGCGCAGTCCCCTTCTTGCGTAAATAGCTTTTTCCAGATTATAGTTTGCTAATAAACGAGAAAGCCATTGCTGGAACCCGGGGGGATTAGGATCCAGCCAGGCGGATGCGAGACATAAGCGAAGGATCGCCATACCGATAAACACTAATTCTTCTCCCGGCATCCCCTGCATGTCCTGGGCTACCCCAAGTCCTATCAAGGTCGCAGAGAGGAAGCAGTCAACTTCTAGGGCCTCCTTAAAAAAACTAGTAATCTCTTGTTTTAGTTTACTAAGACCATCACAGGAGGCAAAGATATGACTTAGATCTGCCTGAAATAATGCGCACCGGGGGCAGAAGGTTCCTCTCCCCGTCCCCCATTTGGCGATCCTTTTACGGGTGTAATATAACGAGAAGCATGATTTATAGTATTGAGCCTGGAGTCGGGCCGGGATTAAAATATTCTGTGCTAATTTGACTGAATGAAAGAATAGATTTTCCGGGATTCCTGTCTCCGCTTTCCACTTTAACGCCCGAACTTCCATGTCATCTATCATTAGTGAATTAAAAAGGTTATAAACGACTCCGATAGATAGATCTCTGTTCTTTCTTAATTTATCTATTATATTGTTATTAGCAAAACCTATTAGACCCCCGCCTTTCTTATTTAGGAAATCCCTAATTTGCAGATATTTATAAAAATCCCTCCGATCTAAGTCATACCATTCTTTAAGATTTTCGAAAGAGGCCAGTCCTGTTGGTAAAAAAAAGGCTCCAAGCTTAGTCAGGCCCACATCGCCCCATCTTTTAATGATTGGGTCTTTAAAAATTTCAGGTAAATTGGGATTATTGCAAAGTGGTGTATAGTAATTCAGGCGACCCAAACCGATCAGTTTCCGAACTGACTTCATAATTCTATACCCCCCTTGCAGAGTTTTAAAGCGAACTTTCTTGTAGTGATTATCATTTAAAAATCGGAAAACCCAGCCCCACACTTCCACCCCCCTTTACGAGTTCTATCGGGGTCGGTACTTCTTCTGTTGCGCTATCTCTTGGCTTCTATTGTATAAGAACTAGGTTATATAGTAGTGTAGTGGCCCAATAATAAAGTATTATCTTTAACAATATTGTCGACATTTGCAGAAATATCGACGCCGAGATATGTTGCATTTTTAACTACTCGAATGTCATTAATCGTTAGGTTCTCATTGCACACGATTTGTGTTTTGCTACGATTAAGGGAATACCCTGAGAGTGACCCAAATCTCGCCGCCTCTACTTCAATTTCGACTATAGCCGTTTCGGGGATGGGAGTCACTAGAGCAATATCATCGGCATATGCCAAAACTTTGGTTTCCCAACCATGGGTTACGATAGACCTAATAACCTTGTTGTTTTCCAATTGGCGTAAGAAGGGGTCTATATAGATTGCAAATAGAAGCGACGAGCTTGGGCATCACTGTCGGGTACCTCTTGTTATTTTAAAAGTGTGTGCGAGTGCTCCATTTACAAAACGTCTTGCAATAGGGTGGAAGTAAAGCATTTTGAAGGCCTGTAGGAGTCTTTTTCCGATTCCAACCCTTGACAGGGTCTCCCATAAGAAAAGCCAGGAGACCCTGTCAAAGGCCTTTTCTGCATCTAGCAAAATTAGTGCGATTGGGTCCCTGGAGATATTAGCTGCATCCAGAAGTGAGATGACCCTTCTAATATGGTCCGTCGTCCCCCGCCCTGGTATGAACCCATGTTGCCGGATAGAAATAACCTAATGAATTACAGAGGCCAGACGAGTAGCAAGGATTTTAGAATAAATCTTACTGTCACTATTTATTAATGTTATAGGGCGGTATGAGCTGGGTTCCGATGGTGTTTTATGTTTTTTAAGAAAGACTACGATTTTGGCCTGTGCCCAGGATTCAGGTGGTCTTCCACCATTAAATACGTGTATGAATAGCTGTGTCATACAATCTTTCAGTTGTGTCGAAAAATTTCTTATAGAACTCAAGGGGTATACTATCTAAACCGGTGGCCTTGCCATTGGGGAGACTGTTGATAATATCTCTGTCCATTGCGGGAGTTCCTCCAGCTGTAACTGGTCCTCTTGCAAAAATGTTCCGTTGGAATCAGATTAAGATATACCGCAACATCTCCCAGACTTCCTGATGTATCCTCGCGATACAGCTCTTGGTAGTATGAGTAAAACACATTTCGCATTCCCTCTGGGTCTGTGATCATCCCTCGCGCGGGATCTTTAATTTCTGCTATTATATTCCGAGCCGCTTTTTGCCTGGCTCCGGTTGCTAGGTGATGCCCAACCTGCTTGTTACACTCGTATGCTTCCTCCTGCCACACTCCAAGTTTATTTGCGGCACTTTTAGCTATTATTTCCATAATTGCTGACTTAGCAACTATCACTTTTGCCTGTGCTTCTGCGGAATCGGCCCCAGTCTGGAGAACTGTGATCAGTTCCTCTTCAACAACGACCAATCTGCCTTGCATATCATTTATCGAAAGACGCTTTTTTTTATTCAGAGATAGTGAAAATTTGAGTGTTTCCCCGCGTATTCCTGCTTTCAACGTATCCCAAACAACTTCGATTCCTGCACTCCCTATAGTCTCCTTAAGAAATTGGGGAATCCACTCCCTCATATGATCACAGTATTCTACATTGACGAGGAGAGTTCGTTCAAAACTCCATGTAATAGCACCCGCGCCTTTTGAGACTTTCCCCTTAAGCTCTACAATTAGGGGTTGTGATCAGCCAGTATGCGTGGGGCTTTCTCTATCGAGCAGTCATGAAGAAGAGTGTGAGATACTAATATGAAGTCTAATCTTGCATGTTTACTGTGCGGGTAAGAAAAATGAGTAAAACCAGGGTGTGTAGGATTCTGCCAGTTCCAAATATCTGAAAGCGCGTGTGCCAGGCATAATGTCCTTAGTGCTCGATACACCTTTGGTTTCCGGCCACTATATACCCAACCAGTTTCTAAGCTTATATTCTTATCGGCAGGCAAGTTTATGCTGAAACCCCCGCAAATAATTATAGGGAGTGGCCAGGCAGCTAATTCATTATTAATATGAAGAAACACTCTGGGTCGTCTAAGGTACTGCCATAAATTGAGCATATGGTGAGTAGGTCTCCGTTATTCTTGCGGCATTCGGTGATTACCCACCTCCCAAGCTGGTCCACTGATGTACACCTGAATTGTAGGGAACGATTAGATGTCAGAATCGCAACCCCGCGTGTCCGTGAGTTTTGTGTCGTGGCCCCCACCAATGTGTACCCAAGTGTTTCCAATAAGTGTGTCTGAGCCCTTTCAATGTGCGTCTCCTGCATACAAATTACATCGGCCTTCAATAATCGAAGTCCAGATGCAGTGTTCTGCCTTTTTTTGGGATCATTGAGACCGCTGATATTAATTGTAGCTATGCGCAGTTTACTCATTTAAGATAGGTAAGAGACTACGACTAAAGAAAAACGAAAGCTTGCGAAACTTCTCCCCGTTGTGCCAACCCCTTCCCCCATGAGCATCCGCCCCCTCACCCTTCCACTCTCCCCTCCCACCACCTATAGCTGAGGTTACCTGGCGCAGCTCGAGCCAGGATAATGGCATCTGAGTAATCATAACCCCACTTCCCTGCCGGTCTGCCCCCCCTCATTTGAAACACCCTCAATGAAAAAAAAAAATTCTAGCTCAAGTCTTTGACTGCCATTGGTGATGACCAAGATTACTCTTTACCATTACGAGATTCTCAAGCTAGCACGCGACTTTAGAAAAAAGGAAAGGAAAAATCAAAAGAACAGAAGATATAAGATAATAACTTTGTGGGAATGAGACTTCTTAAAGGTAAAGTTTTTAAGACTTTTGACCGCTAGATTTTGTCCCCCTTTCGGCCAGCAATCTCTTGTAGGTATGCCTGGGCCTGAATTTCGGATATAAAACTGCGTGTGCTCCCTTTAAATACAACCTTTAGCTGAGCTAGTTTCTGTAAATACACATCGGCCCGAGTTGTTGATAGGGGGCAAAGAGCTGTCTAAGCCTCCATCTACGCTCGACAGTGGCATGAGCAAAGTCCGGCCTTGTAAAGAAAGTAATTCCGTTGAACTCCTTCTTGGTTGTTGGCCTGGCCAGATCGTAGAGTAGTTGGCGAAGGAGGAAATTTCCAAAGTATAGGAGCATTGCACGTGGGTGCTGAGGAGTAGATGAGGGGCGTTTGGATGGTGTTAGAGGAAATCTATGTGCTCGCTGGATCTCTTTGTCCCAGTCCCAAGTGTGTAGTTCCAGGAAGGCAACCTTAAGGAGCGTGATCATGAAGTTCCTGGGATCGTTCCCTTCCGCTCCTTCCGGAATACTGAGAATGCAGAGATTATTGCGTCATTGTCTATTCTCCTGTTCCTCCATTTTCCACATTTGGTCCTTTACTATGCCCTCATGTTCATCTTCTTGTGCCTTCAGAGTGACTACATCCTTCTCAAGATTTTCGGTCCGTACTTCAACGGAGGTCATTCTGTCTGCGATTTCGGCACATGTTCTGCCCACCTTCCTCACGGCCCCTTGTAGTTTTTTGGCGGCTAGACGTGATCTCTGGTTGTCTAGTTCGACCTCCTCCTGGAAACTCTTGATTGAATGTAGCACCACTGCAAGAGCAGGCTCATTCTTGGTCCCTAACCCTCCATCTTCAGTGCTGCCTGTGATTGTGCGGTTGCCCCCTGAGCATCCTGTAAGGTCGGACATAGTTGATAGTTGTGAGGCCGAATAGTCCCATCTGAGGACCCCAGCGCTTCCTCGGTCGGGGGTCTCACATCTCTTTCTCCAGTTTCCCTTTTTCATTTGGAGCTTTTTCTGTACTTGAATTTTTGTAGCTAGGTCTGAATCCGAGCTGCTATTCCAATTATGCCCCTCTCCTTCACTGGAGGTGGATATGCTCAAGTCTGAGATTTCTGATTCGTCAGTTAAGGAGTAGAACTTCTCCAAGCTGTCGGGTGTCTTGGGCAGGGGGCGAGGGGATTTCTCGGTTTCTTTCCCAGAGACTTTATTGGTAGAGGTGAATTAATTGTTGGTTGCTCCTAACTTTCCTCCTACATTTTCATTATGCTTTTGTAGGTCATCTAGGCAGCCAGGGGTGGAGGTTTTACCGCTAATCTCTTCGTGGTCGAGTTCCAGGCTGGGAGTTGGGGTTGACTGGAAGTCAGGGCATGTTGTTACCACCGGCACTGCGATGGGGACGGCCGCAGCATTAGCAGCACCAGTTTGATCATTTGGCCCCTCTTCACATTTCTTTCTATCCTCCGGAGGCCTGTGTACTTTTCCCTCGCTCGGACCGAAAATGTTGGTAAATAGCGTTTGGCAGTTGTCAGAGTCCCTGAGGGTTTTCATATGTATTTTTTTTGGTATGTCCGTTCTGTCAATATTTCCTGTGTTCTCACCTTTCTCGCCTTTCTCACTCTTCTCTCCCGCCTTACCCTTGGCCCCACGGGTATCAAGGCGTTTTTGCCGATTTTCGGCAGTCGCGGTGCTGGGCTGAGATAATGCAGTCATTGCGGGGATAGAAAGCTGCATGTTTTTTGCTTTCAGTGATTTCCCACCCCGACCTGCCATCCTTACTTGACTGTATTCAGGTCCTTTGCTGCAACAATGTATCCTCCGAGTGTAGGAAGCTGACGGGAGACCACCGTGGTGATCAGGTGGCTTAAGTGAATGAGGAGCTTCCTTCGGGGCCAGTAGGGCTCTGTAGATCGCCAAGAGTATCCTCCTCAGTGACAGCGTTGCGGGAGGATCCCACCGCAGGGCTGAAAACGTCAGAGATGTCGGATCCAGGTGAGCTGAAGCAGGGGTTGGCGGCAGGAGAGGTTGCTTCCACGCCTCGCCGATTTCTGGCTGCTCGTGTCGGTTGGCGATTGTAATCACGATTTGCAGGTACTGAAGCTGATCCATCTGTTATTCCTTTTGATGCACTTTGATGCGATTTTGAGGGCATACGGGGGCTTGTCAGGGCTTCTAGAGGTCTGACAGGCGGAGCATCGCGGATGAGACGTTACGCAGACGCCATCTTGTCTCTCCTCGGTTTGGGCTAGACTGTTCCCCTCATGTGATACTTTTCAATGTAGAAAAATATACTTTGTATTGAGGATCAACACTTAGTACAATACAGTGAGAGACCAATGCAATCCTATGGGAGGAAAGACATGTGAGTAACTTACAGGTAAATAAACGGTTTTCAGATACAGTCTCTGGGGGTTTTGGTCAACACTGGGAAAGGTTCGGACCAAGGTAGGTACTGCACCACCAGCAGCACTGGGGCAGCAAGGTGCAGAGGTCACTGGGCCCAATGTTATCCTATGGAGGCTGCGGGGGGCACCTCGAAGAGGCACCGCTTACAGGTAAGTTCCTGCTATTCAGGGACACAGGCCCTGGGGGTTGAAGTCAGCACTGGAGGGGCCATCAAATAGCACTGAGACTGCACCACCAGCGGCACAGGGGTGACCGGGTGCAGAGTGCAAAGGAGGCATTGGGTGCCCTGTAGAAACCAAGAGATCCTCGGTTGAGGGAAGTGGCTGCAGGCTTGAACCAGAAGGCTGGCTGAAGGAATCCCATGACTGGAGAGGTAAGTTGGATAGTGAGGGGATGCTGGGACACCATCAGTTGGGCACTCCTAGGCCTGGGGCTGCTGGTGCAGGGGTATTTTTAGGCATTGGGTTTCTCTCACTAGTTCTGGTTGCGGTCGAGATGACCCTTCAGGTTGAGGCTGCAAACATCATGGGGAAGTTCAGAAGAGGTTTTCCAACACTGGATCCCAGATCAGGATCGCTGGGGAGATGTCACTGGGTTGGTGGGCCACCTGGACTCGGGCTGTGGGTGACGGGTGCAGAGTGGTGCAGGGTTCCCTGTTCCGCATGGATCTGGAGTCCTGGGGTTGGCTCTTGCTGGACAAATCCGGTGTCCACAGGAGAAAAGAGTCTTTGTTGAAGACAGCAAAGGTCCCCGGGGTTCTTAGAGGTTGATGGCTGCTGGCCATGCCGGTTTCTTGGAGCAGACATTAAAAACTAATGGGGTAACCCAAAAAGCCTTAGGACCTGGGTAGCATATAGTACATGTAACAATGGGGTCCTACTAACATTCATTTAGACAAGAAATGCAATATTACTTTGCAATGTCGGCGTGCGAGAAACACATTGAACAGAACACACTTAGAACTGTTTTATATTATAAAACTAATTTATATAGTTTCAAAGTCATTTGTAATATATATATTTTTTAGGAAGATTCTCCAATCACGGCTGCTCGAAAAAGAGTGCAAGAAGAGGTGTTGATAGAAGTGCTCAGGTATAAAGTGATCAGAAGGGAGAGAGAATAATAGTAATTCACACCCAAAAAAAAATATTAGTTTTCACCAATGGCTATGAAAAACTTAGATTAGCCAAAGTCAGTAGCCTGTCTGAAAAAAAATTCAAATATCAGTAATCCTTATTTCGAGAGGGTGGTAGCTGAATTTTAGCACACCCCTTACGGGGATGGGTATATTCAATCAAGGCTCAGAAAATCATTATCGATGTTTCAACCCGACTGCTGAATGAGGTGAATTAAGACAGACTAATCAAAAAGAAGGAAGTATAGTTCAATAGAGAAGTTCACTCGCATCGCCAAAAGTACATGAAACACACTAACCTAAAAAGGTGCAGCTGCAGCATAGGTGGGTGTTCAACCTAGGTACACCCCTTTCCAGCCAAAGGCTTAGAATCCAAATGGTCCATCAATTTAGTCTGGGATTACAGAAAATATGGAATTAGTCATATACAGTGCCTAGTTTCAAAAAAGTGTCTAATAAACATTCTAGGAAACGTACCTCCTCATGGTCCACTGATCCGAGAGATTCAGCTTAGTAAGTGTCAGATTCACAAAGTAAATTATCCATAAATAGGGAAAGCCGGGTCAAACAGGCTGCGAATGGAAAAATAACAATGATGTCTAAAAACGCCTGCATTTGCGAGTTAAAAAAGTAAAGACATCACCATATGGTTTAACTCACCCATATATTCTTTCTTGGTATCCTTCTATTGTTATTCTCAAGTGGAAATTAAGGGACCTTTCTTAGACCTGTGCCGGCATACTGGCGATCCAGTCGTTTCTGGGATTGAAACAGAGAATCCAGGTAAAACAACTGTCCAAATCTGGCAGCTGATTAAAAGCTTCAGAAATGTTAAAAAATGCTGCGGAGCAGCTTACTTAATCGAGCGGTCACCTCTCCTTCCTCCAGCTCTGAGAGTTTGTTAGGATATCATGCACGAGGTATGTCGGGGGATAAGAACATCGGCATGCACGTAAAAACGTGCACGTCGGCAAAAACCTGAGTCATCGGAGGCTGGGTTGCTAATGGCTCACGTAATCCAGAATGGATCGGGGTCTGAAGACAGATTCTAGAAAAATCGGGTAATAGTGAGATAAAATATTGCATAATGCATCGAGTTCAAAAAGATCTATGTCTCTAAAAAACCTCCAGTAATCTCTCTACTTTCTGATCACTTTATACACGAGTACATCTATCAACACCTCTTCTTGCACTATTTTTGGAGCAACCATGATTAGAGAATCTTCATAAAAAATGTATATATTACAAATGACTTTGAAAATATATAAATTCGTTTTACAATTTAAAACAGTTCTACGTGTTTTCTGTTCAATGTGTTTCTCGCACGCCGACATTGAAAAGTAATATTGCATTTCTTGTCTAAATGAATGCTATTAGGACAACATTTTTACAGGTTTCTTGAAGCAGGGTCGCTAGAGGAGGAGACAGGCCGATAGGGCTGGGGCCAAGTCAGTTGTCGTCTTCTTCTCCACTGCTGCACAGCTCTTCAGTCCTTCTTCTTTGTAGGTCATCGAAACTGAGGAACAAGGTTCAGGGAAGCTCTTAAATACTAAATTTAAGGGTGTTACTGAGGTCGGGGGGCAGTAGCCAATGGCTTCTGTCCACTAGGGTGACTTTTTCGTTTGGGTGCTCCCTCCCTTCGAGGAGAGGGGAACATCCTATTCCTATTGGGCCTAATTCTCCAAACCAAGATGGAGAATGTTCAAGCGAGGGATTCACCTCAGCTCCTGACGACCCTTGGTGGACTCTCCTACTCTGCTTACTAATTTTCCTGCCTGTCCTGGTGCCAAAAGTGGGCGGGCATCTCCACTAGTTGGAGCTGCCTAAATCAGCATAACAAAAGGTGAGAGCCTTTGAGGCTCATCGCCAACTGTTGCTGTTCCTCCTAGGGGGAAGTGAGAAGCACCTCTACCCAGAGCAGCCTTTGATTCTTACCTCCGAGACCACAAAGGCTCTCACCCCATGGGGTCAGAAACCTGTCTGGTGGTGGCTGGCTTGCAGGGACCAACCAGCCAATACACTAGAAGTCGGTCGTTTTTTAGGGGGCATCTCTAAGATGCCCTCTGAGTGCATTTTATAATAAATCCAACACTGCCATCAGTGTGGGTTTACTATGCTGAGATGTATAAAACTTTTCAGTCTTCAGTAAAGCCATCATGGAGCTGTGGAGTTCGTGCTGACAAACTACCAGCCCATGTACTCAAAATGGCTTCACTGCACTTACAGTGTCCAAGAATGGAATCAGACACCGTAGGGGCATACTGCACATGCAGCTATGTCCTCACCTGTGGTATAGTGTGTAGGAAGGTGGAATCTGACTATATGGTTGCCCCCACTTTTTTTTATGGTGTTTTGCTGGTTTATGACTTAGTTGGACTGGGATCCTGCTATTCAGGGCCCCAGTCTATCTGCTTTCTCTGTAAAAGGTTTCCATGTGCCTTAGGCACATCTCTGATTAGGTTCTGGAGTGCCCTTATAAGTCCCTAGTATATGGTATACTATGTACCAAGGGCATAGGTACCTCAGAGGCCTGCCAGGGGCTGCAGCATGTATTATGCCACCCCTGGAAGGCCATCCAAACTGACACCACAGGTCTGCTACTGCAGCCTGGGTAAGGTGGTGCATGCACCCCTTACTGTGATATAGGTTACCTATATCACTAAATACATACACACATATAAACCTATAAGTCACTCCTAAGGCAGGCCTTATCAATCCTAAAGGCAGAGTGCATGGTTCCTATGTGAGAGGGTGCCCCTGCATGAGCAGGGCCCCTCTGCAGCGTTCGGAGACCATCTCTGATGCTGTTTGTAGTGCAGCCTGACCATATACTCTTAAGCGCATTATAACCTCGCGGTAAAATGCTAACTTTGGAATGGCTGCACCTAAACATGTCGTGTTTGGTGTCAAACATCTTGGAATACTACCCCCCGCCAATCCTGGCGGCGGGGGTAGCATTCCACCCTTCTAGAGAGAAAGACATGTTAACTCTGGCTAGCCCGGTAACTTCTTTCCAGAGCCCTGGCATCACAAAATGGATGCTGCTGCCACAGACACGAGTCTGGCCTCCTGCTGCTGGACGAAACTCCGGCAGGGGAGGCCTGGACAATAGGTTTCCTGTCCCAGGGAGGTGTGACCACCTCCCCAGACAGGATAATGTGTATTGGGGCTGGGCGGGAGCACTTTCGGGTGCTTTGAAGTCCTGCACTGGGGGCACATTTGGTGTCCCTGTGCATACCCCAGTTCAAACCGGATCAGGGGCTTGCAGCCCCTGCTTTGGCGCGAACTGGACAAAGGGAAAGGGGTGTAGCCAACCCTCTGCCCTGACCCACCCATAGGTGGGGCCACAGAGTAGTCCAACCCCTATCTTTAGTATAAAGATAGGAACCCAGTCCTTAGGACTTTAGATTATACCTGGACGAAACTCTGAAACTGAATCCTGGACCTTCGACGCTCTACGACAAGATTAGAAGACTGAAGAATCTCCCTTGGGGTCAAGGAGTGACTCCCTGCTTGGCAGGCACCAAAGAAGCATCTGTCCGGTTCGCATTTCTGAAGCTCCCGTTGGACGCCGAAGTCATCGCATCACCAGAGGTGGATTCTCAGACTTCCCTGAGGCTACCCTGAGTCCCCAGCAAAGCTGAGGCCCGTGGCTATCGTGGGTGACTTGAGACCGTGACCCCTGGACACCGAGCACATTTGCAAGGACATCATCTTCTGGGTCTTCCAAGAAGTCGTGCTTTGGGCTCCGAGTAGCCCTAGCCTCCAGCACCACCTGCACCGAATATCACTGACCCCCACTCCACGAGTGTCCTGTAAGTCAGCTCCACGTGCGGCGTCACGAGGCTCCTTCGCGGTCGCTAGCCCATTGGCTAGTAGCCCTTAACGAAGGCCAATCCTTTTCTTACTTGGCATCCTGGTTGCTCCAGGCCTGCCCTCACTTACCCTCGCTGGGTGAGTTCCACAGACCTTGCTGGTCTGCACCATCGACGATCTACATCTTCCTCGAGACTTGCCGTTGCCAAGGCTTGTTGGGTCCAATCCGGTCGCCGACACCTCAGCACTCGACAGACATCGTGTACCAGCCCGAATCCTGCTCCTGGTCACCAACAACGCCTCCTGGACCTCGTGGCTGAAGAGTCAAGACTACCGTCAACGCACCTGAAGCACTCGACATCGGTGGGCATCTGTCCATCGCCTTCCTGGTCACTGGCTAGTGACCCAGACTCTGTCCCCTCTGCTTTCAGGTTCTTCAGAACTCCGATCCACTCTTGGATCCACCCGGACACTTTTCTCTTGGCCGCCAGCAGCACTTTGCAGCAGATCGCCATTCGAATCGACGACGAAACCCGACCCCGAAAGGCACCTATGCACCCGGCTTCCTGGGTGAGGTAACACGAGTACTCCGGGTGCTCCCGTGGGTAGAGACTCTTCAAAGTCCTAGATCTCAAAGGGTTTTGTCCTAGTCCTCTTTTAAGTGTCCCTTTTCTATAATTTCCCGATCCCGACTTTCTCCATAGAAGTCAACGGCGTATCGCGGTTGTGTATTTACACTGCACGCGTCTCCCGTAGGTCCCCTGTGTCACTACCTTGGGAGGTTCCTTGTGGTCCAAGCACTTCTAGAGGCTCTAGGCCTAGTGTCTAGTTCAGTCGTGGTTCGCATACCACTTTATTGGTATATGGTTTGGTACGCCCCTAGGGCCCAAACGTGTATTTGTGCTATTACTGTGTTTAAATAACTTCTAACTTATGTACTTCGAACTCTAGCCTCATAAAGAGACTAGAGGGGTGTGTTTAGCAATAAATACATATATTTTGAATATATACCTGGTGTGGTGCTCTTTCATTTGGTCACTCAAGAGATTATAGACTGGTAAAACAAGCTGCTTTACATTCCTTCAAGACTTAACCTGAAGGCTGCTCTCCATAGCTACCACTAGGATAGCTTTCAATAAGGTTGTCTTTAACCTATCTCCAATAAGGGGTTGTTTGGACTGGTGCAAGGTGCCCACTATAATTAGTGGACAGCATATGCCAGGCCAACTTCTCACATTGGTGTGCAGCGTGTGGGATTCCAGCTTGCTATTGTTTTACCAGATAATCTCAATTGAATTGATCAACTGAAAACCACTAAAGGTACCTAAGGTACATATAATAAGCTTAGAATACAGTAAGTTCTACTGAACTTAGAGTTGTGTGTTAAGGGATAGCACAACCCTTTCTACAACTCAAGAGAGTTTAGTAGGCCACACTAGAGTAGGTAGTGCATACACCACACCACACTAGTAATGTCTTTAAGGGGAGGATCCAAAGAATCCTTGCAGGAAGCCATTGAGCTTCCACCCTCCAAGTATGATACACTCCCATTCTTGGAATTGAGAGCTTTATGCAACTTGAGAAAAATAAGGACAGGCCAAAGCCCCACCACCCAACACCTCAAGGAGTTGTTGGTGGCTTATGACCTTAGTAAGCCCTTGGGGACTGAAGGGGTAGGAGCTGAGGGTGGGGCAGAAGATGAGGTTGGGAATGGGGGTACCAGTACCCCCAGCCCCCCCACAGAAACAGGCCAGGAGGGCGACAATGGCCCTGACCTGGATAATCCAACCCCTCCTGAGGAAGATGAAGAGGAGGATCAGAATGATGCTCCCTTTGTCCCCCCAGGAAGGATTGTGAGTGTGCCCAGAAGGTCTAGATCTTCTTCTGAGGAGTCTAACCACTCTGGCACCTCTATAGGGAGCTCTGTCTCCTCTCACAGGAGGGAATCCTCTCATGAGAGGAGAGCCAGACTGGTCCAGTATGAGGAAACTCAGCTGGAAATCAGAAAAAAGCAATTGGCTTTAGATAGGGAATCCCTAGATCTCCTTAGGGAGAGAAGAAAGTTGGGACTAGAGTCCCTTGGTGGCAGCAATATCCCTAGAGATAGGGACAGGTCTTATGACCATAGAAACCTAAACAAGATTGTCCCTCCCTACCAGAGTGGGGATGACATCCACAAATGGATAACTGCACTGGAGAGGGCCTGTAAAGTTCAGAAGGTCCCCCAGAGGCAGTGGGCAGCAATCTTGTGGCTCTCCTTTGCAGACAAAGGTAGAGACAAGCTCCTCACTGTAAGAGAAGAGGATGCTGACAATTACACAGTCTTGAAGAGTGCTCTGATAGATGGGTTTGGCCTAACCACTGAACAGTATAGGTTGAAGTTCAGAGACACCCAAATGCTCAGACTCAAGACTGGGTTGATTTTGTAGATTGTGCTACAAAGGCTCTGGAAGGTTGGATACATGGCAACTAAGTGCATGACTTTTTAGGATTGTACAATTTGATTATGAGGGAGCAGATCCTTAATAATTGTCAAAACCAGCTTTTGCACCAGTATCTGGTGGACTCTGATCTGACCTCTCCCCAAGAATTGGGAAAGAAGGCAGACAAATGGGTCAGAACCAGAGTAAAAACTAGAAATCAGGGTGGTGACCAGAAGAAAGATTCTACTAAGTCCCAAGAGAAAGGTGGGGATAAATCTAAGGATAAGTCCCCTTCAGGGCCCCAAAATTCCTCTTCTGGGGGTGGGTCCCAAACTTCTTCCTCTCCTGAAAAGAAACCATATTGCCATGTCTGTAAAAAGCCTGGGCACTGGAAAAGTGATCCCAGTTGCCCCAGGATTGGCAATAAAGAAAATGTTCCTCCCACAACTACTACCACCCCTCCTGGTACTACCAGTAGTAATCCTCCAGTTGGGAGTAGTGCACCCAAAAAGTTAGGTGCTTTTGCAAGAGGAACAGAGGTGTGCCCTAGTTTAGACAGGGACCCCTCAACAGACTCCTCTGACTCTGATGGTGGTATAGGATTTGCCACCTTTACCATGGGTCCCATAGCATTGGGCAGGTACAGATTGGAGCCAATAATTAATGGTCAGAAAGCTGTGGCCTTTAGGGACACAGGGGCTAGTGTCACCATGGTGGCAGGGAAACTAGTCCCCCTCACCAGCTTTTACCTGAGTTTAAATACCAGGTGACCAACATTGATGGTGTCAGAACAGATCACCCCATGGCCATAGTCAATCTCAGCTGGGAGGGGTCACAGGCCCAAAAGAGTGGCAGTGTCCCCAACCCTACCTGTAGATTGCCTGATGGGCAATGATCTGGAAATTTCAGCCTGGGCTGAAGTTGAACACCAAACCCATCTTAGGATGTTGGGCGTCCCTGTAAAGGTTAGTGGGGCTGTGATGGCCACAGCCCCAGCCCAAGAATTTGGAGAGATGGAGCCTGAAAGAATGGCCCACTCTCCCCCAAAAGAGAGCACAAGGGTTGAAGAAAAGTCTTCTTCCCCCAGACAGTAGGTAAGGGTCAGCCTCCTCAGGGAACTGACCCTACCCCTAGTGAAGGAACTGCCACAGAGGTAGTCAGGCCTGGCCTGGCCACGCCCTGATGGCAGAGGACCCTTCCAAGGTGGTACCCCGTCTGGAGCAGGTAACCTGCCCCTCTCTACCCTGCCTCAGTCAGCCCAGGGCTGCAGAGGTCAGGGAGGTCAGTGGACCCCCCAGGGCCCCCTGTCCAGAGGAAACCCCCATCAGCAGATTAGGGGCACCCAGTCTAGTAGCCCTAGCCAGGTGAAAATTCCTCTACACACTGAGGGATCCCCCATACCTTTATGTAGGGACCTCCCCAGAAGGACTCTGGTAGGCAAGGGCAAACCTGGGACCAGAAGGTTCCAAACCTGCCATGTCCCTCCAGTAGTCCATCCAAAGGGACCCAACCCCCAGCTGTAGGCAGCCAAAGGTTGACCCTTAGAGCAAAGTGCAACTCAGTCATGGAAAGACAGGCATACATGGTGATCAGTGATCTGAGGAAGCTGAGGCCAACATTCCTAGGGCCTCACTTCCCTACTCAGACACCTCACCAGCCTTGTACTTTACCTAAGCACACCACAGGTAGTGATTCCCCATGGTGGAGACCCTCTCATACCCTTAGGGTGAGGGATTGCTTAGTGGACCATAAGACAGGGGGCAACCATGCTAGTGCAGGTGCTTCCTTATATGACCACTTAGTCAATGAAGGCTCAACTGGCCAAGGTTAGCCTTATCTCCTTTCGTTTGGGGGGGTTATGTAGGAAGGTGGAATCTGACTATATGGTTGCCCCCACTTTTTTTATGGTGTTTTGCTGGTTTATGACTTAGTTGGACTGGGATCCTGCTATTCAGGGCCCCAGTCTATCTGCTTTCTCTGTAAAAGGTTTCCATGTGCCTTAGGCACATCTCTGATTAGGTTCTGGAGTGCCCTTATAAGTCCCTAGTATATGGTATACTATGTACCAAGGGCATAGGTACCTCAGAGGCCTGCCAGGGGCTGCAGCATGTATTATGCCACCCCTGGAATGCCATCCAAACTGACACCACAGGTCTGCTACTGCAGCCTGGGTAAGGTGGTGCATGCACTCCTTACTGTGATATAGGTTACCTATATCACTAAATACATACACACATATAAACCTATAAGTCACTCCTAAGGCAGGCCTTATCAATCCTAAAGGCAGAGTGCATGGTTCCTATGTGAGAGGGTGCCCCTGCATGAGCAGGGCCCCTCTGCAGCGTTCGGAGACCATCTCTGATGCTGTTTGTAGTGCAGCCTGACCATATACTCTTAAGCGCATTATAACCTCGCGGTAAAATGCTAACTTTGGAATGGCTGCACCTAAACATGTCGTGTTTGGTGTCAAACATCTTGGAATACTACCCCCCGCCAATCCTGGCGGCGGGGGTAGCATTCCACCCTTCTAGAGGGAAAGACATGTTAACTCTGGCTAGCCCGGTAACTTCTTTCCAGAGCCCTGGCATCACAAAATGGATGCTGCTGCCACAGACACGAGTCTGGCCTCCTGCTGCTGGATGAAACTCCGGCAGGGGAGGCCTGGACAATAGGTTTCCTGTCCCAGGGAGGTGTGACCACCTCCCCAGACAGGATAATGTGTATTGGGGCTGGGCGGGAGCACTTTCGGGTGCTTTGAAGTCCTGCACTGGGGGCACATTTGGTGTCCCTGTGCATACCCCAGTTCAAACCGGATCAGGGGCTTGCAGCCCCTGCTTTGGCGCGAACTGGACAAAGGGAAAGGGGTGTAGCCACCCCTCTGCCCTGACCCACCCATAGGTGGGGCCACAGAGTAGTCCAACCCCTATCTTTAGTATAAAGATAGGAACCCAGTCCTTAGGACTTTAGATTATACCTGGACGAAACTCTGAAACTGAATCCTGGACCTTCGACGCTCTACGACAAGATTAGAGGACTGAAGAATCTCCCTTGGGGTCAAGGAGTGACTCCCCTGCTTGGCAGGCACCAAAGAAGCATCTGTCCGGTTCGCATTTCTGAAGCTCCCGTCGGACGCCGAAGTCATCGCATCACCAGAGGTGGATTCTCAGACTTCCCCGAGGCTACCCTGAGTCCCCAGCAAAGCTGAGGCCCGTGGCTATCGTGGGTGACTTGAGACCGTGACCCCTGGACACTGAGCACATTTGCAAGTGCATCATCTTCTGGGTCTCCCAAGAAGTCATACTTTGGGCTCTGAGTAGCCCTAGCCTTTAGCACTACCTGCACCGAAGATCACTGGCCCCCACTCCACGAGTGTCCTGTAAGCCAGCTCCACGTGCGGCATCACGAGGCTCCTTTGCGGTCGCTAGCCCGTTGGCTAGTAGCCCTTAACGAAGGCCAATCCTTTTCTTACTTGGCATCCTGGTTGCTCCAGGCCTGCCCTCACTTACCCTCGCTGGGTGAGTTCCACAAACCTTGCTGGTCTGCACCATCGATGATCTACATCTTCCTCGAGACTTGCCGTTGCCAAGGCTTGTTGGGTCCAATCCGGTCGCCGACACCTCAGCACTCGACAGACATCATGTACCAGCCCAAATCCTGCTCCTGGTCACCGACAACGCCTCCTGGACCTCGTGGCTGAAGAGTCAAGACAACCGTCAACGCACCTGAAGCACTCGACATCGGTGGGCATCTGTCCATCGCCTTCCTGGTCACTGGCTAGTGACCCAGACTCTGTCCCCTCTGCTTTCAGGTTCTTCAGAACTCCGATCCACTCTTGGATCCACCCGGACACTTTTCTCTTGGCCGCCAGCAGCACTTTGCAGCAGATCGCCATTCGAATCGACGACGAAACCCGACCCCGAAAGGCACCTATGCACCCGGCTTCCCTGGGTGAGGTAACACGAGTACTCCGGTGCTCCCGTGGGTAGAGACTCTTCAAAGTCCTAGATCTCAAAGGGTTTTGTCCTAGTCCTCTTTTAAGTGTCCCTTTTCTATAATTTCCCGATCCCGACTTTCTCCATAGAAGTCAACGGCGTATCGCGGTTGTGTATTTACACTGCACGCGTCTCCCGTAGGTCCCCTGTGTCACTACCTTGGGTGGTTCCTTGTGGTCCAAGCACTTCTAGAGGCTCTAGGCCTAGTGTCTAGTTCAGTCGTGGTTCGCATACCACTTTATTGGTATATGGTTTGGTACGCCCCTAGGGCCCAAACGTGTATTTGTGCTATTACTGTGTTTAAATAACTTCTAACTTATGTATTTCGAACTCTAGCCTCATAAAGAGACTAGAGGGGTGTGTTTAGCAATAAATACATATATTTTGAATATATACCTGGTGTGGTGCTCTTTCATTTGGTCACTCAAGAGATTATAGACTGGTAAAACAAGCTGCTTTACATTCCTTCAAGACTTAGCCTGAAGGCTGCTCTCCATAGCTACCACTAGGATAGCTTTCAATAAGGTTGTCTTTAACCTATCTCCAATAAGGGGTTGTTTGGACTGGTGCAAGGTGCCCACTATAATTAGTGGACAGCATATGCCAGGCCAACTTCTCACATAGTGCACCATGCCTTAGGACTGTAAGGCCTGCCAGAGGTGTGACTTACCTATGCCACAGGCAGTGGTGAGTAGGCATGGCTTCCAGGGAGATGTGCTATGTCGACTCTTTTAGTTTAGTCACACCACAACACATAGCCTGCAATGGCAGGGTGTATGTGTTTTGTGTGGGGCCCCTTAAGGTGGCCCAATAGATACTGCAGCCCTAAGGGACCCTCCCTGGGCACAAGGACATTGGTACCACTGGTACCTTTTACAAGGGACTTAGATGTGGCCCAGAGGTGTGCCAATTCAGAGAGCACTGGTACAGTTTTGGGAAAGAACACAGGTGCTGGGGCCTGGTTAGCAAGGTCCCAGCACACACTCAGTCAAGTTAGCATCAGGTATCTGGTAAAATGTTAGGGTGTAACCATGCAAAAATGGGCACTTTCCCACAGACCTCCAGATCGGGAGGACAACATTGTCTGACATCGCAGCCTATGTGCGAGATCGCCGGTTCCCTCTCCCCGGAACCACGCCACAAGGTGCTCTGTTGTTGAGACTATTGAGACTGGATCCGAGGGGTCTCATTGTGTCTTGTGGGCACCCATGGCTGGCTGCCTGGAGCAACTGCAGCTCGCACCTCCACCTGGGGAGAAACATTTGTCCAATTTGGAAGCGCGCCAGCTTCCGGTGTCTCAGTCTTTTGCCTAAGGGGGGGATAGTGATCCTGCACTCGTGAAGGTACTGCAGAGGGCCTGAAGGCCTAATCTGGTTGGATGAAAACATGTAACTGTTTTCTTCTGCTTTAGGTACTCCCGACAATCTAATCCAAGTGTTGCCAGCGAGTGCAATGGGTATTTTCAACTGCACGGGGTACGTAACATTAGGAATGTTGTGTTCTATACTAAGTGTTAGCGGAAAAGTAGAATACCACTGAACAGCTTGCATATATGTGTTTATTTCTTTTGATGTGGGAGGGATTGCTTGCATCGTGAACACCTAGGGAAAGCGCACATGGGTTTATGTTGCTTACATAGCTGAAGGGATAACAGATGAATACCTATGACTAGTACCTATCTGTTCATGCCACTCTGCTGCTAATTGGAGAGTTTGACAATTGCATATAACTGTAAAGAATATATCCAATGTGTGTGTTGGTTTGATTTTAGTGGGTGTGCAATACAAAGACCAGTGCTTTATACAGACAGTGTGGAGTCTTTTCGTAGTGTACTCAGTGTGTTGCCAGGGTGGTGTTGTGCCAATACTTTACACTTTGGCCATGAGGATAAGTCTGACTGCTCTGTGCCAAGCTACCCAATGGTGGGCACAGGTTATCGGACAAGTGTATCAAACTCATCCTATCTTGGACGGTGGATTCTCACTGGCTTCGATGCGTCTTAGACAGCCAGAAACCTCTGGGTCTGACATAGTCAATGGAGGCTAAGGGCTGGACAACCACAACCTTTATTTCAAGATTCTAAATATCCTGTTAGCCTCAACTGCATTAGGCCTGTATTTAAGTGATGAATGATGAAAGATATGCTTTGAAGGTCCAGGTCTTCACATTCCATAATGCTTTTGCATTCAGAACTAAGGCGTGGCGAGAACCTCTCCCGAAAATGTTAAGGCATTTGGTGGGGATGAAATGTTGGGCAGTTATTCCTTAGCGAGGCAGGTAGTAATGATGGCAATGGTGAGGATCACAGCCTGAAAGGAGAATTGGGGCACTGTGAAATGGACCTTTGGATAGGTTTCTGAGATGGGTTCTCTGTGTGCTAAGAATTTCAAAGTGGATAGCTTGCTTTATTCCAATGTAGAATTTGCAGTAAAAGCTTGAGATGACAGACTGAACGCAATCAATAGTCACCTTCACTCATCAAGGTCAAACTGTCAAGCCATAATGGGTCTATATTTGTTGTGTCTATGGTCATTTTAATGCCCTCTTGATGGCCTTGTTAGGTGGGGATTCAACTGATTTCAATGGACCAATATCAGACCTGAACATTACCAGTTTAGAAGGTTTTATCCTGTTGCAACCACTTGATTTCAGCATCTGAACCATATATCATGCTCGGCACATTGTGATACTATGAGTAATATACAGGCTGGAGGTAATCTTCTACCTCTGTTTGTATTTCTGAAGTGTGTTATTGCGAAATAATAGTATAGAGGGTGCACAGGATTTGAAGGCATAAAAAAGGGATGTGTATACCTTAGAGGAACACCATTCTACTGTCAGCACATCAAATGCTGGATTGACTTTATTGTGGTTCCCATCCTCTGACGGGTCACATGGTGCAAAACGTACCAATAGACATAGCAGGGGCACTTTTTCTTTAACCTGGAGACCAAATGAGCTTCAATAGGCATACATCTGAAGGACGGGCAGGGTCCCCTGCACAAAGCCTGGCAAATTTGTGTTATAAATATTAACATGTGGGGAATATTTTCTGAAACATTTATTCTGAATGTCTAGTACTGCACAAAATCTGAGGGCTAGAACCGGTCAAGACGATGTGTTTGCATAATTGTGATGTTTCAGAGTGGTGCCAATACATTTCCATACCCATACAGCCCTGTACAGTGCCAAGGTCTAAATGAATGGGATGGGAATGCACAGCAGAAGAATGCAGAAACATGAATTGCATTTTCCTCGCAGGAAACATAATGGAATTTCGAAAATTGAAGGCGTATGGAAAGGTCTTGATCTGTCCTCACGAATGACTGAATTTTCGAGATCAGCTTTTACTGCGACTTTAAGAGGCAGAGCGACGAAGCACCTAGGTTAAAAGCATGCATAATTTCAAAGTTTTTCACAGTAAACAATTAAGCCAAAGCAATTTGGAAAGAGAAATCCGCCGCATTGTAGAGCATGGTCACTTTTTGCATGTCATGTGGCTTTAAAAACAAGTCAGATAAATGATGATGCCATTAAAACTGAACTAATTAAAGAAAGCTTCTTTTAAGAACTCATTAACTGCAACCTCATTTGCATAATGATGCATATTAATTAAGTTTTAATGAATCTGAATTTGCACCAAGCCTATTCATGTTGGCTTTGAAACAAATTGAACAAATTAGTTAAAAGCTTTTTGGAATCTACTTTTCACACCAAACAGGATATGAATGTAATCATCTCCACACAAAAAAATAATATTTGTCTTTTAATTTATTTCAAAGGTATGCAGGCCCATCTATTAATTATTTTTAAATGCAGTAATTTTTACCTCGTCTTAGTAAAATCAACAGTATTATTCATTCTGGAAGGCAATGTAATATTCTAAATGTGTGTCACAAGGTAAAATCATTACAGCCAATTTACTTGCAATAAGGTGGCAACATATGACTTGAGGGTACATTTATAGCTATGCGCATGCAGCTCACATTTGACAACCTTAGGCAGTGAAGGGTTCTATTAAAATCAGTTCGATGAATATGCAGTTGGTAATAATATTGTATCTGTTCATATGCAAATCCTGCTGTATATCTGTCTGTCTCCATCCATCCTTTATTTCATAACCCCTCTAACTACGGCCACCTTTCACTATATAGTACCTTCTTCCCCATCACATTTGTGACACACATATATGTCCTCTTGTCTTCTGGCTTTTGGACGCCTTGATTTAGCTATAAACTACTTTTCTGTCTTTTCTCTTTGTCTTGCTAACCCGCTCTTTTACTTTATGCACAATTTCCGGTTTCACCCCTTCTTCATCTTTCCATCAGTGTTTCACTTCATGCCTATCTTCAATTTTTGCAACTCTTTCTCTAAACTGTGGCAATAATTATGTCGTCTATTTGTATTCTTTAATTTACATGTTACCTTACTATCTCCCCTTTTCAATACATGCTACTCTCTTTGCGTATCTCTGTCCACTCTGTTTACTCTGCTGCATTCTGCTTTTCTGCTCCTCACTGTCTAACTCTCATTTCTTAATCCAAGTCCCAGATACCCCTAGGGGTGACAGTGTTGTGCTTTACAAATGCTGTTTGATTGATTGAAGCCAGCTCCGTCTCAGTCAGTGGTACTCCTCTGTATAGTGTTATGTTACCCCTCTTAACGTTTCCACTAACATACAGAATCATAGAATGACTAACTCCATGCATCCCTTTCATTATACCTTATTCTCATCCCTCTGTTCCCTCTATGCCTCCCATTCATTTCAAGTCATTGATCGCCTGCTCTTCTCTTGGTAATTTGATGATACCCAATACCCATATTCATAACTTAGAAATGATTTCCAGCTCTGTATACATGGAGAGACACCATTACTGCTCAACAGTAAAGAATATTGATATCAAATATGGCTCAGATCATAGCATTGGGGCTCAGAGTAATGGTGTAAAGCTGGCTTGTTCCTTACACATTGAACACTTAAAGTTCATTCTGCCCTCATTGTTCTACAGTAATATCTTATACCTTGCCGTATCCAATATCTTTAATAAACAGCTCAAGCCAACCCAAAATACATTAGCCAGAATAACTGTGGTAGTACCCATGTTTTGCCAGGCAACTTCCTTTTTATGGTCTGTGCGTTGGATGCCGATCAAAGACAGGATATCTTTTAAGACTTTTTGACTTGTCCCTTTCTTAAATAAAAATAATTAGAATAGTTTCCTCTTTGCATCAGTTGCAATCTGTGGATATTGATCTGTTAGTTGCACCTTATTTCTGCAAGTGGTCCATTTGTGGTTTCCTAATTGCTGATATTTTTTGAAACATTTGCACAGTTCATTTACAAGTATTTAAAAGTTGTTGTGTGTTACAAAAAACTGACAGATCACAGCCTTTGTTTTCATGCACCCTTTACCACCACAACAAGACTGTCAACTAGGCCACGTTACTATTCAGTCTTTGACTGCAAAGGTAGAGATTTTGTAAACACCAATTCACATGTTAAAGGAATAAGCAGAAATTTGTCAGACGATACAGCCTGACATTTCCCCTCGTTTTGTGACCTTTGTCCTCTATTCTTGAACACATAACACTTGTGACTAGCTGAAAACAAAATTTAAAGGCATCTTTATTGTTCATTCACCTTCTCAACTCAAACTCATGATAAGGCTCGGATGTATGTGTGATAGTTTGCTAGACTTTGTGCACTTGGTCCTAGGCTGGTTGTTCAAGGGTGTGAAGTTGGTATATTTAGGGTGTTCTTGTGGGTGGTGCTGTAGAGGAGATAAATGGTGTTCTGTTGCTCATTATCTTATTACTTCTGTTAAATAGGAACATATTGCCATTATCAGCACCCAATTTTTTGACTTAGAAAGGGTGAAGGCTAAAGGCGGCATTTCCAGGATTGATACACATGTCCTACATTGCGACTCAGTTAATTAAGCAAATGGTGGCACAGGTGGAGTGGGTCTGAAAGCATCTGACCAAGCTTATATGCCTCTGTAAATGAATTAAATTATCTTGGCTTGTCTCGAGTAGGCCTACAGGTGAATCAGAACTTTGGCGTACTACGTTAAGGGTAGAAAGTGAGGGGTGAATTTCTGATGTGTCTCATGTCTAATTTAAACATTCAGACAGCTTATTTTCAAATTGTATAAAGTTCCTCCTACTATACCATCATGTTTGAATGGAAAGGTAGATTGGATAAACCTGGGGAGATTAGCACAGACACTGCTAGTTATTTTGATATAAAAGCTGGTTAAGACATCTATGTACTAGGCTTTGTCTTCAGATCACAATGAGTTTAAGAGGGCTTTTATTAATGACACTTGATGCATATTCATATACCACTGAAGGTTGGACGTCCTCAGATGGGGGAGACAATTAACTCCTTACACAACAGTAACTATTTGAAAAGTAATTACATATCCATGAGTATTTTCCCATTCCATTATGTCCCACCTCAAGCAATCAACTGTGTATTGCAGTACCCAGATCATATTTTATTCTTGCCATGCCAGCCAGAGTCTACCTATACTATAAACTGTTAATTTACATGCTCCTTCATGAGACTCTCCAAAACACTGATGTGCTTAAAGACCTCCCTTCAGTATCTATTTTTTGTATTAACTTTATTATTATGCTCCAAGCTACCCAGACGCTGTTCCAATACACTTACTATCTTAGCATAGATGTTACTGAAAATACATCAATATAGTTGCTCAGATGCAAGCAGCATTTGGACCCTGCTAGGTACAAAACAACAAATTCCATTAGGAATCAGCAAACACATCCACAGTATACATTAGACAGAACAATGAGCACACATCCCACACAGTTCAGATGTTCCATATAGTTGAGCATCACCAAGCTCAATCGTGTTCCAACCATAATAGTCAACAATCATAGTCTAACAAAAAAACATAACAATTCACACTCATCCAGCACTGTTCAAATATTCTATATAGCTGGTTTATGTTCTTTAGTTTGTATTACACATTCAGTCAATCAATCAGGGGTTTGTATAGCGTGGCTACTCACCCGTGTGGGTCTCAAGACACATTGGAGTGTTGAGGAAAAATTCACAAGTAGCTGGACAGATTCAAAGATGAAAAAACTAGTAAACATATATACTCCAAGCAGAATTTGACAGCCAACATAAGAGGCAGATTTCACCATTCTAACCATGTACTGTGAATGATAGTGCCAGATGCATTGCTCTGTTGCTGAACATAGATTTAGAGTTCACAAGCAGTAACACTACTAGGGAGTGCGAAACACAGAGGGAAATGATGGTGAGAAAAGTGAGAAGGCTATATGCTGAGAGGGAGAGACAGAAGGTTGGAACAGTGAGAGTGAACAGTGAGAGAAGAATAAAGCAAGCGAGAGCCTGCCAGCTGAGAGAAAGAACAGATGGTGAAAAGAGAAAAGACAACAGAAGAATATGGAGCAGAAAAAAGTGCAAAAATAAGATACAGAAAGATGGTGAGGGTGACAGAGAGAAGGTTGAAAAGACAAAAAAAGGTAGAGGGGATATATAAAAGGTGAGGTGGGGGAACCGAGACCAAGCATTTTTTTGGGGGGGAGGTAGAGATGAATGGCTAGGTAGTGGACAGGAGGGAACAGATAGAAAAAAGGGAACCAACAGGTGAAGAGTTGAATAGGGAGTGATTATGTGAGGGTTCACTTTGTAACTTGCATGTCAGACCTTTCAATCCCAATTCTAATGTACCTTATCTTTGAAAATATGGTGCTACTCTGCTCTTTCCCTTTCACGCAATGCAGCACAACAACTTCACCTACTGCGTTGTGTTGTGTCAAATGTTGGCAAATATATTCCTCAAAGATTTGGCACAGGTGTTTGGACTTACATTTTGTCTTGGACCTTGTACAGTGCTCTGACGACTTTTGGCTAGGGTCCAGCTGCAGAAATTACATATACCTACACACAGACAGACAAAAAATCTCTGTCCGTTAAGAAGATCATATTTTTCAAAGAATGGGGGAGAAATCCATCCAACGTTCCAGCCCGGAGTAGTTGTCTGGCAGGTCACAGTGCAGCACTAAAGGATTCTGGGGTTAGAGCACATTGAACATATTATGTAGGTCTTTCTACTTGTGATATTTGTTTTCCATTAACTGGAAATGTTGAAATAATAATTTTATAGAAACACTGATTACAATAAAATTAAATCCCTCTGTTCATATACTATGCCTTCCTAACAGCCGCCCCACAATCAGCTGCTAAAGTGCTTTTACCTCAGACCTCCTTCTCCAAGGATTCAATCAGTACCACTGTTCAATGGTGCCCCTCATCTCTACATAGACACGCTCTCAAGCGTAGTTAATTTCTTTTACACTGCTACTCATTCCAAGTATGTAGAGTAGAGTAGTGTGTTCGAGTGTGTTATATCACACACATATTATACAGACACAATGGCTTGTGTAAGTGTCTAAGCCATATAGCAAGTGTTTCTTGAGACCACTGCCACCGGAACCATTCAATTATTCAATTATCCAGCCTCACCAATTTTTGCATAATTATTGATTTGCTGCATTTGCCACATAATCCATCATCTGCCACATATTCTGTAGACTTTAGCTCAAATGATTCAAAAGTTACTAAAAATGCAGCAACATGTTTCCGTATGGTGGAAGGCTCTTTGCAAAAGGTGACTGGTCACCTTTCTGTTGCTTATTGCTATACTTTGGTGTTAAACTGGTACTAATGGGGAGCAATCTATGCCCAGACAGTGTTAAGAAGTTCAAAAGTGTCAAAATATTAAAGTAATACTATTACAAAATGTGCTGCATTATGCTACATAATTTGCCTTTTCTTGCTGCATAATTTACTCAACCCTATCCTATTTATCAACCTTAGAATAATGAAAGATTAGTGAAAAATAAGAATAATGCTGTAAACCATTGCCTTTCAGTTTCCATGCTGCTATTTAATTTAGGTTCATAGCTCACTGTGCTATATTAGGATTATATCTCATGAACTGTAATTCACAAAAGGGTCCCTGTGAGAAAAACAGTAACCCACTGAAATGTCTACATAAAAAAACAATTCTTTGACCTGCATGTTACACATTGTGTTTCGCTGGAGGCACACTATCCCTCTGCGCTACTTTTTGATTAGTCAAAACTCAGACAAGAGAAAACTCAGAACTCTCAAGCAGATTTTTATTTTTCTCAAACAAATTCATTGATCACTAGAAGTTAAAGTAACGTTTTTAGCCTATAGATTGCTGGCACAAAGGGATCTAAAGGCTGTGCCTTTAAACCTGTATGAAGTGTCAAAATGCAACCTCCACCTCCCCAGAGCTCAGCCCCTGGTGAAGTGACAGGAGCCCCTGAATAAAAGCAGAACGCCATGCCCTAGGCTCTGGCAGGAGGAGTCCCAACAAATGCTGTAACTGTACAGAGAGGCCCATTATCATTCTGTATGTGACAATTAGGCCGGCAAATAGAATGATAATTGGCTGATAGCAGTCTGTGCCAGGTCGTGGAGGGGATGCTGCAGGTCCTTGAGTTCACATCAGGAACGCTAGCTGGTCCCTGCAGTGATGGTTAGAGATGCTGAGACTCTGCAGGAGGACAGCTGGCTCAAATGTCCAGTATTGCAGACAAAAGGCGTCCGTGAAGGAAATCATCACGTACCACAGGCAAGAGGGCCAAATAGCAGGCGGTCCGTGAAATATATGGACAGTTTGAAAAGCTGATCTGGAACTGCTGAAGCCATGCTGTACTGGACAAGAGCACTGGAACAGCCCGTCAGTCTGCAATTCAGCAGGGCAGCAGGAGTGGTACAAGATAGTGGCTGTGTGTTAATCTGTGGCAGGGGCAGCACCATTGATACCTCGCCACAAGGAGCTGGACTAAGTGAAGACGGGCCTGTTTTGCAGCCTCTTAGCCCAACATCTATGGAGGTGTGTGGACAGAGCACCTGATTATCCTCCCCACCCATGTATAGGGACAGGAAGAGAAGTGCTGGACTGAACCTGTCCTGGGAGATGCCAGCTGGATGTATGATTGTCAAATGACACTCCCGCAGCACTGTGCAGTCGACAGTGAGGCTCCTAGCACCCCCACTAGAGGGAATTTCAAGCAGCAGGGATATCTGCTTGCACCGTTTCACCCTTCCCTTAAAAACAGTGAATGGATGAAAGAAGAAGAATTATAAAGCGCAGCTGCTGCTTCATTATAAGCATCCTGGCGCTATGATGGTGATGGAAGAAAGAACAGAAATTACACTTATAGGAACAGCAACGTCTTCAGTTGACCTTAAACAGACTTTCACTTGGAACAGATCAAAGGTGGGGTGGTAGAGCATTCCAACATATGTCTAGAAAAGAAAAAGATCTGCTTCCAGATCTAGTTTTTCACACTTTGGGGACACACATCCGATTTAGATTGGGCAAACAAAGTGTCCTAGAAGGAAGATGTTTTTTGAGCCTGACTTGGATATACCTAGGGCTGTTCTGGTGAACCACAAGGCGTGAAAAATGGAACTGTGCTAGAAGTCATCCTTCATCTACTGTGCCCAAACTGGGTCAGTGGCTTGACAGGCTGAAGGATGACAACTGGTGGATGACAGGCTGAAGCTGGAAGCACACTTTAGAGATGAGTCCTGCCGACATCAGGTAGGATATTATTGAAAGAAGGATGAGGGTCGAGGGCCGTGGCTTTTCTGCCCTTTACCCCCACCCCATGGGAGATCGAGCACCTTTGTTTTTCTGTTTTTTTTCCAACAGAGTCCGCTGCACAGAATCAGCAGTTTATGCGCTGCAGCCTCAGACTATGTAACTACAGAAACAAATGGAAAAACTGTCTGACGGAAACTACTTCTGGAGGGGAGAGCTGAAGATACTGAGGGAAAAATCGACCATCAACACCTTCCTACAGGTGTCTCAAAGTGGGCATGGGGTTCACTACTGAAGGCAGGCCTCTTCCCACAAGAGGTACAAAACTGTTGGGTCAGTTAATGATTTGGCACTGAAGGGAAAATAGACAACAGCTCACTTCTCCCGAATAACAGACAATTCATCACTCTGGTGAGACTCTGAGATGCGAGTCATACATGGAGAAATGCCAGTTGCTGTCACTTTGCATTGCATAGGAGACCCACAACTGACACCAGCTGCAAGTGCCCCCAACTCACCCTATTAATTGGAAGATAACAAGTCCAGGCATCGTGCGACTATTGGGGCTAGCAAGCTGGTACACCAAGCCCCAGAATGGTGTATGGGGTAAGATCTCAACTTCTCGTCCTGTGGTGAAAGCGTAGTGGGCAGTAGTGGGTATACGGCATAGGCAAAGGGGGCAACAAGGACCCCCCAGTTAGAAATGCCTACGCATATCTGTAGATCCTGAGAACCGAAGAAGTCCGCTGCGATGAACTAGAAGATGGAGGGGGACCATGAGTGTGTTGCCATGTCAACAAACGGGCGTGAACATCCCTGGACAATGGATTCAGAGGAGCTGGCGCAGACAAAGCTAGGCAGGATCCTGGAGGCCATAGTGCAAACTAGGACAATGCTGGAGAGGAAAGTGGATGCAATAGCTGTCGGTCTTGTGCTCCAACAGAGTTCGTCAAACGGAATCGGCAATTCATCAGCCATAGCCCCAGACTTCAAACTTACTGAAACAAATGCAGCAACTGACTGACAGAATCAGCTTCTTGAAGGGAACAGCTGAATATGCTGAGGGAAAATCATGGTGGAATAACTTGCACATAACAGTGATGCTAGAAGTTACAGAAGGCAACAACCCCATTCAATCCAAGGGGAGTGACATTCACTCTGTGATGGGGCGATTGTCACCTCGTGTGAAAGAGCGTTGCTAGAGAATGCGTCAAGAAGGAGCTAAGGTGTCCAGCTTCAAGTCCTCCCAGCAGATGCAATGGTGCTAACAAGCTGTCATTTAGGTTGTGGCATCTTGCAGGCAAGGTCACAAGACGTATGCATCAGATGACACCAGGCATCAACACTCTGACAATGGGGCAGGCTCTGGAAGTTACAGGCGGAGCTGTGTGGTGGGGGAGCGACCCTTGACCTTGCCAGGTAGGTCGCTCCCCCACCACACAGCTCCGCCTGTGCTGTCTGCCCGCTGCTCCTGTAGGTAAGATCGCCCTCCGCTTGTGGCCCCGGTGCCAGTTTTGTCTGCTTGTCTCCCCTTTCCTTTCTGTGCCCCTCGCTGCCCCACTGTTGTTGTGCCCGTGATTTGCCTGCTTTCCCCCCGTTTTTCCTTCTGTGCCCCTCGCTGCCCCACTGTTGTTGTGCCCGTGATTTGCCTGCTTTCCCCCCGTTTTTCCTTCTGTGCCCCTCGCTGCCCCACTGTTGTTGTGCCCGTGATTTGCCTGCTTTCCCCCCGTTTTTCCTTCTGTGCCCCTCGCTGCCCCACTGTTGTTGTGCCCGTGATTTGCCTGCTTTCCCCCCCGTTTTTCCTTCTGTGCCCCTCGCTGCCCCACTGTTGTTGTGCCCGTGATTTGCCTGCTTTCCCCCCGTTTTTCCTTCTGTGCCCCCGCTGCCCCACTGTTGTTGTGCCCGTGATTTGCCTGCTTTCCCCCCGTTTTTCCTTCTGTGCCCCTCGCTGCCCCACTGTTGTTGTGCCCGTGATTTGCCTGCTTTCCCCCCGTTTTTCCTTCTGTGCCCCTCGCTGCCCCACTGTTGTTGTGCCCGTGATTTGCCTGCTTTCCCCCGTTTTTCCTTCTGTGCCCCTCGCTGCCCCACTGTTGTTGTGCCCGCGATTTGCCTGCTTTCCCCCCGTTTTTCCTTCTGTGCCCCTCGCTGCCCCACTGTTGTTGTGCCCGTGATTTGCCTGCTTTCCCCCCGTTTTTCCTTCTGTGCCCCTCGCTGCCCCACTGTTGTTGTGCCCGTGATTTGCCTGCTTTCCCCCCGTTTTTCCTTCTGTGCCCCTCGCTGCCCCACTGTTGTTGTGCCCGTGATTTGCCTGCTTTCCCCCCGTTTTTCCTTCTGTGCCCCTCGCTGCCCCACTGTTGTTGTGCCCGTGATTTGCCTGCTTTCCCCCCCGTTTTTCCTTCTGTGCCCCTCGCTGCCCCACTGTTGTTGTGCCCGTGATTTGCCTGCTTTCCCCCCGTTTTTCCTTCTGTGCCCCTCGCTGCCCCACTGTTGTTGTGCCCGTGATTTGCCTGCTTTCCCCCCCGTTTTTCCTTCTGTGCCCCTCGCTGCCCCACTGTTGTTGTGCCCGTGATTTGCCTGCTTTCCCCCCCGCTTTTCCTTCTGTGCCCCTCGCTGCCCCACTGTTGTTGTGCCCGTGATTTGCCTGCTTTCCCCCCGTTTTTCCTTCTGTGCCCCTCGCTGCCCCACTGTTGTTGTGCCCGTGATTTGCCTGCTTTCCCCCGTTTTTCCTTCTGTGCCCCTCGCTGCCCCACTGTTGTTGTGCCCGTGATTTACCTGCTCTCCCCCCCGTTTTTCCTTCTGTGCCCCTCGCTGCCTATCGCCATTCCCGCCGCTGCGCTCCCTGCGGCCCCGCCCCCTGACTGCCCATTCGCTGCCCCTGCCTCCCCGCCTCCCAGCTGCTCCTCCCTCCCACCTCCCCATAAATGGCGGCCGCTGCACGGCCGCGCAGCGGACGTGCGCAGCGGGCGCGCCGCTGGCGCGCCGAAGGCGCGCCTAAGGCAAGCCCGTCTGCGCCCGTCCGCGACTGGACCGCGCCCAGCGCCAGAACCCCTGGATCCCACCGATGCAACACCACTCGACGGACCTACGACGCCGCCACACTCACCGCACTCAATGCCGGCCGGAACCCTGCCTGCTACCGAGCCTCACCGAGACGCACCCACGGACCCTTCACCTGCCAAACCTGCCGATTCACCTGCCCCCTGACGTGCACCACCTCCGCCAAGTCGAGCAACAGCAGCAACCACCTGAAATGCATCCTGCTGAACACCCGCTCCGTCCACAGGCACGCCGTGGAACTCTGGGACCTGCTCGACGCAACAGCACCGGACATCGCCTTCCTCACCGAAACCTGGATGAACGCCTCCTCAGCGCCTGACATCGCCATAGCCATCCCGGATGGATACAAGATCACCCGGAAGGACCGCGTCAACCAGACGGGAGGAGGCATCGCCATCGTACACAAGAACACCATCCGCATCTCGACTAACTCCGACGAGACCTTCACCGCCGCCGAACACCTACACTTCCAGATACACACGGACCCCAAGACCACCCTCCGAGGCACCCTCATCTACAGACCCCGGGACCACGCACACTATTCAGCGAAGACATCGCAGACTTCATCAGCCCGCACGCCATGCCCTCCGCCGACTACATCCTCCTAGGGGACCTCAACTTCCACCTGGAGAACAACAACGACAGAAACACCACCGCCCTGCTGGACAACCTCGCCAACCTCGGACTCAAGCAACTGGTGAACACGCCCACCCACTACGCCGGCCACACGCTTGACCCCGTCTCTCTCGTCCAGCAAGCACATCTCCTTCAGCCACGCCACCGGACTCCACTGGACCGACCACAGCTGCGTCCACTTCAGCTTCAGAAAGACTGCGACCCACCACCACCCGCAACAGGCTCCCCGCCGGAGCTGGAGCAAGATCACCGCCGAGCAGCTCACCGCCTCCCTCAGCCAGAACACACCCACCGACACAACGGACCCAAACGAAGCAGCCAGCAACCTCGCCAAGTGGCTGACCGCCTGCGCCGACGACCTCGCACCACTAAAAACCCTCCCAGCAGACCCGGAAGCAAGAAAACCCCTTGGTTCACCAACGAACTCAAGGAATCCAAGAAGAACTGCCGCACTCTCGAGAAAACCTGGCGACTCGACCAGACCACAGACAACAGGACCGCCCTCAAGCACGCCACCCGCAAACACCACCAGCTGATCCGTGCCACCAAGAAGTCGGCACTCAAAGAACGACTGGACAACAACGCCCATGACAGCAAGGAACTTTTCAGCATCGTCAAAGAGTTCTCCAACCCCAGCGCCGGAAACAACGACATCACCCCCTCGCAAGACCTCTGCAACTCACTCTCCGCGTTCTTCCACCGCAAGATCACCGACATACACAACAGCTTCAACGCACAAACAACGCACCCTACCGCCGAACCAATGCCCGCCACCACCACCCTCTGCAACTGGACCCCGATCAACACCGAAGACACCACCCGCACGATGAACTCCATCCACTCCGGATCACCAACCGACCCCTGCCCACACCACGTCTTCAACAAAGCCGACGCCACCATCGCACCCCATCTCCGGGACATCATCAACTCCTCCTTCCGCACCGCCACCTTCCCGGAGAGCTGGAAGCACGCCGAGCTTACCGCCCTCCTGAAGAAACCAACGGCGGACCCCACCGACCTCAAGAACTACCGCCCCATCTCGCTCCTTCCGTTTCCGGCCAAAGTCATCGAGAAGACCGTCAACAGACAGCTTGCCGCCTTCCTCGAGACGAATGGATCCCTCGACCCCTCGCAGTCCGGGTTTCGGGCCAACCACAGCACCGAGACCGCCCTTATCGCAGCCACCGACGACATCAGAACCCTAACCGACAACGGGAAACAGCTGCCCTCATCCTCCTGGACCTCTCCGCGGCGTTCGACACCGTCTGCCACCGCACCCTAGTGAAGCGCCTCAGCAACATCGGAATCCGAGAGAAAGCACTGGAATGGATCATCTCGTTCCTCGCCGGAAGAACCCAGAGAGTCCGCCTCCCCCGTTCAGATCCGAAGCCACCGAAGTCATCTGCGGCGTTCCACAAGGATCCTCACTCAGCCCGACCCTCTTCAACGTCTACATGAGCCCCCTCGCAGCCATCGCACGCCGACACAACCTCAACATCATCTCCTACGCCGACGACACCCAGCTGATCCTCTCCCTCACCAACGACCCCACTACCGCCAGAGCCAACCTGCACGACGGGATGAGAGACGTCGCCGACTGGATGAGGAACAGCCGCCTTAAACTGAACTCAGACAAGACGGAAGTCCTCATCCTGGGCTCATCACCCTCCGCCTGGGACGACTCCTGGTGGCCCCCGGCCCTGGGCACCGCACCCAAGCCAACGGACCACGCACGCAACCTGGGCTTCATCCTGGACTCCTCCCTATCAATGACCAAACAAGTCAACGCCGTCTCATCTTCATGCTTCAACACCCTGCGCATGCTCCGCAAGATCTTCAGATGGATCCCCACTGAAACCAGGAAGACCGTCACCCAGGCACTCGTCACCAGCCGACTGGACTATGGGAACACCCTCTACGCCGGAACCACAGCCAAACTTCAAAAGAGACTCCAGCGCATCCAGAACGCCTCCGCACGACTCATCCTGGACATCCCCCGACACAGCCACATCACCGTACACCTGAAAGACCTGCACTGGCTCCCCGTCAGCAAGAGAATCACGTTCAGACTCCTCACCCACGCACACAAGGCCCTCCACGACCTGGGCCCAAAGTACCTCAACGACCGCATGTCCTTCTACACGCCCACACGCCAGCTACGATCAACCAGCCACGCCCTCGCCACCGTACCACGCATCCGCAGAACCACCGCCGGAGGAAGATCCTTCTCCTACCTGGCGGCCAAGACCTGGAACTCCCTCCCCACTCACCTTCGGCGAACCCAGGACCATCTCGCCTTCAGGAAGCAGCTCAAGACCTGGCTGTTCGAGCAGTAACTTACCCCCTCCCCCAGCGCCTTGAGACCCTCCCGGGTGAGTAGCGCGCTCTATAAATGCCGTGATTGATTGATTGATTGATTGAGTGGCACATATGAGGTGTTACCACAAGTCACCCTGCAGACAGCGGAGTACATGCTGTGATCACAACATTGGAACAACTCTATATTTGCAGGAGTTGATCATGTCTGATGGAAGATGGTTGAGAGAATAATGTCTTAAAGGGTTTTGATGTCACATTCTTCCTCCTGACCTATCTATAGTGATATAGAAACAAAGAATGTGCAGTCAGAAGGAGGTGCATTTTCTTAATGGGAATATATGCCTGGGAAGGAGAGTGCTATTCTTAAGACAAGATGTAGAGAGGAGTCAACGAGGATACTCTTGTTCCCCCTTTATTAATAAAGATGATGGCCAGTTGGCCCTCAGTGTAGAACAGTGATTTGATGTAGGCTGGCTGGGCAGGCACTGCGCCCGGGTGATACAGTTATACTCTAGTAAAGTCAGCACAATGCACATGACCCCCTTCTTTTATAGCACCTCCATTTCTGATCTAGGATGCATGCTGCGGATGCACTTCAGTTGACAGTTCATAGTTTTGGTTCTAAGTACAGGGAATGTTAAGTTCTCTGCCTCAGATGGGTTTGGGGATAGCCGGGCTAGATATTGAGTATTCTAGGCAGGGAGACATTTGGGGTGGAACATACTGTAGTATCCTCAGGTCATGTCATTCTGTTCCCTCTACCTAGCTGCTCAGCCAGTGTGAGTGTTCCGGTCAGAATGTGAGTGTGAGTGGAATGCTTGGGTGCCTGGGTGTGTGAGTGACAGTTGAGAAGATGGGCTGAGCAGCTAGGAGGCTGCTCCTGGTGGGGCCTGTTCCAGCTTACAGCTACTACTGAATAAACTACATCAACTTCAACTCAGCCACGTCTACTTTGTATGCTGTACACGTGGGGCCAGCCCACTACTTATTTATGGCGACAATCTACATGGGATTTTATTACAACTCAACGCGTAAAGAAACAGGAGTTAAGTTAAAGCTGATGGAGCCAAGAAACATGGACTTATAAGCATGTAACAAGCTACAAGTAACACAAGAAAAAGGAACCACGACAAGCACGCGCAGTAGCCCCACCAGTGTCCCCAACACCGGACAGCCCAGCCCAGGCGTGCTGTGCCTTGATCTCCGCTTCTACAACATCTTTAAATATGTTGAGAAAGGATGTCTACATCTTGCAGAAGTTTACATGCCGCAACAAACGTCTACAGTGTCTTAACTAATGTCTACAGTGCCTCAAAAAACAAGGTAATCTGTGGCTGTTAATGCATGTGTCTTGAGTGCGCAATGAAGTGTCTTTGAATAACGGCATGCTGTTTAAATACAAGCTGCACATGTATGACTTACAAACAAAAGTCTTGCCTATGCGTAGGGTCTGGATGATGAACTCTACTCTATGTGCCTCTGTGTCAGCGCACGATTTGAGAAGCTTAAATTTTGACTGTTTACTTTTGTGGTGCCGGTTCTCCTTGATTTATGGCATTTGTAACGGATGAACGCGAATTGAAATGGTCTGGTTTCTCTGCCTGCGACAAAAGTGGAGCGTCTCACACAGTTTATATTGTCGTAGAAGTATTTCCCAGTTCAATACTTAGAGGGCAGTAAGAAGAAGAAACAGTTACGCAGTGATTTTAAAATCAAACACAGCTCGAGCACCTTACCGTGTCATTGGTGTCGCGTGGAGCCGCTCCAGAGCCCTTCATGACATGCAAAGCTCTTCAGTGCTGCCCATGACGTTTTGCAGCAGGAGCGCACAGTGAGCCACTCGGCATGCGTCTCCTGTGCGTCCCGCCATCTTGGAGTTGGCGGATCCAGGCCTTCTGCATCCTGTGTTATGGATGGATGAAGGTGTCCTCCAGCAACCTGCCAACCATTGTTCAACGAATAAAGTTTTGTTTCAAGGACGCATCGTCATCAGCAGCGTCATGAAGTCAAGTTTTACTTTTCAATATGGGGTTGGCTGCTCTATCCTTCATCTGCTCCGTTTCGAGTAGATGTCTTCTGCCCAACAATTTGATCTGCATCTTTAGGTAGCGTAAGGAAACCAAAGTGGTCTTTCTTTGCTCAAACGGCAATTATCTACGTTGGAATGGCGTGACAGAAGATTTTTCTGAAGATGGTTTAAAGTACTCTTGTCAGTATGGTACGAGGAGGACAAACAGTGGACTAACATGGGAAGGTACTTTTCGTTTTTACGCTTGTAAGTCAACATGCGAGTTCGCAAGCATCTCACCTCCTGTGTTCTGCAGTTTCTTTGGTGCTCACTGTAGGAGTGTACATTTGTTTTTTCTGGCGCAAGTACTGTCTCTTGAGGTTCTCTGAAGGCACATTATCACTTTTGAACATCATTACTATTTTTCTAACGCTGACATGTTGGACATGCTTCCTAAAATAAGTTGTTACAGGAATTATTATTATCTGGTGTGTCTGATAACTGAAAGTTTGAGCGCTATATTTTAACGTTCCTAAGGATGTCCAAATCGGGTGAGAGGTCGCTCACCGGCGTGTTTTTCTCTCGGGCATGTTTAAAGGTTCAATGCCTAGTAGTCGTTTAAAAAAAAAAAATGTGTGTGTTTTAACTACTGGGTTCTCTCACCCTCACGACTGTAGTACAGTGATGTGTTTCATGCATGTTTTCATTACTGTTCATGTATCCCTGTTTAAGGGATGGGAGTGGGTCTTAGTCCCACATCTCTTTACCACGTTTATGGGAACTGTTTAAAGGAGTATTTTTTTTTACTTTTGGGTGGTTCCATGTCCCTTACAGGAGGGATGGTTTTGAATACAGGGCAGTTCATTAGATTTATGCTCATATACGAATGAATTTATTTATGTTATTTTGGTAATCCTGCTGACCACTTTTTGGAATTCGTGTAGATATTCTTTTTCCTGCCTTGGGATGGGAGTGGGTTCTCAGCCCCATGTCCCCTTGTTTCAGATATTTTATCCCTGCCTAGGGATGGGAGTGGGTTTTAGTCCCATGACCCCACGTTCACAGTTACTTACATTTGGGAGGGGTTTCAGCCCCACTTCCTGGTCATTAGTCTCCTCACCTTTGTGGTTAACCCGCTTGTGGTGGGGTTATGGGGTGTTTTCCCATTTACGCAGTTATAGGGGGTTATTGTCCCACCTATGTTAGTAGTAATGGGTGTTAGTCCTATTTACTTAGTTTAAAGGGGGCGTTAGTCCCACCTTTGTTATTTTGGTGTTGGGTGTCAGTCCCTTCACTTCCTTCTACGTTTTCATGTGTGTGGGTTGTCCTCTTGTGATGCCACACTGTGCTGCATCTGTATTCTCATGCTGCTTAAGTCTTTGGGGGTTAGTCCCATGTGATGTAATCGGTACATTTGGGGTGTCAGTCCCACTCATCGTTTTTTTTCACTGGGGTTTTAGTCCCACAGTGTCCCTCACATGAGGGGTGGCGTATGGTGTTTTCGCCACAGTCTCCTCACGTGAGGTGTACTTCCTTGGGTGTTGTTCCACCCATTGTATTCTAGTCTGGGTTAAGTTTACCCTTTCTTCTGTCATGTGTATTTTGCTCACTTGTTGTATGTGAGCTCTTCTTGGTCTTCTTACATTTTTCTTTGTTCACTGTTAAAGGAGGAGGATGGTGTTAGTGTGTGTTTTTATCCTTTCATCCTTCTTTCCTCCTTTTTGCTTGTCTGTTTTCCCTCTCGTGATGTCATTCTTTGCATCCCTGGGTTTACGGACTATTTACATCTCTTGTACATTTCTGTGTATAGTTGTTTTCAATTTAGTTTGGTTCTTTTTATTGTTCAGTATAAAAGGGATAGGATATGTAGTATCCTCAGGTCATGTCATTCTGTTCCCTCTACCTAGCTGCTCAGCCAGTTTGAGTGTTCCGGTCAGAATGTGAGTGTGAGTGGAATGCTTGGGTGCCTGGGTGTGTGAGTGACAGTTGAGAAGATGGGCTGAGCAGCTAAGAGGCTGCTCCTGGTGGGGCCTGTTCCAGCTTACAGCTACTACTGAATAAACTACATCAACTACAACTCGGCTACGTCTACTTTGTATGCTGTACACGTGGGGCCAGCCCACTACACATACCCAATTCACATGGTTGCTTAAGGGTGCCTGTTCGGAATGCACTTCGTGCAGTTACTTTGTGATAAATTACCAGTCTTCAGCAGTTGTATGATAATTATCACACCCTACCAGATTTACTTTGATAAATTCCTGCAGGTTAAACCTGACAAAATGTGTTGGGGTAACAGCCATGTAAAGAGCATGTAGATTTAGATGTTTAATACTGATTCTAGAAGTTGTGCATTATTTTGAAGACAATAACTTGGAATAGAATGTATTTACTACACGTGGGGGTGATAGTATTTTATATGTGCTGTACGTACCCCACCCTATTCGGACCATCATGTAATGAGGTCCTAACAGGGGAAAACTTCGATGGTATGATAATTGTCATGCAAAACTCATAATTCCAATCTCACTGCAATAAAGAATATGCACAGGGATAAGAATTTAGGGCCTGATGAATCAGAAGTCCATTCACAAAAGTGGTTTCAAACTACCCAGCAAATTTTTGCGAATGGACTCTGATTTTGCGATGCGAGCGTTGAACTTACATAGATTATACATAGAATAGGTTGTGAAGCAAAGTCACCATTGGCAGTGGGTCGCAGGATGGTCTGCCTAATGAATATTAATTAGGCAGGTTGCAATTTGCGGCCCCCTGTGATTGGCTGGCAGGGGACAGAGTCCACCATCCCTGTGTTTGCATTTCCAAATGGAAAACTACTTTTTAAAGCAACCTGTGTTCCTTACAGGAATACTTTTTGCTTTAAAAACATAAAAGTTTTTCATTTGGGAAAGGATTAGTGAGAGCAGGTATTGTGCTTGTGAAGCATTGCCTTCTCCCTCACCCCCCCCCCCCTCCCTCCCCGAGGTTGCCAACACAATTCACAATTCAACACAAAAGGTGAAGGAGTGGCAAAGTGAACCATTCCTTACCACCTCCTTTGAGGTGTCAGTAACTGTTCAATGGATTGAGAGTGGAAACACAGTCACAAAACATTGATAAACTGCATACTGAATAGGAGTGTGTAAGGAATGCTCTTTTAATGTGATTTGTATGGTAGCAAAACACATTTTACTAGTTGAAAATCTTTTCTGACTCGTTAAATGGGTTTCGTACATTAGAAAAAAGAAATCGTGCTCTCGGGGTTTGCAGTCACAAACTCTTTTTGTACATCTGACCTTTAGCCCTTAACTTGTAATGGGTCCTAAATCACAAATTTCAGGGAAACTATAACAACTCTTTAATTTAAGCTACAATGACTTTCCATTATTCAAGCGTCATCTTGTGTAATTCCCGGTTGTAGGCTTTCTTGTACTTCACGTAATTGTATTTTTGAAGTTACATTTCTTCACCTAATTTTCTCCAGTGGGAAGCTGATTGAGTAGAATATGTCTCATACAAGCTGTGAAACCGATGTGTGCCACAGGCGCGAGACATTTTCTTCTTGTACAAGTCTCCTCCTGCTGGGATCTTGCATGACTTTTTCACACGAAGTATGTCAGCATGTTCAATTTTCAAGCCAGACAGCAGCCAAGTGCATTTCACCAGTTATGCCTCATTTTGCATCATTTTAATGACAACTACACGTATTATGCAAATGAAAAACGATTTCACCCACCCCTAAGAATGCCAGAGGACAGTGTCACTTGAGTCCAGCATTCAGCATCATACAATTCTTTATTAACACAACAGACCTCAAATCCAATCCACAAATAGTATGTGCGCTTACACTAAAGTGGTAATACTTTATTGAGTGTGCAGAAATTAAAACATGACCCATTACTGACCAAGAGATCTTTATTTTTGTGGAGATCATTTGCTTCATTTGCACTAATTGCAGATTGATGTTCGCTAGAAAAAAAACTAAGGGGCATATTAGCAAGGACCTGCGCTGATTATCGCAAATCGCGCTTAGCGCGATTTGCATTATCGCCGCCTATCGCTGGAGTACATCGCCGTTTTAGCGGCGTATTAGCAACGCTTTGCACAATGGCGATGTACATTCCAGCGATAGACGGCGATAATCGGCATCTGCGCAGGAAAAGCTGCGATAATGGCAGTGCGCTATGGAAATCCTAGCTGATAGGGGAGTGTGGATTTAACATGTCAATCCACCTCCCATTGTGGACATAGCTAAGTCAGGGTGTTGAGCAGGTGTTAATTTCCACGAATCGCGGTCAGTGCAGCTTTTATTGTCGCTTGACCAGCGTTGTTAATAGGGCGATGTTGTGTTGGCGAGGGATTTCACTCAGGATTATGTGAGGAACGCCCACTTTGCATGTCATTAGCGATGATTATCGCTGACATGCAAAGCGGGAGGGAAACGGGCGCTATTGCCAGTAAGATGTCGCTAACAGCAGTTAGCGACATCTTGTTAATTGGGCGATAATAATATCGCCGCTTTAGCGGCAGAAAGTGCCGCTAAAGCGGCGTAAATGCCCTTGCTAATATGCCCCTAAATTATCTTAATGTGCTTTCTGAGGTTTTCATCATTTCCATCATACCGGTTTCACTTCCCTTTTTTAATAATATTTTCTTGCCCATCAAAACATCAATTGCCAGTGTTCTGAAATTCATGCAGATTCCCAGCAGCAAAATGCTGCATATGCAGACGGTCTCATCTAGAGATTGAAAGGGCAAGACAGAGCACCAGAGCTTCCAGTTGCTTTATCTTCCTTTCATGTTGCTTCTCATTTTTAGGTCAATGATCCTTCCATCCTGTCCCCCAGGAAAAACAGCCATAAACTGCCAGGTGTGATTTTTATCTCAAAAGCAGATTCTTTATCCCAGGGCACATGTTGGGAAAAGTAGATCAACGCTCATCAAAGTCTGCACTACTGACAGCCATGGAGAGAAGGATTGAAATTCATAAAATAATGATCCTGTTCATAATGACAAAGACGAAAGACTCAAAATAGAAACAGATGCAGGTTCTGTGTGTAAGGTAAAGAAAAGACTACTGGTGTACGACTGTAGAAATCCGCATGGCTCATAGAGTTTGCTTTTATATCTTTTGTAGCGAATATGAAAATATCTTTGTTTTGCTTATCTTTCCAAATAAATTATAGTACCTTCTTATCTTATCTTACCTTACCTTACCCTACCTTACCTTACCTTACCCTCCCTTACCTTACTGACATATGAATATTTACCAGTGGGATGGCATTGCAGTGCTTTCTGTAGTCTGAAGGTGAAGCTTCAAATAGTTGTAATATTTCCATCCTAGTCTAGAGTCTGATTCAGCTTGTCAAGGTGTGTTATCAGTAGTGTGCAGCAGTATTGCTCTCTTTTAGGTGAATGGTAACCTTCCGTAAATTGTGGGTTAAAGCTCTTTGGATTGGATGGTGAGCCCTCGTGCCTGTAATGAATCGTATATGCATCTTCTGGGCTGGCAGTCATGTCTATTTCCCAGAGGAAAATGATGTAGGCCTTTGGTGGTAGTCAGTGTGGTAGCTCTAAGGTAACTGGAGATACCCAGTGCAGTAATAGCCATTTAATAAAAATGTGTTTCATGCATGTTAGTAGTTCTGTCTTATTGTGTTTTGTTGTAGGTTTGTGTGCTGTGTGCCACGGTAGACAATGTTTTTAAGAGCATTGCGATACCCAGCTGTATGTCATACCTGTGCACAGTTGGATCTGTGTGCAATGTTATGTCTAATTTGCATAGTTTGCTGTTTTATGTACTTGAGGTGTAATTGCAGATGCAAACTATTATGAACAGGGGGATACCCAAGTAAATTTCAGGACTGTGCTATGTTAAATGCATGTGCAATGTTTTCTATGAATTTCACTTTTGGATATTATGTATGTTGAATCTAATTACAGATGCGTGACGTTGCTAGCATGCTGATTTCCAGATATAGTACGTTTGTGATGACTATGTTGACTGTGTATTCAGTGTTTTCTCTACCATGCTTCGTTGAGAGTTTATGCAGATGATGCAGACACGTTATTTTACATGACAGTTTCATCTTATTAAATCTAATTAAATACATTACACGCCATTTCACATGAGAGAAGTGCAGATGAGCAAAGCTTGGTTGTTATAGTTTGATGACACTGAATGTCTACTTTTATATTGGAATTGAAACAACTGGATTGAGAAATACAGAATGTGATGCTACATGGCTACAACTATAGCTGACCTGGACCATGGGGAATTGTACAGCTTGCTTTCTTGTAGTTCTAGAGTCTCAGAAACACAAAGAGCTGAGGACCATTGATTCTCTGTGACCATTTTTCATTCTGTGGAGTTCCTTTTTTTAAACTTTCTTTATTGAACTTTGCTTATTAATTAGTCCACATACATGTCATCAGGATCCATTACATTTTACTGCATTATACTGCCGCACAATATGATGTCTCAATTCACATAGCTTCATTATGAGATAAAGTGTATCACTTGCATTACAAATGTGGGCTGGTATGTTATACCGTTGTCTTCTATGTGTGGTATTGTTGCCTGTGCATACTGGGCACACTGGCATGCAGATAAAGGGAGACAACGTTTACTAACACCATTTTAACTTCTCCAGTTTTGGTCTACAATATAGCGCAAGAGCTACTTAGAACTATAGACATCATGTCTTGTCTAGTGTGGGCGCCCCCTTATAGTTAGCAGTATATCATGGGGGATTGACGTTTTCCTTAGTCTCAGGTTAGGCTGCCAGTCCAGGTGACTCAAGAGTTTATCCTTGTTGTCCCATCCCACTTTCATCTCACCTACTTGTCCCCTACTCGAAGGCTGTCACTATTTCCAACCAGCTGTCAGCCAAAGGCGTCCTAAGCAGCCCTTGCCATTCCTCATCCCTAAGAGCCTCACCTTCTGCCTGTGCCCATCTGATAACATCTGCCTTCCACCTACTATGAGGTGGGCCGGTCGGGGACTTCAAGTGTTGTGCTATAGCTCTGCATGCCACCCCCAAAGCCAAGTTCAGGAACCTAGTCCCCACTGATTTTCTTGCTCATCCACCATACAGGTCTAGGAGGCAGATCACTGCCTTCAAAAACTGCAGCCTTCCTAGAGCGTGGTCCAATAACTCAGTAACATGCATCCAGAACCTCTCTATGATTGGGCATTCCCACACCATGGGCGTGAAGCCAGTGTCCGTTTGTGCACAGTGGGGGCATCTCAGGTCAGTGGTGAATAGCATCACATTTAATCTATGGAGGGTTAAGTAAGTGAGGTGCAGGCAACTGAATTGTGTGGATTTGAACTAAGTGTTGCAGGGGTACGTGTATGTGTGCTCTAGTGTGCACTCCCATTCTTTCCCCACAAACTGGCGTCCAATATGTCTCCCAATTAGCCCGCAGATATGGAAGATTGTCCGCTGCCATGGCTAATGTCATTTGATAGAGTCAAGAGATTAGGTGATAACCGTGTCCAAATGTGACCACAGTTTGCAATAGGTTATGAGTAGGCAGTTCCCAATCTGCTGCCCCTTACAGGCTGTGAGTTTTCAGGCTGTCAGATATCCACCCCTTGACGCTGGCAACACCACCAGCAGGGTCCCAGGAGCCTAAAACAGGGATGGTCCCACCTGGTCCGTCGCCCCCTTCAAACAGCAAAGGGCAATATGTAGAAGCCTAGGTTTATGGACTGGTGCTAATGCCACGCCCAGCATCATCGCGGTATCAACCCCTCCCTGCTCACCACTCTGAAGTTTCCTAACTCAGGCAGGCCTAGCCCTGCTGCCAGTGATCCATTCACTGCAGTTGAGTGGCATAGTAATGGAGCTCAAAGTCTGGCACTCCCATTCCCCCCTTTATCGGTTGGCCTCTGGAGTGTGCACAATAACACTAGGTTATGTTGCCCATCCGATATTATCTCCCAGAGCATGCTACTGAGGTTTTGGAACCAAATTTTCAGGATTCAGACAGGTAAGTTCACAAAAAAGTAGAGGACCTGCCGCAGCATGACCATTTTTGTTAGGGCCATCCTTGCCATGATCGGGAGCCAGAAAGTTATGCTATCTCTCAAGCCACAAAGTGCACCACCCAGGTTTCCCTCCAGCATGGCCCGAGCTGCATGGTATACCCTGATCCCCAGATATTCAAAAGAGCGTGGTGTCCATTGGATTCCCAGCCGTTGCACCACATCAGGGGGATCTGCGAGGTCCGGCGCAAGTCTGAACCAGATGGTGCTATTTTTCTTTTACAGAAGGTTAAATGTCTTTGGAAAAAGTCTTTATTTAACCTGTAATCTTCTAAGGAGGGACAATAAAATAGGTTTTAAAATTATTTTTAGAGTGGGGAGTTGGAATGGGCGCATTTCTGGCTTAGAGGAGGGCTCTGCGTCCAGTCCTCTTAGTCCTGCCAACCTAAAGGCAGAAGCACTGTTGAGGTTGGAACAGTAGAGATGTTGGTAGAGAGCTGGTTGGCTGATGGATTCACATTGAGTAGGTGCTGGAGGATGTGGTGGTCAGTGAGTACACTATAACGGAGGAGGTGTAGTTGGTATGTTTGGATAAGAGGGCAGGGATGCTTCACATACTGATCTTTTACATGCTGAAAAATAAATGATGGTGGCATTGGAATCCATTAACATTAAACTAGACAATGTTGAAGAACTGTAGCAGTGATAGAAACCAGGCTAGGAAAAAATATTTAGAGAATCTGAAACTGATTTGCTGATGAAAAGTCCAATGAAATGGGGTCAGCGCTGCAGGAACTAACAGACGTCCTGCATCAGGTGACAAGAGATATGATGTTGCTGGAATCTAAGCTGGAAGTGACCAAGAAAGTAAGGATGGCAGGGCACACATATGTTTTGAGATTCCATCCTCGGCCTGGGGATACTGACGTGCCGATTTGATAGGTCCTTTTTAGGGACCATCAGACACTTGCAGATCATCCTGGACACCATGTAGTGAAAAAGCCTTTGAAGCTACCCTCATGAGTGATAACAATTACCACAACAGGGTGCACCATCAAAGTGGTACTCCAGAATCCTTACTGCCATGAATGGATCTCAAAATGGTGTTGTTCCTCAAAAAATAGCTGGCATATGAATGTCACAGCATCATCCCCAATTGAAGTGACAACAGCTGTCCTTTGTGAGGGCAAATGTATTGCATCTGGGTGCTGCAGTGGTACTACAATGTCCAAGAAAACTAAAGGTGGACATTTCTCACTACTGAATATGAGACTTTTGAACCACTGCATGATCTTGCCTGTGACTGGCATATCGCCTGATAGCAGTGATTGTCACAAAATTTGTGACATGGAGAACAGGAGGACTCAAATTGTTTTTCTTTGCTTTTTTGTGCCTAGAGGTTTGATCGTTAATGGAGTTTCATGTTCTCCAGTCCACCTTCCTACCCCTCTAGCTTTTCTCTCTTTTACTCCTCTCTATCTTCTCCCTTTCTATTCTTCCATCTCCTCCCTGGATGTCTTTGCTCCCTTTTCCCAAAACGTCACGATTTCAGTAGAGATTGTTTGAGAGGTATGCTAGGACATTTTTTGTGTACCTCAAAAGAGTAGTGTGTTTTTTTCATTTCTTGATGACCATCCCGGTTGGGTTTGATGGTGGGTACGATGCGTGAGTATTCAAATAAAAACAGTTTGACCTAAAATTATTTTTCATTTTTCATGAGGCTTTTAATATTTGTGTTTTCTTTAAGATATATATGATGGAAAAGAAAGTGTTGCCTCCAAATAACAGAGTTTTGTTTTCTTTGTTAAAGTAGTGTTTCTGTATCCAGCACTTCATCTATTCAGTAGCCATCAATATTAACTGGGGAGAATCAAAATATCCCTTAAGATAAGTTTATTCTGCCATTTCTGATTGTTCCCTGCTTATTGAATTATATGTTTAAGTATCTATTTTCATAATTTTACAAGAAAATCTCAATGCTGTTGCCTAAAATTGGGAATATTTCGAATAAAATTGTTGGTGAGGATGGGACATGGGACTTGATGGACGTGGCAAGCCAAGCAGAGCATGAAGCATGTGCATGCCACATTAATAATATGAGTGGTGGCTTCAGAGACCTATCTGCTGTCCTCGGAGTAGTTCTACCTTTAACGAAAAGAATACTTGCCTCTTGGTTGCATCAAGGGCAGCAAAATTGGCAAGCCGTAATAGCCTGAGGATCACGGATGGCAGACCTCCACAACTGTCTGCTGGCAGCATGGCCTGTTTCAAGCAGGAAGCCGAGCACTGACAAAGCACTGCAGTTCCAGTCATTGCCACCACTGAGTAAGAACCTTGTGCTCTAGGTGTGGAAAAATGCAATAATGTGAAAGTCTACTGATCTGCCATGGTAAATGTATATTGTGCTGATCTGAATGTTGTGTTACTCCTGTGCATACTTAATGATAGTTTACTTTTACCCCTCCTTTCACAAGTATCTTCCCTTTGTTTCTTTCCTGTTTCTTCCCCTAAAAAACATGCCCCTGTGACCTAACAAAAAGGAGTACTGGGAAAGCAGGGCCCAAATATGGCGTGAGTCAGAAGCAAACAGGGAAGGTAGTATACAAGGGTCTGCTGTACTGTACCAAAAGGAGAGGTTTTACCTCACCCTCTACACTTTGCAAATGATTTCCAAAATGGAAAAAGTGAAAATGTGCTGTAGGGAAAACACAATTCCAAATAACTGTTTTATATACGCTAAAGGCAAGGTCTTTCAATGGAGATAAATTATTTTCTAGTGAAGCTAGCAAAAAGCAATGGAACTGAACATGCTAATGTTCAGTTCCAATATTTACCTATTTTCTGGGTAAGCTGTGAAATGTGGATAATTCTAACACTGTCCAAATAAGTCATAAACAATTGGATAAGCCTGCAACCTTGCCATCGTTTCCTGATTTGTTTGTGGAACATTTTGGCAACTGAACCGAGAGACCCGGAGTCACAAATGCTCTCTAACTTACTGATCCTGTATCATAACTGTATCATTCATAAATGAGCTTCTAATTGCCCTTAATCATTCAACATCCATTTCTTTCAAGAAGGGTTGCAATCCCCAGAGCTTTGCCAATTTGGAAGATTATGTAAAATAATTGGGACTTTTCACACTGAAGTGCCATAAAGAAACGATGAAATGATCAGCACTAGAAGGTCAACACCATAAAATATACATAAACATTGTCAAAACTATATTGCAAGGTGCTTGAGAAGCACTAAGGAACAAAATCTGGCTCGGTAAAGAGGCAGCTCAGGAACGGTTCAGGTCACTGATCTCCAACTATTATAAAACGTTTCTATCAAGCACTGGATACCCAGGCTGATTCTAAATGAATTGCTTGTGGGAAATAAAACATTCTAGCTATACTAGAAAATTCAAGACAGGAAAATCTTCCTAATTTATTCAGATGCTTTTAATGTATATCCTTTCACTTCTTTGTGAATAAAATGTTATGGCATCTGGCTTTTTGAAAGCGAAAGACACCTTAACTAGGGTCTACACTGGTAGGGTTGAGTCATAAACTTTAAAGCAGGATAGTTCCCCCTTTTACCAGCTTTGCATCCTTCATTGTGCCATTTCCTTTGTCATATTTTAAATCTACAAAATTTTCCCTTTAACCCCTTCGCTGATAGGCCTTTTCCACCCCTGTGCTAAGCCTTTTTTTGGCTATTTGGGGGTAGTTCGTGCTTAGGCCCCTGTAACTTTTTGACCACATAAGGTATCCACGCCAAATTTGTGTCCTTTTTTTCCAACATCATAGGGATTCTAAAGGTACCCAGGGTTTGTGGATTCCCCTGGAGGGGACCCAGAAATTAGCCAAAATACAGATACATTTCTTTTTTTGTTGTTGGAAAAATGGGAAAAAAGGGCTACAGATGAAAGCGTCTGGTTTTTTCCCTGCAAATGGTATCAAAAAAGGGTTGTGGTGCTGAAATCACCATCTTCCCAGCTTTCAGGGACAAGCAGACTTTTGTCAGAAAACCAAAATTTTTTGCACAGTTTTGGCATTTTTCTGGGACATAGCCTATTTTTGCTATTTTTTGTGCTTTCAACCTCCTTCTGGTTAATGGTAGAAATGGGTATGAAAGCAATAATGGATCCTGGAAAGCTATAAATTAAAAAGAAGTAGACAAAATTCTGAATTCAGCAAGGGGTCATTTGTGTAGATCCTTCAAGGTTTCTTTATAGAAACTAACAGTTAAATATAGGAAAAATTGAAAATTAGTTGAAAAAAACAGCCATTTGTGTCAACGTTTTCACTTGTAACTTCTTCTAAATATGACAGCTGTTTGAAAGCAATATACCATTACATCCGCTGGACCTTTCTGGTTGTGGGGATATATAAGACTTGTAGGTTCACCAAGAACTCGACGAACCCAGAGCCAATAACTGAGCAGCGTCTTGCAATGGTTATTTATTATGTACCGGGTATATAGCAATTATTCTGGGAACATGTATACATGGAAAAATCGGTATGAAAGACACCTATGTATTTGTGAAATGGTAACAAAATATAGAGTTTACAAACAGTAGATATTTGCACATTTACGAAATTGGGAGTACCCATACTAGCATGAGAATTATAGGTCATTTTTCAAAATGACTTCTTTTTTACACATTATCTTTCATTTGGAAGGCAGAAATGCATTGAAAGTCAATAGGTAATAACAGTTGCTCTACAATTCTGTATTACCCTGTCTCCCGATAAAAATGGTACCTCACTTGTGTGGGTAGGCCTAGTGCCCACGACAGTAAACGGCTCAAAACGCAACGTGGACACACCACATTTTCACAATGAAAAATGACCCTTTTTTTGCACAGTGCCTAGCTGTAGTTTTTTAACCCTAGCTCTGCCAGCACCTAGGGAAACCTAGCAAACCTATACATTTTTTAAAACTAGACACCCAGGGGAATCCAGGATGGGGTGACTTGACTGGCTCTCACCAGGTTCTGTTACCCAAAATCCCTTGCAAACCTAAAAAAGTGTCAAAAGAAACACATTTTCCTCACATTTCTGTGGTGGAAAGTTCTGGAATCTGCGTGGATCCACAAAATTCCACCCACCCTGCATTCCCCAAAGTCTTTTAAGAAAAATGGTAAAGAGGCACCCAGGGAAATCCAGGATGGGGTGACTTGACTGGCTCTCACCAGTTTCTGTTACCCAGAATCCCTTGCAAACCTAAATAATTGTAAAAAAAAACAAATTTTTCTCACATTTCTGTGGTGGAAAGTTGTGGAATCTGCGTGGATACACAAAATTCCACCCACCCCGCATTTCCCAAAGTCTTCCGAGAAAAATGGTACCTCACTTGTGTGGGTAGGCCTAGTGCCTGCGACAAGAAACGGCCCAAAACGCAACGTGGACACACCACATTTTCACAGTGAAAAATGACCCTTTTTTTGCAAAGTGCCTAGCCTTAGTTTTTAAACCCTAGCTCTACCGGCACCTAGGGAAACCTAGCAAACCTATACATTTTTTAAAACTAGACACCCAGGGGAATCCAGGATGGGATGACTTGACTGGCTCTCACCAGGTTCTGTTACCCAGAATCCCTTGCAAACCTAAAAAATTGTCCAAAAAAACACATTTTCCTCACATTTCTGTAGTGGAAAGTTATGGAATCTGCGTGGATTCACAAAATTCCACCCACCCCGCGTTCCCCAAAGTCTTTTGAGAAAAATGGTACCTTACTTGCGTGGGTGGGTCAAGTACCCGCGACAGCAAGGGCCCAAAACCTATTGAGGCGACATCAAAATTACCTATCACAAACCAACCTGGTTTTGCAAGGGGGGTCCCATGAATTTTTGGCCCGGCGCTCGGCGGCCATCTTGGGAAACCTACCAAACCCACACATTTCTGGAAACTAGACACCCGGGGGAGTCAAGCGAGGTATGGCTTTGTGGGTCCCCCAACATTCTCCTACCCAGAATCCCCTTCAAACCTCAAATTTCGCTGAAAAAAATCACGTTTTTCTCAAATTTCTGTGTGGGAAAGTTCTGGAATCTGCGTGGATCCACAAATTTCCTCCCACCCAGCGTTCCCCCAGGTCTCCAGATAAAAATGGTACCTCACTTGTGTGGGTAGGCATAGTGGCTGCAACAGGAAATGGCCCAAATCGTACTGTGGTGACTTCAAAATTACCTATAACAAAACTACCTGGTTTTGGGGGTGGGGGGCACCTGGGGTCTTGGCCCCGGGCTCGGCAGCCATCTTGGGAAAGTACCAAACCCAAATATTTCTGAAAACTAGACACCCGGGGAGTCCAATGAGGTATGGCTTGCGTGGATCCCGCAACGTTTTCCTACCCAGAATGCAATGCAAACCTCAAATTTAGCTGAAATAAACACATTTTCCACATATTTTTGTGTGGAATCACCATGCTGGCACAAATGTCCTACCCCACAGTGGTCCCCTGAGTCTCCCGTGTAAAATGATACCTCACTTGTCTGGGTGGGGCAAGGGCCTGTGACTGGGAAGAGCCCAAAACATAGGGAATAAGGGTATAGCACCGAGAATTCTAAGCGCTACATTTTTTTAGAAATACGTTTTTAGCCAATTCTGCATTGTACACCCACACAAGTGAGGTATCATTTTACTCGGGACACTAAGGAGAACGCTGTGGGGTAGGATATTTGCGCCCGCACGGTGATTCCACACACAAATATGTGGAAAATGTGTTTTTTTCAGCAAAATTTAAGGTTTGCATGGCATTCTGGGTAGGAAAACGTTGGGGGATCCACGCAAGCCATACCTCATTGGACTCCCCCGGGTGTCTAGTTTTCAGAAATGTTTGGGTTTGGTACTTTCCCAAGATGGCCACCGAGCCCGGGGCCAAAACCCCAGGTGCCCCCCCAAAACCATGTAGTTTTGTTATAGGTAATTTTGAAGTCTCCACAGTACGATTTGGGCCATTTCCTGTTGCAGCCACTATGCCTACCCACACAAGTGAGGTACCATTTTTATCGGGAGACGTGGGGAAATGCTGGGTGGGAGGAAATTTGTGGATCCACGCAGATTCCAGAACTTTCCCACACAGAAATTTGAGAAAAAAGTGATTTTTTCAGAGAAATTTGAGGTTTGCAGGGGATTCTGGGTAGGAGAATGTTGGGGGACCCACGCAAGCCATACCTCGCTGGACTCCCTCGGTTGTCTAGTTTCCAGAAATGTGTGGGATTGGTAGGTTTCCCTAGATGGCTGCCGAGCCCCGGGCCAAAAACTCATGGGACCCCCCATGCAAAACCAGGTTGGTTTGTGATAGGTAATTTTGATGTCGCCTCAATAGGTTTTGGGCCCTTGCCTGTCGTGGGTCCTTGACCCACCCACACGAGTGAGGTACCATTTATATCGGCAGACCTGGGGGAACGCTGGGTGGGAGGAAATGTGTGGATCCACGCAGATTCCAGAACTTTTCCACACAGAAATTTGAGAAAAAAGTGATTTTTTTCAGCGAAATTTGAGGTTTGCAGGGGATTCTGGGTAGGAGAATTTTGGGGGACCCACACAAGCCATACCTCAGTGGACTCCCCTGGGTGTCTAGTTTCCAGAAATGTGTGGGTTTGGTAGGTTTCCCTAGATGGCCGCCGAGCCCCGGGCCAAAAACTCATGGGACCCCCCTTGCAAAACCAGGTTGGTTTGTGATAGGTAATTTTGATGTCTCCTCAATAGGTTTTGGGCCCTTGCCTGTCGAGGGTCCTTGACCCACCCACGCGAGTGAGGTGCCATTTTTATCGGGAGACCTGGGGGAACGCTGGGTGGGAGGAAATTTGTGGATCCACGCAGATTCCAGAACTTTCCCACACAGAAATTTGAGAAAAAAGTGATTTTCTTCAGCGAAATTTGAGGTTTGCAGGGGATTCTGGGTAGGAGAATGTTGGGGGACCCACGCAAGCCATACCTCGCTGGACTCCCCCGGGTGTCTAGTTTCCAGAAATATGTGGGTTTGGTAGGTTTCCCTAGATGGCCGCCGAGCCCCGGGCCAAAAACTCATGGGACCCCCCTTGCAAAACCAGGTTGGTTTGTGATAGGTAATTTTGATGTCGCCTCAATAGGTTTTGGGCCCTTGCCTGTCGCGGGTCCTTGACCCACCCACGCGAGTGAGGTACCATTTCTGTTGGGATACTTGGAGAAATGCTGGGGGGTTGGAAATTTGTTGTTACTTTCTGCAGCGTGAAAATAAGGGCACAATAATGCAAGGAAAATGTGACAGTCACATTTTGAGGTTTGCAGGACATTGTGGGTAAGATAACTTGTTGGGATCCACAAGAGAGACATCACCATGTACTCCCATGGGTGTTTAGTTTACGACAATATCTACAGTTGGTAGGTTTTTCTTAGATGAAATGTACACCTTGGCAGAGAGACAAAAAAGACAAAGATTACTGCACAGCCATCTATTCCTCAAGCACACACACATACTGGTTGGATTGGGCACGAGGGCGAGTGATGGTTCAGTATATAAAATTTTATTAACAAGAGATTTCACAAAAATGAAATGCACTGTCAATAATTGAAAGGACAAAAAACTGAGCCAGTGACTCACAGCTCGTGAACTGTAAAGCCACGTCAAGGCCCCAACCGCTTTACAGGCCATTCACACACCTTTCATTCGTGATACACACAAGACCATTCACACCACCAGGCATGAAACCAACACATTACAACATTCACAAAAAGGGACAAGGTACACCCTGCTTGAGAAAGACAAAAAAGACAAATATTTCTGCACAACCACCTATTCCTCAAGCACACATACATACTGGTTGGATTTGGCACGAGGGTGAGTGATGGTTCAGTATATACAGTCGTATTAACCAGAGATTTCACAAAAATGAAATGCACTGTTAATAATTGAAAGGACGAGAAACTGAACCATTGACTCACAGCTCGTGAGCTTTAAAGCCACGACAAGGCACCAACCTCTTTACAGGCCATTCATACACCTTTCATACGTGTGACACATACAAAACCATTCACACCGCCAGCCGCGGGCCTAGCACATTAAAACACTCACACCAGCAGACAGCGCCATTCAAGGGCCCATCACTTTCACATGCCCACATTCCTGACACAGCAACTACACCAGCTCACGGATTGCATGGAGTGGCGTTTGGCTAGCAGTGTGTGTAGTGACCAGCAGCAAGTCACTACTCACACACCGCCAGCCAAGCGCCAATCCACGCACACCGCCAGCCAAGCGCCAGTCCATGCACACCACCAGCCAAGCACCAGTCCACGCACACCGCCAGCCAAGCGCCAGTCCAGGCACACCGCCAGCCAAGCGCCAGTCCACGCACACCGCCAGCCAAGCGCCAGTCCACGCACACCGCCAGCCAAGTGCCAGTCCACGCACACCGCCAGCCAAGCGCCAGTCCAGGCACACCGCCAGCCAAGCACCAGTCCACGCACACCGCCAGCCAAGCGCCAGTCCATGCACACCGCCAGCCAAGCGCCAGTCCACGCACACCACCAGCCAAGCGTCAGCCTACACACACCGCCATCACATTTAGGATTTTTTTATACAAAACAGAAAACACAAACAAATTGCAAATAGATACAAATCTACTAACACAAAATCTGAAACTAAATACATTGCACAAATGCCAAACTTGAAACTGAACAAAAAATATAAAACAATAGAGACCAGGCAGTTCACTTTACCACTCATGGATGCTCCCAAAAATTCTTTTGCGTGTGGTACATTCTAAAACAAGCAGGCACACACAGCGCAGGGTTAGAAGGACACTCGGGGCAGTACATACGAGTCTCCTTCCGCGTACCTCTTCGCCAACAGACTCTACATCTCCTACTGGGAACGTCTTTGGAGGGTGTGGGAGGAATGTGATCAGGAAAGTGGCGATCTTTCAATCTAGCCACATCCTCCACCACTCCAACTCTAGGAACACTTGCCTGCTCCACTACAACAAGGCTGCCTATTACAGACTCCTGAAACTTAGCAAAAGTCATCTTTGACTCTGGACAACAATACTTGAATACAACAAAAGCATTAAAGGTTGCCAAGTGCCAAGTGGAAAAGATGGATAGCCAACTTCTTATACCAAATGTAAGCCTTACGAAGAGCAGTGTAAGGTTCCAACCTCTGATCTACTCTATCAACACCACCCATGTGCCTATTATAGTCTAAAATGCACACAGGTTTGCGCGCTTTAGCAAGCTGACCCCAAACAGTCACAGGTGAAGTGCTTTCATCATGGATGGTAGTCAGCATGTAGACATCTCTCCTGTCTGAAAACTTCACAGCTAGAAGTTCCTCGCAACGCACTGCACTGTCCCCGCACAAGCTTTTGACAAACAAGTTCTTTTGGGAAACCTTTACGGTTAGAGCGGATTGTGCCACAAGCAACAGTGTCCACTTTGTCCAATTCCCTGAACAACTGCACACCTGTGTAGAAGTTATCTACATATAAATGGTGACCTTTGTTAAAAAGTCCTCTACCAAGTTCCCACACAATTTTCTCAGTCACTCCAAAAGTGGACGGACAACCAGGGGGGTTAATCCTGGATTCCTTACCGGTGTACACCCTGAAATTAGAGACATATCCAGTCCTACTGTCACACAGCATATACAGCTTAATTCCATAGCGTGCCCTCTTACTAGGAATGTATTGCCTAAACACCAAGCGGCCCTTGAACAAGACCAAAGACTCATCCACTGCTATTTCTTTCCCTGGAGCATAGATCTCAGAAAATCGATCTACAAAGTGATCAATGACAGGCCACACTCAGGGTGATCGCGTGGCAACGCTAAACCATTATCGACAAAATGCAGCATCCGAAGCAGAAGCAAATACCTATCACGACTCATGACTGCCGGAACTATAGCCGTTGCCATCAAGGGACTAGTAGACCAATATGAAGACATTGATGGCTTCCTCAGCAAACCCATCAAAAAAGTTAAACCCAAGAACTTCTTCATCTCTTCCAGATTTGTGGGAGTCCACCGGGTAGCTCTAGAGTGGGGCCCAAGGCTGGCACTGTTGTCCCTCAAAAACTGTTCGGCATACAAATTAGTCTGCTCAACAATCTCTGCCAAAAATACATCGTCCATAAACAACTGAAAAAAATGTATCGCCAAAAAGTTTTCAGTATTCACTCTACACCCTGGAACACCAGTAAAGTCTGGCAATGCCGGCTGCACCATGCCTGGGGCAACCCAGAGGTCAGCACTTCCAACGGGAAGCCTTGCAGCCCCAGGCTGCAGCCCAGATGCCTCTTGCTGCACTATCGGCACATCAATGTCCTCCTCTAAAACAGGCCCTTCATCCGCACTAAGAGTAGCTTCATCCGCACTAAGAGTAGCTTCATCTGCACTTAGAGTAGCTTCATCATCCGATGATTCCATGTGGAGAGAAAACTCACTGCCTGAATCTTCCCCTCCCTCCTCTGCCTCAGATGCAGAGTCAGTCTCTGAACCATGGTCAGAGGAAGACTCAAAAAGCATACCAACAACCTGCTGAGCAGTAATCCTGAGGCTAGCCATTATCCTTACTAAGAAAGGAGACTGCACAAACAAGTCAACAACAACCAACACTGTGCAAAATAAGTAAGTAAAAAAAATGTGTGCCTTTATCACAAAGATCTATTTACTCAAAAACTATTCGATTCACTTGCAAGAGACAGCTACACTCACCAGCACCTACTCTGCAGAGACACAGCAAAAACCAACGATATCCCACTAGAAAGAAAAAAACAAAACCAATTACTCACAAGACAACAAAAAACACATCGAGCACAAATGCAAAAAGTTTTTGACACTCAAAAAACAGAAGCCAAACATACTGCTATTATTACACCATTTGCAAAAAGCACATTCATGCAGAGAAATGAAACTCATTTACATTGAACAAAAAAAAGTCTCTTACCAAACACATGCAACTACACAAACAGCAGAACCACGCAACCTGGAACAGTCTAAAGAGCAAAAGCCTTGAACTAGAACAAAAAGGGAGAAATAAAGCATTACATTTGCAATTCACAAGAAATAAAACAATTAACATTATAACACGCTATGTTACTACCCAAATGGTCAATCTGCCAGATGGGCCTTCAAAAAGGGCTGAGAAAAATGGGGGGTGATCTTGCCCAAGGGATCGGGTGAGGTTGTCTGCCAGGCCGATCTGTCCCCCAGGTGGGGCAGAAAACAGCAGACAGAAATGTGCCCCCCTTGCAAAAGAAATAAATCCCTGGTGCCTAGTAGGGTTTTCTGCCTCCCCCCTCCCGCCTAGGGCAGAAAGGCCAACAAAAGGGGCAGATCTGTCCCCAGGAGGGGCAGAAAAAACATTAACCAAATGTTACCCCCTTGGAAGCAACCATGTTGCTTCCATTACACACAAAACAAAATCCCTGGTGCCTAGTGGGGTTTCTGCCCCCCCCCCCCCCCCAGGGGCAGAAAGGCCCAAAAAACGGGGTGATCGGCCCCCGGGGGGGGGGCAGAATACACACATAAAAAAAATCTGCCCCCTGGAAGCGACCCTTGCCCAAGGGGTCGCTTACATTTTAATTTTTTCCAATCCTGGCTCAAGTGGGCTTTTCTGCCCCCCCAGGGGCCAGAAACATCAAAAAATGCAGGCGATCTGTCCCCAGGGGGGGCAGAAAAATCTTAAAAAGAATATGGCCCATAAGGAAGCGACTTGCCCAAGGGGTCACTTCCATTTAAATTTTAACACACTCCCTGGTGTCTAGTGGGGCATGCCGATCTGCCCCCAGGGGGGCAGAATACACTTAAAAAAATATATCTCCCCTGGAAGCGACCCTTGCCCAAGGGGTCGCTTCCATTTTAAATATTTACAAATCCCTGGCTCTAGTGGGCTTTTCTGCCCCCCCCTGCGGCCAGAAACGCCAACAAATTAAGGTGATCTGTCCCCAGGGGGGGCAGAAAAGTCTTTAAATAATTGTGCCCCCTAAGGAAGCGACCCTTGCCCAAGGGGTCGCTTCCTTTAAATAAAAAAACATCCCTGGTGTCTAGTGGGGGCATTCCTGCTGCATGATCGTGACGCTGTGCGCAATCGTGCAGCAGGAATGTCCTGCATTGAGACGTCAGGGGAGAGGAAAAACTCTTTCCTCTCCCCCGATGCCTCAATGTACTACAAATTCCCCCCCGCCCCACCGGAGCAGCGAAAACTCACCCTTCCTCCCTGGACACCTGGAACCAAATGGCTTCCAGCGCGTCCAGGGCTTCCTGATGACGTCTGCGCGCGTTGTGCGCGCTGAAGTCATGGGATTGCCCGGGGGGGTCGGGGGTGGCAGCAGAAACTCTTCCACTGCCATCCCCCTCTGTGGGGGCTAGATCGGCTGCCCATGGGGGAAGCGCCACGCTTCCCCCATGGGTGGGTACCATGACGGAGCGGTTCCATCATGAGCACACGCCGACCGTGGCTCATGACGGAACTGGTCCGTCATGGGCACTCAAGGGGTTAAGGAAGCTTTCATATAATGATTTAGATATTTTTTGTTGGTTGTTTAAAAGTGGTATACACGTTACCTCTTATTCGCTGTATATTGTTTTTTTGTGTTGTATGTGTGCTAATGTACAAATGAATTTTAAATACATTGTATTGAATTGATTAAAAGGAAGACTTCTGCTACAAACAGCTTAAGATGTTCATCTTGTATTTGTCCTCTTTGTAGTTAGTACATATCACAATCGCAGCTTATGTCCTTGTCATAAAGCTCCATTTGCCCTGAATCCTTGCCAACCTCTGAAGTGCTGGCAATACACAAGCCCCAACGCTCCTCCAATTTAGGAAAAAGTTGAAGACTCACTTGTTTGAAGAACACTACATCAAAATGCATTAACCGTCCAGAGCTTAGATTCTTCTACTATTTCTCGATGACTTTATGCTTGTCATTGGCTGTATACTGCTCTCTGCTGCCTCTCGGCTAGGCTCACGCTATAGAAATACCATATACTTACATACATGCATGCATACACACACACCAGTTCTTTCTCAGAAAGAGGATAGTCAATACCAGGCAAGCATCAATACAATTAATGCTTCAACCTCATAAAGATGATCCCTGCACCAGCTGAATAAAGGACCTCATGTAATTGAACAGCTTCTATATTTAAAAGTGTAATTCAGGCACTGATGTGCGGAAGCTCATAATTTGAACTGATATTATGTACATCTTTTGGAGCAGGGACACATTCATTGTTTTGTTTAATTAGATCTCTCTGATATATTTTAGAAATTGCGGAGATGATAAGGGCCTATGAACTGCATTATTAATGAAAAGCAACAGCAGAGGGTGCACCCAATGTATACGTATGTGGGTCTAATGTTAGGTACGGCTTTATCAGTAAGTGGATCCATGTTAAGTAATAAAACATGGATATGATTGTTGCCTGCCTCCTGTTATTCATCCATGCCAAGGCTCTTTTAATAGTAGTCAAATGTAATAGTTAGACATTATTGAACTGCTTATGTAACAATGTAGTCAACCTGATATTGGCTCAATAACAAAGGGATCAAATACGCTCTTCAGTCTAACTCAAAGTTTCAAGCAAAAAAGGAAAGAATTGTGCAGGCCTTAGGGCCGGTAACCTTGAAATAAATTACCCTGCAATTGATACCTCAATGATAGTGTGTTGTGTGCTCACTTTTAAATCTCCCCTATCATATTTGAATGGGATAACTAACAAGTATTTATTTGAATGTGCAAAATGCATACTTTAACCATCTTAAATCAAAATTGCTATGTATTAAAAATTGCAATGTACTCTACATGTTCCTTTTCTACTTACATGTCTACAATGATTGGGCTATGGTTGCCCTTAGAGTCTTACAACTGTACTTAAATCATCTGTGGGGCTTGAATGTATGCTTTAAAATGATTTAGTAATTTTGAAAGAGTTTGAAACGGTAATCCACTGACTCTAGCACTAGGCGACTTTTTTCCTTTTTTCCTTTTTTTGTCTGTCATTTATTTTCCTCTAACTACTGGTTTGCTTCCTGAACTTTTGCATCTTGGTGACATGGTGTTGAGACAAAATATTGAGTCAATAATATCGACTGACACAAATATCGATTCAGAAATATTGTGACACAAAAATATCGTGAGCAAGAATATCGTGGACAAGATATAAAGGTAAGTAACATCGAAGTTAAAAATGTTGTTAATAATATTGATTTTTTATTATTTTTGTGCATTTTATTATATGTTATTTGTATATGTTTTAAAATGTTTGTTTAAATGTTGTTCGTTTTTTTAATATGGTTTGTAAATTAATAGTAGTTTTTAAATTTAATGTAATAGTTTTTTGTTATTTTTAGTACTGTGGCAGGTTGTGGGGTTTATAGGGGAATAGGGTGGAAGAAAATTAATTAAAAATAATCGATGACATTTTAACATTAATATTAATCATTTAATTGATAATTATTTATGTTAATTGTACAATTACTATCTTTTTTAGTTAAGTTTTAGGTGTGGGTTGTGGGTTTTGTAGAGGTTTAGGGTGGGAAGTAAATTTATTATAATTAATTAATAAAAAGTTTTACATTTATTTCAGTTATTTAGTGGATCATTATTTATGTTAATTGTATCATTATAATTTTTTGTTTTTAAGTTTTTGGTGCAGGTTGTGGGTTTTGTAGGGGTACAGGGTGGGAAGGAAATTAATTATAATTAATTTATAATTAAGGGGCCCATTACGATGGCGGGCGGAAGCACAACCGCCGTTCTGGCGGATGCAAAAAGCACCAGTTACCGCCGGCACGCAGCAGTCCACACGCCCGCCCAATTACGATGGGAAAAGCAGGCCAAACACCGCCGGCAAGCCAGCAACACCGTCCGCCATCAAAGTGCGCCCGTACACGTAGCGGCGCAGCCCAACTGACACACACCGTCCGACGAAACACGTCCCGCCCGGCGCATAAATTACGATGCCGCAAACAAACGGCTCCCACGGCCAAGAGATACCGTATGACAAACCGAAGCGGTAACACGGACGCCGAGCACGGACAACGAAAAGCGGCTCCCCGAGCATGAACCCAGCACTGCAGGCACTCCCCATGCTCCTGCTGATGCACCACCAAGGACGCAACGTACCGCGGAGACGCAGGTAGGCACACACACAACAAGTGCACGCAAACAGCGCACACAGTGCAAGGGCGGAAAAAGCGGACAACCCCCACCAGCGCGTGTACACAACACATCCACCATCGCATCCACATATGACACACAGGCCAAATCGTAACATCGCAGAACACATGTGTACACACCACCTGGGACTAGGAACCAACCACCCCGTCACGGCCCCAAAGCGCCGATGGACGCCGCCACACATGCGCACAACGCAGAGGCCAACCGCAGCGCCATGCATGCGTCGCACACAGACACAGGGACACAACCAAGCAGCACACACATCAGCCCCACCCCGAACGCACATGACACGTGACAGGCCGGCCACAGACATGTCCCCAACGCCCAATTCACGGACAACACCCAACGCCACACAACCGACGCACACATGTCAGTGAAGACACGCAACAGCAGGACACACCCCAGTGTAACAAACATGGCGTAGCACACAGCGGCGGCAACACCAACTAGGAGAAGCAGGGCCCCTTCGGGAAGAGGAACGCCAGTACCACACTGAAAAACCCATACCACCCTGCACATATGAACAAGACATATAAAACGGAACACCAAAGAGCCCGGGGACCGACAACAGGTGGCCCAAGAATAACATTCACACACAAGGCCCAACGCAGAGCGGAAAGGCAGCCTGCCGCCCACACAAGGGAGAGCAGACAGCACTGAATGACCTTCCATTCCAACTCCGAAACCACAGCCCTACGACAGAAGCCGGTGAATACAGCCATTGTCCAAGAATAGACCAACACAGGCATGCCGAGGAGACCGACCACAGGGCAGATAGCGCATATCACAGAAGCACACAACGGACGGGGAAGAAAGAAGAAAACACTCCCCCATGTCGGCCACATGCAAGTTAATTGGAAGGAGTCACACAGCACTGACCTTGAACTGTCTGAGAAGCATGTGGGAAGAGGGCCCGTGTCCTCCAAACAAGCCAACAGAACACAAGTCCTGTCTCCCTCCGACTACACAGAGCTCACAGCAACCTCGGAGCGTGCACATTGCAGACTGCACACACAGCCGGAGCACGCCACCTCTACGAACCGCTGCGAAATGGCAACCGCAACACACCTACCCAACTACGCCGAACAGCTCAAGCTGTACAAAACCAACCTGTGCCATACATTGGGATGCGATCTCCTGTCCCTGCTGAACGTAAGTTACCGACTGACTTACCGCATCACATTGTTCAGCTGCGTCATGCCCGTCTTCTACTGTCGGAGGTGTCCCTACCAGCATCCCGTCGAGATATGCCTCTCCAACCCGGCATGTCTGAAGGCGGACCTGCTACCACTACTCCTCCCTCTGGACGCACATGACAGGGCCTGCTCTGCCTATGGGGGCATGGCGTATGTGGCCAACATCGCACCCGCACTGAAATGGGACCACTGTGCCTCCACACGACGGATCATCGATAACAGCTACATCGAATGTCACCCAGCATGCCCCATCATGGTCCTCCAAGGGACAACCTACGAACAACACCTTGACAGCCACCATCCGCTTCATTGGCTGGCAAACATGTACACCACCAATGACATGGAAGCCCTGCTGGACGGCATCGCATACCTGACAACCTGTAAATACGTCGGACCACAACGCAGGTTCCCCGAGTGACCTATGATGTCCAACCCCGCACCCATGCTTAGCTTCCGCACGGACTGGCCAGTCACCACCACAACAGCCATACCAAACGACCGGCAACTGTAACCACACCATCAACGACATCGCCATGACATCGGATATGACCGGGACATGCACACTGTTCCCCATCACATCCAGGAACACCGCATGCATCGTGGGAGGCAGTGGCATGGGCTCTGTGTATCGCACCCACATGGACGGAACTGCACGAACAACCAGGACACGACATGGATCCAGCGCCCATGGACACACACACCGCTCAGTGGACATGAATAGGTCGCCTGGAGTCTGTGGGTGCTGCACCCCTCCCACCCCCGCCCCGGGAATCCCATACCAGGACCTTTGCATGGACGACAACACGACCCCAGTGACTGTGACATGTCCAGTAACCACCACAGTGCAACAACAAGTGGCACGCCGCTGCATGCACGCAAGCACATGCCCTGATGTCATCTCACATGCACGCGTGCATGAGGAACAACCGCAGCAAACCTGTCACATGGAACTGAGATGGACTGTGCCCATGATGCCAAGCGGTCTGGTAGGCTACATGTATACCGTCTGTGTCAAAGTCCGCAGCTCCGCAGCTATACGTAAATGTACATTAGCACAGCCTTGGCCAAGCAGATGTCACTCTGAAGCCCACATCCCACATGCAACAGCCAATCACATGTAACCCCACTCCCTATCCCATTTGCAATCATGCTCAGTATATCCTCAACATGTATTCCGCTGCCAGTAGTGTCCACTATACTGCATCACAGAGGACAGGAGACTCAATATAATGTTTGAAACCAAAACTGTCTCCACTGACTCATTTCACAAGTATGAATGAGAGAGGATGAGAGTATGTGAAGTACACGGCAGTCGTGACATGACCATGTAGTCCACTGGTATTGGATGTCAACGCAAATGAGTAGCACTACTGTGGAAGACACACATGTGTCGTGTGAAGTCGTATGGACGCAGTGCTCAGGTGGGTGGGTGCGACGGGTAGATGCGCACATGCCAAGTTGGAGCACGCCGTGTTGGGAGGGGTCATGAACAGTACACCACCGCTTCCCTGGGCATTGTGAGAGGACACCTGTCGGGGGGAGTGAACACGTGTGTGCATAGCAGCCGGGCACACGTACAAAGTGGTACCAGGCGCACCTCAGCCCACCCTCTGTGGACAAGCTGGATCCTGTTGTGCGCCCGCCATGCCCCTTGACAAGGCACACACAGCCCCAGTCGACCAGGTGTAACCCCAACATAGTCAATCCGCACAGGCGATACAGGGCACGGGATGGCAGTGGAGCATGGTGTGTGAGAGGTCTCCTCGCGCTCCTCCTGGTCATATCACGCAGGCAATAGGACCTCAACGTCTAGCATGGCACAAGTCAAATGGAAGTGTAGGGGGACGCACCACAGCACGAGCAGCACTGACGTCACGGGAGGTGGCTCGCACCATCCCATCCATTGCCCATCATACCAACCACGCCACATGCCATTGCGACTAAGTGCAAGCGCGTGCGCCACCACCCCCGAGCCCTCCCCAGAGAGGCCAAAGAGTGAATGTGTGGGCCATCAGCCACAGACGGACGCGGCCTGGCCGCAAGGGCAGCCACAGCCACTGGGTGTCGCAGGTGGCGGATCCGGAAGGCGAAGACTGTGATGCATAGTCCATGCAGGCCGGGTCTCCATTTGGGGCACCACGCAGGTGGACGGCGTCCCGCCACACATCATACCCTGAGACAGCCCACTCGTGCAACTGGACCCACACATACACTCCTTGCCCTCTCTGGTGCGAGCTTGGGGCTGCCTGTGCAAGCGCTAGCCTCGCAGGTGAGCATGCATATTGGGGGAGCGAGGGGAGGACATGAGGGCTGGGGCGAAGATGACTGTATCACTGTCAGTTAGTACAAGGGATGACCCAGATGTGGAAAGGAAGAGACGTGTCCCGTGTGTACTGCAACTAGTCGCCAATCCAACTACCCCCCATGTCCGGAATGTAAGCCCGCACCTAGGCCCGCCCATCCGCCACATCGAACATACCACCAGCACGACAACCTTCCCATTCGAAACACTGACTGGGGGTGGCGACCAGTGTACAATCATGTGTAGCCTACCCACGCGTACATGTGGGCCCTCCATGATCCATGTCACCTGTGGCAAAGTCATGACATGCGCAATGAGGGAAGTGAGGAGAGCTGTCCGCCCCACGCGCAGAAGGTGCATCAGCTCCACAGACCCAGCAGCGAGTCCAGCAGGGGTCACATGTGCAGGGGCAGCTGTGCCTGGTGTGAAGGCACATGCATATAGACAGCACATCGACCAATGTGTAGTCTGCCCACATCTACAGTCCATCATCATGCGGACATAGGAATTGAACACAGGGCAACACATCTTAGTTGGTGCACCCACCGTGACCAACAATGCGCAATCATCGACGTACCCGCCCTGTGCATGGCCCCCCACCCAACGGAGGCACATCCAGTGCCACCATCCCACACACACAAGCCTTCCACGGAACATGCTGTGTCCAATGGTCAGTACAGAGTCAGCGCCCATCTGGTGGATCCTGAACAGGAGACACATGCACACACATGCCAGCTCCCACTGTGTACGTCTGCCACCTGGCACGTGCAATGTAACCTCTCACCTGTGACGTGTGACTGCAAGCACACAGCCGTCTTGGCATGGGGCTGTCAATGTGGACACCTGTCAATGTTTCGGGAGGTGTGATCCGTACAGTACTGTACATAGGGTGCAGTGCTGACACCTACTACTGTCTCATATCCCCTCGTGCCACAGGTCCCACTTGTTTTGGCCGCTCAGCCTGTGCCCACATCGTCGTCGTCGTGTGCCATACTCATCCAGCCGCGGAAGCAGTTCCATGCTCAGCAGACATTCATGTTGCCGTGGCGTTGCCGCTTGACGGATATGCAGTCAGTCCCCATCAGCACGCCCCGTAAGTCATTGGGGCCTAGATCCCCATGTGCATGCACATGGCAGTGGTTTGTATCACTAGCCATTGCCATTGTTGGGAGACCTGTGTAAGTGTATTGTGGCCGTGCCGTCCCAGCTTGACAGCTGGGCTGTGGCTCCTGTGCTTACTCAGTCATGTCAGTGATGTGTATGCGAAATTGCTATGTGTCGTGTTGATTTGACATGTGTCCTCTGCCATTGTCCCTAGGCGGAGACCGAACATTGACCGCCCATACCAATTGCTGGCGGACATGGACGATACAGAGGTTATTAGGAAGTTTCGGCTGGACAGGCCAACCCTGCATCGACTGTGTGCCATGTTAGAACCCCATCTCCGTCCCCGCAGGGTGTATCCGACTGCTGTCACCCCCACGGCTAAGGTGATGGCCGCCATGCATTTCTTCGCCACTGGGTCATTCCAGCACACAGTGGGCATTGGAGGAGGGATGTCCCAGCCCATGTTCAGCAAGGTGCTGAGGGATGTACTGGCAGCCATGATGCTGTACCGGAACAGGTACATCCGCTTCCCCAGGGCTCGTGAATTGGCGGCAGTGAAGGGTGCATTCTATGCCCTTGGCAGAATCCCACACGTCGTTGGAGCCATTGACTGCACACATGTCGGCCTTGTTCCACCACAGGCCACTGAGCACCTGTACCGCAACAGGAAGCACACGCACTCCCTGAATGTGCAAGTGGTGTGCCTTGCGGACATGGTGATCACCCACCTGTGTGCAAAGTTCCCAGGCTCGGCCCATGACGCACACATAATGCGCAACAGCATCTTGCCACGACTGATGTCCAATATGCAACAGGATCGTGCCTGTATTGTCGGTGAGTATGTGGAGTGGTGTAGCGTGCTGGCTGTGCGATGCTGTCCCCTGTCCAGTTGGATTAGCAACGGTTCTCTGTGTCCCTCACACCCAGGTGACTCTGCGTACCCGAATGGGGCATGGCTGCTCAGTCCATTGAGGAATCCTCGCACCCCAGCAGACGATCGCTACAATGAGGCACATGGGAGGACCAGACGTGTGGTCGAGCGTACCTTTGGCCTCCTCAAGTCCAGGTTCAGGTGCCTGGACCGCACCGGGGGTGCGCTGGCGTACTCCCCACAGAAGGTGTGCCAGATAGTGGTGGCGTGCTGCATGCTGCACAATCTGGCCATTCGGAAGCAGATCCCCCTCATCGTGGATGACGGAGATCAACCAGGGCCCCAGCCCGCAGACCAGGACAGCTCGAGTGAGGAGGACAGCGGAGAGGAGGAAGCTGGTAATGTGCGGCAGCAGCTCATCGCCCGCTACTTCACTTGACGGTGAGTGTCCATGTACGACCGCTGATGTGGCTGTATCTGTGCAGGTGTGTGTGTGCTGTGTCAGAGTGGCCGTTTGTTCACTGCGTGCTGTGTGTCAACGCTCCATGGCCAGGGTAGTATGCCACTGTTGGTGGCTGTGGCATTGTGCCCTATTGCTCTGTGCGATGTGTGTACATTGCTTGTAGTTGTTGACATGTACTGTGTGATGGGTGTGTGACACACTCATTGAATGTGCTCCTGTTCTGTCTCCCACCCCTAGGTCCCTACAGGCCCTCCGGATTCAATTGCCATGCCACGCATCAGGTGCCTTTCCGCCCACGGTGGCCGTTGTATTCCGTACAAATAAAACACAGGGCACAAACAGCAGTTAGTGAAAAAGGTGCATTTATTACAAACTGTGACATGTGATTGTGTGTAAGATGATGATAAAAGTGGTGCGTGCAGTGACAATGAGCTGTCGGTCATGGCTGCGTGATGATCAGGGTGTACCCACTGGTTCTATGTCCATAGTCCAACACACACATGCCATCCAGATGGCTGTGTGGAGTGGGATCGTAGTCCAAGTCAATGCAGTGGCTGGTCAAGGAAGGCTGGCGGAAGGCTGGCTGGCTGCCTCACTTGCGACTGGAGCGTGCGAAGTCCTCCCGGGAGATCTGTTTCCTCTTCGGACGGCCCCTTCCACGTTTGCGAGGGGGTGCCTGCTTGCGACATGCTGGTGGTTGAGGTGTGATCACTGGCTGTGGACGCAGAGGAACTGGACACTGCTGCTCCACCCTGCGCCCCGGCAGGTGGTGGCGGAGGGGAGCTGCTGTCCCTGGCTGTGACCTCACCGCCACCACCAGCTGTCCCATGAGGTCCACGATTTGGCCCATACGGGCGTCCATGGACCTCAACACCCCCAGCACCTCACGCGTGTCTGAGGCAGACCGGACCCATTGTCCTTGGGCCTCTTCATAGGCCCCAAGGACTCTGGCCATGTGAGGCAGGGCATGGCTCCCAGGGGAGGCTGGCGTTTCCCTGACCCTGCTCCTCCTACCAGTCCTGCTGCCACCGGCCTGCCCACTAGCCACATTGCTCACCACGGTCCTCGCTGTGGCTCCCAGGGTGGATCCAGTCGTCCGGGCCACCACCTGCGCTGGGGCTGGTGCCAGCGGAGACGTGGCGGTGGTGGCGGCGGTGGTGGTCGGTGCGGCGATGGTGGCGGTTGCGGCAGTGGTAGTGGCCACAATGACCGTGGGTGTGGCCGCAACGACAGTGGCAGCAGGGGGCTGTGAATGTTCAGCAGCCCTGGATGATGGGTTGGTGGGTAGGAGGGGTCCTGGGGAGCGGCTGGGCCCTGCCACACCAGATGGGCCTGCTTGGTTGTCCGTGTCCGAAGAGGAGGACAGATCCTCCAGATCCGTGTGTCCTCGTTGGGGGCTTGTAGGCTGGCTGTGCTGGCTGCTGGCTCCATCCCCAGCATCCAGCAGTTCGTCACCTGTGGAGAGAATGAGATTAGTTATTGTGTTGCACCTGGCGAAGTATGTATTTGTCGTCTGACATTGACAGTTCGTGCAATCTCGTACATGGGTTTCCCGGAGGCGTGTGTGTGGCTGTAGCATCTGTAGTTGTGTGTGCTTGGCAATGGGACTGTGTGCTGTGCACATGTGGCATGGGACGGATTGGCCATGCCGATGGGTGTGTTGCTGTGCCCCTACTTATTGTGACTCTGGTGTATGCGGGCTCCTGGCCCATCCTGGGTCTGGTTTGTACTTTGCTTTTGGGGTTCAAATGGAACGCTTAGGAACGCATATGGCAACATGGGGGCCATGCCCCAGATTCGCATTTGGGAGGGAATATGCTTTTGGGGTTCAAATGGAACGCTTAGGAACGCATATGGCAACATGGGGGCCATGCCCCAGATTCGCATTTGGGAGGGAATATGCTTTTGGGGTTCAAATGGAACGCTTAGGAACGCATATGGCAACATGGGGGCCATGCCCCAGATTCGCATTTGGGAGGGAATATGCTTTTGGGGTACATGCTGTGAGCCATGGGTGCCGAACGTGACATGTGTTGTGGCAGCATGACAGTGCATGGTTTGAGGTGTGTGCATGCTTGACATGGCCTGCATATTTGCTGTCTGTTGTGATTACTGGACATGGCATTGGACGCATCGTTATGAGTGAGTGATGGTTGTGTGCCAGCCAACGTATTGCAGTTGTCCCATCTCCTTGGTGTGCGTGCTGCCCTGTGCCATGTGCATCACTGCAGTGCTCGGGGGGTGTGGCCCATGTTGTGTGTTGTTGCTCACAGTGTGTCGTGCACTTCATTGACTTCTGGCACATGGTTGGTCATGGGCATGTATCTTAGCGTGACTGCTGTATGTGTGGCAGCTGTGCGGATGACATGCCTTTCATGAGACTGGGGCTGACGGATGGGATGGATGGTATGTTGTTTGTGCATGGTGTGTCTGTGTGTTTGATGGGTTCAGTGGTGTTCGTGTGCATTTATGTTGTTCCGCTCTGTTGCGTCTAGTGTTGTTTGTCTTACATAGGCGTAGTTGTGGGGTGTGTGGTTGACAGGCAGTTGGGGCTACATGGACAGGACATCAATGGTGTTTCGGTTGTGTGTGATGAGTTGCACAGTGGCTGCCGTGTGGTACTATATTCAGTGTGGCTTGTGCATGCAGACGTGGCTCCTTGGGTGTTGCTATGTCTGTGATGGGTCATGTGGGGTGTGAGTCTGTTGTTCATGTCCGTGTGCACATTGTTCACTTGTTCGTGACGGTGGGCGGTGCTGCGTGTTCGTCTGCTACGTGACATGTCCCATGTGTTGGTCGTGTTACGGTCCTCATGCCTCCAGTAATCCGGCCCTGTCCAGTTTCCCACCTGCAAGTTGTTCGTGCGTGCACTGTACTGGATGCCACATGGCTCTGAGCGGGGGTGCTCCATGTTGCAGGTCTGTGGGGGTGGGAGGGTGTTGTGGGTCGTGGGGTGGCTGGATACCCACTGACACCGATTGCTGTGGACCGTGATGTCTGCCTTTCGGCTGTCGTTGTGCACTGCGGTGGCTGACACGTGGGTGTGGGGTGTGGGGGATGCTCCTCCTTGCTGTGCTGTGGGACTGGGGCCTGGTGTGTGTTGTACTTGGGCTGTCCTCCGTCCCACCCACTGCACTTTGTGTTCCTGCCACTTACCTGTTACTTGTCGGTTGGTGCAGCTGTGGCGGACACATGGGTGTGGTGGGTGCTCGTTGTGGCGCTTCTGGCATATTTGGGGACCTGTTGGTGGTTACGTGGCTGGCTTAGTGTACACATGTCCCCACGCATCTTGCAGTTGTTCGGTTTGGGCTGTGTGTGGTGGTGTCTGTTGCATGTGTGTGTGATGTGTTGTGTATTGTGTGCTGGACATGGGGGTGTTTGTCCCTGGGAGCTGTGGCATGGTGGTAGTGCATGTGAGTACATAGCGGTGTGCTGGTATACATTAGTTTGTACTTACCAGCCTCCACTCCCCCTGCTAATCCGGCGAGGATCTCCGGATGGATTACGACTCGCACCTTCTCCTCCCACGCTTTGAAGGTCTTAAAGAGCGCGGGATTCCCTCCGCCAGTGACGGCAGCCAGCTCTCTGTTTTTGCCCTCCTTCTTCTTGACCAGGCTCTTGACGTCATTCCAACGTTTGTTAATCTCGACTCTGTTCCTGGGCAGGGTCCCGACTGCATTGACCTGGTCTACGATCCGGTTCCACATTCTGTTTCTGGTGGCTAGTGGTGTGTGCTGGACCATGTTCCCATAGATTTGTGGGTACACCTTGATGATCTCGTCGACCATGACCGTCAGCTCCATGGGCGTGAACTTGGGCATCCTTTGTGGTGCCATGGTGTTTGTGGTGCTGGTGCGGTGTGTGTTGTGTAATGTGCAGGGGGTTTGTGGTGCCGGTGTTTGGTGGTGGTGGTGGTGGTGGTTGTGATGTGTGCGTTTCTGTGGTGTGCTGCTGTCCTTGCTGTGTCACTGTGTCCTCTCCTCTCCTCTCTGGTTTGCAATGTAGCAAGGGGTTGTGGTCTGTGGGAGTGCTGCTTTTGTACTCACCTATGTGGGTGTGTCCTCATGGTCTGTTGTTTTCAGGTGTGTTGTGTCTGGGGTTCTGGCCTTTGTATTTTTTGTTTGTCCGGGGGTGTTTTCGGGATGTGTACTGTGCTTGTGTATTTGTGCGTGCCTTGCTGTGTGGACTTGTTGGCCATGTTGTGTGCTATTGGTTTTGTGTGCGGATGGTTTCTGTGCAGGTACGTGGGCGCCATGGCTTCTGCCGTGTCGATTCTCATCGGCGTTGTTTGCGCTGGCGGGCGGTATATTTGTGGTTTTTCCGCGCTCATGTCGGTGCGATCGTAATTTCACGTGCGGTGTGTCGGCCGTGAGGGCGGGCGGTTTTGTGTTGTCGTGCGTGTTTCCGTCCGTGGCGGGCGGTTTGTCTCCGACTCGGACGTTGGCGGGCGGTATTTTGTGTGCTTTTTCCGCCGATGGTGGTATTCGGTTTGTGTAATCGTAATGGCGTGGTCGGTGTTCAGGCGGTGTGTGCATGCGGATTTTTGCCGCTTCCATGCCTGGCGGAATTATTTACGCCGGGTATCGTAATGTGCCCCTAAGTTTTTAATTATTATTAATTATTTAAATTATAATTATTTATGTAAATAATCAAATAAATGTTTTTATTTTTTAAGTTAGAGGTGTGGATTCTGTGTTTTGTAGGGGTATAGGGTAAGAAGTTAATTAATTATACTTTTTTTTATCATTAACTTCTAATTATTTATAATTATTTAATTGATAATTATTTACTTAATTGTATAAACAATTTTTTTTAAGTTAAAATAGGCTGGGAAGTAAATTAATTATAATTATTTAATTATTTATTATTATAAATAATTTTTTAATATAATTGATAATTAATTATGTAAATTGTGCAATATATATTTTCATTTTGGGGAGTTTTGTGGTTTTTGTATGGGTAAAGGATGTGTAGGAAATTATAATAATTAATAATTGTCAATGTTAAATTTTTGTTTAAATGATAATGAATTATGCAACTATGCAGTTAAAATATTGTTTAGATTATATATGTGAGTTGTGTTGTAGGGGTAAAGGGTGGGAAGTTAATTGAATTTAATTATTGTATTCTTAATTAATTAGTAATATTAATTGTTTAATTGATTATAAATTATTTAAAAACCTTAATTATTTATTTTTTAATTTATATATTATGTGTGAATTGTTTGCTCTGTATGGATAAATGGTGGAAAGTTAATTAAATGTAATTGTTTGATTAGTAGTTAATTAGCATTAATAGATATGTATTTATGTATAATGTGTTAATATTATAAATGTAAATATACATTTTAGATGTGTGTTTTGTAGCTTGTAGAGGTAAAGGGTAGAACGTTATGTAAGTAATAACACCATTATAAAGTGTAAAAGAAATGTTTTTAAATTGTAAATTATTATTGTATGTGTTAATTGTATTATACCTTTTAATTATAAATAATACTGTGTTTATTGGATGATATTATTTTGAAAATAGATTTTGGTATTTTGATAAAAATAATATTTGTATGAATTTAAAATATGTATTAAGCATTGTAATAAATATGTAAGCTGTTAATTAAAAAAAATATAGCTTTCTTATATTTAAATATTTTAAAAATTGTGTTATTTATTATAGTTTTGAAATTATTTATTTTACGTGAAGTGAAACTATCTGTTTCTAATGCCACATAGAACACAGTGGCAGTAGTCAATTTTACCCCTCTGCAATCCAACATTTTCCCTACTGTTGCACTGACCAGAGAGGGAATAGTACATTTTACCCCTCCACAATGCAACACTTTCCTTACTGTAGTACTGAGTGGAGTAGGAATAGTAAGTTTTACCCCTCCGACATCCAACACTTTCCCTACTTTTGCACTGACTGGAGTGGGAATAGTAAATTTTACTCCTCCACAATCCAACACTTCCCCTACTGTTGCACTCATTGGATTGGGAATGGTAAATTTTACCCCGCCACAATCCAACACTTTCCCTACTGTTCTACTGACTGGAGTGGGAATAGTGCATTTTACCCCTCCATCATCCAACACTTTCTCTACTGTTATATTGAATGGAGTGGGAATAGTAAAATTTACCCTCCGCAATCCAACACTTTCCCTGTTTTTGCATTGACTGCAGTGGGACTTGTAAATTTTACCCCTCCTGAGTTCGACACATTGGGCCTCATTACGATGCGGTTCGGACCGCAACTGACGGCTTGTCAGTTGCGGTCCAAACCACATCGACTCCTACGGTCTGGCCAATGCATTAGGATGCGTGCGGTCGGAGGCAGCAGTCTAAGGGACCAACCAACGCCTTCTGATGGGCTCATGGAGCCCGTTGGTTGGTCGGAAACTCCTCATAATCCCTAAGGAGGGCGTTTCTGCCGTCAGGATTATGATGTTGGTTTCTGACATGGAAAGGCTATCGGAAAGTGACATTAGGGGCCCCTAGCAGGCCCCCTTTCCCTCTTGGCCCTAGGAATCTGGGCCTGGGGGGCACATATGGTGCCCCCCTGAAAATCCCTGCACCGTGAGGTGCCTGTCACACAGTACAGGGATTTTCACAAACTCCCATTTCTCAATGGGAGCTTGTGCTGTGGGTGGTTTCCACCCGCCACACAAGCTCCCATAGAGAAATGGTAGTTTGCAAGCACACCATGTGCAGTCGCATCGTAATCAGGTGTGGGGAACCGCCGACCTATGGTCGGGCGGTTCCCTCACCGAAATGGTGTCGGTCGGAGCAACTCCGACCAACATCGTAATCAGGCCCTGAGTGTACTATTTATAAGATGTAGAGAAAATAATATATGTATTCATTTTAAAATGTTGCAGTTTACTTTATATTGTTTACATCTATATTAATATGTTTTTGGTTATTTAAAATGATAATATTTATAATTATTAATGTTTTTAATATTTTATTGATTCTTAGTAAATTCTAAATATTTATTTTCTTAGAGTTTTTTATTTGTAATTAATATGTTTTTTTTGTTTAAATATTTGATGTTATTGGATATAATTGTATATATATTTATTTTTTATATTATTACATTAAAAAAGTATTAAAAAATATTATACATTCAAAATATGAGTAATATTTTTAAATTAGATATATGTAAATATATATATATATATATATTATATATTAATAAATGTTTGTTTTAATTTTTTAAATAATGTTATATTTTTGAAAAAAATTCTAAAATATGTTTCATTTTGATTATATCCGAATTAATATTTAATTTAATTAATGTTCATTATTTAAATTGATCTCTATTTAAAAATCGTTTTTTTATACAACTATATTATTGAAAAAACATATTTTGTACTCAATATTTTGTCATTTAACCTGGTGCCACATTTATTTATTTACATTTTGCCTTTAGCTCTACAGTGATATTACTGCACAATAAAAGGAGCATTAGTTATTACTTTGTAGAATATGAGGAACTAGAAATAGGAATAAGTATAACTTTTCAGTAAATTGGGGAAAAGGATAGGACAGGTTTTAGAAACAGTGTGGTAGGATTACGCAACATGGAGGCACATGTGTTTTAGTATTTTCTAGAAGAATAAGAGGTATGGCTGTGCTTATAGCGTTGCCAGCTGGGAGTTCCAAAGATTGTTTTTTGCAGCAGTGAATGATTGATTAAAGTCCAGCAATGATTTGAATATTGTGCTTCGGATAGTAAATTGACTTTGATTCTTAGGCCTAAGGGATCCATTAGTATGTCGGGCGGATCGCCACCGCCCGCATGGCGGTGGCGATCCACCCGACATGTTCCTCCGCCCGCATGTAAATTCCCCCCGCCATATTACTATGGCGGGGGGGACCCCGGTGGACGGAAAGACCGTCCGCCGGTTTTCCGCCCGGTCGATGAGTCGACTGGGTGGAAAAGCTGTTAATATGGTGGCGGTGTCTGGTAGACACCGCCATCCATATTATGATACATGCGGGGTTATGCATTTCCGTGGCGGCAACGCCGCCATGGAAAGGCATGCGGTCTTCTACATTGGGGGCCCGTAGCGGGCCCCCAGGGATTCTGGGGGGTGCACATGGGGGGTACCTATGGTACCCCCCTGCTTTTCAATGTACAACGTGGCAGGCAGCGCACGGTGCCTGTCACGTTGTGCACTGAAAAGCACAACTTGCTATTTTGGCATTGGGGCGGGCGGTGCTTTCAGCACCGCCCGCCGCAATGTCAGGTATGCGGGATGCACCCGCCAGTGTGGCGGGCGCATCCTAATGGCATGTGCGGGACCGCACATGCATTGCGGGCGGTCCCATTTCCCGGGGGAATGGCAGGCGGACAAAGTCCGCCCGCCATGCTAATGACCCTCTTAGTGTCACCTAGAAAAGGTTAGGAGTTTGGATGGGTAAGGTGGGTAATCTAAATGATGTCCAGATAGTAAGTTTGATCACCCAGATGAAGAGTTTTGTATGTGAGACAGACAATTTAAAATTGAATCCTGCCAGCCCCTTCTACTAAGCCCTGGTTAGCACCACTGACTACAAACAACCCTTAGACAGGAAACAAAATGGAAGAAAAATAGAACTTCTGATGCCCTCATCATACTGAAATCCCTCTGTGTAATGTGCAGACAGATTACTGAGAGTAAACTACTATACCAACACCATGAATGAACCTATCAGCAGAAGAAGAACTTTTTTAATGACAAGCAAGCACTGCATTAACCCCCTGCCAGACACACCTATTCCTCACATCACATAGAAGTGCAATGCTACCAACTTCTTCTTTAGTTAAAAAATGCAGAAGGTCCTGCAGTACAACACCCAGCCTACTTCATCTCCTATTTCCACTCCAATCCCATCCCATAGATTCTAACAATGGTCATTTGTAAAGCTCTATAGCTCACAGATCTTGCCAACATACTCAACTCTCTCAAAGGACTTCTTAAAAAGATGATAACTTATCCACTTCCTTCATCAAAGCTCTTTGTGGAGATGCTCTCTCACTCCAACTTCTTATTGTCAATGACTCTGTAATTCAGGGATCCTTCCAAGAGGTTTGCAAGAATGGCCTAGGCCCCAGTTCCCCACTTACCTGGGATTGGTCCTCCGACCAATCTAAGACCCTTTCAGACCAGGCCGTGCTACAACCACAGCAGTGCTTCTGAGCCTTCTTCGCTCTTCTCTCTCTCTCTCTCTTACACTTCTTTTCCTCTTTCTCTCACTCTTTGTCTTTACTTTGTGCCTCTTTCTCTCACTCTTTGCTTTTGCTTTGCCTCTTTCTCTCACTCGTTTCCATTACTTTGTCTCTTTCTCTCACTTTCTTCCATTACTCCTGCCTCCATCTCTCATTTGTTTCCATTGCTTCTGCCTTTCTCTCATGCTCTGCCTCTGGTCTGTGCCTCTTCTCTTTGTGCCTCTTTGCTTTGTGCCTCCATCTTTTCCCCAGCCTCCTGTGCTTTACAACCTTCTGCCACCACGCACCTTACCTTCTCTGTCACGTCTTCCTCCTGCATCCACTTCCCACGTCTTCTTCCCACATCCACTTAGGCTCCCCCTCTGATCCCTTGCACTCCTCCCCTCTTCCAGAATCTACTTATGGCGGCCACTGCGCGGGGTGTGCTGCTTTTGTACCAAAAGGCATGCCAGAGGCAAGCCCGTCTGCGCCCGTCCATGTCTGACCCTATTCAGCACAATGAACCCTGGTCAAATCACCCACCACTGCTACTCTGCAGAGTCCCTCCATGTACTCATCCTTGGACACCCCTCTACCTGCTGCTGCCATACCTGTGTTTTGAAAAAAGCTGAAAACTTGGCTTTTTTCCAGCCCCTAGTTCCTTCTTTTCCCCCGCTGTCACTCTTCGCCAATACGCCAGGGCACTCCTAGGAGTAACAGTTGCGCTATATAAAGATCCCTTCGTAGACATAGACCTAGACATATCTCACATCACAGCGTGGTAGGACCTTTCTCTTGCTTCCATTGTCACTTCACCTGCAGCAAGTCAGTGCCACACCCCTCTCACTCAGACTCCCATGTCACCCACCATTGCACAACCTCACCTCTCCTCACATGGATGCTTCTAAACACCTGCTCTATCAAAAAACACGCCATCGAAATTTGGTGCCTCCTCAAAAACAGCACATTGGACATCCTCTTCCTAACGGAAACCTGGATGAACCCCGCCTCAACTCCCGACATTGTTCTGCCCTCCCAGAAGAGTACAAAATTGCACCACAACCACTTCCATAAACCCGGTGGCGGTCTTGCCATCATCTACAAAGATATCCTAAAATGCATAACTACCACTAACGCCGACACCCCATTTATGGAACACATGCAGTTCAACATGCAAGATAACAACACCACCACAAAGGGCACCCTAATCTACAGACTACCCGGTCCACGAGGCAACTTTAGCAACCTCACCTCAGACTTCCTGGCTCCCTCACCATCAACTCCAAGAACTTCCTTCTTCTCTGTGACTTCGGCTTCCACCTGGAAGACCCCTCCGATCACTTCTACACTGACCTCCTTGAGAGTCTACACAATGTAAGACTTTCCCAGCTTGTCACAGACCCATCTTACAACAAAGAAACACTTTAAATTAAATCTTCTTTCCGGTGACCTCATCAGCTTCAGCTCCATCTGTTCACTCACATGGACCAAACACTGCATTACTCATTTCAATTTTTCAACGATGCAACGAGCCTACCAACCCAGCGGGAACTGGAGCAGAATAACGGAAACAGACTTGTGCCACACTCTTGAGACAAACCAACCCAACACCACCACCAATCTAGCCAAGGACATCACCAACTTCAACCAATGGATCTCTGCCTGACCCAAAACTCTTGCACCAATCAAAACTCACAAACATCACATAAGGAACAACCGGGCCTCTCGGTACACGGATGAACTCTGGGACTCCAAAGGATTCTGAAAACAGTTGGAGAGGAAGCAGAGAACCTCCACGAAGCTGAAGCCAGATCAACCTACAAGGCTGCCCTCAGGCATAACTACCACCTCCTGAGTATTACCAAGACAAGAGCCCTCACAGATAGGAATGAAGCCACTTCCAACAGCAGCAAAGAGATATTTGCCATCATCAAGACATTCAGCATCCCAGATGCCTCAACCAACTCGATCATCTCTGCCCAAGAGCTCTGCAACAACATTTTAAATGACTTCAACAACAAAATTGAGAAGATCTCCAATAACTTCAAAAAGCAACTGAACCCTGAGGACATCATCAGAAAACTGCGCACCTATCACTCGGACAGACACCTAACCAACTGGAGAACACTCACTGAGGAAGAAACCGCCTCAATCATGAAGACCGTTTATCCATTCGAGGCACCCACAGACCTACATCCACACCATATCTACAACTAAGGGGTGATCAGAAAATTCATCACCCACATCATCAACTACTGCATGGAGTCCTCAACTTTCCCAGTGGAGAGCAAGTGTGCTGCAGTCAGAGTCCTCCAAAAAAGACTATCGGCTGACCTCCTACGACTAAGGTAACTTCCGACCAATCTCCCTACTGCCGTACCCAGCAAAGGTGACAGAGAAAGCAATCAACCAGCAACTCATCAACCACCTGGATCACCACTGTCTCCTCGACTACTCCCAATCTGACTACTACAACAATCACAGTATGGAGACAGTACTTATTGCAGCCACAGATGAGATCTGCACCCTTCTAGACAGAGAAAAAAACCCTGCCCTCATACGTCTGGACCTCTCTGCAGAATTCAACATCATGTCACACTCCAGCCTTATCGAAGGATTACATGAAACAGGCATCCAAGGCCCAGCCCTCGAATGGATATGCTCCTTCCTTACAAGGAGAACAGAGCGAGCCAGACTCCTGCCATACACATCGGTGACCAAGAATCTTACCTGCGGAGTCCCTCAAGGATGAATCCTCATCCCCACCTTGTTCAACATTTACATGACAACACTCACAGACGTCATCAGATTTCATGTCATTGCCATCATCTCCTACACCAATGACACATAGCTTATCCTCTCTATGTCTGAAAAATCCCCCACGACCAGATCCAACTTCATCAAATGCATGATCAATGTAGCAGAATGGACGAGAACAAAGTGCCTGAAACTCAACACGGATAAGACAGAAGTGCTGATCTTCAAACAAAAACTCCCCCTGGGAATCCACCTGGGGACGTATTACGGAATGTGGCGCTTTTCCTAGTTAGCGCTGGGCGTACCTTTCAAAAGGTGCGCCCAGCCCTAACCAGGAAAATGCGCTGTATTATGCCCCCAGGGCAGCCACGAAGTTGTACTGCCTTGGGGGCATCGCATTCAAGTGAAATATGGAGCAGCTTTGAAGCAGCTGCTCCGTGTTTCACTGTGAAGGCGGCATCCTGACTGCACATTTAAGAGGGGTGAGAGATCCTCTTGCAGGTGAGTGAAATGAGTGAATGCACCTGTCTGCATAGGACCCCCTTTCCTCCCTCCAGAGGCCTGCTTTCAGGGGGCGCACTGACAGTGCTCCACCTTTTAGGTGGCACACTGTCAGTGTGCCTCCTGACAGTTTCTTTGCCTCTGCACCCACCTCTATGATAGGGCGGGGTGCACAGGCAAATGGATTCCCTCATTGGCATGGGGCCACACCCCATGCAAATGAGGGAACGCTCTCTTGAGAAAGTGCTGGTGCTGTATGTGCGCCAGCGCTTTTAGTATTATAGAAGGGGACGCACAAGCGTCTGCAGCCCCTTCTGTAATACCAACGGACCCTGGGCAAATGCAATTGCCTGTTGCGCCCCTGGGGCATGTTCCATAATACGGCCCCTGGTGGCCATCAGAGCGCAGCCCACTGCATCACCCACCAACCACTCATGCAAACTCGGAACCAAATTAGATGACAAACTGAAAATGGCCACACAGGTGAACACAGTTAGTGCCTCCTGCTATCACATAACATCCTTAAAAAATCTTTAAATGCATTACCAAGAGCACCAGATGTACTGTTACTCAAGCCCTAATCACCAGCAGACTTGACTACAACAATGCACTCTATGTTGGAATCCCCAACCTCCTCCTCCACTGTCTTCAGGCCATCCAGAAAACCACTGCCAGACTTATTCTGGACCTCCTCCAGTGCACCCACATCATGCCTCACCTCAGAGATCTTCACTGGCTGCCGATACTCAAACGCTGCCAATTCAAACTTTCACTCATGCCTACAAGACACTGCGCAACATTGGACCAGTATACCTCAACTCCCGCGTCAACTTCCACCAGCCATTCAGACACCTACACTCTGCCTCTGTCTCTTTGCACTCACACCCATCATCTGCAGAAGCAGAACAGGAGGGCTAGCCTTTTCATACCTCACACCCAAAACCCAGAACGACCTCCCTCTACATTTAAGGGCCTCCTCCTCGCTTCTGGAATTCAGGAAGAAGCTTCAACTAAGCCCCTGTAGAGGACCTTCACACCTGCTCCAATGCCTGGATACCCATTGTGTGATTAGTTGCACTTTACAAATCCCTATAACATAACATAACAGCACAACATGGCCAGAATCTCACACTCCTAAAGAAACCTACACTAGACCCTGATGACCTTGTCAACTACCGGCCTATCACTCAACTATCATTCATCGGCAAGATCATTGAAAAAGTACTATGTGTTCAACTCCAAGATCACGTTAAGTCTAAGCATATCCTGCATGGCTACCAGTTTGGCTTTAAACTGCGCTGCAGCATGGGAACTGATACCTTACACTTCATAGACAATGCACTTCTGTGAAGATGACCTATGCCTCCTGATATTGCTGGACCTCTCAGCAGCCTTCACAGTCGACCATCTCACCTTCATACGAAATTTGGAATCCAAATGTGATTTACATACAATGTACTTCACTATCTTTCCTCCTACCTTTCAAACTAACACAAGTTTGTTCAAATGGACACCTCCAGGTGCAAAAAGAAAGCAATCACCTGCAGGGTACCCCATGATTCCATACTGTCCCCTTCCATCTTAATCCTCTACATGAACCTGCTTGGTGCTCTTCTCACCAACAACAGCATCATGATGATGATACACAACTCTACCTGAAACACTCCTGTGATTTAGACACCCAACACCTCAAACCCAGCCTCAGCATCATCCAGATCTAGATGTTGAGAACCTATCTGAAGATCTACCCAAACAAGGCACAATTCCTGCTATTTGCCAATAGGTACAAACAGCACAAACCTGGCTCAATGACATGAACCTTGATGGCTTCAAACCCCAACTTTCACTGGATGCCAAGTTAATTGTATTCACCCTGAACACCAACATCACCTTCCAAAAACACATTGGCAAAAATAATTGAAGATTGCCTGGCACCAGCTCTCTCTTCTAAAGAAAGTGAAAGCATTCCAGAAAGCAACTTCAGAACGAAGTTATTAAATCCTTGGTATTCTTGCATCTAGGTGGTGTAATCCATGGCCTCCCAGACTGCACACTGGCACCCCTTAAGGACATCCTGCATGCCAGGGCCTTAAGAAATATGATCGCATCACTCCCATCCCGATGGAACTCCGTTGACTCTCCTTGCCAGGCCGCACCATCTTCAAAACCAGCTGCATCATTTACAAAGCCAAAATTAGTCCAGCACTCCTACTTATATTGCAGACAAGCATACCATCCCTGGTGGTTCTCAGCACACCCACGGTCAGGCCATCATCAGACTGCAGAGTAAGATGTGTAAAAAAGAAAATAAACAAGGCAGCAGAACTTTTTTATTCATGCAGCCATGATCTGGAACAACGGAGTTGAAGAGGCACCTCTTTTAAAGCCTCTCTTTTAAAAAATTGTACACCACAGTTCATTCCTTCCACCAACCAGCTATCTCTCCTTTCACTCATTGACTTTTGATGGACGTTGACCATGTACAGCACTCCGCTGCCTTTTGGCTAGGTTTGAACTATAGAAATTCCACAAACATGCATATATACTGACATACTAACTACTACACATAGCTCTTAGTTAGTCATGAAATATTTAAATGAGAGATCAGTTAAGCCAAGCAACTTTGGAAACACTCTAACATTTAACGAGAGAGAGACCATTACAACCCCACAACACAATGCATCAGCCACAAACATTTTTGACACACAAACCTTTCTCCCCCAACATTACCCAGAAGCAGTGGTGGCTGGTGACATTTGACAGTGGTGGGCGTAAAATTATTGTCATACTGCACCGCAGCGAGCGAGCGTAGCGAGCGAGCCGAAATATCCTACGGAGGGTTTGGGGGGGTTCTCCCCCCGAGAAAATTTTGAAAAAAGAGTGGACAAATGGTGCATTTTCAAGCAAATTTGAGAAAGCAGGAAGGTTAATAAAGCAATTGTGAAAGTGCAGTTATTACATTAATAAAGAGATGACATATAACATAGGTAGCTGCTTATTCAGTATAACCACAGACTTCACACTGAAAGTGCACGTGCTGGGAATGTGGGTTTACTGGAATTTCACAAACATATACAGTTTTTACAGCTCTGCAGATGGGATGTGTGAGAGTTGACTGGTGCACTTTCATTTAATGACTTTGTATACTACGTCCAAGACAGTGCTTTTTCCACTTGTGTACATGTATTTCCTTACTATTGCTGCTGCACTGACACACTTAGAATTGCAATTCCATTTATTGTGAAATTAAATGACATTGCATTCATTTATATAGCGCTTAGTACCCCAGACAAGGTGTTGAAGCGATTGCCAGTGTCCTGCTTCTGCTTGCTTCCCTGTAGAGGGGCATTTTGAGTACCTACCCAAGTGAGCAATGTGCATGTTTTTACAGTATTAAGTATATGCGGTTATACTTATAGTGTGGCCAATGTGCCATGCGAGGACAGCTGAGGCCTATCAAGCAGGGAAATGACGGGGTTGGGGTGGAGGATAGCTTCCTTCACAGCCCCTGTCGGCCTCCGTCCATTTATTTACTTGTTGGAAATCCGTTGGTGTTTTGCAGAGCGCTCATCGCCACCACTTTGCAGTCACTTCAGAGCGCTAGCCTGCGGAAGCACAATGAATAGTCACCCACTCTTTTCGGCACTGGAAGGCCTCCCGCTGGGTCGCCGTGGCTGGTGTAACTCAGCACAGATGCCGTGGGCCACTAACACCCATCTCCGTGTAGGCGGCTGTGAAGCGCTGAGTGGCCCCCGTGCAGCTCTGAGATTCAGAGCTGCACGGGGGCCACTCAGCGCTTCACAGCCGCACTACACAGAGATGGGTATTAGTGGCCCACGGCATCTGTCTAATTGCCGGCCTCAGCCTGCCGTGGATCCAGGAGGGCATGCAGGATAACGCCGGTACTTTCCTCCGCCGGCTGCCATCGGTCAGAGCACTCAATGAAATATGTACCGTTCGTCGGTCCGACGGTCCGTCTCATTTCATTTGGCTCCTCAGCACTGGCCTGGGCACAGCAACAACGTTATGTGACTGACAGAAGATCTCAGCGCTAGGGGCCGCATTTATAAGATCATACCATACGTCACGTATGGTATGATCTTATAAATGTGGCCCCTAGCGCTGAGATATTTCTGTCAGTCAGACAACGTTGTTGGGATACGTCCTTTTACTCTGCACTATAGCCAGCAGGCTGCCGCCATTTTCTTGCCAATTAGGCCCTCACATTATCGTTATTGCATACCTCGGCTCGTGAAAAATCTCGGCCTTGTTTCTACTGTGTACAAAGGTGGTGGTGCTGCACATTACCCAAGAAGGCCACTGTGAGCGTGAGATGCCAGTCCAATGGCCAGGAGAACAGCCGCGGCTCGCAGTACTCGCGGGGGTCGCACAGGGGTGGGGGGTGAGGGAGAATAAAATTTAGAAAACGAAAACTTACCTGACCGCCTCTGCTCCTGGTCCGCGTTGGCAATGGCGCCTCTTCAAACAGGAACAGCACTGGAGTGGCAACCCCTCAGCCAATCCTGGCGCTGCTGCAGCGCCAGGATTGGCTGAGGGCACAGTTACTCTTCGCCCGCCGCCTGCCCATTAGGAGACCGAGGGGCTCCTAATGGGCATGCGCAAGCCAGTGGAAACACAAGTGCGCATGATTGGGCACGGGCAAAAAATTTGCTCACCTTCCCCACTCATGCGCACTTGTGCTGCTGCCTGTCCCTGGCTGGTCTGACAATGCACGTCAGTCAACATGACGCCAGACCGCCCACCCCCTTCAGACTCTGAAGGGGGTGGGTGGTCCGACGTCATGCTGACTGACATGATTGTCAGTCTCAGTTCTCCGTCGGCGTCTCTGAACTTAAGTAAACTAAGTTAAGAGACGCCGAGGGAGCTGCGGGCACGGGCGGGGGGGCAACGCCCCAACGCCCCAATGGACGCACCGCGCCTTCCCAGAAGTATCTTTATTATTAACCTACCCTACACAGCCAACATGAGAAAGCCGTGACATCTGTCGCTACTGAAATCATCAAAATTGAAAATGCCAATAGTTAGTGAAAACGTTTTCTGTCACTATCACACACAACAAAATGTGCAGCATGGAGAGGAGTGCATGTTTCCCTCACATACTGAACATGTGCAGTAAGGGTAAAACAGTGCACTCTTCCCCATGCACAGAAAGCTGGTACAGGCCTACATGCCTACCTCACACAACAAACAAATACAATAAAGGAATTCCCTGTGCAACCTTTCATTACACATGGAACATCTACAATGCAAGTGCCAGCAATGCAAGATTCGCTCTCATGAAGTGCAGTTCATATAAAAAGGCAAATTGATTTGGGGCAAACCAATTTATTTCCTACAAAGTTTTATTGATTTTGCAAAGAAAATATCTTTGAGGCAAAAACTGATCTTATTTGTAAATCATGAAATCAATTAGTGCAATAATGTAGATTAATAATGTGAAGAAAATTAGCATCAAAGATACAGCATTGTACATACTGAGCAGTAACTAAACACTAACTAAACCTAAGCAAACAATGTATAACTTATATATGTGTATATATGTACGTATATGTATATATGTGTGTATTTGCACAGCCCCCTCCCTGAGGGGATTTCTGCCCCAGGGACTAAATCTTCCACAGCCCAGCCTAAATAAAAGTGGGAGGGGGCCACGTAGCCCCTGTCCCCAGGCCGATTTCGGCCCTGGGGACCCCATCCACTGCCCATTTTGGTCCCAGGGACCTCATCCCCAAGGGGCCAGGCCAAATCTCCTGGGTGCGTACCGAGTGTGCACAATGGGGACAGAGGGGGGAGCCTCAAGGCCCCCACGGTCCCAGCTGGTTTCCCTCCTCCTGCCTGAGCTGGCATTGCTGCTGCACAGAGGGAACTGCTGTAAAAGCAGCTCCGTCCATGCAGGAGCAATTGTTTCATCTCTTTCCCTGCCTGCATGCCTGCGGGCAGGGAAAGAGATGAAACCTCTGCTCCCAGCAGGTGGAAGAACTTTGACAGCTCATGCCTGCTGGAACTGGAGTGTTTGCTTTTGCTTAGTGGCAGCTATCAGCTCCCTCCAAGCAAAAGCAAACAGCTATGTCCCAGGGGAGGGCACCCCAGGACATAGCATGAGCTGGCCCTTGGAGGAGGTGGTCCCCAGGGCCATGTATGGCTCCAGGAGGGGGGTACATGACCTCCCTCCTTGGTTGTTTATAGGCCATCCTGGGAGGTGGTTGTCCCTGGGGCCATATAGCCCCCTCCCACTTCAAAATCTATTTTTGCCTCAGGGAGGTGGTGGTCCCTGGGGCATGGAGGGTCCGTGCGTCCGCCTGCACTATAGTCTAATTTGCCCCGGGGAGGAGGTCTTCCCCGAGGGATCCAGATGCCCCCATATTATTAATTTTTTCCCCCGGGGAGGTGGTGGACCCTGGGGTCCGGGGGTTATTCTATGAGCACCGGGGAGGTGGTGGTCCCCGGGGCTTCCAACAGCCTAGAATGGGGGTCTGTGCGGCCTTCCTACTTTAATTACATTAAGCCCCAGGGAGGTGGTGGTCCCTGGTGCTCATTTGAGCCCATGGAGGGGGGTCCACACTGCCCCCTTCCTATATTAGTAAAAAGCCTTGTGGAGTTGGTGGTCCCCGGGGCTCAGAGAGCCTCAGGAGGGCGGAACCGTGTGTCCCCCACCTTTATTTAGAACATGCCCTCGGGACTTGGCCCACCCGGGGGCCCTTTTCAAAATAAGCGGGGGAGCTGCGCTTGTTTTTTTATTATTGCTGTAATTTCATGAATTCACAGGGTTTTTTTTGCCCTGATGGAGTCCATCTGGGACTCAAAGATTAAGGCTTTGGAGTCAGGTTATTCCTACCCTGCCCCTTTTCTTTTCTTTCACATATTTTTGGGGAGGACTCGGGCCAAGCCGAGTCCCAAAATGGCTGGCAACACTTCAAGGTTGAAGTGTTGGCAGCCAATCAGAGATCTGTAGATCTGTGCACAAGCTTGTTATTACTTGTGAATTAGCAGCGTATGTAGATATACAAATTTGGAGTTCCTTTAATCTCTCACAAACTACTGAACAGATTTACACTAAATAATGTAAGGCGTGATCTGTGTAACCAAATCTACCTTTCTGCCAAATTCGGTGTAATTCTGTCCAGAGGTTCGGGCTGTAGTCGTGTTCAAAGCTCCAATGGGAATTAACTAATGAAATTTACATTTTTTGACCCCCGTTTTTTTCAACCCCAGCTTGACGAATCAACCCAAAACTTTTCATGCCCAACTACACCTAACTTGACACTTTTTTGGGAAACTTTTGTGAATATTCATTAAAGAGCGCCAAAGATATAGGCAAGTCAAAAAATGATTTTTCTATGTAAACATTGTCCTAACTATAACTACCTACTGGTGACCGCCATGTCATGAGTGATGTCACTGACCATGTCATGAGTGATGTAATATGTGAGGTCATAAGCAGTGTATTGCGGGGGCATAAGTTATAATTTGCTCAGGCAACTGAAACTGCTGAATTTCTATGGTCTTGTACAAGTGAATTCTGAGCCTAACTATAACGTCCCTGTAATCTTTGTTTTTTTCCAGGGAATTTCTGAGATTTTTTAATTCTATTTCCTAACTATAATGTCCCTCTAACCTTTGTTTTTTCGAGTGAATTTCTATGTTTAAATAAAATTCTGTTTCCTAGCTATAACATACGTGTAACCTTTAGTTTTTTCAGTAAATTTCAATTTTTTTAAAATTTTAGTTCCTAACTATAACCAGTTACCTTTGAGAGTGGGTGTGTGAGTGGCTGTATAGGTAGATTAGTGGGTGTATGAGCCTCTGAGTGGGTGAGTGAGTGGGTGTGTAAGTGTCTGAGTGGGTCTGTGAGTGGTTTTGTGAGTCTCAGATTGGGTCTGTGAGTGGGTCCGTAAGTGTCTTAGTGGGTCTGGGAGTGGATGTGAGTCTCTGAGTGGATCTGGGAGTGGGTGCATGAGTCTCTGAGGGGTTCTGTGAGTAGGTGTGTGAGTCACTGCGTGTGTGAGTCTCTGAGTGGGCCTGTGAGTGGGTGCATGAGTGGGTGTGAGTCTCTGGGTGGGCATGTGAGTGTGTGTGTGAGTCTCTCAGTGGGTCTGCTTGTTCTGCCTATTATTTTGTCTCTTTCTGCTCACTCCTGGCCTTTATTGTGCCTCATTCTGCTCTTTTCTGACCTTTATTCTGCCTCTTGCTGCTCGTTTAGGACTCTAATCTGCCTCTTGCTGCTCGTTTCTGTTCTCTAATCTGCCTATTTCTGCTTATTTCTGACCTCTATTCTGCCTCTTTCTGCTCTTTGGTGACCTTTATTTTGCCTATTTCTGCTTGTTTCTCACCATTATTTTTACCTCTTTCTGCTAGTTGCTGACCTTCATTTTGCCTATTTCTCCTTATTTCTCACCTTTACTTTGCCTCTTGCTGCTGGTTTCTGACATCTATTTTGCCTCTTTCTGATTGTTTCTGACCTTTATTGTGCCTCTTTCTGCTCCCTTCTGATTTTTATTCCACCTTTCTGCTCATTTCTGACCTTCATTTTGCCTTGTTTCGTATCGTTTCTGACCTTTATTCCACCTCTTTCTGCACTTTTCTGACCTTTATTTTGCCTTTTTATGTTCATTTCTGATCTTTATTCTGCCTCTTTCTGCTCGTTTCTGACCTTTATTTTCCCTCTTTCTGCTAGTTTCTTACCTTTATTCTGCCTCTTTCTGCTCATTTCTCACCTTTATCTGCTTCTTTCTGCTCATTTCTGACCATCATTCTGCCTCTTTCTGCTTGTTACTCACCTTTATTCTGCCTCTTTCTCTCATTTCTCACCTTTAGTTTGCCTCTTTCTGCTTGTTAATGACCTATATTTTGCCTCTTTCTGCTTGTTTCTCACCTCTATTGTTCCTCTTGCTGCTGGTTTCTGACCTCTATTTTGTGTCTTTCTGCTCATTTCTCACCTTTATTTTGTCTCTTGCTGCTCGTTTCTCACCTTTATTCTGCCTCTTTCTGCTCGTTTCTCACCTTTATTTTGCCCTTTTCTGCTCGTTGCTGACCTCTTTCTGCTCGTTTCTCACCTTTATTTTGTCTCTTTCTGCTCGTTGCTGACCTTTATTGCCTCTTTCTGCTTGTTTCTCACCTTTCTTTGTGCCTCTTTCTGCTTGTTTCTCACCTTTATCTTGCCTCTTTCTACTCGTTGCTGACCTTTATGCTGCCTCTTTCTGCTCATTTCCGATCTTTATTCTGCCTCTTTCTGCTCATTCCTCACCTTCATTTTGCCTCTTGCTGCTCATTGCTGCCCTTTATTTTGCCTCTTTCTGCTAGTTTCTGACATTTATTCTGCCTCTTTCTGCTAGTTTCTCACCTTTATCTTGTCTCTTTCTTTTCGTTGCTGACCTTTATTCAGCCACTTTCTGCACATTTCTGATCTTTATTCTGACTCTTCCTCCTCGTTTCTCACGTTTATTTTCCCTCCTTCTGCTCATTGTCGACCTTTATTTTGTCTCTTTCTGCTCGCTTCTCACCTTTATTCTGCATCTTTCTGCTCGTTCCTCACCTTTATTTTGCCTCTTTCTGCTCATTGCTGACCTTTATTCTACCTCTTTCTGCTCATTTCTGACCTTTATTCTACCTCTTTCTGCTCTTCCCTGGGGCCGTGGGGGGAGCCTTAAGGCCCAAGCTGTCCCAGCTGGCTCCCTGCCTCCTGTGGGAGCAGGCATTGCTACTGCACAAAGGGAGCTGCTGGAAAGGCAGCTCCCTACATGCAGGAGCAATTTCTTTCATCTCTTTCCCTGCCCACATGCCTGCGGGCAGGAAAATAGAGAAAAACCTCTGCTTCCAGCGCTTTGACAGCTCCTGCCCACTGGAAGTGGACTGTTTGCTTTAGCTTGGCGGGAGCTAATGCAAACACTATGTCCTGGGGTGGGCAGCATGGGACAAAGCAGGAGCCAGCCCTAGGGGGTAGTGGTCCCCAGGGCAATCCATGGCTCCAGGAGGGGGGGAGCACGTGGCCATCTCCTTTACTTTTCAGGGCTGGCCCAGGGGAGGGGATGGTCCCTGGGCCCTATGTGGCCTGGGAGGGGGGCTGCATGGTCCCTCTTCCATTTTTTGAATAACTATTTGGTCCAGGGGAGGTTGTGGACACCGGGGTCCGTGGGGCCCCCCATTAGCGGCTTTTTATCACCAGGGAGGTGATGGTCCCCAGGACTCATTGAGCCTCAGGATGGGGACCTCTGCGCCCCCTCCTTTTTAAAAAAAAATGTCCCCGGGACCTGGCCCACCCAGAGTCTGTATTCAAAACAAGCCTGGCAGTCTGCGCTTGTTTTTAAAAAAAAGTTTGGCCACATATTCGCGGCGCCATCGTTTTTTCACTGCTATTTTTTTTTAAATTGCTTTTGGCCCTGTTGGGATCCTTCTGGGACCCGATGACCACAGCTAAGGGGTTCTGGGTTTTCCTACCCTACCCCCTTTTCTTTTTTTAAAAGGTTTTTTGTGGGACTTGGCTGAAGCTGAGTCCCAAGATGGCTGCCAACACTTCCTGGTTGAAGTATTGGCAGCCAATCAGATTTCAGCATGGGGACTGTCGGATCCTTGGAGGATCCGTGTCCCGATATATACAAATTAGTTTGTTTTAATATCTCAAAAACTACTGAACAGAATCACATCAAATAACAAAAAGGGTTCTTTCTGGACCAAGTGCTAACTTTCTGCCAAATTTGGTGTAATTGCGTCCAGCGGTTCGGGCTGTAGTCGCAACTAAAATCTCAATGGAAATTACCTTTGGAAAACCACTTTATTTGACCACCCTTTTTCTCGGTTCCTGCTTGATGGATCACCCCAAACCTATCCATGCACATCAGGAATCACTGGGGCACTTCTTTTGGAGAATTTCGTGAAGATTTGTCAATCGGCGCCAAAGAAATAGGCAAGTCAAAAAGTGCATTTCCTATGGAAACATGGTCCTAGCAATGCCTACCACCAGCAGTGATTCAAATCTTTGTAAGGGTAAAACACTTTTAGTCTTGGCTTGGAATTAATTCCAAGCCAAAGCTGAAAGTGTTTTTCTATTTTGTAACAAAGAAATGTCAGCAAGCTTTAGGGTTTTTATAGACAGAAAACACTTGACACGCTTTCTCTAGGGTCTGTGTGAACACATGGTTGCAGAGGATAGCAAATCGATTTTGATATTTCCATGCATCTCTGAACAAATATTGTATAACGCTTACATAATGATAAAAATGCTGTTTATGCTTTTTTGTGTTGATTTATGTTTTTTGTCATGTTACTGTACATCTACACTGAAAATAAGGTGGATTTAAAAATTATTTTCATCCATCTGCCATAACAGTTCACACTAATTTGGAAGCAAAACGCAATTATTACATATTTTAAGTGTTTTTAAAGATTCATATAAGACTATATTCGTTTGAGATTTGGAACCCACAATATAGAAAATTATGGTTTAATATGTGGAGCTAGCACCTATTTCCTGCCATGGCCCTATTTTAATTATTCTATTTAATGCCTGGAATATACTTCAATTATCATTTCCTTACTACATTCTACTGAGCCATAATTAATGAATAATTGTAAAAGTTATTAATACTGTCTTGTACAGTCTCCTTGTAGACACACTCATCACTTCAAAAAGAAAGAACAAGTATGGAGTAATTTGGTCAGTATCTGATAAGCTGTGAGCTATACATTTATTTATGAAAGAGTCAATCACTATTTACTTTATTAAATTTTGTAATAAAATCATACAAGTGACGTGGTAAAAGGTCCAACATGATTATGCATAAATAAATACAATAAGATGACATTATATGTGTTAGAAATAGGAGTCTCTAATTGGCAGAGGTGGGTACCTTTGTCCAAATAGGGACCCTGGCTTCTAGTCAGGATAAAGGGGATACACACTTTAGATAACCCCTGCTCACCCCTGGGTAGCTTGGCACGAGCAGACAGACTTATCCCAGAGGCAATGTGTAAAGTATTTGTACTCAAAACACACAGTAATACAGTGATAACACCACAAATGGACACCACACCAGTTTAGAAAAATAAAGTATCTTTATCTAAACTCAACAAGACCAAAACAACAATAATCCAACATACATGTAATAAGAATATGACTTTAAAAAGGTTTTAAACAACTTGGTCCATAGAAAACTATGGATACATGATTTCTCACAAAGTACCTGTAGATGCGACAAAATTCACAAGGCCAAACAGCTGCAGAGGTGGGAAGCGTCAAGAAACAAAAAGATGCCTCAGTTCCTGAGACCATGTGGAGGCGATGCAACAGTAGAAGTGATGCGTCGAGTCCGGTCTGTAGGGGGAAGTGATGCGTCGACTCCAAGACGATTCTGGTCCACGGGTGATGCGTCGGGAAAACTTGCAGCATCAGGTACGATGCATGCAGCGGCCATGATCTATGCGGCGGCAGCGAGCGGCACTGCATCGGTTTCTTCAGCCGCGATCCTCACGATGCATTGGTTCTTGCAGCCGCGACAGGCGCTGGGTGGTTCGGCAGCGATGTGGCGATGGGTGGAGATTCTTCTCGCACGGCGGTGCTGCGTCAGAAAAACCGCCGCTAGAAGAGCGATGCGTCAATTTCTTTAGTTCTTTGGGTTTCTTCCAGCTCCCAGCAGCAAGCACAACCTCCAGAGGCCCAGAACTGGAACAGGCACCTCCTGGCAGGTCAGAACTCTCAGCAGCAGAGTTCAGGGGACCTGGGGGTGAAGTTTTTGTGTCCCTGAGACTTCAGAACAGGAGGCCAGCACACACAGGCCCTTGGAGATATTCTTCAAGCAGGTTCAAGCAAAGTTCCAGTCTTTGTCTTCTCCTTGGCAGAAACAGCAACTGCATGACAACCTCACACAGCACACAGCAAAGGGGCAGTACTCCTCCTCACAGCTCTTCAGCTTTTCTTCTTGGCAGAGTCCAGAAGTAGTCTAAAGTACTGGGGCTTCAGATGTAATACTTATACCCCAAAATGTCTTTGTTTTCTTTGTGCAAGGGTCTCTGAGCCCAGTCCAAACCAGTTCTGTCCTCACTGGTGCAGTAGGACCACAGGGGGTGAAGACAGCATTGTGCAAGGGAGACAGGCCCTATACAGGTGTAAGGACAACACTTCCCAATACTCTAAATTCAGCCAAGGTCTATCAGCTCAGCTCTGAGTCATCAAGGAAGGGCCAGGCACACCTCAACCCCCAAGTGGCTGTCTACAGTGAATGCACATCCACAACCCCTTTCACTCCAAAACCAGACTGTCAATACACAAACAGGCAGAGGCACACAGAATGGGTAAACAAGAAAATGCCTACTTTCTAAAAGTGAAAACAACTGTAGGGGTTAAGCCCAAAGGACCGGGGCCAGGTAGGGCTATTCAAAATTCAAAACACAAAACAACAACCTGGCTCCGTATTATCTTAGACTCCTATTACTAATGGAGTGACGAACAGACTTCTCTTTTATCCGTTCGAATGGAATTTTTATTAAACCATTCCTTTTTATTAAATAGTCTTTAGATTGATCGGAAAAAGTTTTTCAAAATGACTGAAAAAGAAACACATATTCCTCAAATTAACACATAAAACACAACATATATATAACAAGTCACAATGGCCTACAATCATGGACACAATTGGACATACACACAATGGAAAGTTATTTACAACAAATTACGAAAACAGAAAAATCATCAAATGAATATATACATAAATCGAATACAAAACACATTTATAGTTTGCATCATATACATGAAAACAACAATAACAATCATGTAAATATCCAATTCTATGGACCAAACGTATTATTTCAACGGAAAATATTTCAAGAGTGTCAGGATAATGTATTAATCTTTATCAAATTCCTCCAACACTCAACACATTCAGATTTATCTAAATGCCTCTCAAAATGCCAACGCGTTTCAAGACACAGGCTGCTGGTACTGGGGCTCTCATCAGGGCTTCATACAAATGGTCGGGATATTCTAAAAACAAATTGAATAAATGATGCAACAACAGCATCAACCCAAACGGCCTTCTCTCTCATGCGTAACGCTAACTTATTGTCTACCTGATTTCTGAAGTTAGAGCAGCCGCTCTAACTCGTTGATTCCAAGAGTTTCACTATCTGCCAGCAAAATCATTTTGTAGTTGCTTAAAGCGCCACGTCGCGCTGTGCCAGTGTGAAATTCTGCAAGAAAATTCCAAAAACACCCAAGGACTGATTATATCTACTCTATTCACAACATTCAACCAACGCGGTGAACACAGGTAAAAATGTACCTTGCACTTTCACTATAGGGTATGGAAAAGACGTTATTCGTTGAAGACTCGTAAATCTAAAAAAATCTAAAAAAAAAAAAGAAAGAAAAAGATATTGCACTCGTTAAGAGTGTATTGCACAGAAAGCTACACTGAGCATTTCAAAAATTAATTGCCAAGCGGACTTACTTTAACCAAGTCTTTCCGCTTCCAGACTCTGAATGGTAAAGGCTTATCTTGTGCTCGAATGCGAGCGTGCTCACCTTCGCGAGAAATAAAATAGAAACGTAAACACATTAGCGTGCGATCATGCACTATTAGTGTTCAAAAGTTTGTATGGAAACAAAGGAAAAAAGGCAAAAAGCACAGCGCGAACTTATTTGTGTCAGCTCAACAGAGTTGATTAATCTTGAACTTGTGCAAATTGCTGGTTAACTCTCAACACGGCATGTCGAATCAGAGCACTTCCTGTTAGTGGAGCTATTGTTCATGGGTAATAGGTTTTCACCCAATCAGAACATTCTGTGAGTCCTCATCTTACAAGGGACAGTGAATTGCATTGTGGGACATGTAGTGTCCACACTAAGCTCTAGACAATTCAGTCATACCATTCAACCCAGAGGAAGCACTGTTAAATTTTAAAATAAGATAAGCTTCCTTTTTCAACAAAGCAGCATCAATGTCGAAATGACGTTTGGATGTGTCTAAACTGGACAAAACAGTCCATTTAAAATCCTTTTCACAATGAGATTTGTCAATAAAGTGTTGCACCATCCCGGCTGGGACGACGGGATACCACACTAGGTTCTCAGACAGGTTCCACCCCGATACCAAATTCGGTCATCGGATGTGACCCCTCCCGAGTCTCGATCGGCTGCCCAATTTCACACATAGTGTTTTTTTCAAGTGTCCGTAAGTACGTAGACACGCAGTCCACACACCTTAGCGCGTGTGTAGGTACTTTTTATTCTTCTCACGTGGCACTACCCACTTTGCCACTCACTTTTTCACTACCCGGTCCTGAAGAAAGCCCCTCATAATCCCTATTGCGGGCTGAAACATGTAGACCATTCACATAGTCAACTAGGGATAATAACCTCCGATTCTAGTTGCAGTACACGCATTTTTAACCATATCCTGAGCCGCCACTAATAAAGTTTACAGGCAAGGATTCTCAGAGATATTTTTAATTCACATCACTTCACATACTTACACCAAACCAGCTCCGCTGTAACCAGGCGTCGTAGCACAACCGGGCGGCATTCGGCCACCCGGTTGGGACCCCAATGATGAAGCATGACACCAACTAGGTAGGTGTGTGAGGGGTCTTTTAAACTAACCTAGTGGGTTCATGTACCAACCAGACTAGTGATTGTACCACATCCACACAGAGGGTTCGTCCTTCTTTGTTTAACATATCATTATACCGGGGATACGGACGCACCCCATATTTCCCTTGCTCTCCTATTGTTTTGTTATGGACACTACATGTCCCACAATGCAATTCACTGTCCCTTGTAAGATGAGGACTCACAGAATGTTCTGATTGGGTGAAAACCTATTACCCATGAACAATAGCTCCACTAACAGGAGTGCTCTGATTCGACATGCCGTGTTGAGAGTTAACCAGCAATTTGCACGAGTTCAAGATTAATCAACTCTGTTGAGCTGACACAAGTAAGTTCGTGCTGTGCTTTTTGCCTTTTTTCCTTTGTTTCCATACAAACATTTGAACACTAATAGTGCATGATCGCACGCTAATGTGTTTACGTTTCTATTTTATTTCTCGCGAAGGTGAGCACGCTCGCATTCGAGCACAAGATAAGCCTTTACCATTCAGAGTCTGGAAGCGGAAAGACTTGGTTAAAGTAAGTCCGCTTGGCAATTAATTTTTGAAATGCTCAGTGTAGCTTTCTGTGCAATACACCCTTAACGAGTGCAATATCTTTTTCTTTCTTTTTTTTTTTTATAGATTTTTTTAGATTTACGAATCTTCAACGAATAACGTCTTTTCCATACCCTATAGTGAAAGTGCAAGGTACATTTTTACCGGTGTTCACCGCGTTGGTTGAATGTTGTGAATAGAGTAGATATAATCAGTCCTTGGGTGTTTTTGGAATTTTCTTGCAGAATTTCAGACTGGCACAGCGCGACGTGGCGCTCTTAAGCAACTACAAAACGATTTTGCTGGCAGATAGTGAAACTCTTGGAATCAACGAGTTAGAGCGGCTGCTCTAACTTCAGAAATCAGGTAGACAATAAGTTAGCGTTACGCATGAGAGAGAAAGGCCGTTTGGGTTGATGCTGTTGTTGCATCATTTATTCATTTTGTTTTTTAGAATATCCCGACCATTTGTATGAAGCCCTGATGAGAGCCCCAGTACCAGCAGCCTGGGTCTTGAAACTCGTTGGCATTTTGAGAGGCATTTAGATAAATCTGAATGTGTTGAGTGTGGGAGGGAATTTGATAAAGATTAATACATTATCCTGACACTCTTGAAATATTTTCAGTTGAAATAATATGTTTGGTCCATAGAATTGGATATTTACATGATTGTTATTGTTGTTTTCATGTATATGATGCAAACTATAAATGTGTTTTGTATTCGATTTATGTATATATTAATTTGATGATTTTTCTGTTCTCGTAATTTGTTGTAAATAACTTTACAATTGTGTGTATGTCCAATTGTGTCCATGATTGTAGGCCATTGTGAATTGTTATATATATGTTGTGTTTTATGTGTTAATTTGAGGAATATGCGTTTCTTTTTCAGTCATTTTGAAAAACTTTTTCCGATCAATCTAAAGACTATTTAATAAAAAGGAATGGTTTAATAAAAATTCCATTCGAACGGATAAAAGAGTAGTCTGTTTGTCACTCCATTAGTAATAGGAGTCTAAGATAATACGGAGCCAGGTTGTTGTTTTGTGTTTTGTACTTTCTAAAAGTGGCATTTTCAAACATACAATTTAAAAACCATCTTTACTAAAAGATGTGCTAATACATTTTGAGCTCAGAGAGCCTAAACTGTATTTCTCTTTCTTGTCCCAATGGGAAGTTATACTTGTAAGATGTTACAAAGTATTTCTCTTTCTATCGTATAGGGCAGATAGCCTTTCAATAGTGAAAAACGAAATTGGCAGTATTTCACTATCAGGACATGTCACACAAACCAGTACATGTCCTACCTTCACATACACTGCACCCTTCCTAGGGGGGTACCTTGGGCCTACCATAGGGGTACTTTACATGTAAGAAAAGAGAAGGTTAGGGCCTGGCCAGTGGGTGCACTTTCCAGGTTGACTGACATGGCAGTTAACAAACTGTGCACAGACACTGCAGTGAGATACCTTTTCAGGGCGACTCATGTGGGTGGCACAATCAGTGCTGCAGGCCCACTAGTAGCATTTGATTTACAGGCCCTGGCACACTCAGTGCACTTTACTAGGGGCTTACAAGTATATCAAATATGCCAATCAGGTAGAACCAATTGTAAACACAATTTACAGGGGGAGCACTTGCACTTTGACACTGATCGGCAGTGGTAAAGTGCCCAAATCATCTAAGCCAACAAAAACGAAGTCCAGCACAGCATCAAAAATACAGGAGGTAGAGGCAAAAAGTCAGGGGAAACCACGCCAAAGATGCCAAGTCTAACAGTATGCAAATATAAAAGTCATCAAGAGGCAGTTATCCCCAAGATCAAAATCTATTGTGCAGAACTATAAACCCCCATAAGAAATTTTGACACATTAAAACAAACTTTGTGTGAAGCTAAAAGTTATAAATATAAAAAAGCAGGTCTAGCCTGATAAAAATCCAAGGAAATAAAAATAGGTTTTAAGAACTTATGCCGGAGAGATTTAAATAAAGGACATATCAAAACAATGTGCAAAGTATTGCATTTTAGAGAACAAGTCACACATGCATGTGGGTGGTTCAGAATACTTAAATCAAACCCCTTGTGACAAATCAGCCGATGGAACAAACCCAACATAAAATAGGTCAGCAAACCATGCTGGTGAGTAGGCATTTCAAGGAGAAGGTATGGCTCTATCCCAGAAACTGTTTTAACCATTACATATATTTGAAATGATGACTTACCCAGAGCTGAAGCTTCTCTCTCAGCATCCACTCTATGGTAAAATGCCTCTCTTAACCAAGCGATGTCTTGTTTGAAATTCCCTAATAATTATGAAAGAGTCATTTACCTGTTTATGTGATAAGACATGATCATTTGGAATGACAAGATAATGACACTTTGGGTCAGATGTGTGTTAGGATGTGTACATCTATGTTTATGGTAATTAATGTGTGGTCTTTTTTTTCCCCTTTCTTTAATTAAGTGCCAATTAAGTAAAGAAATGTGTCACATGTTGTTATAAAGTGCTTATTGGTATAAGGATGTTTTCCGTTGTTTAGGTCAGTCGAAATATGCGACAATTCGTTCATCTTTCCCTTATACTTATAAACAAGATCTTCAATATTGCATATGAAAAATTATTATTAACCATGTATATGATTCTAGATTAAACCGACCCCAAAGAGGCCTGCAAGTGCCATCGTGTTAAGATGCAAGTCTCTCCATCAGACAAACATTGTATGCGATTCAGTCACCAAGTCGCGACATTACGTTATCACACCAAAAACAACAAAAGCAAAGCTTTCACCCTACTGTGCAGAACATCTCATACCGACTCGCGCCTATTTCCAAAATGCATAGCGTTAAGGAGCTATATCGCAGTAAAAAAAAAGGAGAGAGATGCGCTCTCGCAAACCAACTTCTTTTGGGGGATTTTGACAGAAAGTGCCTTCCTTGGGGAAGGTCAAGAGTCGTTTGTATTAAACTAGACAAGCTGGTAGTGGAGTGTTAATGGAAATGGAAAGCAGATGTTTGGTAATTAGGGGAGATGTGAATGACAAGGCTTGAGAGGTATGGTACATGCGCTGGCTGGCACAAAGCAGCTGTTGTTACTGATTTCACTGTCAGACATATACACAAGTCAGGCCATCCCCTGTGAGTTTGCCACGGCTGTGACAATTAGAGAAAAAATGTATTTGATTAGAAAAAGGAATGTATCATACAAAGAAATGTCTGCAGCGTTCAGAAATACGTAGCTGGGGCGAGCATGCATAGCAATGAAGAGGCACACCGCAGGCAGATAAGCAGACAGGAAGAATCGAGGGAAGGGAGTAGAGGGTTAACAATTGCCATTCTTTCACGGGAATGTGAAAAATAATACAGCAGAAATCATGATTCAGAGCTGGCAGAAGATTTTAATGTAAAATTCGAATACAACTGTTTTACTGAAAGAAATACACTTTACGGAGAAATCTAATTTCAAATTTTACATAGGGGGTTTCAGCATCGGCTTTCACGAAGTTCGCAGATGACCAATTATTAGAATTTTGTGCTCCCTGGATGAATTTGTGTGTGAAGATCACACACTCAAACTTTATTTCTTTAGGGACTGCAGAAAATCTCTTCAGTTAATAAATGTGCAATTATTGTAGAGAGCTGTTTTCAGTCTATAAACAGAGCGATAGTATTTTTTAACTTTGATTTCCCAAATTAATGCTGAGACTTCATCTTGTTTATATTAAATTTGAATTTTAAAACAAGTGTTGTAGGAGTTCACTCATCATCATGAAAAGTATGTTAACTGTAGTCCTTTGTCTTAGCCAGATTTTACTATTGCAATGCTATTTACATAGGCTTGCCCAAACATGCAATATATAAATTACTTTCCAATAAGCCACAGTCAAATCCTTTTGAAATTTAAACAAACAGGCCAACTCTCCCCTTGACCATTAACACTGTTAGGCTTCCAGTGTTTGAGAGAATTAATTTTAAGTCATTTTGTCTTGTTCTTAAAGTTGTTTAAGATTAGAAAGCATCTATGCTACAAACTCGTTTTAATTGATATTACCCTATCCCCCTCTCCCCCCACCGCTATTAACCAGTTTTTAAGCAACACTTATGATCCTGTCATCCAAGAAAACCCAGATGTGCCCACAAGGTATTTCTGTAGCTGCACTAAAACTGCAAAATACTCTATTAATCCGAAGTGAGTCAGTTCTATTGAAATTCAGAGGCTTGTTTAAAACTTGGTTATATTTTCACTAGGCAGTTATTGTCACAAAATCTAATTGTCAGTAGTGCCATGATCCCGGCTGGGTGAAAGATGCGATCTAATAATTCTCCGTACAGTTCAAAACATTCCTCAAAACTAGTACCATGAGCACTTGGAATGAAACTCTGAAGTATTTTTAAGATTGTGCTACCTGCAAGCATCCGCTTTGACACAATAAAATATGCACGTTTTGTAAATCTTGTCACAAATATTTGACAAGATTGCTCAGTGAGTTAAGTCTGTGTGTTCGAATTCCAGCGGGACTGACTCAGCTTTTCATTCTTCTGCAGTTAATAAATAGAATAACATTATACTGTGTAAGTTTAACAGGTTCAATTTGCAACACTATCATATGACCAAACTATGGAAAGACTCACTATAGATAAAATAAACCCTTCATTACACTTTATGCTAAACATGGCTTGTGGTAGGCCACGCTGAAGGTGAAAAATAAATTGGTTTCATCTCCCCAAAGCACACTCCCCTCTCTCCAAAGCACCGATCCATCCCCAAAATACTCAACTCTGATCTGTGTCTAAATAGAGTTCAACCACTCATTTCAAAAAAAGATAAATTATCCCCAAGACTATGCCGCCGACATACATTTTACTCATTGTGCCCTAATTTTTGATTTTTTTGGTGCAGTTTTCTTTATTTCATGCCTTTTTTCTATGAATATTTTTCTCTACCTGCGCCTGGCTTTTGTATTTAATTTTCCTGAAATTATATTGCACTACTTGAGTCTTGTTGTCTTGTTTGCCTGACCCATCCCCTTTTACCGTCCAAACAGCACACATAGACACATTGTCACAAATAGACAAAATACCCTTTCCTTTGATCTCCGCGCTCCTTTTTCCTCTTTAGTATTTTTTTCTTCTTATTTTCTTCTTTTTCCTGTAGGTTTTTCAAGCTTTGTAATCATTGTGACATTTCCAATCCCCTATCATCTCTTTGCTTCTCGGGTTGGTCTATTGTCTGTATTGTTTTTGGGGTTTTTTTTTGTTCCTTTTCGAGATGTTTATCCATTGTCTCAAGTTCTCGTTGACACCCCAGTCTAATAAGCTCACCAGGACTGAAAGCCAGCACAACAACAAGAAGAGTCTGTGCTCACGCACCCAATGCATCAGAAACTACTACTTTTGTCTACACATAGAAATTTGTATTGGAATGGTATCTGACACAAATCCGACACGAGACAATGAACACTCATCTAGCCACCATTTTGCCAGGCTGTCCATCATGCAAGACAGCCTGTTTACCCGCTAGCACAGGTCATGACACCAGCAGCAGGCCAAACATTGTACATAGGGAGATGTGCTGTATTTACCCTGTTATGCAGCACAGTACAGCAAATTTTGATGCTGCATTGCATGAAAGCTTAGCAAATCTGGACTGATGCTTCCACCTAAGATACACCAAGCAGGATGGACCTGGATTGCCCAGAAGACCAGCAAACTGAGCCTTCTGCTAGGGACAGAGCTGCATATTCTAACTTTTGGCAGAGCATCAATACCGTGCACCAGCCAGGTGTAAAAAATGGGATTTTCAGTTAGATTTTCATACATTATTATTTAGCACAAGAAAATATGTTTCTAATTTTTTTTTAACTTCAGTAAAGTTTTAACTTTTCCCTACACTCTTACACGTGTGCAGAACGTCAAATACAATCACAAACACACTACTAGTAGTATTTATACAGTCCTACTTGATGTTTTGACTGACTCATCCACTATTTTTGGGGGGTGACATGTAAGTCTACACTTTCAAGTAACTTTATGCTGGTAAATAGTGAATGGCCAAAAGTAGTAAAATTACTCAAAAGTGTCAAAGTAAATTAGCTTGTAGTAAATCTACATATGCTGATTTACGTTTGTAAATGGGCCCTTTCTTCTGTAGAGTGAGCCATTAAACATTCTGCAGTTCTCTGGGTCCAAGACAACTAAGTTTACCATCCTAATTTTTCAACTGTTGCGTGTGCCAATTCATGCCTAAATGAATTCCAGGGCTTATTGGTATCTGTTATTTTAATTTTGTGTAGTTTATGATTGGTGCTGCTACAAATAGAGAAAATATGCGGCATTGTCAAAGTACCTCTACAACTTATCCCTGTGTGAGGTAGCACTTTTGGGAGCTTAAAAGTGGTGGCAGGGACTAAAGGGTGGACAGTTTTATGACCTCTGCTTTTTAGCAGAACCTAAGAACTGTGACGGAGCACATAACTCATAAATGTCTAATAAGGTGAAACAATAGATGATGTTATTTATTTCACCTATATATACTTTATTTCTATTCTTCTCTGGCACCAGTACAAGAAAGATCACAACAGAGCGCTTTCTAAGGGAAGAGAGCGGGATTTCCATGTTATCAGATTGTAGGATTGTTAGCTAAAAGGACGTTAAGAATAGTAAGAAATCTTGAATCTTAGCAATTTGTCTTCTTTGCGAGAAGTATGGCTCAATTTTTTTCAATCATTATGTTTTACAATGTACAATTGTAATAGAGTTTCTGTCAAGCTTTAATATTTTATACTTCTTTTTATTGCTAATAACCCATATTATAAACATTTTTGAAGTGTTTGACACGGTGTACATTGAAAATACCACCACCTGTTATTCATTTGCAAAATGGACACACTGGTTTTTTTTTTAGAGTTTTATATAGCGCGAACTAGACCCGAGACAGCGGGTATCAGAGCGCTTTACATGAGCACCAGTTTCGTAACAGAAGGACATATTCATTCATGTTTTTAGGTCGAGCATTCGAGACCTCTTGTATATACTTTAGTATATACTTATATGTGTATGTACTTTGTGGGACCTGGAGATCAGCCCTAGGACTTGTCTACTTCCGCTTAGGGACTTTTTTTCTGTTCAACTGCCTCTATTTAACTGTCTTGATAGAAAACGACCAGAAGAGGTCAGCAAAATACCAGAATTGCTGTCTGCTTGTTCAACTGCCTCTATTTAACTGTCTTGATAGAAAACGACCAGTAGACGTCAGTAAAATACCAGAATTGCTTTCTGCTGAGGAACTTTCTTTTTTTTATTTTTCTGGCAACTGCCTCTATTTAACTTTCTTGAGAGAAAACGACCAGCAGAGGTCAGTCAAATACCAGAATCTCTTTAGCATTCTCTAGATTCCAGTCCATAGAAATTGTCTTCCACAAGCACCCATAGACAATAATATTTTTTTCAAATCTTGTATTTTCAGTGATATGACCACCGAAGGCCGTGATTTTATATTAAAAACAGAGCTTTGGACTATACCATTTCCCGCTGAAAAGCAATATTTCTCTCCATGTGTTCCCATACCTGGTGTGTCACGCAGTTTGGTGCTTACTTTCCCTCCATGTTAAAGAACAGTAGATGTTTCAGCACCCAGGCTAATGGGCTGCATAGCTAAATACATATAAGGTCCCAAAGGCGAGACCGAATGCATTGCAAATGCTTGTTTTTGTTAGGCACAGGCAGATCAAGTGATTTGCCCAGAATGACAGGATGTTGAGCGTCGTTGCCCAGACTCGAACCCGGTTCCCCAGCTTTGAGGTCGACGCTTTAGCCGTAAGGCTGCATCCTTGTTATCTTTACAATGGTTGGACTTAATGCTGGTGGCTTTAAAATATTGTTCCGCTACTACTGATAAGACTTTCTTTATGTCCTGAATTATCCTGCAGAAAATCCCAATAATCACAGCATCAGCCCAGAATATATTGATGTCAATTAATCATTTCTCATCTGTCTGTGGGCTTGAGTAACGTTTTAATATGTTACTTTACATCGTAGTCACAGCCAAACTTTTGAATTTTCAAGTGACGTAGGGGCTCGAAGGCCCACTGAACGATTCCCAAACTCAGCAGCCCGTGTTCAAAGGTTTTTTCTTTTTATTAAAAGAGAAAACTTTCCATTAATGGCTTGGAGAGTAGGGCAGACAGTTGCAGGGCTACGCATAGGCTCCTCTCACTTTGTCCTACCTCTGTTCAGTACCCACTGTGCCCTCCACATTTCACTGCAACCACTTGCACTTGCAGTATCAGTCCAGTACCCTGTCCATTGATATTCACAAGGTGGAAGGTATTTTTACCTATTTCACAAGCTTGCCCTTCTATTATGTTTATTGCATAGTAGAAATAACAGATGGACTATGTTTACATTAAATAAGGTTGCTCTTCTATTATGTCTATGGTGCTATAAACATTACAAAAAGGTTATCATTTGAAAGCGCATTTTGCCGGGAAAGGACTTTTCCCACAAGGAAAAACATGGCTTCCAGAATCTTTTGTGCTTTAGTGAGATAATCCATGTTTCTGTTAATGCGGGCCATGAAACAATAACACATAGGTTGCCGCTGTATATATATAATTTGTGGATTCTTTGCACTGGATAAATGTTTTTTTTCTTTCCATCTGTTCCCTTTGATTATATGTGTTGTCCAAAGCAAGCCCAGGACCAATTAGGATACCCAGTTGCTGCAGATCGTTATGATGTGTGCGGCACAATAAACAAGAATAGCAATAAAGTACAGAGCTCTATTCCGCAGACCAGGGGCCAGATTACAGACAAGGCGCGTTTTCATTGTTTGCGCCAGACGCACTTTTTAAATGGTATGCCTGGGGCAAACAATGAATACGCGCCCTATTATTCTGAATGCGCTGCCCCCAGGGCAGCTGCGAACTCACGGTGCTCTGGGGGCAGTGCATTCGGTGAAAAACAGAGCGGCTGCTTTACAGCCGCTCTGCGTTTTTACAGTTTAGGTGGCAACCCCCCTGCACTTTGAAGGGGGATTAGAGATCCCCTTGCAGGCGGGTGCACCTGCAAGGGGATGTCTCTGGGATCCATGGGACACACTTCCCCCTACCAGAGTGCTGCTGTCAGGGGGCGCACTCACACATAGAAGGTGGCGCACTGTGGGCCCGATTCACAGAACTAACTTAAGACAAAATCCTAAACTTACTACATTTTGTATTCACAGAAGGCACTTACTCATTTTGGTATTCACAGAAGGCACTTACTCATCAATGAGTAAGTGCCTTCTGTGAATACCAAAATGAGTAACTTACTCATTTTGAGTAACTTACTCATTTTGTGTAACTTACTCATTTTGGTATTCACAGAAGGCACTTACTCATCAATGAGTAAGTGCCTTCTGTGAATACCAAAATGAGTAAGTTACACAAAATGAGTAAGTTACTCAAAATGAGTAAGTAAGTGCCTTCTGTGAATACCAAAATGAGTAAGTGCCTTCTGTGAATACCAAAATGGTAGTAAGTTTAGGATTTTGTCTTAAGTAAGTTCTGTGAATCGGGCCCTGTGAGTGCGGCCCCTGAGAGCTTCTTTGCCTCTGCGCCCACGTCTGTAATATGGCATCGGTGCAGAGGCAAAGGGATTCCCACATTTGCATGGGGCACGCCCCCATGCAAAGGAGTGAACACCCCCTGAAGATAGCGTTGGCGCTTTATGTGCGCCAGCGCTATCAGTACTACAGATGGGGCCGCCCAAGCATCTGTGGCCCCTTCTGTAATACCAAAGTGCCCCGGGGGCATGCAAAGCAGGCGCAAACGCCTATTGCGCCCCTGGGCATTTTCCGTAATATGGCCCCAGGTATTTTATATGTATGTGCACTAGAATTACGCTGTTGTAATTAAATATTTACCCATTGCCCATTTTATCGTACTTTTGTGCTGGTCAGACTGTGCGAAAACACTTTAGCATTTGCCTGGTAGGAAACTGTTGGTTCAAAGCAGCACATGCAGAAGTGCAAATCCACGCAAATTGGTAATGCTGGTGCAGGATTGAGAGGTGTAATTTATGCAATCGACCCCAAAAAGGGTACCAACAATTGAAAGCATTTCTCCTTGTGAAAAAACAGGATTTAATACAGTGGGTTAAGATGAATATGTCAGAAATCTCTTTCTTATAGGTCACACAACAATATTTGCAATGCTTTTTTTTTTACGCTAACTTAGCCAAGATTCTGCATGCCACTTCGACGTATATATACCGAGAACGAAGACATTAAAGCAAATTCATGTAAAATACTCTTGAAGGTAAGAAAAGAGAGGCTAGCACACTGCATACCATAGTTACTTGAATTAAACTCTGATCTTTTTAAAATGCATGCAAATACTTTCAGAAAATATATGAAAAACTCACCATAAATGTAGAGGCACTTCCAGTCCCTTGATAAATGAGGCTGCTCGACCGCACTTTATTGAGTCTCTGATTTTTAATAATCTGGATCCTGCAAGATTTAATTCTGCATAATTCTGGCTGAAATCAGCTTTTGATTGAGTTGTAACGGCTATGTTATTGTAAATATCTCTGCATGCTAATGCCATGGTGCAATTCAATAATATTTAGATGAAATTCTTGGCCTCGAGCAGTGCGGAAGTTGGATTTAGGGTGTCTAGAAGAGTTGATTTTTTGTTTCTGGCCTCATAACATTTTGTAAAAAAGAAACGGTCATCATTTTGAGATTACATTTAAATTCAAATGACTTAAAATGGACTCTGCGCTGCATTTGTTGGTTGAACGTAAACATGAATTCATTTCAAGAAAATATGAATAGGTAAATACCAACACAATGTAGTGAAAATCAAACATAAAGAAATCTGTAGAGAAGTAAATGTATAGGTAACGCAAAATGCAATCTTCAGCAGTTGTTTTGGCAATAGGACAAGGAATATCACATGAGTGAAAAAACCGCACCTGCATTTTGTGTGACTTTTCCATATTTAATTTGATTATAATTCATGATAACACATGTTGGTGGTGAAAGCAAAAATATACGTGATGCATTTTTGAAAAAGTAGTAACACTTTCCTGAAATTTTAAGGAGAGTGGCAATCCAATGTACTTTGAAGCGTATAACTGATAGAGGGAAATGTTCTTGTGAATTGTAGGGGTGCATCATAATCACTGATAGGCCGCACCCACTTGTATTCAGACATATATTCGTATATTCAGTTTCATATTCATGTATGTTTAGTAAAGAATGAATAGTTCGCTGAGACAAAGTGAACCCAGTAGCATAATGGTGTTAGGATATTGATGTAATGTAATGCTTATTAAATTGTGTGAACATAATGCATAGAGAAATTAGTTCGTGGATGTAATGTAATTGCAGTAGTTTAAACGTGCACCATATTAAAGTTGCACATGTAATTCATTGTTTGCATATGAAGTGTAATGAAAATGTTTATAGGGAAACATAAGATGTGTGTTTAAAAGTTATATGTAAAGGCCTGACTACATATATGCTTAGGGAAGGCCTGGTTTATTCTTATGTTAGCTTATTTTTGTAGGCAGTGAAAAGATTCTCTTGGTAAGGCTCTCTGGGTACAAACGGTAGATTTAATTTGCACAGTAGAAGGTTTCTGTTGAAAGTATCTTTTGTTGCAGGTGCAAGGACACATGTCTCGTTAGTAAGACTAACTCTTTGTTTTCGAAAGCTAGAGAGAGGGGAGGCATGGTACGGGGAGTGAAAAGGAATGTAGGGATGATACTTTCGGCGGAGAAGGTGCCTGGGACTCAAGGTCAACGCAACCGTCCAGGATGAAGTCACCGTTTCAGTGGAAAAGCACAAGAAAGAAGACCTCGCCAAGGAGGCGTGACAAAGGCGTGTACAATTGTATTGGGGTTTTTGTATTAGGGATAGTGCCCTGAGGGAGGAGGCCAGAGAAGAGGTAGGGGAGACCTGAGAGAAGGACAGAGCTGAGCTTAGGTACTATGTGATTGCACTTCTTAGGAAGTCTTCACAGCTGACACCTTTTATTCTTTCTTGCCTGGGAAAATCGTTATGCAGGGATGCCACTTAGCGTTAGTGTAGGGACAGCAATTGATTTTAAGCTTGTTTAGGCCAATGAAGAGCAACTTAGAAATAGGAGCAATCATAGTCTGGTTGGTCCTTCTAGAACTTTCTATTCTTCTTATCCTGAGTCGGATGAGATTCTTGCGTAGATTATTATTTGTATTAGTGCCCATCTATTTCTTTAACCTCGTGTTGAGGTGCTTGCACGTTCAGTTATTTTTGGCGATAATAAATTCTCAAACTTGAATTCGGAGTCAGTGGTCCTTTCAGACAAAATGAATGCTAATGTATAACCAGATGAGATTCTCTCCTTTACACTATTCAACAGGTAAAAAGATCCTGGCGACCAGAAGGTTCTTATAGATAATTAGCTAAGAATCGGCGTTATCAGTTGGTAGCAGAGGATGGTTACCTTTGATGGTAAGGGGAGATCTAGAGCAAGATAGGAGACTAAGTTGCCCCATAGAGCCCGAGTGAAGCTGATCCAGAGGACCGCGGGAGAAGGATGTCGGAGGTCGTGGAAAACTGACGGAGAGTGACGGTGCGGCGGAAGTAGCAGTTCGTAGTAGAGTGAGTATGAAAAGAGTGATGTTTGGTAGATTGCGGTGTTTTATTGTTGTGTGATGTCTTGCGGAGTTGGAACGAGAGTTGTGTGATTGAGAAACGGACCGTGAGCGCGCGCGGGACCGGGAGATTTATTGTGGTGTAGAATACACCCAGAGTTGAGAACGTTGACCAGAGTTGTGGGGGTCACGAGACGTCATTGACAGACCCACTGAAGATAGGGAACACATGAGTGAGTGTGTGAATAACCAACGCAGGTCGTAGGTTATTGTGTGCAGAACATCGAATGATTGAATCCTATCGAGTGTGCTAAAGGCGATTGTCCGGTCGTTTCGCGGACAGACGATTGCCAGATTGAGGTCAACAAGCTCAAGAGGCTGATCGGTCACTAGTAAGACCGACGGTCAGAGAGGTAATTGTTCGGTAGGACGGACATTATTTCAGAGTATGACTGGGACAGATGCGAGCGAGAACAAGTGAATTAGAAAGGAGGGGAACTGCTGCGAGCGGAGGAAAAGTGACGTCAGAACAGTGCCGCGCTGCGATAGGCCGGTTGGTGTGAACCGCGCTGGGATTGGTGGATTGGAATCAGGAAGTAAAAGCGGACATTTTGAGTGCAAATACAAAGTTGATTCATCATGAAATGTTTTAAAGCTTTAAGGGAACTTTGTAGAGGTGATAGACATGTGGTTGTTCGGGAGGGAGAGGAAGCTCCTCCCGAGGATACACCAGCACATTATATGGCAAAGAATGTAGGATTGCATACCATAATTTGGCTTGAGAATTGGCATAAAATGACAGAAGCAGAAGGAGAATTGTCGTTCCTCGATATGGTACTTTCAGGTTAGAGGTGCTGTACCAGCTCAAGAGTGTAATGGCTTCATTACGACCACTACCTAGACCAACACAGTTTGAGGCACTACATGCGTGGATAAGGGCAGCGTATGATAGGAAGAAGGACAGATGCCAAGAAAGGGTGAAGAAATCGGTCAGGGCATTTCAAGATGCAAGGTGGGATGCCTTGGAGAAAAGGTGGAGAGCAGACACGATCGAAGGAGATAAGTTATACCCACTGCTGATACAAAATGGAAAGATTACAAGAATCGATGAGGACGACAGTGATCTAGATGACAGTTTGTTGGATAGGATGTTGGCGGAGAGGCCACCACCATTTAACCCAGATTCAGAAGAGGGAAAGACGACCCCAGCAGTGGCAATAGTTGATGAGAGCCAGAACCAGACTAGCATGAGAGTAGTGGGAAGAATTTCCACAGGAACGGAGGGGGCAACGGCGTCTATGATAACACAGCCTCCTGCGGGGAACACAAGATTACCGGACTCCTTGACAGTACCGGTTACCATTGGCCCTATAGTACCGGTATATGACCCAGACCGAGTGAGAGAAGGGAGCTCCGTACCGATGAGAAGGGAAGAAGGAAACAGTGAGAGTGGGAATGGGTTTGGAGTAAGGGTGGTTCATTTCCCAAGACCAATGGAGACAAGTACGCCGTTACCGGCTACTGCGGACTCTTCATGTGGGCGAGAAGAGGAGAGACCGGAAAGACCGAGGTCTTTACGGGAATCTAAGTCAGCTTTGAGGGAGTGGACACCAACAGTAACGAACCAAGAGGATAGGATGCAAAGAGATAGGGCACAAAATGTCTCGGAAGACAGATCAGGTTCCAGGAATATAGAAGGGAATAGGTCACAAGGACAGAATAGTGACTGTGATGAGCGGGACGGCTCAGGTTGTCGAGATGTACTGAGGAGTGCAGTACAGGCAAGGTTGCTAGACGTAGTGAGGCTGAAAGCAGAGGTAGACGAAATGATCAGTGGGGGTCTGCCTTTAGAATGGATAGAAATTTATGGATCAGATGAGCTGCTGTTTGTAGCAAAAGATGTGACTCGAAAAGCTAGAATGGCACATGATAGATTGAAGGAATTGGCCAAAAGGTGGACCTGAACAAAACTAAAGCGTTGCAGGGACCACATAGATTGCATTACAGTGATCAGGAGTTGGAGGAGAAAAGAATCACAGGATTAAAGACGCACACCAGAGACCTGATCATAGGAATGAGAATATGGATTTTGTTGGACAAATGGGAAGAAAGGTGGTCCAAAAAGAAACCAGTAAAGAGAGCAGAAGGGAAACGCCGCCGCCAGGAGGGGGGCGACGGGTGTTGGAAATTTTCCTTTACGGGAAGTACAGAATGGAGGGTACGTGCATGTGCCGTGGAATAGAGGTGATTTGGCTGCATTTACAAATGATTTTCCTCGGCTGAGGGAAAAACCGGTGGAGTGGTACAAGCAGGTTGAGCGGTTTGTGAAGATTTCAAAAGTATTGTGGATTGATTTGAACACTTTGTTTGACATAGTGGTACCAGGAGATTTGTGGACAGCATGTAAAGTCGCTATTGAATGGCCGACTTCGGAACCGAAAAGAGAGGCGGTTACAAATGGTCCATCACCTGATGTCATGAAAAAGTATGAGCAGGTGATTACATGGTTGAAGTCGAAGATTTCACCTCAGGATATAGATTGGGTTAAGATAGATCGGACTGTACAGGAACCCAAGGAAACGGTGCATGAATACTATGAAAGACTTCTGCAAGTTTTTAAACAGTATAGTGGGTTAGATGTTTTGGACCCTAAGGATATGGGACAGTTTGTCTCAAAGTTTGTAACGGGTCTGAGAGGGGAAATCAGCCTCATGATACAGCACCATTTGATCTGCTGGCAGAACAAGCCACTAGATGAAATTTTGCGGTATGCGAGATACTGTAGTGATGAGGTGGAATCAAAACATCGAAAGCTAAAAGACAAATTAATGCTTGTCCAGATGCAGACAGCACAGAGTCAGCCTAGTGGAGGGACCTTAGGGAGAAAGCAAGGAAATTTCCAGGGAAACCAGAATGGGCAGGTACAGGGAAAGGGAAAACCAGTAGACCCCAAGACAGGAGTGGACGTGGCCACATTGAAGAAGACCACTGCGTGTCATCTTTGTCGCCAGGTCGGACATTGGAAACGCGAGTGTCCTTTGAACCCAGCAAATCAGGTACAGGAAGAGGAAGAGGGGCTCAGGCACCCGCGCAAGAGGTAGTTAACACAATAACGAGGCCTAGGACGATGAAAGGGGGGTTTACAATTCTCACGCTCAGATTCCCCAAGCTCCAAGGATTTCACAAGGAACACGAACGTACCAACAGATGCCCCTGTTCGAACGATATGATGAGGATAGCTCAGACCCTTTATCCTGACGGTGCCTGAGGGGGAGGAAGACTGCACACTTGGAGCGGTCTTGGAGGTAGACCAGAGAGGACCTTTTGTGGAGGCAGAGATTGAGGGCAATCCTGCAACACTTTTGGTTGATACTGGTGCTACCCGGTCTACTGTAAGATCTGCAGTAGTCCCTAACCTACCCCTCTCGGGACAATCAATCCAGGTTGTTGGAGTAGCGAACAAGAAAATAAGCAGCCCATTGACAGAACCGATCTTAGTAAAGATAGGTACTTTCCAAACTAGACATCAGTTTGTAGTGTGTGATACGAGTCCAGTTTGTCTTTTGGGAAGAGATCTGTTGTGCAAGTTGAACTGCACGATTTATTGCACACCACGGGGAGTGGAGGTCCAGACGATAGATGACGATGCGGACTTTAAAATTACCAATCAGCTTCTGTGTATAGATCTGTACCCAATGGTGACTGTGGAAGAACTTCCACCTGATCTGAGAGATGCAGTGTCGCCTGTGGTGTGGGATTTCGCAGGCGATGAAATAGGGTTAATCAGAGGGGTTGAACCAGTGCGGATTGAGGTGAAACAGAATGTTGATTTCCCAAGAACACCTCAATACAACCTGTCGACAGAAACGATTGCAGGAATAAGACCTGTGATCGAGACTTTCATTGAGAAGGGTATTTTGAAGGAGATCAGAGGTAGTCCCTGTAATTCACCCATAATGGGACTACAGAAACCGAGCGGGAAATACAGGATCGTGCAAGACCTGCGAAAGGTCAACATGATAGTTGTCCCTTGTTGTCCAGTGGTACCGAATCCTTCAGTAATACTGTTCCAGATCCCATGTGAAGCCGAGTGGTTTACGGTTATCGATTTGTGTCAAGCCTTCTTTTCGATACCGCTCCACGAGGAAAGCCAATTTCTTTTTGCGTTCAGGCTAGAAAATCGCGTGTTAACATGGTGTCGTATCCCTCAAGGGTATACGGAAAGTCCATCGATCTTTAACCAGATCCTGAAGAAGAACCTTGAGAGTCTTGTGTTGCCGCAGAACTCAGTTCTCGTGCAGTACATAGATGACTTGCTCATTGCCTCAGAAACAGAAGATGCTTGCAGAATTGACACAGTAGCCTTGTTGAACCACTTAGCAGAGAATGGACATAAGGTGTCCCCGAACAAGCTGCAGTACTGTTTGAATGAGGTACAGTACTTGGGACACAGATTAGAAAAAGGCAAGAGGAAGGTGTCACCAGATCGAATTGAGGCAATAATGAGCATGGCAGTACCCACTACACAGAGGGAAGTTAGGATGTTTCTGGGAATGGTTGGCTATTGTCGACAGTGGATTCCTAGTTTCTCCTTGAGAGCAAAGCCTCTGCAGAGGCTTACACACAAGGATGTGAGTGATCCGGTACCATGGGACGAGGAGTGCTTGGTGTCATTCCTGAAGCTGAGAGATGATTTGTGCAGGGCTCCCGCACTGGGAATGCCTGATTACAACAAGGCCTTTTCATTGTTTTGTTACGAGAGAGGAGGATGTGCATTAGCAGTGTTAGCTCAGAACCATGGAGGTGTCCGTAGACCAGTTGCCTATTTTTCAGCTACTTTAGATCCAGTAGCTTCTGCGTTGCCCGGATGTCTAAGATCCGTTGCTGCAACAGGTGTCAGCATTGAAAGATGTGAAAGCATTGTAATGGGACATCCATTGACTGTACATGTGCCACATTCGGTTGAGTTATTAATGACCAGGACCAAGACCCAGCATCTAACGAACAATAGGTTAACGAGGTACGAGCAAGTCATACTTGCCGCAGAGAATGTGACTCTGAAAAGGTGCTCCATCTTGAACCCTGCGACATTGATGCCTATACCGAACACAGATGATGAAGATTGTGAGGACCATGATTGTCTCGATGTGACCGAACTTTGCACCAAACCGAGACCTGACATTGTCGATGAACCACTGACCGACCCAGATGAAATTTTCTTTGTCGATGGTTCATGCTTAAGAGACAGTGTGGGGCAATTGAGAGCAGCGTTTGCTGTATGTACCATTTCAGGAGTGGTCGACGCTGCTTGCCTAGAAGGAGTACGCTCCGCGCAGGTAGCTGAGATCATTGCCTTGACCCGTGCCTGTTTGGCCGCTGATCGAATTCGAATCACGATTTACACAGACAGCCAATACGGCTTTGGCGTGGTGCATGACTTCGGGCAGTTATGGTCTCAGAGGGGATTTTTGACATCATCTGGCTCACCCATTCGTAATGGAGAATATGTAAGACAATTGTTAGAAGCATTACAGCATCCGAAAGAAATTGCTGTTGTAAAGTGTTCAGCCCATGGGAAGGGGGAGGACTTTGTATCCTTGGGTAATAACTACGCAGATGAGGTAGCCCGCTTCTGCGCAGAACAAGGATGCATATTCACAGGAAGAGAGATAGAAGAGAGCCAAGAGGGAACCGATCTCAGCATAATGTTGACCATGGCAGACACTTGGGAAGAGCTTAAGCGATTGCAGGATGAAGTTTCTAACCAGGAGAGAGAGGGATGGATCAAAGCTGGGTGTGAGAAAGGAGACGTGGATGTTTGGGTATCAAACGATGGGAGAGCTGTGTTGCCGGAGGAATTGCTGAGTCCGATGGCAAGATTGATACATGGACAGGCACACCTTGGTAGAGACGCAATGATGAGAGTGTTCAGACAGACGTGGTATAACCCACGGTTCCGAGCAATGGCTGAGACGGTATGTCAGAGGTGTGTTACGTGTCAACAGATGAATGCCGGAAAGAAAACTGTAGTTACATTGAGTCACATTGGAAGGTCAGGAGGGCCCTTCAATAGATTACAGTTGGATTTCGTGGAGATGCCTAGGTGCAATGGCTTGAGGTACATTCTAGTGATAGTATGTGTATTCTCACGGTGGGTGGAGGCTTACCCCACACGCAGGTGTGACACTCTGACAGTGGCTAAATTATTGTTGAGGGAGCTTATCCCTAGATTCGGGATCCCGACCTCTTTGGAATCAGATAGAGGAGGGCACTTCCATAGCGAAATCATGAAGTTACTTTGTGCAGCATTGAACATTGACCAGAGACTCCACTGTAGCTACAGACCGGAGGCTTCTGGGATGGTGGAACAAGTTAATGGAACTTTGAAAGCCCGGATGGCAAAAATGTGTTCGTCGACATCCCTGCAATGGCCCGACGCCTTGCCTTTGGTGCTCATGAGCATGCGAAGTGTCCCAGACAGAAAGACTGGGTTGTCCCCACACGAAATCCTAATGGGAAGGGCAATGAGACTGCCAGCAGTACCAGCTACAGCCTTGATAAGCATCACTGATGATTTGATTCTCGATTACTGTAAAGGACTCTCTGATGTGGTCCGTTCTGTATCCCAGCAGGTGCAAGCAGCTGTGGTTCCAGCCTCGAGTGATCTGTGCCACGACTTGTGTCCCGGTGACTGGGTGCTCGTCCGGAAGCACGTGAGGAAGAGTTGTTTGGATGCCCGTTGGCGTGGTCCGTATCAGGTGATTCTGATCACGAACACAGCAGTAAAGTGTGGAGGATTGCCGAACTGGGTGCATGCTTCCCATACCCGCAGAGTTCCAGCACCCTTGGAAGAAACAGCTCCTCTCGTAAATGAAAACCCAGCGGATGTGGCAGGGCCACATGAGAGGACAAGTCAAGCTGTAAGGGTCGCTGACACAGCTGGTGGTGCACTAGAGCAAGCAGAAGGGGTTTCCACAGTTCGAACCCTGACTCAGACACCGAAGAAGGAGATGGTGCAGTGGGCGGAGAAGAGTCAAATTCAAAAGAAAGAGGAAGTAGTGCACTGGGTATAGAAGGGGAAGGCAGACAAACGAACAGACGTGCAGAAAGTTGGCCTGAGAGACAGAGGCGACTGAACTTGAGGTTAGCACCTGAAAGAGACCTTGCTCCAGTGTCTGAAGTATCTGAAACGGAAGCAAGTGACGAAGACCAAGCACAAGACAGTCGGCGAAGGTCAAAGAGAACAAGAGTGCCTTGTCGCAGATACTCTATCCCTGAGTGGACTTACACTGTGTTTGATGCAGGGGGTGGTGAGTACGGGAAGACTGAGGTCAGTGGAAGTGGTCTGTCGGAGCCCGAATGTGGTGGTGAAGGTGGTGCTGCGGATGCCAGGGCTCGAGATAGAGGGAACACTGACACTCACGGTTCCGAATCCCCGCTTCTGAGTGAAGTCCGAAACTTGCTTTTGCATCGACTCGAATTCCCGCCTTTTGGAGTTGAGCCGTTTTCACATGAAGTGCTGATTTTGCGTCTTGAACTTTTGTATCACGTTCTGGTCTTGCTCAATGAGGATCTCATTGTGGATCAGTTATGAACTGTAAATAAAAGTCTAAAAGAAGAAGATAACCTAGGTCCGAGTGGAAGAAGAATAAACTTAGGGACTTTCCACAAGAAGAGGAACGAAAAACTAGGGAAGTCTTTTTCTGGACTGTGTAAATAAGTTGTGATCGGAAAGGGAAAGCCCGGAAATTTCATGGTTGCTCGAGCTGGTTAAGCAAGTCATAAATAAAGGACAGAGACTTTTCTGAGTTCTTTGCGATAACCAAGACTTTTTGAGAACTTTCGAAACCATGGAGCCGGGAGATCCCAATCGTAGATCAAAGTGGATTGTAGGCATCCTTATAAGTAGTGTAATAATCTCTATAATCATAGTAGTTATAGTCTCATATACTGGTTCGCACGAGCCAGAAGTAGAGGCAGTGACAGGGACACCGACACCTATCACACCTAGTCAGGAGGAGGTAGACAGGGCAGCTGATAGAGCTATGATATTAGAAGAAAGTCGTAGATTACATGTAGATTTGTCTAAGGGTGATTTTAAGCTTAATGCGTATGCTAAGTTGTTGTATGAGTATGTTGACGTGATGGATGCGAAAGATTGTTATGTGTGTATGCAGTTGCCTACTTCGGTGGATGAGGGTATTAGGTATCATCATCTTCCACTGACTTATGGTATTTCATGTAGTCTTTTGCTTAGTTTGTTTTATGAGAGAGAGCAGTTCGAGTATTTCTTTTCCAATTTCGACGCAGTGCTTCCTGAAGTCCCAGCTTACAAGCATTTGAATAAGTATGACTATTATAAGACCGAGGACAGACTGAGGAAGTACTTCATACCGAGTTTGGAATTGGATACAGCATTCGCACACAGACACAATCTGACTTGTTTGATGTCGGATGTAGAGAGAAAGTTTGTAGATCAGGTTGAAGATAGGTATAGAAAGCTGACTGAATCCCGAGATTTAGGGCATCACAGGACAGATTGGACAGAGGAAGAACGGTTGCATAAGACGAGGGGAAGCTATGGTCCTATAGCGTTGGATAAGGAGCAGAGGGGTAAGTTGTGTATAAGGCGTTATCAGACTTACTACGAAAAGGTTCCAGTGGGACAGAGTACTTGTGATCATGTTTTCACCATGGCAGATGTGGCAAAAGATTTTCTCCAAGGTCCTGTACAAGTGATACCTACGGTGTATTACGTATGTGGGAAGAATGCTTATGTGAGGTTGCCTGCAAATTGGTATGGAACATGTTATTTGTCAATAATATTTCCAAAGATTTACCATACAGAAGACTTAAATCTTCTGGAGGGTGGAGAGCATTCAAGAACGAAAAGAGCTGCAAGTGCAGGAATCGTTGTGGGGGATATCTTTGGAGCCATGATACCTAGTCTAGGAGTAGTCTTGAATGATGTGAAGATCCGGAGGTTAGCGACTGTGGTGGATGAATTTTCGATGAACACAGCAAAGTCGTTGGTGTTGGTGGAAGGAGAGATGTTGTCGATAAGGGGTATGGTTTTGCAGAATCGCCTTGCTTTAGATGTCCTATTGGCAAAAGAGGGCGGAGTCTGTAAAATGCTGAAGGTTCAAGAGTGCTGCACTTATATACCAGACCGTAGCAAGGATCTGGAGAAATATATAAGTAACATCACTATGATCCACACAAAGATAGCGGATTTGACCGAAGAAGGGGCCTGGGAAAAGGTCGGAAAGGGTTTTGGTCAAGTGGGAGGTTGGTTTGCGAACCTAGGAAAGGGATTCCTTGGGTACTTCCTGAGACCACTCCTTATTTTGGTGGTTTGTGTGGCTGGCTTGTGGATTATGATCAAGGCCTACAAGTGGTATCGAGCAGGCAGAGTCAAGAGAGCTTTGAGGGAAAATGACATGAGATTGGCAAGATTGCAGGACAATCAGTATCAAAGGCTCAAGAGCATGGAGAAATTCAGATCAGGGAAGATGGGAACAAGTTCTGTTTAGGTCGGTTCCTTCTCCGAGGAGTAGAATGAGATGTGATGACAGGAGTCATCAAAGGGGGAACTGATAGAGCGAAATGTTCTTGTGAATTGTAGGGGTGCATCATAATCACTGATAGGCCGCACCCACTTGTATTCAGACATATATTCGTATATTCAGTTTCATATTCATGTATGTTTAGTAAAGAATGAATAGTTCGCTGAGACAAAGTGAACCCAGTAGCATAATGGTGTTAGGATATTGATGTAATGTAATGCTTATTGAATTGTGTGAACATAATGCATAGAGAAATTAGTTCGTGGATGTAATGTAATTGCAGTAGTTTAAACGTGCACCATATTAAAGTTGCACATGTAATTCATTGTTTGCATATGAAGTGTAATGAAAATGCTTATAGGGAAACATAAGATGTGTGTTTAAAAGTTATATGTAAAGGCCTGACTACATATATGCTTAGGGAAGGCCTGGTTTATTCTTATGTTAGCTTATTTTTGTAGGCAGTGAAAAGATTCTCTTGGTAAGGCTCTCTGGGTACAAACGGTAGATTTAATTTGCACAGTAGAAGGTTTCTGTTGAAAGTATCTTTTGTTGCAGGTGCAAGGACACATGTCTCGTTAGTAAGACTAACTCTTTGTTTTCGAAAGCTAGAGAGAGGGAGGCATGGTACGGGGAGTGAAAAGGAATGTAGGGATGATACTTTCGGCGGAGAAGGTGCCTGGGACTCAAGGTCAACGCAACCGTCCAGGATGAAGTCACCGTTTCAGTGGAAAAGCACAAGAAAGAAGACCTGGCCAAGGAGGCGTGACAAAGGCGTGTACAATTGTATTGGGGTTTTTGTATTAGGGATAGTGCCCTGAGGGAGGAGGCCAGAGAAGAGGTAGGGGAGACCTGAGAGAAGGACAGAGCTGAGCTTAGGTACTATGTGATTGCACTTCTTAGGAAGTCTTCACAGCTGACACCTTTTATTCTTTCTTGCCTGGGAAAATCGTTATGCAGGGATGCCACTTAGCGTTAGTGTAGGGACAGCAATTGATTTTAAGCTTGTTTAGGCCAATGAAGAGCAACTTAGAAATAGGAGCAATCATAGTCTGGTTGGTCCTCCTAGAACTTTCTATTCTTCTTATCCTGAGTCGGATGAGATTCTTGCGTAGATTATTATTTGTATTAGTGCCCATCTATTTCTTTAACCTCGTGTTGAGGTGCTTGCACGTTCAGTTATTCTTGGCGATAATAAATTCTCAAACTTGAATTCGGAGTCAGTGGTCCTTTCAGACAAAATGAATGCTAATGTATAACCAGATGAGATTCTCTCCTTTACACTATTCAACAGGTAAAAAGATCCTGGCGACCAGAAGGTTCTTATAGATAATTAGATAAGAATCGGCGTTATCATAATCAACGGTGTCTATTCCCCTATGCTTTTTGCCCTGGCGATGGAGCCCCTGGCACAGCGTATTCGACAGTCTAGGGCTGACTGGGGTATTCCTTCTGGTGGCGAAGTCCACATCGTCTCCTTATATGCTGATGATGCCCTTGTGTACATGAAAGATGTTCGGGAACGGTATAGCGGGACGGTAGAGCAGAGATTGCCCGCACCCTGGAGGCTTTTTGAGCTGCTTCAGTCTTGGGAGTCAACTGGACTAAGTTGTGTCTGTTCCCAATTCACCAGGATTGCCCTCTGCGAGGCTCTGAGGTTGGTATGCATGTGGTCATGTGGGAGCCGAGCACCTTTCGCTACTTGGGTATTAATATCTATCATATGACTTGCAATTTCATTAAAAGCAATCTTACAGGAGCGATATCTTCCTTGCGGCCTCAGATTGCCTTTTGGTGTTCGCTCACGGTGCAGGGCCTGTAGGCTCTCGCTAAAATGGTGATGCTGCCATGCCTCCTATATTTCTTCATTAATTTGCCACTCCGCATCCCCCCAGTATGTTTTGGATGTCAAATGGGATACTAGGAGGCCTCATATGGAATAGAGGGAGGCGCTGGGTGGCTTTGTGTAAGTTGCAGCTTCCGACTGAGAGTGGAGGTGTGGGTCCCACAGTGTTCGAGCAGAATTATATGGCTGCCCAGCTCCAGTGGCCCTTCCGTTGGTTGACTGGGAACAACTTGGAGAAAGTAGGCGCAGTCTCACAGCTTGGAGTGCTTCGTTTAGTGTGGGAAATATTTCTTCCCGGTTCTGAGTTACTAGTGTCCCCTAATAACCTCCTATGATTGGTGTATGTATGCTACCGCCGAGTGCTGCGGATTGAGCCAATTGCTTCATTGTATACTCCATTTAAATTTTTTATTTTTTATTTTATTAAGTCAGAATTAATCAGATCAGAAGTCATACAAAAAGAAATAAATACTGGGGGTATAACCCCTGTGACAATCAATAAGGCACACTTTATATTAAGAAGAACTAACAAATCCAGCTGGGATGGAGCAACATTGCACTTACACAAATGAGGAACTGCAAAAGAGAAAAGTTAAATAAGAGAAGATAAGACATAAATCAAGCAAATTGAAGGTCGAGTTGGTACCATTATACAGAAGAATACATCATGAAATCAGGGGTAGACTCATTAAATATTAGTATTACAGAATAATCTGTGGGTCCCAGTTAATTCCCACCCATGTTCTTTCAAATTTCTTAAGCTAGCTAGTACCCCTTGCTCTGACCAGATCCTATTCCGAGATGTGTATTTGCCAGAAAGTGGCCTGCCATTCAGTAGCTCAAGGCGGAATTACTGACACCCAAGATCTGGCAATACAGAGTCTGGCAGAGACAATGAGTATAGACAACAGTCATCTTAACCTTGAGTCATATTCCATTCTATATCCCAACATTACCTCCATGGTGGTAAACTGAGTTTCATAAACAAGACATACCATAATTAATTGAGTCACCCTTCCCAAAACTGCTGGAGAGCAGGGCATGCAACAAACATATAGAGAATGTCAGCTGCATGGCAGCCACTCTTGGGACAACTTTCTCCGGTGTGTAATGTAACATGCAGATGATCTTAAATTGCTGAAGTTTCAAATTTATAGAATGCATTGAGCCATCCACAGTCTCCAAGGCCCAATACATTTCTGATGGTAACACCTCACAAGAAAGCATTTTGCTTCACTCAGCAGCTCAAAGTGGGCCTTCATCACTCCTATGCTCACACAACCCATGATAGATGGCACTGATTAAGGATTTCCGACTAGCTTTAAACATACTAGTCATAATGTTGGAGCCTTTTTCGATCGATCAGAACCTTACACCCAGAGTGTAAATAATACCTAAGCTAGAGTTATTTGAAAAAGTGATGATGAGGAAGGTTAAAAGAGGCCTGGATCCCAGTAAACAAACAAAATCCATTCACGTCAAAAAGCTGCCCAGCAGTTTCCACCCCTAATCTTAACCAAACCTTACAAATGGGATCATGAAAGACCCCCAGGAATGCCGAGTTGTCCCATAGTCGCATTTTCTAGTTGTTAGAAATGGGGGTCTCTAGTTGGCAGAGGTAGGTACCTTTGTCGAAATAGGGACCCTTGCTTCTAGTCAGGGTAGGGGGAATACACTTCTAAAATAACCCCTGCTCACCCCCTTGGTAGCTTGGCATGAGCAGACAGGCTTATCTCTCAGAGGCAGTGTGTAAAGCATTTGTGAACACATACAGTAATGCAGTGAAAACACTACAAATGGACACCACACCAGTTTAGAAAAATAAGTAATCTTTATCTAAACCAAAACAAGACCAAAGGACAAAAATCCACAATACAGTAATAAAAATATGACTTTCAGATGGTAGAAATAGTTCAGTTCAAAGCAAATTGCAGATGTGACACTTTTCTCACAAAGTGCCTGGGATGCGTCACGCAAACAAACAAAACGGGCAGCAGGGAAGGTGATGCGTCGGTTCCTTACACTCAGGGAAGGTGATGCGTCAGTTCCTTGCTCCGAGGTAGGTGATGCGTCAGTTCCTTACTGCAGCGCAGGGGAGGTGATGCGTCGGTACCTTACCGGAGAGGAGGTGATGCGTCGGTTTCTTACTGTGTGGGGAGGTGATGTGTCGGTTTCATACTGCGTCCACCAACGATGCGACAAACTTGGCGCCGCGATGCGATGATCTGGAACGATGCGTGAACTCTTGCAGCCGCACAGCAGGCCTTGCGTCAAACTCAGTGCGATGAACTCGGACTTCGGAGATCGGTGCACTTGATGCAGCATACGGCGATTTCTCGAGCCACGGCAGGCGTGCGATGGTTTCTTCGGCGATGCGTCGGAAACCGGTGCAGACGCGTCTCGCTTCTTCGAAGTTGTGTTACTTTTCCAGATCCCAGTGGAAAACAGTCTCTAGAGGTCCAAAACAACAGCAGGCACCTCTTTGCAGGTCAGAACTCCCAGCAAGGCAGTTCAGGGGAGCTGGTGGTGCAGTCTTTGTGTCCCTGAGACTTCAGAATAGGAGGCAAGCTCAATTTCAAGCCCTTGGAGATCTTTTCCTCAAGCAGGTGACAAAGCAAACAGCAAAGTCCTTTTCTCCTTTCCTTGGCAGCAAGTAACCACTACAGGCCAACCCCAGACAGCAAACAGCACAGGGGCAGTGTTCCTCCTCTACTTCTCCGGCTCTTCTCCTTGGCAAAGGGTCCTCGTGATTCCCAGAAGTGATCTAAATGTCTGGGCCCCTCTTTTTATACACAGAACTCCTTTGTTCTCTGAAGGCAGAGAGAGTCTGTACCCAGCCAAAACTAGTTCTGTCCTCACTGGTGCAGCTTCCTGGCAGGAGGTGGAGTCAGCATTGTGGAAGGCAGACCAGGCCCATTCAGGTGAAAGGAAATCTCCTCCCCTACTCTAAATGCAGCCCAGGTGTATTCAGCCCAGCCCTGACTCGTCAGGCTCCCTGGAGCCACTGCTCCTCCCCAGCCCCTCTCATCCAAAAGCCAGACATGCAATACACAAACCAGGCAGGTGCATACTGGATGGCTAAGCAAGAAAATACCTACTTTCTAAAAGTAGTATTTTCAAACACAGAATGTAAAAATCACCCTCACTAAAAGATGCCTTTTAAAATTCTGAGTTCAGGCATACTAAATGTTATTTTCCTACCTTGTTCCCAGAGGTAGTTAGGTTAATGAGATGTTATAAACAAACTCCCCATTCTATCCTATGGGAACAGGTAGCCTTGCAATAGTGAAAAACGAAATTGGCAGTAATTCACTATCAGGACATGCCACACACACCAGGGCATGTCCCACCTCTCACATACACTGCACCCTGCCCACAGGGGTACCTTGGGCATACCTTAGGGGTGACTTACATGTAAGAAAAGGGAAGGTTAGGGCCTGGCAAGTGGGTGCACTTGCCAGGTCGACATGGCAGTACCAGACTGCACACAGGCTCTGCAATGGCAGGCCAGAGTTACATTTACAGGCTGCTTATGTGGGTGGCACAATCAGGGTTGCAGCCCACTAGCAGCATTTGATCTACAGGACCTGGGCACACACAGTGCACTGTACTAGGGACTGACTAGTAAATAAAATCAGCCAATCATGGAAATCCATAACAACAATTTACAAAGGGAGCACTTGCACTTTGGCACTGAACAGCAGTGGAAAAGTGCCCAAAGCATCTAGACCAGCAAAACAGAGTCCAACATACAGCAAAAACGCAGGAGGCAAAGGCAAAAAATGCAGGGGAAACCCACGCCAATGGTGCCAGGTCTAACATGTGTTCCCTCCAGCTGAAATGTGGGGAGAACTACCCACCCTCTTGGGAATTCTCTTCACTAAGGGGGAAAAATCTGGACAGACCATCAGCATTGGCATGTTCTGTACCAGGGCGGTGTTCCACCGTGACGTCCAACCCCTGTAGGGAAATGGACCACCTCAACAGCTTTGGATTCTCACCCCTCATTTGCATCAACCATCTGAGGGGCCTGTGGTCAGTCTGAACCCGGAAGTCAGTCCCAAAAAAGTAGGGCCTCAGCTTCTTCAGTGCCTAGACCACAGCAAATGCCTCATGCTCAATCGCAGTCCACCTCTGTTCCCGTGGAAGTAACCTCCTACTAATGAAGGCTACAGGTTGGTCTAGGCCCTCCTCATTTAACTGTGAGAGCACAGCCCCCACACCATGCTCTGAAGCATCTGTCTGCACAATGAATTCCCTTGAGAAGTTGGGCACCTGAAGCACGGGCGCCGTGCACATGACAGACTTCCGGGCATCAAAAGCCTTCTGGCAGGCTTCAGTCCAGTTCCCCTTCCTGGGCTGCTTCCTGGAAGTCAGCTCTGTCAAGGGGGCAACAATGATGCCATACCCCTTTACAAATCTCCTGTAATACCCGGTGAGTCCTAAGAAGGCTCTCACCTCTGTCTGAGTCTTGGGGGGTTCCCAAGCCAGAATGGTATCAATCTTGGGCTGTAAGGGCGCTACCTGGCCGCTCCCTACCTGGTGTCCCAAGTACACCACAGAACCCTGCCCGATCTGGCACTTGCTTGCCTTGATCATGAGGCCTGCCCTCTGCAGAGCCTTCAACAGTTCCCAGAGGTGGTGCAGATGTTCCTCCCAAGTGGCACTGAACACTGCAATGTCATCCAGGTAGGAGGCACTGAAATCCTCCAGCCCAGCCAGCACCTGGTTGACCAACCTCTGAAAGGTGGCAGGGGCATTCTTCAACCAGAAGGGCATCACCCGGAATTGGTAGTGCCCCTCTGGTGTTGAGAATGCTGACCTCTCCTTTGCCCCATCAGTTAAAGCAATCTGCCAGTACCCAGACATTAAGTCAAACATACTGAGGTACCGGGCAGCTCCCAACCGATCTATGAGCTCATCAGCTCTGGGGATGGGGTGCACATCAGTCCTGGTGACCGAATTGATCCCTCTGTAGTTCCCCACAGAAACGGAATTCTGAAGTGGCACCGGATGTGGCAGCCTATGGGACCAAGACCACTGGGCTGGCCCAAGGGCTGTTAGAGGGCTCAGTCATCCCTAGCGCTAACATCTTAGAGACCTCCTCCTTGATGCAAGCCTTGACCCTGTCAGTCACTCTGTACATTTTGTGCCTTACAGGAGGACTTTCCCCAGTTTCAACATCATGGACACATAACTGAGTGACACCAGGGGTCAGGGAGAACAGAGCAGCAAACTGTCCCAACAGTTGGCGACAGGCACTCTGCTGTTCAAGAGTCAGGGAGGGGGAGAGTATTACACTGTCCACTGACCCATCGTGTTCCTTCGCAGACAGGAGGTCAGGAAGAGGCTAAGTCTCCTCCTCCATTCTAGCATCTGTTGCTAGGAGCATGCCCACTTCGGACCTCTCCAAGTGGGGCTTCAGAAGGTTCACATGCAGGACCTGCAAAGGGTTCCTAGGAGACTGCAAGTCCACCAAGTAGGTGACTTTACTCTTGCGCTCCACCACCTCAAATGGTCCGGTCCACTTATCCTAGAGCGCACAAGGCTCCACTGGGGCCATGACCCACACTTTCTGTCCAGGCTGAAACTCGATCAGATTGCCATTCTGATCTTACCAACTTTTCATCTCCTCCTGGCTGGCTTCCAGATTCGCCTGAGCGAGTTGTCTGAAGCACTTCGTATGGTTCCTGAAGGCCAGCATGTAGCTATATACATCCTGGGGAGGTTTACTGGGAGCTTTCTCCCAGCCTTCTTTGACCAGACTTATAGGCCCTCTTACAGGGTGGCCATACAGGAGCTCAAATGGGACTGAACCCTAAGGACTTCTGCGGTACCTCCCTGTAAGCAAACAAAAGGCATGGTAAGAGGACATCCCACTTACGCCTCATGCATTCACCAAGACCCATGATCATGCCCTTCAGGGTCCGGTTGAATCTCTCAACCAGTCCATTACCTTGGGGGTGGTAAGGAGTGGTGAACTTGTAGGTAACGCCGCACTCCTGCCACATGGACTTCATATACTTAGATATGAAGTTGGTACCACGGTTGGACACCACCTCTCTGGGGAACCCCACATGGGAGATAATCCCCATCAACGCACGACCCACCACTGGGGCTGTCACAGTCTGGAGAGGGATGGCTTCCAGGTACCGGGTGGCATGGCCCACCAAGACCAGGATAAACCTGTTGCCCATGGCTGTCTTGGGATCCAGAGGCCCCACAATGTCAATACCCACCCTCTCAAAGGGGGTGCTGACCACAGGGAAAGGTTGGAGAGGAGCCTTACACTTCCTCCCACTCTTACCACTTGCCTGGCAAGTCTGGCAAGACCTACAATGAGTATCAGAACTATTACGCATTTGGGGCCAGTAAAAGTGGGTGACAAGCCTTTCAAAGGGCTTGTCTTTCCCCAAATATCCTGCCAAAGGCCCATCATGAGCCAAACCCAGTAGGAAGGCTCTGAAGCGCTGGGGTACCACCAGCACATGGGCTGATCCAGGCTCAGCAGCCTTAGGCTCGCTATACAGGAGACCATTCTCCCAGTAAATCCAATGTGATCCAGACTGATCACCTGCTGCCTGGTTTGCAGCCTGTTGCCGCAAGCCACCAAGAGAAGGGCAAGTCTGCTGCTCCTGGCAGAATTCCTCCCATGTGGGGCCTCCTTCCTACTGCCAATGGGTCAGCTCAGGCAGGTCCCCCAGTTAAGCCACTTGTTCCCCTGTAGGCTCCAGGGCATCCCCCTCAAGGTTTGCCTCCTCCTGGACCATGGGAACTTCAGGCCGGTTTCCTTCGCCCCCTGCCTCTTCTCTTTCTGGAAGGCACCTGGGCCACTCTTTCAGGCTCCAGGTCTTCTTGAAGGCCCTTACCGGCTGCCATTGACCGAGTGGTCACAGACGCCCACTCAGGCAGACCCAACATCTCTAAATGAGACCTCCGCTCCACCTTCACCCAAGGGGAACTCTCCAAATCATTGCCTAGCAGACAGTCAACAGGCATGGCTGGCCTCACAGCTACTTTCAAGGTACCTGAGACCCCCCACTCAAAGGGAAACTGTGCCACTTTGCAGAGGCACTCTGAATTGTCAGCGGCAACTACTGGGTAGAATGCGTTGGGGACCACCTGCTCTTCAGACACCAGCCGACAACTGACAGCTGTCACACTGGCTCCGGTGTCTCTCAGAGCCTCCACACTATGGCCATTGATGGTCACCATTATACTTAAGCCAGGGTAGAGAGGCCTCCACCAAGGCTGGAAGGGTAGAGAGATATGCCGGGTGTGGATACGTCCTCCCGAGACAAATCACTAACTACTATAAGCATCCCACCCAAGGTATTAAGGGCTCAGCGCTATACTCTTGTGGTGTTACCCACACAGTGCAGGGAAGGAAGCAATTCCTTTTTGTTTAGTAACCCTCACACACCCTAGTGGTGTCATGCTTCATCATCGGGTTCACCCTGACTCCTAAAGGTCAGGGTGGGCTCAACCATATTCCAGGGAGCACTTTGGAGAGATAGGCCAGGGGGTCTAAAGATAAAAGTCCTCCTATGTCTCCAGGTATCCCTTTATTGTGGAGGCGTAGGGAATATTAAAAATATATATACAAGGGGTCTTAAGGAGGTAATGGTTCTATGACCCATGGGGCAGATTTACAACTTCTGGCGCATCCCTGCAAATCAGCAGGGATGCGCCAGAATAGTTGCGACACGCAATTCTCTCCTTGCGCCACCACGGAAGCGCCGCATTTACAATGCGGCGCACCGTGGCGCAGAGGAAAGGCCGATGCGTGTCGCATCCTGTGGCGCAGGCGGCGCATTGCTGGAGTCCTGTCGCAAGCGCGACGCAACTCCAGCAATGCTCGTGGGCCGCCCATACCTAACGTGGTGCGTCACTCCTTACGCCTGCTTGAAGCAGGCGTAAGGATTCGTCGCAGCGGCGTCGGAAAAGTGACTCAGTAAAATCTTGTAGATTTCACTGCGTCACTTTTACGAGGCATTCCTTCGACGGAACGCCCACCCTGCGGAGGAACGCCCACATGAAACCTGACGCAGGTTTCATGTGGCGCAGGGCTTTACAACGTGACGCATCTCCCTAGATGCGTCACGTTGTAAATAATGCGCAACGTGGCGCATGGTTTACGTCGCCGCTGCGTCACAAAAGTGACGCAACGGCGGCGCAAAAGTGGCGCAAGGGGCTTGTAAATCTGCCCCCTAGTGTCTTGCCTAGTATTTTGCCAACATGTTTCAGCCCTTAAAAATTGGCCTCTTGGGTCCCAGGCTTTCTTCAGGGCAATTCGAAGTTCCCTCCCTGGTTGCAATGAAAGCTATACCTAATATTTCATTTGGAGGATGCAGAAAGCTGCATTCTCAACAGTGATATGGAAGGTATACTTATCTCCCATCCGGTTCTCTCATGTCTTATTTGCGCCTGTAAGAGAAAATGAGAGGACACCAAGAATTTTATACATAGCATTTCGTGTATTTAACCGTGTGATACATTGGGTGTTATCTAGTGCTCTCACTCAAAATATACGTGATGAACTGTGGTTAATCATGGTGAGCCTATTGTGGACCTTGTCGTCCCATTTGCTCGCATTTTGCGGCGTGCGACACGTAACCGCACCGTTATTACTTGTCTGTGAAAATCAACTCATTCAAAACACCACATTAAAAACATGAACCAACATATGATAACACTTTGCTGATCCACACACTCGCATATCACCTTATATGCTGTAATTCCACATTTCCTAAGTTGACTTATTCATCTCACTCACAGCTTACCCTATTATGGTGGAATGCAAGAATATCAAGGGGAGCGGTAGAAGGGGTAGACTTTTAGTCACACTCTGCGTCGTTTGAAAGTGCGAAGTTGCGTGAGAGAAAGAGAAAAACAGTACTCGCTACTTTAGTGTCTTGTCAATTTAGCTGTAGCGGGCACCTTCTTTCCGGCAGAGAATCCCCCGGTCCCCACCTACTTTCTCAAAGGTCCTGCCCCTCAGTTCCACCTACTTGGGTCCCGCGTCTCCCGGCTTTCGCGGTAGTCAATGTCGGGAGCGCGGGTTTTAAAGTCAATGCCATTTAGTGTCTACGTGCCGGGCGGGCGCAGAGCCCCTCCTGCGGCGTGCGTGTATTTCGTCATTTCCGTAAGTCATAGATAGGACTACACCAACCCCCAAGGATGATGGGAGGTGTAGTTTTGGTTAACTATTTGGACAAGAAGGACCAGTGGGTCCTTATATCATACCTTGCCAAAGGAAATCCTCACAACACGTTTCAAAGTGAAGAGTCAAAGCAATACTTCACTCATATGTACATATTCCGTCAGTGCGACATCCGCTGTATTTATTGACAAAAGGGACCAATGGGAATTTGTGCCATGCTAAGTCACGTTCATCTAGATGTCAATTATTTTTATTAGTCCGCATGATAAATAATCACAGCAATTGCATTATGCTCATATTACTACCGGGGTACCTTAATGATAGGACTACATACCTTATTAGGTAGTGAGGACCCGTAGTACCTTGTATCATACTTTGCCACATTTGCCGGGTTTCAATAGGATAACACGAATGGTATTGTAAGCACTCGTATCACGGCTACGTATAAATCTACATGTGCCGTGAGTTCGACATACGCTGATACAGACAATATATAGTCTATATATTGGGTGGTGTAGTTCTGTGTATTTTTTGTAACAGAAGGGACCCAGTGGGAGTTCATGTCATACTATGTTGATTTCAAATCAGGGCCACATTTCTTCATTTGTGCACAGTTAAATAATAAAAGCAGTTGCATTCGCTCATGTCATTATCGGGGTAACTAGGAGACATGTATGTTTCAAAAGAGCTTAATCAGGCTAATGATTACGATCACTCAGTGGGGTGGCACAAGCAACCTCATTGGTTAAGTTGGTTCCAAGGGATGGAATCGTTAAGCCCCTGAGTATGTGTCCACAATCTATAGACCCACCGTTGTTCTTTCTCCAACAGTCTTTTACTCATGTTGGGTCCACCTTTTATCCTTTCAATGATTGTCCATTCCAAGAATTGCTACCTTCCCCGCACTGTGCAGGTAACGCCACGAGAGTATAGCGCTGAGCCCTTAATACCTTGGGTGGGATATTTATAATAGTCATTGATGGTCACCCACTGCCTGTACTTCTTAGTGTTATCAGGCAGATGAGCTCTTGGGACCATCTCACTGTCTCCTAAAGAGACCTGGGACATTTCTGCGGGACACCACCCCTCTTGGGCACCCGACTCCTCCCCCAAGGCTACACTAGCCATTTCCCGGGGCGATGCACCAGTGGGTGCAGTGGTAACCTTCTTGGGACACCTAGGATCCCCTTGGAAGTGGCCCTTCTGACCACAACCAAAACATGCCTGGGAACCCCTATGAATAGGCTTACCTGTCCTTACACTCAGGGAAGGTGATGCGTCGGTTCCTTGCACCGGGGGATGTTATACGTCGGTTCTTTACTGCAGCACAGGGGAGGTGATGCGTCGGTTCCTTACCGGATAGGAGGTGATGCGTCAGTTTCTTACTGCGCGGGGAAGTGATGCGTCGGTTTCTTACTGTGTCCCCCAACGATGAGACAAGCTTGCTGCCTCGATGCGATGTGACGATCCGGAACGATGCGTGAATTCTTGCAGCAGTACAGCAGGACTTGCGTCGAACTCGGTGCAATGAACTCGGACTTCGGAGATCGGTGCACTTGATTCGGCGTGCGGCAATTGCTCGAGCCGCGTCAGGCGCTGCAGCGGTTTCTTTGGCGATGCATCGGAAACAGGTGCGGATGCGTCTCGCTTCTTCAAACTTGCGTTACTTTTCCAGCTCCCAGTGGAAAACAGTCACTAGAGGTCCAAAACAACAGAGTCCAACATACAGCAAAAACACAGGAGGCAAAGGCAAAAAATGCAGGGGAGACCCACGCCAATGGTACCAGGTCTAACACTAGTGTATTAGCTCTAAAGAGTATTTAGCACACAATTCCCACTGGATGTTTACCGGAACCCTAACAAACTTAAATCTTACCTGATTATAGTAGTTGGGTGATATTCTATAAAAAAAAAGCCTACATTTGGGCCTTAATGCCAAACAGTAGCCCAAAACTGATGAGTCTGGTTCTGCTTGGGAAAGCGGATTACGCAGATTGTGCTAGAAATGGGATTTTGGTTGGCTAGGGTATGCACCTAAGCCAGGGAGAACCCACAACTCTAGTCAGGGTAAGGGAGTTACACACCCAAGCTAACCCCTGCTCACTCTCTTGGTACTTTGTCAGAGCAGTCAGGCTTATCCCAGAGGCAATGTGTAAAGCATTTGCACAACACACTCACACACCAGTGACACACTAGGCACACCACAAAAGAGACTCCACACAAGGTTATATAAAAATATCTCATATATTGTATATAAAACACATAGACTATAATCAAGTAAATCCCTTTGCCAAATAGGTAATTGCCATGACATCACATAGTTCATAAGTCACTTTGCCAACCAGGCATTTGTCATAACATCACAGTTAGTGTATAAAGTAAATAACTATAGGTTGCACAAGTCACATAAAAAACGTTCACTGTACATAATATGCAGATCCTGAAATGATACTCGATATCCTGTCATTACAAGTCCTAAAACGGCATAGATCATAACATCAGGGCATAAAATGCAGATGAGGTCAAACATCAATCATGGCTGCTGGGCATATCATGCCAGTCCTGGAAATGTGGGGAAAACAACATACATCACAACATCAGGGCATGGATATGAAACACCTCATGAATGAAACCCCTCATCAGCAACGGTGGCAAGCAAACACATGCAGCCTGTGGTGAGCAAAACACACAATCACCACCACACAGAGGATGCAACACACCTGCACTTCTACTACTGACACGGAGTAATTGGTGCTGCAATGGCAGGGCCTAATAGCTCCTGTGTGCCTATTACCTGTCCTACGGTAATTGTCACTTTCCTCTACAACATTACTCCCCCGTATGCTGTGGAAGATATGCCAGTCTGGGAGGTCCACAATGGGTGGCACCGTTGGAAGAACCCTTGTGCTCCTCTTACTGCTACTATGGTATTTCTCCCACGATCCCTGACCAGAATCAACAACCAACCGGGGACTGCCCAACAGCTCCACACAAGCCCCAGAGTCACTGGACAATCTCACCCGGGGCCTCTTGTGGAGTGGCCCTGCAGCAAACAGCACAGCCTCGTCCTGGCACAGAGCCTTCCAGCTTCAAGGACCTCTTGGGTCCAATTCCCTACCCCCTGGGAGGCAATTGGTGACAGCTTTACAAGGGGAGCCCCTCTTGGCATCTGGTTGTTGGTTGGGCTCTTCTTGTTATCATCTGCGTCACCATTGGGAGAAGTGCCGGCCCCTGGGAAATCCATTACACACAGGAATTTGTCTCCATGAAGGGGGCACCGAAGTGGGTGCCTGCTTGTGCCCTGGGGGACTTTAGGATGCACACTCGATATGAATGCTGCAGAGGAGGAAACCGGCATGGGAATCACCCAGTCTCCACAGTGCGGAGCCGTGCTGAGTTTTGATATACATAGGGCAAAGTACAAGCCCTAGGAGATCACCGGGGGCACAATCATCAGGAAGCAGGCAGCAGGCCAGCACAAGGATCCCTTTGGCAAAGTGGCAATTTACAAAACAGGTCGGCCCAACAAAGGAACTGGTCCGAAAATGGCAGTTCCTTCTGGCAGCCCAGCAATCCTCTGGTGCAGTATGCAGAGCCAGCAGCTTCTGGGTACAAGTCCCACACAGTGTCTAAAATCATGGGGTCACAGCCCCTATACATAAACTCACTAAGTGTTTGTTCTGTGGGTACTTCAATCGAACTTCAGAAGTGCACACCACACCCATTCAATTCCTAGCCCTGACTTTAGACACACTACAGGGGGGTGAAGACAGCATTGTGAAAGGCAGGCAAAGCCCTATTCAGGTGCAGGTGAAAACTCCTCCCACCACTCTAAATGCAGACCAGGTCTATTCAGCCTAGCTATGAGTCACCCAGAAAAAGTAGGACACTCCTCAACCCCACTTGTGACTGTCTTCAGTGAATGCACAAAAAGGCCCCTGTCAGTATAAACCAGACGTTGATTGGAGCCAGGCTGCAAAGCACAAAGAGTCATAAGCACACAGAAATGCCCACTTCTAAAAGTGGCATTCCTAAAATAGTAATACAAAATCTGCTTTCACCAATAAGCAGGATTTATCGCCACTATTTCAAACATATCAAACATGGCCATGCCACCCCTTTCATATCAGAAATTACCACTGAAACACATGCCAGGGACTTCCTAATGTAAACCTATGAGAGGAGCAGCCTCACAGCAGTGAGAAACTGAACAGGCTGTTTGTCACTACCAGGGAATGCACACAACAAAGGCACATGTCCTACCTTTTACCTACACAGCTCCCTGACCATAGAGCTTCCTAGAGCCTACCATAGTGGTGACCTACATGTAGTAAAAGGGGCGATTCTGACTTGGCAAACACTTTAAATGCCACGTCACTGTGGCAGTAAACTGCACGCTGGCCCTCCAGTGGCAGAGGCCTGAGACAGGTTTGAAAGGCTACTTCTATGTGTGGCACAATCAGCGCTGCAGGCCCACTAGTAGCATTTAATTTACAGGCCCTGGGTATATAGGATACCACTGTACAAGAGACATACAGATAAATTAAAAATGCCAAAGAGGTGTAGACCAATCATACCATGTTTAAAGGAGAGAGCATTTGCACTTTAGCACTGATCAGCAGTGGTAAAGTGCCCAGAGTCTAAAACCAACAAAAACAGGTCATAAAAAATACAGGAGGAAGGCAATAAGTTCAGGGATAACACCGCAAAAAAGATCAGATCCAACAGATGGCCATCAAATGCTGCCCAAAAATATAACTTAATATCAGGTAGCTTCAGCCCCCCTGCTGGTACGGAAGTTTGAATAAACATATAGCAGGCCTAGACCACTTATAACCCCAAATAAAGCTGCTTATGGCACCTTCCAATCACTTAAAAAACTAATTTGGCACCCTGAGTGGGATTGCCCGAAATAAGTAAAAGAATTTGGGAAGGAAATACATTTTTATGATATTACAGTGATCGATAATACTAATCGGAAGCTTATTCAAAAACCATAATTTATAGATAACAGGCTGGAGGTGGGGCTCATAGTTTAGACTGAGTTTCTTATCAACCTGTGCACTCAGTTTAATACCCAGATAGATGGCTTTTGTTGCTACCCAAGGTATTGGGATAGCCGGCTTGAAATTCAGCAGTAATTGACTTTTAGCTATGTTCAATTTATAATCAGAAAAAGTTCTGAATCTCTCGGCCTCCTCAATTACGCATTTCATAGCAGCTGATAGTTTAGAAGAGTATAAAGCAACATCATCAGCGTAAGCGCTAACCTTAAGATCATCATCTGCAGAGATCATCGGCCAAATCCCGTCATTCATCTGCAGTGATTGCAAATGCAGCTATACATAAAGTGCAAATCAAGTGGGGTAAAGCGGACACCCCTGCTGAGTGCCCCGCTGAATTTTAAAAGGAAATGAGGATATCCCGGCACAGACAAGTTTGGCAGAGAGGGACCTATACAGGGACTGTACCCATTTACAAATTCGATCGCCAATCCCAAAGATCCCTATCGTCACCCACAAGCAGAACCAGACCACACAGTCAAAGACCTTCTCTGCATCTAATAGAATCATAGCTAGCTTTTTTCCTGTTCTCTCTGCTATATCAAAAGCGGCAATTGCCATGTTGATGTGACTAGTAGTATATTTACCTGGAATATAGCCATGTTGCTGTTTAGACACTAAGGGGCATATCTACAAGGAAATGGTGCAGTGTGGCGCTGCGACAAATTTTGCAGCACCACGCCATTTAAAAAAAGCAGGGATGCATTGTATTTACAACAATACGGCGCCAACACAGACACCCTTGCACCATAGTGCTAGGGTACCTGCGTTACAGGGAATGATTGTTTATGTGCAGGAAGGTGTCCCTTCTTGCACATAAACAATTGATAATGGCGATTTGCTACTTCTATGTGTGCTGCCTTCTGCATCACACAGAAGTAGCACATCTCCATTATTTAATGATTGTTTATCTGCAGGAAGGGACACCTTCCTGCACATACAGAATCATTAAAGGTGCTTTGCTCTTTCTATGTGTGGTGCAGAATGCAGCACACATAGAAAAATAAAAAATGAGGAGAAATAAAAGTATTTCTCCTCGTTGCGCCAATCTAACACCTGCTTTTGTTTGGCATTAGTTTTTGGTGCTGCCTCAGAATTACACATTCTTGTAAATCTGGGTCAGCGTCAAAAAGCAGTGGGTATTGTGGTGGAACACCAACAACAACACCCATTGCACGCCCCTTTCATGCAGAAAACTGTGAGAAAGTGTACCATATTTACAAAGCAGCGTTAAGCCATGCAAAGTGGCTTAACGCCACTTTGTAAATATGCTGTAGTGCATTGCACTACCGGAACATCGTAAAAAGTGACATTCTGGTGGCGCAATCCCCTTATAAACATGCTCCTAAGTCTGATAAAAGTGGAGCAGGCCGCTTAGCTAGAACCTTGACAAAGATGTTTGCATTAGCATTGATGAGAGAGATGGGTCAATACGAACACATCTAATCCAGTGGATAACACTTCTTTGCAAATACCATGATATTAGACAACTATAGTATCCTTGAATGTTTTATAAAACACCGAAGGGATTGAATCCTCCACTGCAGCCTTACCTGAGGGCAGAGCTGCAAGAGCAGCTTCTAATTCCCCGACAGAACTATCTTTCTGAAGTATTGATGCCTGAGATTCCCCTAAACACGGCAGCTTGCAACCTGAATATATGCTGTAAGCCCTGACATGCTCAGAGTTTGGGGTTGTCTATACAGTTCCTGGTAGAAAGAAGAGAACTGCTATGCAATAGCTTGGGGGAGTGTATGGACATCAATTCCTTTAATGTACTGAATCAGAGTCCTAGCCTTTCTTTCTGAAATTTGATGTGCCAGACTTGCACCAACCTGTTAGCCATATTCATATTGGCGAGCCTTGTTTTTAAGATAGCTAATGGCCACCTTCTCCCTCAAATTTTGCCTCAAAAGGGAACATTTGTTAATGAGTTGAACATGAAGGACTCACTCATTAGGACTCCCAGAACTTATGGCTAATGCATGAGATATTTCCAATTGCAAAATTACCTGGTCAAGCTGTATGACACTATTTTGTATGGCCTTGTTTTGGCTAAAAATAAACTGCCCTGTAATACCCCTAATTTAAGTTTTCATTGTGTCCCACACCGCAAGCGGAGAAGCTGTACCTATATTAGTGCCCAGATATTCTGTGAGAGAGCTTGAAATAAACTTACCGTAGTCAGGGTTGGTGAGAACGTGATGAAGAAACAAAAACTGACGCCACTCCCCCCAACCCATGATATATTTAATAGCAATAATATGGGATTGTGGTCAGACTTAATTTTATGACAAACCTTCATTTCTGCGTCTTGCAGAGAACACTTTTTAGTAAAAATCATGTTGATCCTAGAATAATACTAGTGTGGGGATGAATAGAACATATAACCCAAAAGCGTTAGCTCAAATTGCAACATTTGATCATTCTGACTTATTTCACCCCTTCACACTGCCAACCTACCAATTGCAATATTTTTAACTATGTATTTTTGCGATTGGGCAAGTAGCTTTGGTATCTAGGGCTTGAAATTAGAGGCCATCAAGTTGTGGAGTGTGGCAGTGCTCACGCCCACACAGTGGTTTACTCTTACCACTAGCTGGTAAGAACGGAGCCCTCTATGTTCTTTTTAGGTCCTGACGAATGCCCTGGACCCAAGCGGGCCATTAAGGCAGAAACATGTTGACCTCTCACATAACGGATAGGGGACATTAATTCCCCCACATACCGTCACTTGATTTTAATATCATATAGTTACCTTTAACATTAAAAACACGATTAAGATAACTATAATGTTTTTTAACCACACTTTTTGTTTATGGGCCCCCACTTAGTTTAGAAGTGCATCCCTGTCGTCAGGTGTATGCCCGCCCTCTATCAAACCAAGGTTTTAGAGGGCGAGGACTGGTCAATGATGAAGCATGACACCAGGTGGTGTGTGAGACCAGTCCGTTACTTTTTGTGAGATGCCTTCACTTACAAATACATCCCAAACCTCGTAGTGGCAATTCAGTTAGGAGCAGCTTTTTGTGGTTAGGCCTATATTAGTGCCCAGATATTCTGTGAGAGAGCTTGAAATAAACTTACCGTAGTCAGGGTTGGTGAGAACGTGATGAAGAAACAAAAACTGACGCCACTCCCCCCAACCCATGATATATTTAATAGCAATAATATGGGATTGTGGTCAGACTTAATTTTATGACAAACCTTCATTTCTGCGTCTTGCAGAGAACACTTTTTAGTAAAAATCATGTTGATCCTAGAATAATACTAGTGTGGGGATGAATAGAACATATAACCCAAAAGCGTTAGCTCAAATTGCAACATTTGATCATTCTGACTTATTTCACCCCTTCACACTGCCAACCTACCAATTGCAATATTTTTAACTATGTATTTTTGCGATGCACCCCGCCATTACCCACTGCCAGCCCCCACCTGCTGCTGAAACCCTCCTGTCTCTAGCGAAGGGAATCATCCGCATCCTGAGGCTGTTGATCGTTAAACCTTTAAGTCATCTCTAAGCCCTTAGAGGCTACCACCCTGTGCCCCCTAAACACCCACCAACCACATATGCAGCCCTGAAAAGCGAAAGAAAAGATTGTATACTCCTGAGATACCCTAACACTCCATCTGGGCTTTTTGAGACGTGAATTGTCTGGGGGGGGGGGGCTCTGTTGTACTCTGCAGGGATAGCCACTCTACATGACTTATTTCAGGAGGGGGCTCATGTCATTTGACGTGCTATTAGAGCAGACAGGACTGCCTGCGGGTCAGTTTCTGATGCATAGGCACCTTGTGGCTGCACTCGAGCACATGTGGGTCATTTCCGATGCTGAGCCTTCTCCGCATCCTTTGACGCAGGCACTTTACACAATGGGGGAGGGACGCCGTTTATTTTCTGGACTATCATAAGCTCTCTTATAAACCCAGGCAGAGAACTCCGCTCTGCCAGTGGAGTTTTGCCTACTCCGTGCTCCGTTGAGAATGCAGAGATCAGACAAAACTCAGACTCTGCAGCAGAGCAGAGTTAGCCGGCCCTTCCACCCTCCCTAATTTAATTATAACAAAAAAAAGGCACTTACCTACTGTGGCGTCTCCGGGCTGCCCTCCTCCTCGCTGTGGTCTCTCTCTCCTCCTCGTCCTCACCATCCTCGTCCAATCAAAGCCCTACATTGTACGTCTTGTGTGCATGGGAGAGTGGAGGGGAGCGGAGCGGAGTTCCACTGAGTTTTTTTCCAACTCCATAGAACTCTGCATAGTGGCACTCCACCAACTCCGCCCGGGCTTACTCTCTTACACACGACTCAAGACCTATTAACTCCTCTTATGCACATTTGGGAGCATGATATAGGACATGGGCTAACCCAAAAGGAACGGGATAGAGCACTGGCACACCCGCGCAATGTTTCCCTGCAATGCTCGCTTTCAACTCATACAATACAACATCTTGCCTAGAGCTTATCTTACCCTGACCAAATTACATAAAATATACTCTACAGTATCTCTTAATTGTCCTTGCTGCCGTGGTCCCATGGCGGACATGCTGCACATGTTCTGGGCATGCCCAAGCACTCACGCACTATGAGCAGAGGTCTGCACGGTCCTGACTCGTGTTACTGGTCGTTTGGTTTTAGATGAGGTGGCTAGTTGTCTATTGGGACTCTATAGGTGATGAAAGGCTGGCGGTGCTGTTACTTGATTCATTGATCTGGCACTGCTGCTGGCCCGTTGTATGATAGCAATGCACTGGAAAGCCTCGATGGATCTGAGCAGGCTGCATTGGCAGACTGCTACCATTAATTGGGGGGAGGCAGAAGCTACAGTGCTGTGAAGAGAGGAGGTGAGAGGAATAATGAGGAGACCCACTGCGGCTGAATGGGATGAACTCCTCTACACTTTGTAGGGGACCCCTGTCAGTGTTGACAGCTCCGCTTGATATGCAACAACATGCTTTGTGAGTGTAGTGCTTTTTGCTGGGCATGCCTGACCTATTCCCCTCGCTTCCTCCTCTCTTCATGGCCCCTTACTTCTCCCGTCAGGGAAAAGTAGGCAAGAATATGTGTGCAGCGTTATTGGAATATTCGACCCTCAGTTGTTTCCCAGTGTTGTGGCCATTAACTCTCCCCCAACTCCCCTTGTCTTGGGTGTGCTGCGAAATTTTCTATACCTCACTTTTGTCTACCCCTGTTGACGATGTTTGGAATTATTGCACCATCTTAATCCTTCACTATGTAATGTACACAGAACTCCTTAACTGCAATGTCCTGCATGCGTACATTTGTCAATACGTGCCTGCATCTGTATGGCGGTACCTGAGCCACCGGAGTCAATTTCAATAAAAGGAAGAAAAGACAGGAAACCAGTGAAAAGCAATGATGTAAAAGACCCTGCAAGAGTGAGATAAAGATACAGGAAGTGAGGGGCGGGAGAAGAAAGAGGTATGAGGAGAAATCAAGACTAGGGAACCTTGGTAATTGACAACTCCAGCCTTTTAGACAAAATGGGGGGATTCTATGCCATACTTAGAATACCTACATTATATATATATTTGTTTTTACAAAATAAGCACTGGTTAATGTTGACAAATGACACCTATCCTAAGAGTTGTGAAATACATGTTCGGAAGAAGCTAATGTGAACGAAATAAGTCAAATAGATAAAAGTAAGACCTGGCCTAGGATGTCAATTCAATTCAATATATTTATTAAGAATTTGGATCTCTAATGAGGTCCACTTAAAGCGTGCATAAATAGACATATTAAAAATACCAGCAATAATTACAAAAAACACTTCAATAAAACCATTATATCTACGTCACCACATTGATTTGTACAGATTTAGATCATCAAAAGACATCAAAGATTTCCAAAATCAAATCTGGGGGATCCTTTAGGCAGCAGTAGGGGCCCTCCAGTAGAGAAATACGAAAAAGGACACAGTATATAATTATAAAGCATGTGCAATTTGATAGAACAACATAAGGAAGCAATTTCATCTAGCGGCAAATTATTAAATAAAGTGCATCATATAGCAGCAACAACATAGCAGCAGTCGTAAAGTTACATCCTATACTGAGACGAAAAAGGATCAAATCCTGTTAAATATAAGTACAATTTGGAAAATTATCATATCATAGCAGCACCATATATGTTATATAAAGTGCATCATAAAGCAGCAAAATCATTTCCCTTAGAACTCATATAAAATAGATAAGACCCAATTATGTGCAAACAGCAATGAGAAAACAATAGTCATAAGTATATATTTTCCACAGGTGAGAAATAAATACAGAAGGTCGAGGAGACATAAGAGCTTGGGGCTTTGAGAGCAATATTATAAGAAAACTAGTTAAATGCATAGCCAACCATACTCGAGGACTAACTAAGGAAATTTAAAATATATTCATAAACTCCTAAAAAGTTTTATGCATACTGTTTAATTTTTGGACAAAACAAAAATTCTCGAGCAGAGGAAACATTTTTAATGCCATTCTGAATAAACATTGGTCGAAGCCACCTAAATCGAGATGAAGACAAAGCCGGACATACAAACAAGATATGATCAAGGTTCTGGGTACCCTGATTACAGAAGTTACAGTTTTTTCCACCTTTCCTGTTAAGTGACCAATTTACGGTTAAATCATTTAGTGGTAAAAGGTTCATGCGACAGAGGGTGAGCCACCGGCGAACACCATGTCTTAAATTCCAGGAAAGGTACTTCTGGGGAACTCTCGGGGAGGAATCCTTGACTATTGTTAACAGTCTGGCCCTTGCTCTACATACATCTCTCTGATAGCTAACTAAGCCGCTTGAAATCTTCAAAAAAGATTTCAATTCTGAAGAGAGAAGGACAGCACAGAATCCTCTTGTACATTAAAATGTTGCAGTGCCAAGAAGAAATCACTTGAAAAAGAGTATTTATACATTTGTCCTACAAAAATATCCTGACGCATAAAACTCCTCAATGAAAAAGGCTCACTGTTCTTTACCTGGTAACTCAACGTATTACCCTAGCTAAACCTTGTATAAATGAACTTACCAAGCCAAATTCTAGCCTAATGGCGGCTATTGGGACAAGAGTATTAAGGTTACATAATTTACGGAAGATTTGACCTTCGATCTTATCCAAGAAGCTCCATTCGCTTACTGGTATGGATTCAATCGCGTATAACAAGGTGGGAGGAATTTTGGCTTTAAAGACTAAAAGCAGATGTGAAAAATGTCTTCGACCCATAGCGCTATAAAATAGGGGTAGGCCATTTGCATGCGATGTCGCTTTACAAGAGCTATGTTCAGTATGGGGACTAATCCTTGTACTACTTGAAATAACTTTCCCCAGATAGAGGTAGGAATCTACAATCTCCAATTTTTCGGGACCAATTCTCCAATTAAAATTACAGACTTTTCTATTTTTACCTCGTTTCCTAATCAGAACCTTACTTTTAGAAACATTAATCTTCAGAAATTGGGCAGACGTATAATTCTGCAGTTGTGACAGTTTTTTGTTTAAACCAATAGGGGCCAGGTCCATAATTATAATGTCGTCTGCATACATAAGGCAGGAAAATGAGCGGCCACCTATCTTTGGCGCGTCCCCTTCCGTTAAGGAAAAACAATCCGGTAGATCTCTTACATATAGAGAGAACAATAGAGGTGCATACCTGTATCTGTGGCGCTAGTATGTCTATAAAGTCAATTACAGGTTAGGGGTGGTGGGTAGGAGTGTGGCACTGGAATTGGGAGGGACTGCCCTCCCTTTCATGACAATTACAAAAGTAGTCTAAAATGCCCTGTAGAGTTCTGGTCATCCAAAGAAGATGAACATAGTACAAATAATCTTGAGTGTAACATCTTATATCTTTATGTAATCAAAAAGGACTGACTGTATGTGACTATTTGAAGACTCAGGACTGTATGAAGAAGAGAAAAACCATTTGGTTTCTTTATAAAGCCCTCACCCACCAACCTAGTTGGTGGCATGCTTCATCATCGGGCCCACCTAGTGACACCGAATGTGTCCCAGGTGTGCTACAACGCCTGTATTTACAGCGGAGCTGGTATATTTGCTGAGTGTGCTGTGAGAGTGGTGTGAAAGTGAAAAATGTAAAAGCTATACAGTGGTCCCAGTGCCCAGGAGGGCATAGCATTTAATATCTGGGCCTCTGTTAGCGTTAAAAGCAGGACAGTGGATGCTGGTGGAGCGAGAATTAAGCACTCCTACATCCAGGGTGTGGTCTACATGTTTCAGCCAGGCCTTTCATTAATTCTGGCTTTCCTCAGGACCGGAAAAAGTATGTGTAAGTGCATGTAGCACTTATGTGAATGTGATTTAAAATGTGTTGCACGCGCTAAGGTGCCTTATATGTGGGAGGGGATTCCCTCTCCGAGCAATAGCTAGCGTTTTGTAGTATATGCCCCGTGGAGAAATCCGGCAGAGATTCTGACCGCCTTTGTGGATCAGGACCTGTGGGAAACCTGTTCAGCTGTCGCGGATCTCCGAGCTCGGCATATACTACAAACGCTAGCTATTGCTCGGAGAGGGAATCCCCTCCACATATAAGGCACCTTAGCGCGTGCAACACATTTTAAATCACATTCACATAAGTGCTACATGCACTTACACATACTTTTTTCCGGTCCTGAGGAAAGCCAGAATTAATGAAAGGCCTGGCTGAAACATGTAGACCACACCCTGGATGTAGGAGTGCTTAATTCTCGCTCCACCAGCATCCACTGTCCTGCTTTTAAAGCCAACAGAGGCCCAGATATTAAATGCTATGCCCTCCTGGGCACTGGGACCACTGTATAGCTTTTACATTTTTCACTTTCACACCACTCTCACAGCACACTCAGCAAATATACCAGCTCCGCTGTAAATACAGGCGTGTAGCACACCTGGGACACATTCGGTGTCACTAGGTGGGCCGATGATGAAGCATGCCACCAACTAGGTTGGTGGGTGAGAGCTTTATAAAGAAACCAAATGGTTTTTCTCTTCTTCATACAGTCCTGAGTCTTTAAATAGTCACATACAGTCAGTCCTTTTTGATTACATATAAATAACCTGGGGATACGGACTGGCTATCCAGTCCTCTCTCTCTCCTTGATAATTATACATCTTATATCTTGCCACACTTTTGTGAAGGATTTGGTATCCCTGTGGATCCAGGATTTTCTATGAATAAGCTAAATTTTTCAAGAAAACACTGTAAGTATGTGTGCATATCCACCAAAAATCAGAGTTCACAAACACATCATCTGCTAGCAGCATCTCCCAACACAAAGAATCCAATATTTATAACAGGGATGTGCAGAAGAAAATATATGGTACTAGATAAAAATACAATAGTGGTTACAATTTCACATGGGGTACATTAGGGCTTTGAGGTAATAGTTTTGGAGAAAACAACTAAGGGGCCGAGTACGATGTCGTTTGGAAACTGTCCTGAACCAATCGGTTCCGGACTAGTTTCCAAACGAATCGGGTCCTGTGTGTCAGGAACAGCGGCTTTCAGCGCCTACCCAGAGTTGAAACCAATCAAAAACTACACATCCCATGAGTCTCTCCACTGGAGGCTCACGGGATAAAAACGGAAGACGCACAGGGAATTACGTGCGTAATTCTGGTTTCCAGGTGCTCCCTGTCCTGCGGGGAGAAGTTTGCCCTGGACTTCGTCGGTGATCCAGGAGGAAGCGTGACCGTGGTGTACAGTCAAGCCTCCCGTCTTTCCTGAGGTAAGGAAAGAAGCCTGTTTTCCGAACGGCGCACCGTTCGTGTTGAACACCGGACCGGTGTTCTATCAGACCAAATTGAGGCAGCCGGCTTGGCTGAGTGCATTTCTGCTAGCCGCTCGTTCTTTTGTTTCCTGCGAGGTGTCGCGGAAACGAAGGCGGCTTTTGTTTTGGGGGCTCATTTCTAGAGCGGATTGCTCTATGTTTAATCTTCCATGGTGCTTCACGGAAATAGTACGCCCCATTGAAGCCTTCCACTTTGAGGAAAGAGTGGAGAGGCTATTTCTTTATTTGTTCCAGTGCTCGTGGGGGTGTGAACTAACATCCTGCGGGGGACTTGTTAATGCAAGACAAACTGTAGTTTTCTTTTTAGGAGTTTATGTGAACTGCTCTGATTTCCATTATCTCCTACCTTCGAATTGGCGTTCAGTGCGAACGTGAAGATTTGGATTACTTTGAGAGACTTTTTGCTAAAGGATTTCCTATTATACCCATCACTATTGTCGTACAGGAATTGGTCATCGACTGTATATGGGAGCTCTAATAGTTTATTCCTTCATTTATGTTGTATGAGGTATGTATGATGATATGCTAGCTATGAGTATATACTTGTTGGGAGCAACAGGAAGGAAACTTATGACTCATTCTGTTTTCATGCTTGCAGGTATCAGCAGGCAATAAGAATCCCTATAAAAGCTTGACATAGAATGTGGAATTCTTGGAGATGTGGTCTGCCTGGGGTACTTAAGGTATCTATACGTACAAATGAGAATTCAATGAGAGTAGTCTTGATGCAGTGAGTTAATGTGTGTTTCTTTGTTCTTTTCAGATGTCAAATTCTCTGCTTTTCCTCTTCCCAATACCCTTTCCCTCGCCTGCTCTCCCATCGCTCTGTGTTTGAATATTCTCAGAGTTGGGGCTAACAGGAGGTGGACCCCTTTGTGCATCATTCCGATTCTGGAGAGTGTTCGCTTGAGGATCAGGCCGATCCGACAGAATTACGCACCCAAGAACTTATATACTCTTCCCGATCGGGGTGTTGCACAAAGATGGCTAACTTAGACGACGCAATGCAGGCCTTGGCCCTGGTACAGCAAGAGCTGATAGCATCCAAAGCAGAAACTGCAGCTATTAAGGAGAGACTAGATAGACAAACCAGAAATCCCTTTGATGTTACTTATATAGCGCCACAGATACAGGTACATGTCCCCCCCCATTCCATTAGCTACACCTGAGAGGTATTCTGGGGATCCTCATAAAATTCAAGTATTCCTGACCCAAGTCATGCTACATTTCTCTTGCAAACCGGCTTCTTTTCCTAACAATCATTCCCGGGTTGCTTTTGCTATTTCCTATCTGGCAGGTAATGTGGCCAATTGGGCAGTGCCCTTGGTCAAAAATGACGAGCCGGTGTTTTCTGACTGGAACGCTTTTCGGCAAGAATTCGAAAGGGTTTTTGATAGAAGAGCTACAACCTTTAATGCTGATAAGGAGCTTTTGGAATTGAGGCAGGGAAAGAAAGATTTGGTTACCTAGCTAACTTCCTTCAATAGATTAGTAGCGGAAACAGCTTGGCCCGAGGAAAAAAGAATGTCTTTGTACTATTGGTTGCTTAGAGAAGAGATGAAGGGCATTTTGGCCCAGATAGAGCCTCAAACCATGACCTGCATTGATTTAATGAATCTAACGCTGAGACTGGACCATAGACTAACCGAAAGGGCCGGGGATAAACATAAGAATGACAGGATGTATGTCAAATACGATAGAGGATACAAAAGATCAGTTACTCCTCCTGAAACTCAGGTTGAGGCTATGGAGGTAAGAACCATTCGATCCCCTCTTTCTAAAGAGGAAAGGGAAGCTCGGCGAGTGATCGGGCAGTGTATGTATTGTGGGAATAAAGGGCATTTTGTTAGAGAATGCACTTCAAGGCCCAAACCGTCGCATCCTTATGGAAATAAAAAGGTGGCTGTTTCGGTTATGGAACAAAAAGAGAGTCATCACACTCCTTTAGCCAACTCTGTAAAAGAGGACTGGAAGGTTCCATCACTATCAGTGGTAGAAACACGCGAAACAGAATCTCACATTGTGCTTCACATGCTGTTGCAGGGTAAAGACAAAAGTCATGAAGTATCGGTTATGATTGATTCTGGGGCCACCGGTAATTTCATTGATCAAGGGTTGGTACAGAAATTGGATTTGAGTCGTATACCCAGAGACAATCCGGAGAAGGTATTGCCCGTAGATGGCAAACCCTTGAAGTCTGGTCCGATTACCGAACAGACTGCACCGGTTGGTTTATCGGTCATCAGTGAAGGTCAGAGGCATGAAGAAACAATTTCCTTAAACATTATCGAGGCACCCAATACGATTTTTTTTTAGGAATGCCGTGGTTATGGCATCATAACCCTACCAGTGACTGGAAGCGCAAGGTAGTTAGGTTCCAATCTGAGGGTTGCACCACATCATGTTTGATAGATCTTCACACACAGACGCCAGCTTTAGCCTAACCCTGGTGCATCGCTACTGCTGCAGAAAAAGAGGTAGCCCTGCCGTTGGTGTATAGACAATATGAGGATGTATTCAGTGAGATTAAGGCAGAAACACTCCCACCACATAGATACTATGACTGCCAGATCGATTTGATAGCTGGGGCCACGATACCATCCTGCAGGGTGTACGCTTTGTCCGAACCCGAAACCAGACATCTGAGAGAGTATTTGGATCATTATCTCGATATCGGTTTCATTAGACCCCTGCTGCCTACCTCTTTTTTTTTTATCTCCAAAGCGAATGGTGACCTAAGAACATGTATAGACTACCGTATGCTAAATAAAAATACCATCAGGAACCGATACCCTCTTCCTTTAGTCTTGGTGTTACTTGATCAGGTCAAGGAAGCAGTGGTGTATACAAAGTTGGACCTGAGGGGAGCTTACCACTTGGTGAGAATGAGAGAGGGGGATGAATGGAAGACTGCTTTCGAGACACAGTATGGGCTCTATGAATACACTGTCATGCCCTTTGGGTTATGTAATGCCCCGGCGGCTTTTCAGTTTTTTCTAAATGATGTTTTGAAGGAATATGTTGATATATTCGTAGTGGTATACATAGACGATATCCTCATTTATTCAGCAAATGGCGACGTCCATGTGAGTCATGTTTCTTTGGTGTTGCGAAAGTTGAGAGAACATCAGTTGTACTGCACGCTGAGTAAATGTGACTTTCACGTACATGAAGTAGAATTCCTAGGAGTCATGTTAGCCCGGCTGGGTTAGGTATGGCTGAAAGAAAAGTTAAAGCTGTGCAGGATTGGCCTGTACCCACTAATGTGAGAGAAGTGCAATGTTTTATGGGTTTCGCCAACTACTATCGAAGGTTCATCTTGCACTTCTCCCATGTATCTGCTCATATCACAAGGCTCTTGCGAAAAAGAGAACCTTTCGTGTGGACTACCGATGCCATGGAGGCTTTCACATTTTTAAAGAAGGCCTTCACTAGAGCTCCCGTTCTCAAACATCCTCAACTCGATTTGCCTTTTGTGATAGAGGCAGACGCTTCGAATGTCGCCATTGGAGCAAATTTGTCTCAAAGAGACATACAAACAGGACAGTTACACCCAGTGGCGTACATGTCGAAGAAACTAAACCCGGCTGAGATAAATTACACCATCTCAGAGAAGGAGCTGTTGGCCATCAAAAAGGCCTTCCAAGAATGGAGGTATTATCTCTGGGGGGCACAACATCAAGTAACCGTCTATACAGATCACAGAAATCTCCAGTACTTGAAAACAGCGAGACAACTCACACAGAGGCAAATGAGGTGGATGTTGTTCTTTGCTGAATATGATTTTCTCATTACCTTCCGGCCTGGAGTAGAGAACAGAAAAGTTGACACGTTGTCATGACAAGGAAACAGTAGTGGGCCATAGGAAGTGGTCATAGAGGCCATCATCGATCCTACCAAAGTACTGTGTGTGGTACGAGTCGAAAACTTCCTGGAAGAAGTCAAAAATCACTACTCAGCTGATTATTGGAAGCAATGGGCTGGATCACTCCAATAAAGAAGCCTCAGACAAGGATTACCTTTCATACAAGACAACTTGTACTTACCTTCCACGAGCATAGAACGCAAGGCTTTCGAATGGTGTCATACGTCAGCTATCGGTGGCCATCCTGGATGTGCGAAGACCTTATAGTTGTTGCGGAGATACTTTTGGTGGGATACACTATGTAATGGGATCACCGACAGAATATCGACAGTCAGAATATCGAGGTACAAAAATATCGTCGCAAAAATATCGATGTCCAGAATATCGAAGTCCTATCTACATAATGGTAAGTACAAAAATATCGAAAAAAAATATTGTTGTTAAAAATATCGCTTTTTTTAATGTTAAACAAATAATGTGAAATAAAGTAAATAATACATATAATTAAAAAAAACAGTTAAAATTATTAGAAAATGTTTAAAATTATAAGTAATACATATAATGTAGAAATAAATTAAACATATATATGTGTAAAATATAATATATATACTTACTTAATAAAATTTATAAATCATTATTTTAATAACTTATAAATTGATAAAAAAATATTAAAAATTATAAATACATATATATACACATACACCAATAATATAAATAAAAAATAAAAAACATATATAACAAATTAAAATATACATTTTTTTAAAATCTTTTTAAAATACAATTTACACTACATTAACTAAAACAGTAGAGAAAATATTGGATAGCGGGGGATAAAATTACTACTCCCACTCCAGACAGTGCAACAGTAGGGAAACTGTTGGATAGCGGAGGGGTAAAATTACTATTCCCACTCCAGTGAGTGCAACAGTAGAGAAAGTGTTGGATAGCGGAAGGGTATACATTACTATTCCCACTCCAGTGAGTGCAACAGTAGGGAAAGTTTTGGATAGCGGAGGGGAAAAAATTACTATTCCCACTCCAGTGAGTGCAACAGTAGGGAAAGTGTTGGATTGCGGAGGGGAAAAAATTACTATTCCCACTCCAGAGAGTGCAACAGTAAGGAAACTGTTGGGCAGCAGAGGGGTAAAAATTACAATTCCCACTCCAGTGAGTGCAACAGTAGAGAAAGTTTTGTATAGCGGAGGGGAAAAAATTACTATTCGCAATCCAGTGAGTGCAAGAGTAGGGAAAGAGTGGGACAGTGTAGGGGTAAAAATTACTATTCCCACTCCAGAGAGTGCAACAGTAGGGAAAATGTTGGATTGCAGAGGGGAAAAATTACTATTCCCACTCCAGTGAGTGCAACAGTAGGGAAAGTGTTGGATAGCAGAGGGGTAAAAATTACTATTCCCACTCCAGTGAGTGCAACATTAGGGAAAGTTTTGTATAGCGGAGGGGAAAAAATGACTATTCCCATTCCAGTGAGTGCAAGAGTACGGAAAGAGTTGGATAGCGTATGGGTAAAAATTACTATTCCCACTCCAGAGAGTGCAACAGTAGGGAAAGTGTTGGATAGCGGAGATGTACAAATTACTATTCCCACTCCACAGAGTGCAAGAGTAGGGAAAGAGTTGGATAGCGTAGGGGTAAAAATTACTATTCCCACTCCAGAGAGTGCAACAGTAGGAAAAGTGTTGGATAGCGGAGGGGTAAAAATTACTATTCCCACTCCAGTGAGTGCAACAGTAGGGAAAGTGTTGGATTGCGGAGGGGTAAAAATGACTATTCCCACTCCAGTGAATGCAACAGTAGGGAAAGTGTTGGATAGCAGAGGGTTATAATTAACATACTTATCAATTAAATAATTATTATAATTAAATAACCAATTAATATTTAATTAATAATAAATTAATTATAAATACTAATAAATAAATATTAATAATTACTTTATTATAATTAAATTACTTCCCACCCTATTCCCCTATAAACCCACAACCTGCTCATAAAAAAACTCAATTTATATAATTATCAATTAATTAATTAATAAAAATTAATAACCAATTAATAATTAATTAACAATAAATTAATTATATAAATAACAATTGATATTTACCTATTTTATATTTAAATTACTTCCCACCCTATTCCCCTAGAAACCCACAACCCGCTCCTAAGAAAATAACACAATTAATATAATTATCTATTAATTAATTAATATTAATTAATAACCAATTAATAATTAATTAATAATAAATTAATTTTAAATAATAATAAAAAACATTAATAATTACTTTATTATAATTAATTTACTTCCGACCATATTCCCCTATAAACCCACAACCCCCTACAGAACTAAAATATGCAAAAATCTATTTTCATAAAAGTAATTACTGCTAAAAATTTAAGACATACATTAAAAAAAACTACACTTATACAAAAAAAATTACATCACATACTTTTAACACACATACTAAAATACAGAACACTAATATAAATATCGATATTAACAACAATATTTTTACAAACGATATTACTGTCTTCGATATTAAAAAAACCGATATTTCTTACCTTACTGTTGATATTCTGTGCTACGATATACTTGCGGTAGATATTCTTGTACCTCGATATTTCAAACTCAATATTGTTGTAGTTCGAAATAAACAACTCGATATTCTGTCTGTACACCATCTAATGATGTAAAAACATGGATAGCACAATGTGCGGTTTGTGCTAGAGCCAAGGGAGATCACTCAAAAGCTAGGGTAAAGCTAATTCTTATGCCCACTCCGATTCAACCCTGGCAAAACATAAGTATGGATTTTGTTACAGGATTACCCAAAGAAAAGGGGTATTCAGCCATTCTAGTGGTAATTGACAGCCTTACCAAGATGGGACACTTCTTACTGTGCATAAACCTACCCACTGCGGGGCAGACCGCCCAATTGATACTTGAGAATGTGGTGAAATTACACGGTCTTCCAAGGGATATTGTTTCAGACAGGGGCCCTCAATTTGTGGCTCGTTTTTGGCACATGTGGTGCAAGTTGTTAGAAATCTCTTCAGCATTATCCACCAGTTTCCATCCCCAAACTGATGGCCAGACAGAAAGACTTAATCAGACTCTCAAGAAATACCTGTGTTGCTATTGCAAGGAAGCTGAGGAATTGTGGGTTTCTTTGTTGTGGCTTGCTGAACTCGCCTATAATAACTCTTGGCACAGTTCTATAGGTGTTTCACCATTTCTTGCGAATCATGGGTTCCATGCAAAGATCCTGCCTGTCACCATACCCGAGGAGGTTGTCAATCAGCCGGAGGTTCAGGCAAGAATTAAAAAGATCCTTTCTGTGCATAAAAGATCCGAATCCATTTGTCTCATGCCAAGCAGCAATGCAAAAAATGGGCGGATAAACATCGTGTGGAGCAGTAGCGGTCGGTGGTGGGAGTGCCGCCGGGCACTGACGTGGGGCGGGGGAGGGGCAGAGTGAGGGGTAGTAAACTACGGATTATGGGTGATTACAGGTAAGTACACATCTAAATAAATAAAACAAATTTAGTTTCTCGCGCTGCATCACATTTGGCGATGCAGCGCGAGAAACTAAATTCGTTTTATTTATTTATATATGTACTTACCTGTAATCGCCCGTAATTCGTAGTTTACTACCCCCCACCCTGCCCCTCTCCCGCCCCACGTCAGCGCCCGGCGGCACTCCCACCACCGACCGCTACTGGTGTGGAGGGTCCGTTGTACAAGCCATGTGATAAGGTGTGGTTGTCCACCAGGAATATACGGTTCCGGGCCCGCAGTGGTTTTCATCCTAGGTACATTGGTCCCTTTGCAGTGCTCAAGCAGATCAACCCTGTCGCTTACAAGTTACGTCTTCCAATGCACCTGAGGATACATCCGGTGTTCCATTGCACTTTGTTGAAACCAGCCCAGAGTGTTCGGTGTTTGGCAACTCCGGAGATCCTGAAGGATGGCCATCTGGAGTATGAGGTGAGGAGCATTCTGGATTCCAGGTACAGAAAAGGTTCTCTATGGTATTGGGTGTCTTGGAAGGGGTATGCGGCTGAGGATGATTCTTCGGAACCGGTGGCCAACATACATGCTCCTGCGGCGGTAAGTGCATTTCATCTCGCTCACCCGAACAAGCCTGGCCCTAAGAGGCGCTGAGAAGGAGGGCATACTGTCAGTAACAGCGGCTTTCAGCGCCTACCCAGAGTGAAACCAATCAAAAACCACACATCCCATGGGTCTCTCCACTGGAGGCTCATGGGATAAAAACGGAAGACGCGCAGGGAATTACATGCGTAATTCTGGTTTCTGGATACTCCCTGTCCTGTGGGGAGAAGTTTTCCCTGGACTTCGTCGGCGATCTGGGAGGAAGCGTGACCGTGGTGTACAGTCAAGTCTACCGTCTTTCCTGAGGTAAGGAAAGAAGCCTGTTTTCCGAACGGCACACCGTTCGTGTTGAACACCGGACTGGTGTTCTATCAGACCAAATTGTGGCAGCCGGCTTGGGTGAGTGGATTTCTGCTAGCCGCTTGTTCTTTTGTTTCTTGCGAGGTGTCGCGGAAACGAAGGCGGCTTTTGTTTTGGGGGCTCATTTCTAGAGCGGATTGCTCTATGTTTAAACTTCCATGGTGCTTCACGGAAATAGTACGCCCCATTGAAGCCTTCCACTTTGAGGAAAGAGTGGAGAGGCTATTTCTTCATTTGTTCCAGTGCTTGTGGGGGTGTGAACTAACATACTGTGGGGGACTTGGTAATGCAAGACAAACTGTAGTTTTCTTTTTAGGAGTTTATGTGAACTGCTCTGATTCCCATTATCTCCTACCTTCGGATTGGCATTCATTGCGAACCTGAAAATTTGGATTACTTTGAGAGACTTTTTGCTAAAGGATTTCCTTTTATACCCATCACTATTGTCGTACAGGAATTGGTCATCGACTGTATATGGGAGCTCTAATAGTTTATTCCTTCATTTATGTTGTATGAGGTATGTATGATGATATGCTAGCTATGAGTATATACTTGTTGGGAGCAACAGGAAGGAAACTTAAGACTCATTCTGTTTTCATGCTTGCAGGTATCAGCAGGCAATAAGAATCCCTATAAAAGCTTGACATAGAATGTGGAATTCTTGGAGATGTGGTCTGCCTGGGATTCTTAAGGTATCTATACGTACAAGCGAGAATTCAATGAGAGTAGTCTTGATGCAGTGAGTTAATGTGTGTTTCTTTGTTCTTTTCAGATGTCAAATTCCCTGCTGTTTCTCTTCCCAATACCCTTTCTCTCGCCTGCTCTCCCATCGCTCTGTGTTTGAATATTCTCAGAGTTGGGGCTAACAGGAGGTGGACCCCTTTGTGCATCATTCCGATTCTGGAGAGTGTTCGTTTGAGGATCAGGCCGATCCAACACTGTGAGTCCGGACGACTGATTACGATGCCTCCCAACATCATTCGTTCGGACTCACATTGACTTCAATAGGAGCCTGTGTTCCGAACGTGAACACAGGCACCCATTGAAAAAAGGGGTGGTTGGGGAAAACCTTGCACCCTGTGGCGGGCACCCCATGATGCCTACTACATTGCGCATGGTTGGGAAGAGTGGTCCCTTGGGTACCCGCACACGTCACATTCGGATGCCTCTGGGTGAAGGGGGGCCCACAACGGGCCCCCAAAGACTGATTCCGAAAGTCGTTTTGTCTTGAGCAAACCGAATCGGAACGGCTGTCGGAATCCGTCATCGTAATCGCTCGTCCTGAACCGTGTCCATAGAGCTGTATGAATCAGCTCTGAATGACTTGGGCTGTCTGGATGCCTTTTGGAATCCAATTTGGTGTGCTCGAACGGTTTCCAAAACAAGGGTTCTGAATCGGATTCGACAATACCGAATCCCAACCGGAGCCCTTCCTAATGACATCGTAATCGGCCCTATAATGTGTACCAATTGTCTAGAGTAGGCAAAGTCCTACAATTGTTACATTAAACCTCTAAAACCTGATAAAGGACATTTTCTGAGGAATCTATTGCAAAAACACATATCTACACCACAGTTACTTAACACTGTGGACAAGCACATTCTTGCACACACAAGTAAATAAACAGTAGTAAGTCGTAATTCATACTTAGTTGAAAGTTAATTAAAGCAATGATAATACACACAGTTACAAACAATTTATGCCACCCGTAATATCACAATCCTAAGAAATTAAATAAGCAGACAACAGACATCTCCATCCCTTAATTATAAAAAGAAGATAAACATTACAATTCAGCAGTCTCAGTACTCATTTTAGTTAATGATTTACATACATTTAAGCAGCTTCAAGAGACAGTGGTAACATCATATTAGAAATAGCTGAGGACTATCGTTCTGCAGGATGGGAGGTGATATGAGCCAAAAGTTTCAGCACCACCTCTACAAACATAAGAAAATTCCCAGTATTGTAATTTTTCACCACTTAGAGCAATAATACAACTGGCAAGTTAAAATGAGAACCCTTCTAAAATAGCTGTTTCCACAGGGATCTCAATTATAAGTGGTGTATCATTTATCCCACCCAGTAATTGCGGACCAGATAAATATTAGCACCATCCCCGTTAACTTGTTGTAGGTGAAACAGCGTGACAATTACCTGGGAAAAAAGGTCCTATATTCGTCGAGACGTGCAGATTTTTGATGCAGTAAGCACCAAAATCTGCTTGCTATTCCCCAAAAAGCCAGAATTAGTGCAATTTATTGCACCCAATAAATACCGAACTCAGAGGTGCCAGACTTTATTGGGTGATGCTAGAAGTGACATCCTTGTTGTAGTAATTTCCTCAAATGTTTTGCGTCCACCCCTCCTGTTTTGCTGAATTTGCTCTGTTGGCTTTATGATTCTGTGCACTTTACCACCACTAACCAGTCCTAAAGTGCTTGTGTTCTCTCACTAAAACATGGCAAAATTGGCCTACACCTGAGAAGACCATTAATTTTCACTGTAAGTCCCTAGTAAATGGTACTTTCTGTACCCAAGGCCTGGAAATTAAAAGGTACTATTGGGCCCGCTGCACTAATGGAGCACTTTAAAACATGTCTCAGGCTTGCCACTGCAGCCTGTAGTGCATTTTTTTAAACTGCCATTTCAATCTGCCATTTTTTTAAACACCTTTAAGTCATCTCTAAGGTAGGCGCTAACCACTCAGAGGGCAGGGTGCATGGTATTTAAAAAGTACGGCATGTGTGTTTTTACATGTCCTGGTAGTGAAAAAGAGGGCTATCTCTCTCATAGGCTAACACTGGGCTACTTTATTTCAACTAATAAGTGCTAACATTGGATTGGGGACAGATAGATATATGCTGTTTATACTCAAATGAACTGTAATTCAAAATCCTCTTTAATTGTAAGGTTTACATTTTAGGTTACAATTTTGAAAACACCACTTTTAGGAAGTTGACAGTTTCCTGCCCAAAATTTCCTAAGGCCTTCTAAGAATTTCCAGCTGCGAGGGACTGTTAAGGGCTCCCCAATTAGGAATGCATATTGGATCCTGACAGTGACCAACAGCATGTGGGTGTAGCTGGGAGAGTGCCTTCCTGACAGGATTACAGGGGAGGAGCCGTGCCCTGTCCCACTCGCACTTCAAAGTGCTTTGCCTTCTGCACATAAAAATAAACTGACATCAGGCCTACCATGCCTTCTGTCACCCCAGCCAGCTTGGAGCACTGACAAGGGGAAGGAGGTGACATTTCTAGAACTAGTACCCCCACACATAGGCTGGCATAAAGTTTTTAAAAAAAGGACCTCCAGGACCCTTCTACCCTTCTTCTGTGCACTCTTGGACCTGTGGGTGATTCAGAAGGACTGCTCTGCTGCCAGAACGCTGCCTTGCTGCTTGAAGAACTGCCTTGCTGTATGAAGAAGGACTGGGCCTGCCTGCTATCATCCCGGGCTACCGAGATTGACTCCAAAAGTTAGTTGACTGACCTCCTATGTGAGCTACAGGCACACAACATGCTTTCAGAGGCCTCCCACCAACTTCCCACCTAACCATTTATTTTTATTTTATTTATTTAAGGAGTTTTATATAGCGCTGGCTGGACCCGAGGGTATCAGAGCGCTTCACAGCAGGTAGCTTATGAGCAAATAGGCAATACAGAGAATAAAGAGGAACATAGGGGTTCGTGCCGGATAAGGGTCAGACAAAGGAGTGATCGGGCAGAAGGAGCATGTAGGGGTGCAGGTCAAACTAGCATTGCATGTACATATAAACCACAAATGTTACATGAATATATAAGCAACAAATACAATAGATAGATCATTAAAAATGCTCCTATCACGTCATAGCATGTTACAGTTCTGTCACATTGCACAGGGAATTATATGCAGAGTGACCTGGAAAGTGACTTGGTTATGAAAATAATAATCCACAATCCTTAAGTCGAGTAGCCAAAAGGTTTTCTTGATCCAGCAATGCGAGTATCCAAAAAGTTTTCTTGATCAGAGTCAGTGGTGTCATCAGTCACATAGTTGAAGTTAGGTGGAATGCCGGCTAAGGTACTTCCTTGGCTCCTAACGGTTTGCTCGAGAGCGGTCAAGGAGGAGGACTTTGAGCAGGTTTTTGAATTTTGGAAACGAGGGGATCGTTCTGATGTGGGGTGGGATGGAATTCCAGATTTTGGGGGCGTTTCCAGCAAACGATTTGGCCGCAGTTTTTTGTTTGCGAGTTTTCAGCGGGATGAGTAGCAGAGTGCTAGAGCTCCTGAGGTTCCTGGACTGGCCGGCCCTTTTGAGTTTGGCGGCTAGGTATTCCGGTTTGCCTGTGTGCAGGACTTTGTGCGTGAGGCAAGCTGTTCTGAAGCTGGCTCGCAGCTCAATTGGGAGCCATTTAAGTTCTCTGAGTGCAGGGGAGATGTGTTCGAATTTCTTAGTCCCGGTGACCATTCTGGCTGCTGCATTAAAGGTTGTTTTCAGGGGGCGAGGTGGGATTTTGCTGTACCGGTCAGGGCTGCGATCCCATAATCGATTCTGGAGAGCACAAGTGCTTGGGTGGCTTGTATCAGGTCCTTGGGCGGAAGGAAGGGTTTAATTTTGTATAGTAATTTCAAGTTGAGAAAGGAACTTCTAGCGGATCTTGTGATGTGTTTTTTCATGTCCAGTTTCGGGTCTAGGGTGATGCCTAGAGATTTTACCGAATCTGCCAGGATGAGGTTACCCTTGAGGGCGTCAATGGCTTTGAGCCATTCTGCAATTTGGGGGTTTTTGTCTTTGTTGGAAATGAGGAGTATTTCCGTTTTCTCTTGATTGAGTTTCAGGTGGTTACTTGAGAGCCAATGTTGAACCTCTCTAAGCGTGGCGCTGAGTCTCTGGATGTCTTCAATGGAGGAGGTTTCCAGATATAGCTGAGTGTCATCGGCATATAGGTGGAAAGGGATCTGCAACTAGACCTGTCTGGACCTGCATGAGCCCTAGCACTGGCCTCTACTGATGGGAATTTTAATCCCAAGAGGTGCCCCCAAGGCCTGGACCCTTGGTTGGCAGCACTGGAGGCTCCTCCAAGAAGGAAAAGGTAAAACTCTGGATGTTGGGCTCCTCGCAGCCTCTTCCATGGAACTCTTCATGCAGGACTTGAGAGGGTAACTCTTCAGTGGGACTAATCTCGTCCTCATAACTGACTGTGCTCCATTGTTGTTGGCCTGAACTTGTGAATTTTCCTGATCTAGCTTGACCATATGGCTGCAAGTAGAGCTTTGTGCTTTTAGGCTCTATTTTCAACAAAAACATTCAAATTGAATATCTCAAGTTCTGCTGATTGGATTTTTGTCATCATACTGTTATCATTTTATTTATTAATCTTTACTCCACTTCTCTAAATTGGTGTGGGATTTTTCTTGTGTTGTTTTTTCACTTCATTATTGTTTGTGTGCTGCAGAAATACTTTACACATTGCATCTAAGTTAAGCCTGACTGCTCTTGTGCCAAGCTACCAGAGGGTTAAGCAGAAGTTAATTTAGTGACTTTTGTTGTTCACCCAGGTAAATATTGTGGTTGTTGGCTGAGTGGGGCTCTCAGCCCCCTCAACCAGCAACCCAATCTTTTACAGGTGAGATAACATGTGACTATTTCTCCTAAAAACTCATACTCAGGATATTTTCAGCCACTATTCCTGAGAATGTTGGGAAGACACATCTATATAAGGCGATGACATCTTCCGGAGAGTTGGCAATCCTTCTTGACATGAATTAAGGGCTTTCACTCCTGTCTAAACTCTCCTAGTTAAAACAAAAGTAATCTAAAATGAATAAATGTGATTGTTTAGACATTGTAAAATTCAGGTAAGATGAATGATGATGTTTTTAGGCAGAATCCAAATAATCTGTTTCATGGGACAATAACTTCAAATTTAGGACTATCACATTTTGATTGTCTTTATAATTAAACCACTATTCCAACAATTGGCCAAATTCAAATTTAGCCTGGTCGTTTTGAACATTATAGCCCAAGATATTTGCAGGCCATATGTTTTAGGCTCTAACTAGCTCCAAAATATAGTCTTTAGAGACCCTACATCCACCTACTGTATCATAAATAAGATATTAATGAATTGGACTTTGAGCACCAATCCCTGCTTCAGTCATATCACCCCCTTCACAACTTTGATGTTGTTTAAATCTAATCCTACTTAGGACTTAAATTGATATGCAGTAGGCTTTATCTATTGTCTTTGAGAAGGCTTAATTTGATGAAAGCATTTGTTCTGAAAGAAAACTGGAGTACATTTATGAAACATTATTCATTATATATCTTTACAGCTATATATAAAGTAGTTTCTTTTCAAGTTCAAACCAGAGGAAAGAAGAACAGCAGTGGTGCTGGCCTTTTTTCCCTATTGTTTCATCTCTTTTACAGCTAGTGCAAGTACTCTACCAATGCTACTGGTCTCAGGATAGTCCACAACCAACTCAACATGCTCCTCCAGGCTATGTGTTGGAGGACAGTCAACATGTGCTCTTTTTTGTGCCTATTAATATTGCCAAACAGGCACACATACATCTAATGGTACGCTGTAATGTGCAGCCTCCACATTAATGCCTGTTCCCAGACATCCAGGCAGACATGATTTGATCAGCAGCAGGAAAGATAAGACCTGCCTTTTGTAGGATCTCAGGACTTCCTGTCATTTTTCCAATGAAGACTAGGTTCTGTGGTCTTTCTTGCTTTGACGTTGATGCTGCTCCTCTCCCACTGGTGGTGGTATCTGGCATCAGGTTCCCGTGGCTATGTTTCTGAAGAGTATTCCGATAATTGCCATCTGAAGAAAGAAAATAAGCGTTTTTAATCAGCTAATGTGAGCTCTTCATTCATAGTATTTCCTGCCTTGGCCCTTTTATTAGAAAAATGCTGAACAACTTCAACTCCATGCGCTCACCCCTAACTCCAGGCACTGACTAAATGCGCACCTGTGGGAAGTCAAGTTTTAACCTGGTGAAGTACCACCCACCCTAAGCTCCTAAGCTCTTCTTGAAACAGTTTTACATTGTGACTTCCAGTGCCACCATTTAAAACTAAGGTCAGCTACTGTGGAGTTGGAGTAAGTGGCACTGCACATGTTGCATGTGAACACGTGCATACATGTGTGAACACCTGGAGGCTGAGCCATCATATTGTATATACGCAGAGCTCGGACTATAGTCATACCAAGAGTAATGAAAATCAGTAAACTATTGTACTTAGGAATGCATATTTGACCTTGTGCAACAGTATTCAGAACAAAAAGCAAACATAATAGGCCTGGGCAAACGTTTATTTGCAACCCACACCTATCTGCTAGTTTTCCCATGAAAATGTGGTAACCCACGAATACCTGCAGGTCTATAAATGACTCCTACTTATGCTACTAATCTGTTGTAGTATTTGTGACCCTTGACCTAATTTAGCACTTTTCCTTTTTAATGACATTTTGGAGAAGGCAAACTTTGAATAACAGAGAGAGAGATTTTGTAATTGAAATGTTCCACCTGGAGGAGAAGGTTTTTTAAACTCAAGTGTGGGTGCTGAAAATTCTTAAAATAACTGCTGTCCTCTTTATTGCACATAGCAGATGCAGAGTCATTTTACTATGTCGACATGGTTGCTGGCATAGTAAAAGAACCCCAGCCTGCTACATTAAGATAAGCTGACTTTTGTCGTTTTATGAGGCAGGGATCAGTAATTTAACACTTTGGGCCTTGTTTAGCATTTGATTGAGTATTCTTCCACAAATTTGCTGGAGTACCCTATTCACCAAAATCGAATCTCCCTTGCTCTATTTAGCATTAGTTGAGCAGGTGTATCACTCACCCCGGCGGGCGCTGCTCCATTCTGTCTGCCATGCGCGGGAAAGTTGCTGCCCCGTTCCCATCGTACTCATGTTCAGAGCTGCTTGCCAAGGCCCAGTCGGCATCTCTGCTGTAAGGAGTGCACTTCCGATCCTCCCAGTCTTCGCCCACACTGTCCAGCCGATTTCTTGCACTCGCATCGCTGCACGAGTGCCTGCCGCCAGGTCCATGCTCTGCAGTGGACTCTCGCAGTCGTCGAAGGCCCACGCAGTGCTTCCTGCCAGGGCTCAGCGGGGTCATCTCTCCGCCCTCTCGCTGACAAAATGCCTTTGGACTCGGCGGCCACCATTATGGGCTCTCTTGATGCCTGATGTGGATGCCGGCTGCCGCGACCATGGACCGCTACCTGGGTGTTTCAGGAGGCATCCCCCAGCTCCTGGACCCCGGCAACAATGGATGTGCTGGATTTCAATCTGGGGGATAGCCTGGATTAGCAAATGAATGGGCTGGCCGGGCAGGAGCACAAGCCCTGCCAAGTACCACACATCAGGTGTTAAACTAACACATTTTTAATGTGGTGGTCCACATCACTGCATAAAAATGTATTATAACACATTTAAAGCACCTTGTCCACCTGTGCACGCTGAGCCTGGGTGAATTAAGCAGGTAGTGACTGTCTGTCGGCTGCGGGCATGATGGAAACGGCAGCGTACATGCTGCCACACTGGCGATCATGCTGCTGCACTTTAACACGATAGTCATAAACTTCCCCTGACTAAGACTGTCACGTGAGGACACGCTGTTGCTAGAAAAGTCGTAAGGAGTACCCTTCCTGAAAACCAGAAGCTATATTGATCAGGGGGAAGTTTGTGACTGTGAACGTGCTAATATTCTGCCATGAAAGTCTACGTAGGTGATCCAGCGGTAAACCAACAACAGTTACTCCACTACCATATATTCACCTGGGCCCATGAACACACACACATTGAGTAAACCGCTGGAGTGGTTTAAAGTTTTATATTTCTCAGGATTAGTTATTTATTTTTCTTAACTAACCTTTCACTGATCAAAAAGTTCTTTCCTCTGGTCGATGGACCAGTAGTTGAACTAGTTGATGGTGATAATTAACTTAACCCTTAACTATTCTTGGTTTGACGAAAATAATCACAGACTCAGGAAAGTTTTAAATCTTTATCTAAATTAAAGTGCATGTGAACCATTTAAAAAATACAGTGTAGTCACCCTCATTCTTAGGAAAGAAGTTCAATTGATTAAGCATCAAACATATACTTCGGACTCATACAATAATTAATGCTCAGAAAGGGAGAGGACAGAGAGAAAAGTACATTTGCAAATAACATGAAATTATAGTTACCAAGAATGGTGTGAAAGACCAACCCCCTGGCCAAAGGGCTGATAAGGGTCCCCAGGATAGGTCAGGAGAAAAAGACTTCAGGACAGGGTTCAGGACAGGATAGGTGACCTCTCTAGAATACCGGCGAATTACGTCGCACCCCTCTCTGACACTCTCTTCCTCCTCGAGATTCTTCCACGATCTTCTGATCTAACCCAAATAAGTTAGGATAGAAAGTTCTTCTTCAGCGTCTGCATTCGAGTCTTCATCAGCACCCCGAATCCCAGACAGCATCTCCATCTCAATCTCGTCTCCAAGTCTCAAGTCTAACTAACTAACTAAAGCTACCTTAATTATACCTTCGTTTCCTCATGTTCCACCCACTAAAGTTACAATATCGGGAAAATACGAAATCTAATTGGTCAGGCAAGGGGGGGTGATCATCACACCATGCTTACATATCACTATACTCTGTTAGACTATTGTTTGCAAACCCATCCCCTTAATTTTTATTCAAAATTTTATTCCCATCCACTTTATGTAGCAAACTTGCAACATTAATGACACTATGAAGAATAGAACATCACATCGCTGAACTTTTCACAATCCGTTCCCAGGATATTTCACTACGATTTGGCCTCCATTCAAATGCTTCGTCATTGACCTTAATAGCTTTACTCAGTAGGCATGCGCAAGTGTTGCGTCATTTCATCAAGTCCGGTCATACGAGAAAGGCCCAAATGCGCACTAATAATAAAGTCAAAAGAGAAATGTTATTTTCACAAAATAAATGGTCTCACTGTATACCTCCCACCTCTACTCTATTCCCATTCTCTTATTAATATTTTCCCCGCATTAGCATTAGTACAATAACCTGTTTTAGTTTCAGCTGAGCAGATGCCATGCACGCGAGTGTTCAAGACTCCATTTTAGTGTCTTCTGCTCATGTGCTAGAATTTCCCTCCAAGCGTTAGCTCATCATATTACGTAGATGCAATTGACGCATGTGCACAACTGTTTCCCCGTTTAAATTTAAAGCGGAATTAGTCCGTTTTCATTGTTATCTGCGTTAGTACACACATAAGCAAGCTTCGCTAACCCGCGTGTTTTATGTAGTGCGTATTAATTATTCACAAGACCTGGTTAGTAGCTCTGTTAATGAGTTAAACGAGAGGATTGCCTCCGAGCAAGTCTCTTTCTTACGAGACCTTGCTCCATCAATCCCCTCTCTGATGGCATTTTAAGCCATCACAAAATTACCCATCCTTTCCCAGATGCCAACTTAAGCACATCTTAGTTTTCTCCTTTTTCTCTCCCTATTTCATCATCTATATCCTTTCCTTCTAAATCTTTCATCTTTTTGTATAGTTTTCCCTTCATTTCTTCCAGTTGGATTTCCTCATATTCTCTCTTCCGTTTCTTTCCTCTTCCTTCACCTTCTAAATGTATTCTTCTCTTTTCCTTTCTTCTGCAATATTTACATGTGATCATTACTATCATAACTAATGTTACTATCACAACTACTGGTAAGACTATTTGACCTAGAAAACATTTCCCAAATTCAGTAAACCAATTCCCTATTGAAGTTATACTCTTTGTTAGTTTCCCCCATACACTGTCAACCTCCAGTTGGGTCAAGTCATTATGCATTCTTGTAATATTTCTAATATACCCTTTAATTTCCTTACTTTTGTCCGGAATATAAGTGCAGCAATGTTGAATTTTCAACATACCACAGACTCCGCCCTCTTTTGCTAATAGAATATCAAGAGCAAGACGATTTTGTAAAACCATAGACCTTATCGCAACCATTTCCGTGTTAATCATCAAGAATCCTCCTGCAGTATCTGTAGAAAGACGATCAACTATGGTTGATAATTTAAAATTTTGCATGAATTTAGAATGACTCCAACTGAGGGTATCAATGCACTAAAAATATCACCTACTATTTCAGAAAAACTAGCTCTTCTTCTCCGTGTTAGTCTATTAGAATTTTCATTGATTCCATTGATTCTGTCCACATGGTAGATTTTTGGAAAAACTATTCCAAAATACAGCTCCCATACCATCTTGCAGGTAATCTATAATAGGCATTATTCACACATACATAATAAACTCCTGGAAATACAGGATCAGTTCCCCCTTTCAGTCCCCACCCTCCTAGAATTAGAAAGTTGTGTTCACACTCACTGGAACCAACAAAATTGTTATTATAATCTGTCTTTAACCTATGGAGGCAGAGTTTTCCCTTTTTCACAAAGTCTAGGGACATCGCAGCATGAGCTTCGCCCTTTGCATAAATTCCCTCTTTCTCAGCCCATGGAGGTACATGGGATTTCTGTTCAGCAGCTTTCTTTGTTAAATCCTTCTCCTTTCTTCTACTAAATTCCAAAAATCTTTTTCTTCTTCACGTAATATACATGTTAGATTATCCTTATGTGCTTTGGCTATGTCTATTGAACTCATTGTTAAAAATAATTCACCCATGAACTGTGCATTTTTACTACTAACTACTGGATTCATATTCTTCCTAATAGGCGATTCTGAAAATACTACATCTAAATTTGAATAAAAATACTGAAGTTTCCCTGTTATGTAAAATAAACTTGACAAAACACTACATGATACACCATATGTTAAAGGTATATGGTGATACGTCACCCCTTCTGATACTGATGAGGGTAACTTCATACAACCATAACAATTACTAATCTCCATTGTATTAACATACTGAAATAACAATTTAGTAAACACATTTAAAGACAAATCATTTTCAGATTCATTATGATAGTTTATCTCATCTTCTACCCCTATTTCTATTTTAGTTCCTTTTATTCTATTTACCTTCTCATTAGTAATTGTACTATTCTTGTTACTTGTTTCTATCAACAAAGGTACTCCTACTGTTAGGAATAACCATACCAGTACTACTAATATAATACTACACAAACAGAATCTTAAACATTTTCTTTTTAAACTTCGTTTCGGTCTTTCAGACTCTAGAATACCGGCAAATTGCGTTGCACCCCTCTCTGACACTCTCTTCCTCCTCGAGATTCTTCCGCGATCTTCTGATCTAACCCAATTAAGTTAGGATAGAAAGTTCTTCTTCAGCGTCTGCATTCGAGTCTTTATCAGCACCCCGACTCCCAGATAGCATCTCCATCTCCAAGTTTCAAGTCTAACTAACTAACTTAATTATACCTTCGTTTCCTCATGTTCCACCCACTAAAGTTACAATATCGTAACAATACGAAATCTAATTGGTCAGGCAAGGGGGGCGATCATCACACCATGCTTACATATCACTATACTCTATTAGACTATTGTTCGCAAACCCATCAGCTTAATTTTTATTCAAAATTTTATTCCCATCCACTTCATGTAGCAAACTTGCAACATTAATGACACTATGAAGAATAGAACATCACATCGCTGAACTTTTCACCATCAGTTCCCAGGACATGTCGCTACGATTTGGCCTCCATTTAAATGCTTCGTCATTGACCTTCATAGCTTTACTCAGTAGGCATGCGCAAGTGTTGCGTCATTTCATCAAGTCCGGTCATACGAGAAAGGCCCAAATATTTTCACAAAATAAATGGTCTCACTGTATACCTCCCACCTCTACTCTATTCCCATTCTCTTATTAATATTTTCCCCTCATTAGCATTAGTAGAATAACCTGTTTTAGTTTCAGCTGAGCAGATGCCATGCATGCGAGTCTTCAAGACTCCATTTTAGTGTCTTCTGCTCATGCGCTAGAATTTCCCTCCAAGCGTTAGCTCGTAATATTGCGTAGATGCAATTGACGCATGCGCACAAAAGTTTTCCCCGTTAAAGCGGTATTAGTCCGTTTTACATTGTTATCTGCGTTAGTACACACATAAGAAAGCTTCGCTAACCCGCATGTTTTATGTGGTGCGTATTAATTATTCACAAGACCTGGTTGGTAGCTCTGTTAATGAGTTAAACGAGAGGATTGCCTCCGAGCAAGTCTCTTTCTTACGAGACCTTGCTCCATCATAGGCATGCTCATTAAAACGTCGAACAAGTCACTTGAAAGGATGAAGCTGACGGGAAGAAAGTTAAGTAAAATAGGAGGGATGCCACTGTGAATTGGATGTAAGTTGGGCACTGTGACGGAGGCATTCTGGAACAGGCAGATTGTTGTGTGAGCCTGGAGCATCCAAGGGTCTGAGAAGGCAATTGCCACTCTGTACCATGACAACCAACTTCAGTATGCAACGAGGTCCGGTGACAGGAAGTTATTACTGTGAACCCTCGAACCTTAGGATGCAAGAATTATTCTTTGGTCAATTCCCCACCCTGAGGATGTCCCCGTTGATAGTGCCAGAGGATTCTCCCTCCCACACTCTACACTGAGTGATCCTTTTTGAGACACTTTCTGTCCACCATATTATATTAATATCCATAGGTCTGAAACAATGAACATCCGAGAGCCTTAACCGTTGCTTTATGAGGTGTTTCCTTTTTGATTTGACCCATCCACCTTTGCATACCGTTAGGGTGTTACTCATTTGCATCTGCGCCAGACAGCTTCTCGTGCCTCTTGCCGTGAAGTATGTTGCTTGTTTATTATTATTATTTGCAATTTTAGATAGCGCGGACATGGCCCGAAGGCATCAGAGTGCTCTACAACAGTAGCAGGATACAAGGTAAAACAAGTTACAGTTACAACAATTAATTTCGGACATTAGCATCGGTAGCTATGACCACGACAGATGCAACAGATTAGTCAATGGTTGTACACAGTTCAAGCAACGATTAAGATGGTGGTGTCACATTATGAGAGTAGTTCATATCCTGGTGGAGAGAGTACTTAAGTCTGGTTTAGGGTGATTAACTAAGGTGTCTGTCAAATACGAGGAGCTTGAGGGCCTTTTTGAAGGTAGCTATGCAGGTTGTTAGGCGAAGGGAGGGAGGTAAGGAGTTCCAGGTTCTTGTGGCACTACCAGAGAATGACTGACTCATGTACCATTCTCGACTGAAGGTGGGGGGTTCCAGGAGCAGGGATTGGGCATTTCTGGACCCCCTATTTTCTCCAGAGATTTTCAGTTTCTTGCTTAGATAGGAGGGTGAAGAGGAGTGCAGCGCTCTGTGGGTAATGCAAGGGGTTTTGAATTGGGCCTGCCCTTCAATGGGAAGCCATTGGAGGGTTAGAAGGGAAGGGAAAATGTGGTAAATTTTCGTGAGATCTAAATCAAAGTGCGCTGCTGCATATAGTATTGCTCTCAGTGGGCCTAGGTGAACTTTGGGAATGTCTGAGAGAAGGTCAATTCCATAAACTAGACTGGAGAGAATGAGACACTGCACCACTGTTTTGTTTAAAAGTGTCATAATTTTTTTGAGCATTTAGTCATTCTTTGCTGGTCCTTCATACGCCCTGCACTTTATTGCCCATGGCGTTTATTTATAAGTGCAGCATGCTTCACTCAACAGAAAACACACACTTACACAAGCCTGTTCTCTCAGAACCAGCAACTGACTCCTGGCTCCATATCACAGCAACACTGTCTTAGAAGCTGTCTGCAGCCAGTGAGTGTGACTCTGCAGACAGTTCAGCCACAGCTACAGTGGCAATACGAAGCAGTAGGCGTTATTTTCCCAGCACTGTGAGACTCGGTAAGTCTAAGATAAGGCTGGTGATTAATGTTCCCGCTGGAGAGAGGTCAGAATTTTGTCTCTTGGTAGTTTTGACTCTGAAAGTAGCGCAGAGAATTAATTTGCCTGTTGCAAAAAAAGCGTAACAGAATATTATAGAACTGTGGGGCATATTAGCAAGAACCTCGTTAAAATTATCGCGGTTTTAGCGGCAGGAAACTGCCGCTAAAACGGCGATAATGGGCTTGATAATATGCCCTTGAGAATTCCAATAGAAGCCCAGGTTAGATGTCCTGCACATCTAACCTGGGCTTCTATTGGAATTCTATAACGCATATTAGCAAGCCCATTATCGCCGTTTTAGCGGCAGTTTCCTGCCGCTAAAACGGCGATAATTTTAACGAGGTTCTTGCTAATATGCCCCTGTATTTTATGTGGATAGCTCAGTAGGTTGCTGATTTTGACACAGATATCTCTTTATTACTTGTGGTTCAATCGCAACTGGCACTGAGGTTGAGGTGGAGGGTGTTGATTATTTAGAAACAATAGGTTTAAAAGCATCTGAAGCAAAGTTAGAGGTTCTCGTTGATCAAATGTGGGGTACTTTCTGATATTTGTCTGTTTCCATTAACTTCTTTGCATTATTTTAGTCGTGGGAAAGTGTCACTCAATGTGTCACACATTAGTCGCTGAATGTCACTCATAAGTACACTGAAACTATAAAAATGTTACAGACAAGCAATCTGAAACCTTGGCAGCTATGGAGCACAGAGCAGCGCAACTTTACCCAATGGCTGCTAGGTCAGGGCCATTAATTATTTGTTATTCACCAACAAACACCAAGTTTGTGAGTTTATTTTTTAATACAAAACCTTAGCTGGGTGGGCGCAATATTGTACCTGCACAAAAAAACATCTGTACCTCCAGCGAAGAGGCAGCTTCGACAGCTTTGCTGAAAGCACATAGTCCTTCACCTGTATGGCATAAATCTCTAAACATGGATGGCTGTACTTCACCAGCACAGCAGAGTACATCCCTTCACAGACTTGGATCAACGGAGTACTGCTCTCCAAAGCCTAAATACACGACCTTGTTTCTGCAGTCTAATAGCAATATCTTGTTGCAGTCATATAAATTATCTATTGGATGTGCCGGTGGTAATGTTTGACATTTATTGTAAATTAATATTGTTCTCCAATGTTTGAGGCAGTGTGCCACAGGATTTTTTGCATGTTTAAAAATGCCAATTAAAACTTAAACACAAAGATACTTTCTTAGTGTAGCAGAAACTCTAATTTGACCGATAACGGTTGTTACTAAGCGAATGGGTATTGACTGTTTCGGGAAACACAGGGCTCTTGAAGTTTTCTCTCTGCACATTATCAGACAAAATCTAACGAAATGAGCGCTGGCACAAGCCTCAGAAAAAGTAATTGTGCAGAAATACTGATGCCAATGGTTATTCCTCTTTCCTAAAAGTTTTAATTCGCGATGGGTTGGCACTACTACACCTGGGAATTGTTGCACCACAAAGTATGGTGTTTCACAGGTGCATTATTACCACATCAGACATAAAGGGGACCTTGTGATAAGGACCCAGCTGATCGGATACATGGAATGGTGTATTTAAGCCTGCATCAATCGACTTGCAGGAGTTGCAGAGTTATTATGGAGAACAGTGGTCTGTGCAGTGCTGAGTGCTTTGAAGCAGGATAATAACCCCTTAAACCTAAGCTTCTTCAGGCATATGGATAACAGAAAAATGACATGCTTCCTCCCGAGGATAAGATCCACCATAGCCCTTCACGTATCCACAAATACATATGGATGTGAAAAGCCTTTCTTCCTGTGACCACAAAGAATGACCAAGACAGCCCAATTAGAAAGTCACCACTGTTATTTTCATGCCAATTGCACGTCTTGCTGAATGACTGCTGTCACCTCAGTACAGGGCTAAGAAAATTGCCCTAGAAAAGCAAATGGCTCGCCCTTGGTAACAGACCCAGGAAATTCAAGATGCTACTGCCATAAACCACGAATGGCTCTCTTAAAAATGCAACCCATTTCCTTTGCATCTAAATGTAGGGTTTCTAGCAAGCTGAATGCCATCTGCCAGTGCATTGGAACTGAGTGTCAGCTCGCCAGTCATTTTGATGTACCATGCCCTATATAGAAACAAATCGTGCCCATATGCTTAGGCAGACAAACAAAGAGAGTTACATGTTTATTCCACCCAACCGAGCTCAATAGATCTCAGAGTTTATTCATATCGCAATGTAATGTGCTTCTTTCTCTCAGCTGAAGATCCTGTTTCTTTTTCAAAAATGACGTTATTAATGAGTAATTAATGCACTAAAGTAATATTAAAATGTAGATTATTAAAATGGTGTCTATTCCGCTTTCTTTTGCAAAAGGTGAAAATGAATGTATTTAGTGCATTATACAAAAATTAAAATTCTGGCTGTTGTAAAACAAATAATCTAAATCTGAAATTGTCGTCTAATTTCTTACATACTATGGGAGTCGGAGATGGACAGTGACAAAACGTTTGCACATTTGAAAGGGATTCGCTCGACAATATTGAGAAGTTGATTGAACCATCGAGTTTAGACCATTAATTATTAAATTAAATTGCACATGAGTACTATTTTTCTAAGGAAGTACTACAAGTGCAAACGTGAAATCTTGGATGGGAAGATGAGAGAGGAGAAAATGTTTAGGATAAAGGCAAAAAGAGGTTTCACACATACAGTGGGCACTCCCCATTTGCATTGTAATGGTGGGGTGATAAATTTGGGACCAAATTTAGTGTTTCCATGTGGTACCACCCCACCATTACCATGTAATTTTGAGTTTTTGACCAACAAAGGGTGGTGGGGCGGGTGGACAGCGAGTGCAGAGCGGGGGACCTGTTAATAAGAATAATTTTTTAAAAACTTACCTGACCCCGCCGGCCGCCTCCTGTGTCGCGCCGCTCCTGCTGGCCTCTTCCTGGTCCCAGCAGCCCCTGGGACAGACTCCCATCCAATCCCTGTGCTGCAGAGCAGCGTGGGATTGGCCTGAGCAGGCAGAAAAGACGCTCAGCTCAGGTCATGGAGTCTGTGGGGTTTCTCCAGCCTGGCTGCTGAATGCAGCTGGGCTGGAGAAACCTAAGTGCGCATGTGTGTTTTGGTCGGCCTGAGACAGCCGGTCAAACACATGTGTGTACTTAGGAAGGGAGTGCACAAGCACTCCTCCTCCCCCTTCCCATGTCCCACCCCTCCATGCACAAGCTGGCTCAGAGCTGGCCAACGAAAAATAAAATGATGCTAGAGCATCGTTTTATTTTTTGTCTGCTGGTTCTGCTCCAGGCAGTGAGGCGACGCACCTCCGCCATTGCGGAGGAGCCGCCCCTGTTTTTTTCCCTCAATGTTAATAACAAGTGGGTTGCAGAATTATTAGTCCTGTTTCTGCTTGGTTTCCTTCATGACCAGGCTAGTTACTTCGCTCATATTTTACGTGCATTTGGCAATCGGACGAGTGCTTGCTCATACCACATCTGGTAATTCTGGGTGTGGTAAAACCTACATTGACAGAATTAACATTTTGGGGGAAAAAACTTTTTGACTGGAACAGAATTATCACCCAATTCTAGCCAATTATTGGCAAATTAAGAAAATGTAAAATCCCTGACATGTCAGGAAATGACTTGCAATGGCAACAAGACAGGAAATAACCTTTACCATACAGTCAATATATATTATATATATATGTGTGTGTATGTATTGGGTGCTAAGGGTATTTGTAGGGTTTATAGGTGGGTAGGGGTATTAGGTGGTAAGGGTATTTTGGGGATTTAGAGTGGGTAGTATTGGGTGGTAAAGTAATTTTTAGGGTTTAGGTGTGAGAAACGGAATTGGTTCCAAGGGTATGTTTTAGGGTTTAGGTGTAGGTAGGGGTATTTGGTGGTAAGGGTATTTTTTAGGGTTTAGGGTGGTAGTGGCATTGGGTGGTAAGGGTGTTTTTAGGGTTTAGGGTGGGTATAGGTATTGAGTGGTAAGGGTATTTTTAGAGTTTAGGGTGGGTAGAGGTATTGGGTGGTATGGGGTATATTTAGGGTTTAGGGATGGTTGAGTTTAGGGTTGGGGTCGATAACGTAATATATATATATATATATATATATATATATATATATATATATATATATATCAAAATACATCTCAAATGACATCACTGATGACATCCTCCAGTGAGTGTAAGTATTTTGTAAACATTTCTGATACTTAAAGATATATAGTAAGCTACTGCATTAGTTAATTTACTATGCTTTATGTACAACTGAGTGATACTATTTCTAACATATTATGTGACCTGATTGGTTGTGTGACTGTCTGAGTCCATGTGTGAGGGTGTGTGTGAGTGGCTGTATGGGTGTGTGAGTAGGTGGGTCAGTGGCTATATGGGTGAATAAGTGGGTGTGTGAGTTGCTGTGTGGGTGAATGAGAAGCTGTATTGGTGAGTGAGTGGGTGTGTCAGTGGCTTAATGGGTGAATGAGTGGCTATATGAATGGCTGCATGGGTGGGTGAGTGAGTGAGTGACTGTATGGGTGAGTGAGTGGGTGCATGAGTGGCTGTATGGGTGTATACGTGGATGTGTGAGTAGCTGTGTGGGTAAATGATTGTGTGAGTGTCTGTATGTGTGAATGAGTGAGAGTGTGAGTGGCTGTATAGGTGAATAAGTGTGTGTGTGAGTAGCTGTATGGGTGAGTGTGTGGCTGCGTGAGTGGCTGTAAGGGTGAATGACTGCTTGCATGAGTAGCTGCATGAGTGAGTGAGTGGTTGTGTGAGTGGCTGTTTGAGGGAGTAAGTGGGTGTGTGAGTGGCTCTATGGATGAGTGAGTGATTCTGTGAGTACTTGTATGGGTCTGTGAATGGGTATGTGAGAAATTGTGTGCATGTGTGAGTGGGTGTATGAGAGGTTGTATATGGGTGTGAGTGGTTCTGTTGATGATGTCATCATGTCGTGTAGTTTCCATCCTAGGGTAGGAACTGAGGGGCAGATTTACAATAACTGGCACATCCCTGCAGATCAGCAGGGATGCGCCAGTTATTTTGTGTGATGTTAGGAACCCCTCGCGCCACCATGGATGCACTGCATTTACAATGTGGCGCACCATGGCACAAGGAGAGACAGATGCGTGATGCATCTGTCAGCGTATAGGTGACGCAGTGCTGGAGTCGTGTCGCAAGCGCGACGCAACTCCAGCACTGCTCATGGGCATCCTATACTTGCAATGCTGCGTCACTCCTTACGCCTGCTACAAGCAGGCGTAAGGTTTTGACGCAGCGGGGACGTAAAAGTGACTCAGTGAAATCTTGTAGATTTCACTGCGTCACTTTTATGGGGCTTCCTTGCGACGGAACGCCCACCCTGCATACATTATACCTGATGCAGGTATAATGTAGCGCAGGGCTTTACAATGTGACGCATCTCACTAGATGCGTCACGTTGTAAAACTGTCGCATAGTGGCGCATTGTTTACCACGCCACTGCGTCACATAAGTGATGCAACGGTGTCGTAAAGAAGTCGCAAGGGGCTTGTAAATCTACTCCTGAATGTTTGTGAACAACATAACGGTTGGAATGGTGCCAGACTGATTCTAGGCACCCAGTCATAATATGTTGTCCTGTAGGCCAGCTAAATCACAGTGCCACCATGAGTACCCCTAGACCTAGGCAGGTAGCAAATGGTTCTGGCGACCACTGAACATGACCACCCTGATCCCCCTAGGATTTGGGGTAACAGATCTAGAACCCTTTTGCTCAGTCAGTCATGCTCTCTTATTCTCAGAGAAATATACAAGAAATAAATAATGGGATGTTTTCAAAGTTTATTGAACCAACATGATTCTTGTATAGAATATATGTGCTGTATTGATCAATAGACAGAAGCAGATGAAAGTTAATAGAAGTACCAAGACAGTGAACGGAATAAAAGGTTCCACCATTGTGCTAATACAGTGTATACTTGCAGGCATATAAAACAATATTGAAATGTATCATACTCTTACTATGCAGTCCCTAACCTAAGTGTCTAGGACATGTGTGTATGTGCTCTGCCAAGAATCCCAGTATTGTATGATCCAGCCCCCGGTTAACTGAAGGGAAAGAATTTAAGCCACCATCTTAGTCACGAGCTAGACACCCTTGCAGAGATATCAGCAAGCTGCTGTGCCACAGCTTCAGAGTGTAGAGACCTCGCCAATGACAGCGAAGGACTCCTCTGACTAAACCCAGAAATGCGTGTTTATTTTTTAGGAAAAGCATCCTTGCGAGCCTTGTGCAAGCCAGCATTGTCATGCTCTATAGATAGCCATGTCGCCCCATTGTTGAAAAATAGAACAATATTTACACAAAGTGTGTCAAGGCCTTGTACTTGGTGTTCAAGGAGTCATGATAATGTTAAGCGAAGCGGAATCTGTAAGCGAAGCAATTTCAGAGAAACTAATCCAACATTGTCACACACACAAATGTGTGTAAAAGGTTATTGTGTGAAAGGGAAGTCAATGTAAGAAACGTGTTCAAAGTAAAAAGAACGCAGCATTTTTACTTGGGCCTAACTAAGGCACATAACAATTAGTGATGTCATTTGAGATGCCATCATTGATGTCATGAGTGATGTCACTGACCATGTCATGAGTGATGTAATATATGAGGTCATAAGCAGTGCACTATGGGGCGTAAGTTATAGTTAGTTCAGGTAACTATAACTGCTGAATTTCTATGGTTTTGTACGAGTGAAATTTGAGCCTAACTATAACGTCCCTGTAGCCTTTGGGTTTCTTCTGTGAATTTCTAAGGTTTTTTAAATTCCATTTCCTAACTGTAGCCTTTGAGAGTGAGTGTGTGAGTGAGTGTATGAGTGTCTCTGGGTATGTGAGTCAGTGCATGAGTGTCTCAATGGGTGTGTGAGTGGGTGTGTGAGTGTCTCAGTAGATCACGGAGTAGCTGTATGAGTATCTCACTGGGTGTGTGAGTGGGTGGGTGAGTGTCTGAGTGGGTCTGTGAGTGGGTACGAGAGTGTCTGAGTGGGTGCGTGAGTGTCTCAGTGGGTCTGTGAGTCATGTCAGAGTGTTTGAGTGGGTTTGCAGGTACCTTCATGAGTGTGTGAGTCAGTCTGTGATTGACTGCATGAGTGTCTGAGTTTGTCTGTGAGTGGGTGGGTGAGTCTATCAGTGGGTCTGTCAGTGGGTGCATGAGTATCTGAGTGGGTCTGTCAGTGGGTGTGTGAGGGTCTGAGTGGGTCTGTCAGTGGGTGTATGAGTCTTTGAGTGGGTCTGTTAGTGGGTGTATGAGTGTCTCAGTGGGTCTGTGAGTGAGTGTGTATGTCTCTGAGTGGGTCTGTGATTCGGTGTATGAGTGTCTGAATGATTTGTCAGTGGATACGCACGTGTCTGAGTGGGTCTGTGAGTGACTGCATGAGTCTCTGAGTGGGCCTGTGAGTGGGTGCTTGAGTCTCTGACTGGGTCTGCCAGTTGATACGTAAGTGTCTGAGTGGGTCTGTGAGTGAGTACATGAGTCTCTGAGTAGGTCTGTGAGTGAGTGCATGTGACTCTGAATGGGTCTGTGAGTGAGTGCATGAGTGTCTCAGTGGGTCTGTGAGTGGGGGCGTGAGTCTCTGAGTGGGTCTGTGAATGGGTGTGTGAGTGTCTGGATGCCCTCTGTTTTGCCCTCTTCTGCTGTTTTGCCTTTTCTGCCTTCTGTTTTTCCTTTCCTGTGTGTTGTTCTGCCCTCTGTTTTGTCTTTTCACGCTCATTTGTCTGCTCTCTGTTTGGCCTTTTCTGCTAATTTTTCTGCCCTGTTTTGCCTGTTCCGCTTGTTTTTCTGCTCTCTGTTTTGCCTTCCCTACTTTTTTCTGCCCTCCATTTTGACTTTTCTGCTTGTTTTTCTGTCCCCTTTTGCAATGGAGGAGGGGATCTGGGAAGCACTCCTCCCCAGGCCAATATTGGCCACGGGGACCCCATCCCCTGGGGCCCAGCCATCTCTCCCTGTGTGCCTGGAGCCCACCCAGGTCACCCAGTGTGCAATGATGGGGACCATGGGGGAGCCTCAAGGCCCCCATGGTCCCAGCCGGCCCCCTTTCTTCTGCAGGAGCCGGCATTAATCCCACATATAGGGAGCTGCAAAATATGCAGCTTCCTGAGTGCAGGAGCAATTGTTTCATCTGTTTCTCAGCCCGCATGACAGCGGACAGGAAAACAGATCAAAACTTTGCTTCCAGCAAGCAGGAGCGGTTTGACAGCTCCCACTTGCTGGAAGCAGAGGTATGTTTGCTCTTGCTTGGTAAGAGCTGTCAGCTCTCGCCAAGCAAGCTGCTATGTCGTGGGGGGCACCCCGGGACATAGCAGGAGCCAGCCCTGTGGGATGGTGGTTCCCAGGGCCATAATTGACTCCAGAAGGGGGGCCGTGAAGCCACACTCCTTTGTTTTGCATGGGCCGTCCCCGGTGAAGTGGTGGTCCACAGGCCGTTTATGGCCCAGTAGGGGGCTGCACAGCACACCTCCATGTTAAAATTTTGGATTTGGCCCCAGGGAAGTGGTGATCCCCAGGGCCAGGGGTCTGTGCAGACCCCCTCCATATTGTTTCATTTAGCCTAGGGTAGGTGGTGGTCCCTGTGGCTTCATCCAGCCCCAGGAGGGGGGTCTACGCGGCCCCTCTCCCTTATAAAAAATAAAGCCCCACAGAGGTGAGGTCTTAGGGGCCCAAATGAGCCTTAGGAGGGGGGCCCGTGTGCTCCCCTCCTTTTATTTTAATATGCCCACATGCCCCAGGACCTGGCCCACCCAGAGGCTAGAGTGTGAACATGCACGGGAGACTGCACTTGTTTTTTTTCTTCAATTTTGCTGTGAATTTGTGGATCCACCCACGATTACGCTGAAAAATTGCAAGAAAAAAATGTTTTTGACCCCCAGGGGGTCCCTCTGGGACACCACCACCATACCTAGTGTGGCAGGGTATTCTTACCCTGCCCCATTTCTTTATTTGTTGTTTTTTTTGTGGGACTCAGCTTAAGCCGTGTCCCAAGATGGCTGCCAACACTTCCTGGTTGAAGTGTTGGCAGCCAATTAGATTTCAGCACAGGGGCTGTTGGATCCACAGAGGATCCGTGTCCCTAGATATGCAAAATTGTTTTTCAGGTAATGTCTCTAAAACTACTGAATGGGTTTACACCACATCACAAACAACATGCTTTCTGGACCAAGAGCTACCTTTCTGCTAAATTTTGTTTAAATACGTTCAGCGGTTCTGGCTGCAGTCGTGTCCAAAATCTCTATGGGAATTAACATGGGGAAAATGTTTTTTGGGACCTCCCTGTTTCCCAGCCTCCACTTGACAGGTCACCCGAAACTTTACAGACAGCAGCTGAAGTAAGCATCAAAGTTTTGGGAAAATTTCAGGAAGGTATATATATATATATATATACATATATATATATATATGAAACTCCAATTGCTGCCAAAACCACCGTACGCCTGCATTTGTCTGCCGGTGCCAGCAGTGGCGGCAGAAGCCTCCCAAAATTCAGGAAAATCCTGTCACAGACGACAAGGAAAGAGGCACACCGATTGAATCCACAGTGTTTATTCGTGCAAGAGACAATGTGTTTCGGCCGGAACGGCCTTTGTCAAGTTAACATTGTATTCCCTGAATTCCAAAATAATACGTATCACATCATCAAAGACATAGAAGAGTTTTTTCGTCATAGACATGGAAAAAATTCATATATTTATACATCTGTGTGTCTTAAATACAAATTCAGTTTCAATACTCATAAATGGAGGAATTGAAAGGCGAATGTGTGCAAGGATATATACACACACACACATATATATATATTTTTTTTTTCACTGAAAAAAACAAAGGTTACAAGGACGTTATAGTTAGGAATTAATATGTACAAAACCTTAGAAATTCAGTAAAAAAAACTAAGGTCACAGGGACGTAATAGTTAGGCTCAGATTTCACTCGTACAAAACCAGTGAAATTTAGCCATTATAGTTAGTGAGCTAACGTGCGACCCTGCAATGCACTGCTTATGCTCTCACATAATATATCACTCATGGCATCACTGATGACATCTCAAATGGCATCACTGATGACATCACTGACGTCATCATCCAGTAACTGTGAGTGTTTTTAAAAAGTTTGAGTGTTAAATATATATAACATGGTGTATTGGTGAATCAGTGGGTCTATGAGTGCCTGTATGGATGATTCAGTGGGTGTATAACTGACTGTATAATAGAGTGATTACGTGTCTCAGTGAATGTGTGGGTGAGTGACTGGTTGTGTGAATGTCAGTATCAGTGTGTCAGTTGGTGTCTAAGTGGCTGTATGGGTATGTGAGTGGGTACGTGAATGGCTCTATGGGTGAGTGATTGGTAGTTTGAGTACCTGTATGGGTTTCTGAGTGTCTGTGTGAGTGGGTGAGGGGTTGTGTGACTGCCCGTATGGATGAGTGAGTGGGTGAGTCAGTGGCAGTATGGGTTAGTTAGTGCATGTGTGAGGCACTGTATGGGTGACTGAGTCTGTGTATGGCTGTGTTAGTGAGTGAGTGGATGTATCAGTGGTATGTAGGTAACTACATATGTGAAAGGCAGCATAGGTGAGTGTTGGAGTATATGAGTGACTGTATGGGTGAGTGAGTGATTGTGAGAGTGACTGTATGGGTGAGTGTGTGCTTGTGTCAGTGACTGTATAGGTGAGTGAGTATGTGTTTGTATATGTATGAGTGAGTGGATGTTTGTATAACTGTATGGGTGAATAAGTGGCTATGTGATTGACTCTATGGGTGAGTGAGTGAGTAGGTGTGTGAGTAACTCTATGGGTGACTGGCAGTGTGTGAGTGGCTGTATGGGTGTATAAGTGGATATGTCAGTGGCTGTATTAGTGAGTGAGTGGGTGTATGAGTGGCTGTATGGGTGAGTGAGTAGATGTGTGTGTAGACCTATGAATCAGTGAGTGGGTGTGTAAGTACAGGTATGGGTGTGTGAATGGGTTTGAGAATGGTAGTGTTGAAGTTGGAGTGGGTGTTTGATAGGTTATATCGGGGTGTGGGTGGGTGCGTCAGAGATTCTGTGCATGATGTCCTCAGTAATGTCATGAGTGATGTCATTTGAGATGCATTCAGTGATGCCACTGACCATGTCATGAATGATGTAATATGTAAGGTCATTAGCAGTGCATTGCGGGGGCGTGAGTTCTAGTTAGCTCACTAACTATAACGGCTGAATTTCACTGATTTTATACAAGTGAAATCTGAGCTATAACGTCCCTGTAACCTTTGTTTTTTTCAGTGAATTTGTACGGTTTTTTAAACGCTAATTCCTAACTATAACTTCCTTCTAACCTAGCAGAAGAAGTAGGTGGCCCCCAAGGCCCCTCCTGTTACCTCCAGTAAGTCCCACACAGCAGGATTGCTGAGAAGTTGCCAGAGGTCATGCCCCTTTTCTCCACTACTCTGCAAATGCTCCTCCTGGCACACTACTGGTTGGGGGAAGAAGGCCACCTTAGTCCTGAGGCCCTCATGAGTAAAGTGGAATTCATTCCCCAACCAGTAGTGTGCCATTAGGTGCATTTGCAGAGTGGTGGAGAAAGGGGGTGTGGCCTCCAAAGACCTCTAAGAAATCCCCCTGTGTGGGACTTACTGGAGGTAACAGGAGGGCTTGTTGGCCCCCAATGGCCCTCTGGAGCCAAGGAGACTTCATCCCCCAACCAGCAGCACCCCGGAGGTGCAGTTGCAGAGTGGTAGAGAAAGGGGGTGTGGCCTCCAAAGACCTCTAAGAAATTCCCCTGTGTGGGACTTACTGGAGGTAACAGGAGGGCTTGTTGGCCCCCAATGGCCCTCTGGAGCCAAGGAGACTTCATCCCCCAACCAGCAGCACCCCGGAGGTGCAGTTGCAGAGTGGTGGAGAAAGGGGGTGGGGCCTGCAGCGAGTAGCCAGGCTTTTTTTTGTTTTCCCCATCTCCCGGGGCCAGGCATTTTTAGAATGGGGAGGGGGCCACACAGCCCCCTACCCAGGCTAATTTCAGCCCCGGGGACCCCATCCCCGGGGTCCCGGGCTTTTACAGATGGGGAGGGGGTGCATGACCCCCCTCCCCAGGCCAAATTGGGGCCCAGGGATTCCATCCCCCGGGGCCTGCCCAATTTAAGTGGGTGCCTCCAGGGAACCCACTCACTAATGGGACCGCTGGGAAGCCTGAAGGCCCCTGCATTCCCTGCCGGCTCCCTGCCTCCTGTGGGGGCCAGCATTGCTTGGACAGTGGGAGCTGCTGCATGCAGCTCCCTCTGTCCAAAAGCAATTCAGCTCTGCTTTGAGTAGGCAAGAACATTTTACATGCTCTCGCTTACTCAAAGCAGGGCAGCATTTGCAATGGCTTAGCAGGAGCAGTGCTCTCGCCAAGCCATAGCAAACTTCAATGTGGACACCCTGGAACATTGTTGGAGCCAGCCCTGAGGAGTGGTGGTCCCCAGGGCCATCTATGGCTCCAGGAGGGATACTGCACAACCCCCCTCCTTTCTTTCTATGTGCCCCAGGGAGGTGGCGGTCCCCGGGGCTGTGGGGGGAACACTGGGCCCCCTGGCATTATTTCTGATTAAAGCCTCGGTAGGTGGTGGTCCCTGGGGCTGTGGTGGGGCTGTGCCCCCATTATTTCTTATTAAAGCCCCAGGGAGATAGTGGTCCCTGGGGATTCAGGGGGCCACGTGGCCCCCGCATTATTTTCAAGTAAAGCCCCGGGAAAGTGGTGGTCCCTGGGGCAGAGGGTGAAGTCATACAGGCCTTCCCCGCATTTTTTTATAATGAAGCCCCAGGGAGGTGGTGGTCCCCGGGGCATTAGTAAGCCTCAGGAGGGGTGGCCCGTGTGCCCCCCTCCTATATTTGCAAAATGCCCCCAGGACCTGGCCCACCCGGGGCCTAATATTAATGCAGCGCAGGTACCTGTGCTTAATTTTTTTTTTATTTTAATCATCAGGAATCGTGGATCCAGCATGACTCCTGCCAAATATGTTTTGTTAAAAATGCTTTTATGGCCCTGATGGGTCCCTGTGGGGAGAGGCCTAGGGGTTCAGGGTGTTTCTACCCTGCCCCCTTTTCTTTTTTAAAAATCTTTTTTCTGTGACTCGATTCAACCGAGTCAAAAGATGGCTGCCAACACTTCCTGGTTTGAAAAGTTGGCAGTCAATCAGATCTCAGCACGGGATCGAGAGGGGTAGCTGATCCTTTGTGTCCCTATATATATAACTGGAAATGTATTTAAATAACTCTAATACTACTGAATGGATTTACACCATTTAACAAAAAGGACTCTTTTTGGACCAACAGCTACCTTTCTTCCACATTTGGTGTAATTCTGTTCAACCGTTCAGGTTGTAGCCGTGTCTAAAGTTTCAAATGGAAATTAAGATGGGGGAAAACGCGTTTTGGGACCTCCCCTTTTTCTGAGCCCCCGCTTTACGGATCACCCAAAAATTTTCAACACAACAACTGAAGTGAGTGGCAAATTAGTTCTGAAAAATTGGCAAATGAAAAAACGCTCCTCCTATGGAACTAGGTCCTAACTATAACTACCTACTGGCGACCGCCACCAATAGGTAATATATACATATATATATATATATATATATATATATATATATATATATATATATATATACATATATATTCACTGAAAAAACCATAGGTTTCAGGGACGTTATAGTTAGAAATTAGCATTTAAAAAAACCATAGAAATTCACTGAAAAAAACCATAGGTTTCAGGGACAATATAGTTAGTTGGACATTTCACTCATACAAAACCAGAGAAATTCAGCCGTTATAGTTAGTTGAGCTAACTATAACTAACGCCCCCGCAACGCACTGCTGATGACGTCACATATTACATCACTCATGACATGGTCAGTGACATCACTGATGACATCTCAAATGACATCACTGATGACATCACTGATTACATCATCCACGTGATCATCTGATGCACCTCCTCACACCCTAATAAAACATTGATACACCCACTCTAAAATACAGAATGCTAATCTCGAAACCTTAGACACACCAATACCAGTTAGTACATACCCACTCAGTAATTCCTAGATCTACACATACATCTACTCACTCACACATACAGTCACTCATACATGCAGTCACTCATCAATACATCCACTAGCATATGCAGTCATACAACTATACAGACACTCACACACCGCCACTCACTCATAGACTTACTCACACACCTAGTCATTTATGCAAAGAATCAATTATACTCCAATTTACTCATCTATACAGTTATACACATACCACCTCACTTATTTATACAGAGACTAACACATACTTACTCTCTTATACAATCACTGACACAAGGACACACTCATGCATAAAGCCACTCTCACAATCACTCACTCTCACATATAGTCACTTATATACTCCAACACTCACATATACAGCCTTTCACATGTGTAGTTACTCACACATGTACCACTGAGACATCCATTCACTCACTAACACAACCATACACACACTCACCCACCCATACAGCCCTTCACAGATGTACTCTTGAACCCATACACCCAGTGAATCACCCACTCACACATCTATGCAGGGTCACACACCCCCCTCTCACCCACACAGACACTCAGGCACCCATACAGATATTCAGACAACCAATCAATAACCCATATAGACACTCATGTAGCTACTCACCAACCCATGCAGCCGCTTACACACCAACAGACAGACTGATACAGACATTCACGCAGTTTAGTCACTAACCCATGCATTCAGTAAGACACGTTTAATCACTCACTTTTTACAGTCAGTCACGCACCTACTAAATCATCCATTCAGACAGTCATACACCCACTCATTCTTCAATACACCTTGGCCTATATATATATAAAACATATTTAAACTTTACAGAAACACACAGTCACTGGATGATGTCATCAGTGATGCCATCAGTGATGTCATTTGAGATGTTATCAGTGATGTCATCAGTGATGTCACTGACCATGTCATGAGTGATGTAATATGTGACATCAACAGCAGTGCATTGCGGGGGCGCGAGTTATAGTTAGCTCTACTAACTATAACGGCCGAATTTCTCTGGTTTTGTACGAGTGAAATGTCCAACTAACTATAACGTCCCTGAAACCTATGGTTTTTTTCAGTGAATTTCTACGGATTTTTTAAATGCTGATTTCTAACTATAACGTCCCTGAAACCTATGGTTTTTTTCAGTGAATTTCAAAGGTTTTTTAAATGCTAATCCCTAACTATAACGTCCCTGAAACCTATGGTTTTTCAGTGAATTTCAAAGGTTTTTTAAATGCTAATTTCTAACTATAACATAGCAATTGCTTTTGCAGAGTGGTGGAGAAAGGTGAGCGTGGCCTCCGAACACCTCTTAGCAATCCCACTGTGTGAGATTTACTGGAGGTAACAGGAGGGGAGGTTAGCCCCCCAACGTCAACCTTAGGGGCCAACTACCCCTCCTATTACCTCCAGTAAGTCCCACACAGCAGGATTGCTAACTTCTCATACTAGGCCACACCCCTTTTCTCCACCACTCTGCAAACGCGCCCCCTGGCGCGTTCTAAGTTGGGGGATTAATTCCTCTTGAATACTGAGGGTCCCTGGGGGCCAACTTGCCCACCAGGTACCTCCAGTAAGCGCCACAGAGCTGGATTGCAGAGAGGTAGACACAGGCCATGCCCCCTTTCTCCACCACTCTGCAAACACACACCCTGGTTCGTTCTAAGTTGGGGGATTAATTCCCCTTAAATATTTAGGGTCCCTGGGGGCCAACTTGCCCGCCAGGTACCTCCAGTAAGTGCCACAGAGCTCGATTGCAGAGAGGTGGACACAGGCTACGCACCCTTTCTCCACCACTCTGCAAATGCGCCCCCTAGCATGTTCTAAGTTGGGGGATTAATTCCCTTTGAATACTGAGGGTCCCTGGGGGCAAACTTGCCCGCCAGGTACCTCCAGTAGACGCCACAGAGCTGGATTGCAGAGAGGTGGACACAGGCCACACCCCTTTCTCCACCACTCTGCAAACGCGTCCCCTGGCGCGTTCTAAGTTGGACGATTAATTCCCTTTGAATACTGAGGGTCCCTGGGGGCCAACTTGCCCACCAGGTACCTTCAGTAAGTGCCACAGAGCTCGATTGCAGAGAGGTGGGCACAGGCCACGCCCCCTTTCTCCATCACTCAGCAAACGCGCACCCTGGCACGTTCTAAGTTGGGGGATTAAGTCCCCTTGAATACTGAGGGTCCCTGGGGGCCAACTAGCCCACCAAGTACCTCCAGTAAGCACCACACAGCTGGATTGCAGAGAGATGGTCCGAGGCCACGCCCCCTTTTTACACCACTGTGCAAAAGCACCTCTTGGCGCACTGCTGCTCGGGGGATGAAGTCCACTTGTGTCCTGAGGACACAAGAGGACCTCATCGCCCCACCACCAGTGCGCCAAGAGGTGCATTTGCAGAGTAGTGTAAAAAGGGGCGTGGCCTCGGGCCACCTCTCTGCAATCCAGCTGTGTGGCGCTTATTGGAGGTACCTGGTGGGCTAGTTGGTCCCCAAGGACCTCAGTATTCAAGGGGCTAAATTCCCCAACTTAGAACGTGCCAGGGGGTGCATTTGCAGAGTGCTGCAGGGAGGGGGCGGGGCCTCCGGCGAGTTGCCATTTTATTTATTTTAATTTTTCATATTTTATGGGAGGGGGGCTGCGTGGCCCCCCTTCCCTGGGCCACTTTTGGCCCCGGAGACTAGGGGGTCAGGGTCTTTCTACCCTGCCCCCTTTTCTTGCTTTTTACTTTTTTTTTTTACTCTTTTCTTGTGACTCGGTTACCGAGTCACAAGATGGCTGCCAACACATTCTGGTTTAGAGTGTTGGCAGTTTATCAGAGTGAAGCTCGTGCCCGGGAGGAGGCGCGACTCCTCCTCGGTGATCAGATATCAATATTTGTCTTTTTTAAATTTCTCAGGAACTACTGAACGGATTTACACCATTTAAAAAAAAAGGTCGCTTTCTGAACCCAGACCTACCTTTTTGCCAAATTTGGTGTAATTCCGTTCCGCAGTTCGGGCTGTAGCCTTGTCTAAAATTTCCTATGGAAATTAACATGGGGAAAAGGCGTTTTGGGACCCCCTTTTTTCTCGGCCCCCCCTTGACGAATCACCCCGAAACTTTCAAGACAGGAGCTGACTGGAGCACCACATTAGTTTTGAAAATTTCGCAAAGTTTCGTAAACCAACGCCAAAGTTATTGGCAAAACATAAAACACTTTTTGAATAGAAACGAGGTCCTAACTATAACTACCTACTTGCGACCGCCAGTAGGATATATATATATATATATATATATATATATATATATATATATATATATATATATATATATCACATACAAAAAAAAGGTCTTTATTAAAGAGGTGCACCTACCTGTGAGTGCGTCTTCTCTTGACCTTTTTTTGCATATGTTTAATGGCCGGTCCAGCCGTGAAGACACACCACCTCAAGCAGAAGCGGATCTGTGGTGACTCGAGATGGTGAGACACTGTCGGAATGGGAGCCTCTGAATGAGTGACTTTTTACTGGCAGCGAACTCAGGAATGTGCCCTTGAATCGACCCATGGAGGGCAATGAATTGGTGATTCATTTTGGAACTACTGCGGAACCCACATGGGGCATAATGTAATTGCAGTACCACCAAGACCAGAATGCACTGTAACTCACATGAGGCCCACTGAGGGCGGGACTACTACTTAAGCAGGTGGCTGCAATTTGTTTGATGTTTTGTTCTGTGCTGAACTGTGATCAAGAACTGCAGAGTTCGAAACGCGTTAGGCCTTTTTATATGATTTGACGACAGTTGAGTACAGGTGAGTGCGTCTTCTCTCGAGGGTAGGCTTTTTTGCATATGTATATATATATCAAAGCTCCAAGTGTACCCATCGTATAAGGAGCACTCGGACAGCAGCCACAAGCAACAAGCCTTAGAAGGTATGCGCACATCCAGCATACCGATTCCATGAGCAGCTCGACCGCCGTTAATGCCTGACGTGTTTCTGGAGTATCTCAACTCCTCCTCAGAGGCTTCGGCTGTTCGAAAAAGCACGGGACACCACCCCGTCATTTAAATACTCAATAATACGCCCTGGATGGGCTGCTCCGTCACGTCTCAAACGGAGTAGTCTGGGATTTGTAGTGCCCATAATAATTCCACAGATGGTAAGCGCTGTTAATCACTGCTGGCAAAAATAACAAGCCCTCAATGGGCCTCGGCATGCTAGTGCGCGCTAAATCCTAAGCTGCTGTCCCACTCTTATGGCTCGGTAAATACCAAACCACATGGCCCCCTTCAATCTCGGGGTGGTGCTCCTCTGTGGCGGGGTAGCCGCGTTTAATATCAAAGCTCCAAGAGTACCCAACGTACAAGGAGCACTCGGACAGCAGCCACAGGCAACAAGCCTTAGAAGGTATGCGCACATCCAGCATACCGATTCCATGAGCAGCTCGACCGCCGTTAATGCCTGATGCGTTTCTGGAGTATCTCAACTCCTCCTCAGAGGCTTCGGCAGTTAGAAAAAGCGCGGGACACCAGCCTGTCATTAGAATACTAAATAGTACGCCCTGGATGGGCAGTCTGGGATTTGTAGTGTCCATAATAATTCCACAGACGGTTAGCGCTATTGATTACTGCTGGCAAAAGTAGCAAGCCCTCAATGGGCCTCGGAATGCTAGTGTGCACTAAATCCTTAGTTGCTGTTCCACTCTTATGGCTCGGTAAATACCGAACCACGTGGCCCCCTTCAATCTTGGGGTGGTGCTCCTCCGCGGCAGGGTAGCCGCGTTTAATAAAAAGCTCCAAGAGTACCGAACATACAAGGAGCACTCGAACAGCAGCCACAAGCATCAATCCTTTAATGGTATGCGCACATCCAGCACCCCGATTCCATGAGCAGCTCGACCGCCGTTAATGCTTGACGCGTTTCTGGAGTATCTCAACTCCTCCTCAGAGGCTTCGGCAGTTCAAAAAAGCGCGGGACACCACCCCGTCATTAGAATACTAAATAGTACGCCCTGGATGGGCAGTCTGGGATTTGTAGTGTCCATAATAATTCCACAGATGGTTAGCGCTATTGATTACTGCTGGCAAAAGTAGCAAGCCCTCAATGGGCCTCAGAATGCTAGTGCGCGCTAAATCCTTAGTTGCTGTTCCACTCTTATGGCTCGGTAAATACCGAACCACGTGGCCCCCTTCAATCTCGGGGTGGTGTTCCTCCACGGCAGGGTAGCCGCGTTTAATAAAAAGTTCCAAGAGTACCCAACGTACAAGGAGCACTCAAACAGCAGCCACAAGCATCAAGCCTTTAATGGTATGCGCACATCCAGCACCCCGATTCCATGAGCAGCTTGACCGCCGTTAATGCCTGACGCGTTTCTGGAGTATCTCAACTCCTCCTCAGAGGCTTCGGCAGTTTGAAAAAGCCCGGGACACCACCCCGTCATTAGAATACTAAATAGTACGCCCTGGATGGGCAGTCTGGGATTTGTAGTGTCCATAATAATTCCACAGATGGTTAGCGCTATTGATTACTGCTGGCAAAAGTAGCAAGCCCTCAATGGGCCTCGGAATGCTAGTGCGCGCTAAATCATTAGTTGCTGTTCCACAATTATGGCTCGATAAATACCGAACCACGTTGCCCCCTTCAATCTCAGGGTGGTGCTCCTCCGCGGCAGGGTAGCCGCGTTTAATAAAAAGCTCCAAGAGTACCCAATGTACAAGGAGCACTCGAACAGCAGCCACAAGCATCAAGCCTTTAATGGTATGCGCACATCCAGCACCCCAATTCCATGAGCAGCTCAACCGCCGTTAATGCCTGATGCGTTTCTGGAGTATCTCAACTCCTCCTCAGAGGCTTCGGCAGTTCGAAAAAGCGCGGGACACCAGCCAGTCATTAGAATACTTAATAGTATACCCTGGATGGGCAGTCTGGGATTTGTAGTGTCCATAATAATTCCACAGATGGTTAGCGCTATTGATTACTGCTGGCAAAAGTAGCAAGCCCTCAATGGGCCTCGGAATGTTAGTGTGCGCTAAATCCTTAGTTGCTGTTCCACTCTTATGGCTCGGTAAATACCAAACCACGTGGCCCCCTTCAATCTTGGGGTGGTGCTCCTCCGCGGCGGGGTAGCCGCGTTTAATAAAAAGCTCCAAGAGTACCGAACATACAAGGAGCACTCGAACAGCAGCCACAAGCATCAAGCCTTTAATGGTATGCGCACATTCAGCACCCCGATTCCATGAGCAGCTCTACCGCCATTAATGCCTGACGCATTTCTGGAGTATCTCAACTCCTCCTCAGAGGCTTCGGCAGTTCAAAAAAGCACGGGACACAACCCCGTCATTAGAATACTAAATAGTACGCCCTGGATGGGCAGTCTGGGATTTGTAGTGTCCATAATAATTCCACAGATGGTTAGCGCTATTGATTACTGCTGGCAAAAGTAGCAAGCCCTCAATGGGCCTCGGAATGCTAGTGCGCTCTAAATCCTTAGTTGCTTAGGAGCACCACCCCGACATTGAAGGGGGCCACGTGGTTTGGTATTTACCGAGCCATAAGAGTGGGACAGCAGCTTAGGATTTAGCGGGCACTAGCATGCCGAGGCCCATTGGGGGCTTGTTATTTTTGCCAGCAATGATTAACAGCGCTTACCATCTGTGGAATTATTATGGACACTACAAATCCCAGACTGCCCATCCAGGGCGTACTATTTAGTATTCTAATGACGGGGTGGTGTCCCGTGCTTTTTCGAACTGCCGAAGCCTCTGAGGTGGAGTTGAGATACTCCAGAAATGCGTCAGGCATTAACGGCGGTCGAGCTGCTCATGGAATCGGGGTGCTGGATGTGCGCATACCATTAAAGGCTTGATGCTTGTGGCTGCTGTTCGAGTGCTCCTTGTACGTTGGGTACTCTTGGAGCTTTATATATATATATATATATATATATATATATATATATATTTATATATATAGATAGATAGATAGATAGATAGATAGATAGATAGATAGATAGATAGATAGATAGATATATATATATATTCACTGAAAAAACCATAGGTTTCTGCTGGGACGTTATAGTTAGAAATTAGCATTTTAAAAACCTTAGAAATTCACTGAAAAAACCATAGGTTTCAGGGACGTTATAGTTAGTTGGACATTTCACTCATACAAAACCATAGAAATTCCCCCGTTATAGTTAGTTGAGCTAACTATAACTCGCGCCCCCGCAATGCACTGCTGATGACGTCACATATTACATCATTCATGACATGGTCAGTGACATCACTGATGACATCTCAAATGACATCACTGATGACATCACTGATGACATCATCCAGTGACTATGTGTTTCTATATAATGTAAATATGTTTTATGTATATGCGAAGGAGTATTGAAGAATGAATGGGTGTATAAGAGTCAGGATGGATGATTTAGTAGGTGTTTGACTGACTGTATAAGTGAGTGATTAATTGTGTCTTACTGAATGCATGTGTTAGTGACTAATACAGACATTTACACAGTTTAGCTTGTCAGTTGGTGTGTAAGCGGTTCCATGGGTTGGTGAGTACCTAAATGAGGATCTATATGGGTTATTGATTAGTTGTTTGAGTATCTCTATGGGTGCCTGAGTGTCTGTGTGGGTAGGTGGGGTTGGGTGTAACTGTCCATAAATGTGTGAGTGGGTGATTCACTGGGTGTATAGGTTCAAGAGTGCATCTGTGAAGAGTTGTATGGATGGGTGAGTGTGTGTATGGGTGTGTTGCTAAGTGAATGGATGCCTCAGTGGTACATGTGTGAGTAACTGCATATGTGAAAGGCAGTATATGTGAGTATTGGAGTGTATAAATGACTATATGTGAGAGTGAGTGATTGTGAGAGTGGCTGTATGGATCAGTGTGTGCTTGTATTACTTATTGTATTAGAGTGTAAGTATGTGTTAGTATATGTTTAAATAAGTGAGGTGGTGTGTGTATAACTGTAGAGGTGAGTAAATGAAAGTGTGATTGATTATTTCCATGACTGACTAGGTGTGTGAGTAACTCTATGAATGAGAGGCGGTGTGTGAGTGTCTGTATAGATATGTGTGTGCATATGATAATGCAGTATTGATGGCTGACTGTATGTATGATTGACTGTATGGGTGAATGAGTGGATGTGTGTGTAGAGCTAGGAATTAGTGAGTGGATATGTACTAACTGGTATTGGTGTGTTGATGGTTTCGAAAATGATACTCTGTATTTTAGAGTGGGTGTATCAAGGGTTATATTAGGGTGTGATGAGGTGCATCAGATTTTCACGTGGATGATGTCATCAGTGATGTCATCAGTGATGTCATTTGAGATGTCATCAGTGATGTCATCAGTGATGTCACTGACCATGTCATGAATGATGTAATATGTGACGTCATCAGCAGTGCATTGCGGGCGCGAGTTATAGTTAGCTCAACTAACTATAACGGGGAATTTCTATGGTTTTGTATGAGTGAAATGTCCAACTAACTACAACGTCCCTGAAACCTATTGTTTTTTCAGTGAATTTCTAAGGTTTTTTAAATGCTAATTTCTACCTATAACGTCCCTGAAACCTATGGTTTTTTCAGTGAATTTCAAAGGTTTTTCAAATGCTAATTTCTAACTATAACGTGCCTGAAACCTATGGTTTTTTCAGTGAATTTCAAAGGTTTTTTAAATGCTAATTTCTAATTATAATGTTCATTAAACCTATCTTTTTTTCTGTGTTTTTAAATTATCATCCCATTCTCAACCTGGTCAAAACTGCAAATCTCACCACTTTTCCATCGATGCCTTCCGCCAAAAAAATCGCCACAAATGAGAGCCACAACTAACGCTAATGATATGCAAAGTAGGCATTCCCGTGGAAAAAAAAAACTAAAACACCACTTCCCCATATTTTCAATGACCAGCCAAATCTGCAATGCGATCCAAAAACCAGGCGATAAGCCGAGTTAGCAGTAAGAAATTAACATCAGCCTTTAACTGGTGTAAGGAGGTTGACTATCTACAGCGTGAATTGGACCCAACTCACAGCCACATCTAAAGACCAACACGTGATACAGCTACTGATCATGCAACTCCGACACCCAACAAGGCCACAACACCCACCACCACCACCACCAGGACCTCACCACCAGGACCTCCCCCCCGGACCACCCCCCCTACTACCACCGAGGCAGCGCAAAACAGGACAACGGACCTACCCAAAACGCCATGGCCCCTCAGCCGCACAATAGCTGAATGTTGGGACATGTGGGAACCAAGTATGTGTGAAGGAGGCAAGTCACCCATCAATAATAATGCACACAATACCAAGTGTAGCGGTGATGTGCTGGACAGACCTCACTATGCAGAGCACAAACCTCTCCATGTGTACATATACTACTGATACTTGTAGTGTTGTGCACAGTGAACGCAACCATGTTACCTCAGGCAATGGGGAAGATCTCGGTCATGTAGCGGTGTTGTCCCCCCCTGGAAGCGTAAGCGGAGTGGGCTGGTCTAACGTATGGCACTCCAGCTTAGGAGTATGAATAAATAGGCTGGGGCTCTGGGCATGGTTCACTTGTGGGAAGGCCAAAGCGTCTGCCAGAGCGGCGGCCCTCACCCTGCCACGTGGCTGCCGCCATGACCGCGGGCCTCCTCGACACAGGCCCCCTGCGAACCCAGCGGCACAGCACCACAGACTTATGTCTGTACAGACTACTGCCTTCGATCTACACTGCGGACAGCAGGGCTCACAATTCAGATGCAGTGGCGATTGCAGATCACGCAGTCCAGTAGGCAAGACACATTGCTGCCACTGCGCCCCGCCCGGACCACGCATGATCGCAGGCTGCGTACACGCTGAGCGCCAAAGGTACCACTAACTCACTCCACCATAAGTCATCGCCACGTGGCCTTATTAAGGCAGAATTCATTAGACAAAAGACATTGCTCCCAGTGCGGCCCGCCGGGACCACGTATCATCGCAGGGTGCGCACACGCTGAGTGCTTCAGGTGCCACTAACTGTGCAGCTCAACTCAACGCCACGTGGCTGTGCGCCCATCCTGACCACTGCCTCCGGCCTACACTATGGTTAGCACGGTTCACAATTCAAGATTAGTAGCGATGCAAATTGTGTAAGAGACTATAATGGGTTAACAAGATCAAATGCTCCCAATCTGTGCAGCTCAAGTCAACGTCACGTGGCTGTGGGCCTTTGCTGACCGCTGCCTCCGGCCTACACTGTGGAAGACCGGCGACACGTGGTGCCACTAACCCTGTTCAACACAAGCCGATCCCACATGTGTAACTGTGTCCTGAGTCCTGAATGGCAGTGACCTCAACTCCGTGAGAGAACCACAGCAGCAGACTCCCTTCGATTAGTGAGGCGTATTTGCATATGGAAGGCCGGCGACACATTGTGCCACTAACCCTGTTCAACACAAGCCGATCCCACATGTGTAACTGTGTCCTGAGTCCTGAATGGCAGTGACACCAAGTACGTGGCAGCAACCACAGCACCAGACTCCCTTCGATCAGTGAGGCATATTTCCATATGGAAGGCCGGCGACACGTGGTGCCACTAACCCTGTTCTACACAAGCCGATCCCACATGTGGAACTGTGTCCTGAGTCCTGAATGGCACTGACCCCAAGTCCGTGGCAGCGACCACAGCACCAAACTCCCTTCGAACAGTGAGGCATATTTCCATATGGAAGGCCGGCGACACGTGGTGCCACTAACCCTGTTCAAGACAAGCCGATCCCACATGTGGAACTGTGTCTTGAGTCCTGAATGGCAGTGACCCCAAGTCTGTGGCAGCGACCACAGCACCAGACTCCCTTCGATTAGTGACGGGTATTTGCATATGGAAGGCCGGCGACACGTGGTGCCACTGAACCTGAACTACGCAGGCCGGTGGGGCCACCAACCTATGCACGTGGCTGTGGGCCTTTGCTCACCGCTACCTCTGGCCTACACTACGGTCAGCAGGCCTCACAATTCACATAGAGTCCCGATTGCACATGACGCAGACCAGTAGGCAAGACACATTGCTCCCAGTGCGGCCCGTCCGCACCAAGCATCATCACAGGCTCATACAGTCTCAATGCTTCTGGTGCCACTAACTGTGCACCTCAACTCAACACCACGTGGCTATGGGCCCTTGCTGACCGCTACCTCTGGCCTACACTGCGGTCATCAGGGCTCACAATTAAAATTATTTCTTGATTCATTAACTACAGAGTCCAGTAGGCAAGTAACTATCACAGTCCTAAACCCTACATAATATCCGTTTAGTATTCTTGCTTCAAGAACTTTTTTATATCAGTTATAGTTTAGTACAATGACCAAATTCATCTTCAAGTGCAAACGAACACTCAATAGCAGTCTACACTGCGGGCAGCAGAGCTCGCAATTCGATTTTTAAATGCTAATTTCTAACAAGAAGATTGTACTCAGAAAATACAACACTTCGTCAGTGTATTCTATACTTATTTCATCTTTTCATGATACGCCTACACTGCGGTCAGTAGGGCTCACAATTAAAATTAAGTATTGATTCATTAATTACAGAGTCCACTAGGCAAGTAACTATCACAGGCTTAAAACCTACATAATATCCTTTTAGTATCCTTTCTTCAAGAACATGTTTTATATCAGTTATAGCTTTAGTACAATCACCAAATTCATTTTCAAGTGCAAACGAACACTCATTAGCAGTGTACACTGCGGGCAGCAGAGCTCGCAATTCCAACTTTGGACACGTGGTGCCACTAACCCTGTTCAACACAAGCTGCGACATGTGGTGCCACTAACCCTGTTCAACACAAGCCTGCGACATATGGTACCACTAACCCTATTCAACGCAAGCCGCGACACGTGGTGCCACTAAACCTGTTCAACACAAGCCGGCGACACGTGGTGCCACTAACCCTGTTCAACACAAGCCAATCCCACATGTGGAACTGTGTCCTGAGTCCTGAATGGCAGTGACCCCAAGTCCGTGGCAGCGACCACAGCACCAGACTCCCTTTGGTTAGTGAGGCATATTTCCATATGCAAGGCCGGCGACACGTGCTGCCACTAACCCTGTACAACACAAGGCGCGACACGTGGTGCCACTAACCCTGTTCAATACAAGCCGATCCCACATGTGGAACTGTGTCCTGAGTCCTGAATGGCAGTGACCCCCAACTTCGTGGCAGCGACCACAGCACCAGACTCCCTTCAGTTTTATTTGTTGTTCTTTTCTTTAAATAAAATGTTTTATATGTAAACCTATACATGACTAAGATTCTTGTTTGTCCAACCGCACAGGGACACTTCCGGGCCCAAGAAGGTTGTTGGGGGTATGTTGCTAATGTGGGAAGAGGGTGCGTTACCTGCTGATGTGGGGAGAGGCAGCGTGAAAGGGGTATCTCTCACAGAAAGAACTCCGATATGTTTTCAGAAATGCTTCGGACAGATGCCAGCTGACGGACTGAATCACAAAATGGTTTTTCAATGCTTATGTAGTGTGAGTTATGAACAGTTCGCACCCAGGCTCGCAGAGGGACAACTGCGGCCCGTCCGCTCGACTCACACACGCAGTACTACGACCCGTCCGCTCCCAAAGGAACAGCAGCGTAGTACCTCGCAGAGGTACAGCCACAGTAGCGTAGTAGCTCGCAAACGTAGAGAGCTGCGAGCTGACGGACTGGCTTCTAACGGCATAGCTGCGAAGTGGTGATGTTGGGCAGATGGAGCGTGAAAGAGTTATCTCGCAGAAACAGAGCTCCGGTATATTAAATTGCCCCCGAGACCTTTCTTTTATATTTTCACTCGATGCGAGAAAGCGCGCTTTCTGGACCAAGACCTTTCTCCCTGCCAAATTTGGCGTAATTCCGTTCAGCAGTTTGACCTGTAGCCTTGTCTAAAGTTTCCTATGGAAAATCCATTGAGAAAACACGTTTTCACACCCCCCACATAGCTACCTGTCGCAGGCATACTCGCTGTTGGTGTGCAGGTCAGTGGTCTAGTTGTCAACATGTCACGGCCACTCCCTGAGGGCAGGTTTGCACACACACCACACCCATCCGGCACATGCGTCACAGGCCATGTGACCATGCAAATATAATGGATCCACAACGTCACATCCTTTATTGCCGGTGGTGACTGGATGGCGGACGCTCCACGGGTCTCAATCATAAAGACTCCATGAAAAGTTGCGCAGAGGGTTAGTCGCACCCTGACCTCTATGGCCGTCAGGGGCCTACTACCACGTGGCGCGGACTTGAGTTCCACAGGGTTATTACCACCCGAAGCTGATGTGGCCGTCAGGGGCCTACCACCACATGGCGCGGACTTGAGTTGCACAGGGTTACTGCCACCCGAATCTAATGTGGCCATCAGGGGCCTACCACCACGCGGCCTGAACTTGAGTTGCACAGGGTTAGTGCCACCCGAAGCTGATATGGCCGTCAGGGGCCTTCGACCAAATGGCGTGGAATTGAGTTACACAGGGTTAGTCGCACCCTAAGTTGTATGGCCGTTAGCGGCCTACCACCACGTGGTGCTGACTTGCGTTGCACAGGGTTAGCCGCACCAAAAGCTGATGAGGTCTCCACCATTGATGACTCAGCGACATGTGTGAGATCTGCCGGGCCACGGAGAAGCTGATGTGGTCTCTGCCATTCATGACTCAGGACTCAGCGACATCTGTGAGATCTGCCGGGACGCGGAGCTTTGACGGGCACGTGGAGTGCCCACTGGTAGACACTCCGGTGGCAGCAGGCAATTATTTGGTCATGGATGCGCAGGGGCGGCAGTATCTCTCTCTCTCTCACTTCCCTCTCTTCACTCTCTCTCTCACTCTCTTCCTTCCTTTTCTTCTCTTTCTCTATCTCCCTTCTCCCTTTCTCACTCCCTTTCTTTCCTTCCCTCTCTGGCTTTTTTTTCCTTCTCTCTTTCTCTGTGTCTCATTCCTTTGATATGCGCATTACACACGTCCTTATTTTGTGCTTTATTTTCCAGGCTGTGTCGTCGACATTCATGGTCCCGACAGGAGTCTTCCGCCTTGTTGTTTTGTGTTCAGTTTGTTAAATTTAGTTTATCCTTTATATATACGTTTACGAAAAAATAAAGTTTGATAAAAAAAAAAAATCAATAAAGTTTTTGGTTGTTACTTAAGTGCTGTGTGATTCTTTCTCGTTCTTATTACTGTTATTTCGTGGTGTCCACCATGGTGTTAAATTTTGGGGCAGTTATCACGGGAATACTGGTGATGTCTGCAGTTTGCACCAGCTTCTGAATAGTGTGTTATATTTATCTCAACTTTAGTTGCATTAAAGTGCTGATAATGAAATGCAGAGTAGGCGTTCCCGTGCAAAAAGACACGAGGTGCATCTTTGCGATTTATTCTAAATACTAAAATCCTGTATTGAATTGCACTGTGGTAGTGGGTGCACTTACAGTGTACACACAAAATCAATGAAGAAATGTCATTGTATTTATATTGATTGGGAATAGTGGGTCAGGTGCTGGATCTTGACGGGATACACTGCCCAGTTCGTTTATTTTTCTGTACACGAAAAACCACATCACAACTTTCACAACAACTGCGATGCGAAACAAATTCCGGCGATAAGCCGCGTTAGCACCAAGGATTTTACACCTGCTTTCTGCTGGTGTTAAGCAGGACGACTACCTGCAGCATGAAAGGGAACACAGCCAAGAGTCACACCGAAACACCCACAGGTGCCATACAGTCAATGAGCATGATACACGGATACCCATGAGGTCCACAACACTCATCGCAACAACCCCAGGACCGCCAACGCCCCCCGAACCTGCATCTAAGCAAGTGTGTCCATGTGGTCATTGTGTTAGCATGATAGGCACGGGCCCTGCAACATTACAGTGTCAGCGGACGTTACCATATCACCTCAGCGTTGGCAGTTAGCCTGGACATGTAGCTACGCACGCATCCTCCTGCATGCACAAGCGGCGTGTGCTGGTCCGGTGTACACAGGTCAGCGCAGGGGTCTGCCTAACCGGCAAGGGGAACGGGGTGTCTTGGACATGTCCGTGTTCAGGAAGTGTGGTAAGTGTGTCTCTGTGTTCTGGTGTGGCCGCCACAAGGGCCGCAGCAGTCGATGTTGTACAGTGGCATGCACCACCTCCAAACTGCAGTCTCACGGTGTGGTTGGAATGCCACAGGACAAGCGCGAATAGGCATTACAATGGTGTGCACGGGATACAACAGTGCACCGTACAAAAGTGTGGGGGCTCGTGGGAGGGAGGAGCAGCTGTTTGGCAACGTAACACACAGTGAACCCGCCCATGTGCCATGTGCTGGGCATCTCATCCATGATGACCAGGGTCGCAGACATCCCACAACACCCACGACCGGCCTTTGTACACATCCTGTATGAATGCAGCTGGAGAACTTACTGTAGGGATGAAAGGTTCTTTGTCTGAGCTATCTTGCAGTAGCACATCTGCTGCTCCGAGAAGGAACTTGCAAGTGGCCAGCCCCCCTGACAGATATGATAATATTTGCATCCGTCTCCCACACTACGCACTGCCCGATTTGAGAACGAGTACACATCCAACACTCAAAAGTCCTTCGTCGTAGTTAGCGTGCGTGAAATGGCCTTCACACGTACTCCCACCACACCCCTGCCCTGCACCCTTTGCACACAGACCCGGCTCATTGCACCAAGCTGTGCCATTTCATCCACAAGACTGGCACACGGCAAGCCAGTGCAACTACAAGCAGAGCCACTGACGCAATGGCAGAGCATCCCGAACACATGGTCGACTCCATGCATGTCCACCTATACCTTGCACGTCTGCTGCATGTCCTGGGTGCACTGCCTTTGGCAGTACTGCGGATCACTTACCGGCTGTGCTTCCGCTTTGCGGACGTCACCTGCGTTCAACCTGTATTGCAATGTCGCACGTGCCTATCCGAGTGGTGCATGGACGTTTGCCTCTCCAACGAGTGGGTAGCTGACATGGATTACGACAGGTGTGTGCGCCCACTGTTGGCCCACGACCAGGACTGTCATGGTGATTTATGGCATGCATGGATGTTTGGCATGCATGTTGGGAACTGGGCCTGGGAGATTGCACGTGTCGTAGTATGCAGTGAGCAAATTGACCCACTTCCCGATTCTGCTTTGGTTCACATTGGGTACAGTGGTTGGAGTCAGCACATCTGTCCCAGTCAGCTGATGGATTACGTCGACGACATGTCAAATATTGTGGCCAACCATCACTCATTAGAGATAGTGGCTTACGCAGCTGCACTCGCGTCATGGACGAGTGACAAGGTACCTGCAACCACGACTCGATGTGCCACATTGCACGTGTCCCTCCGCATCATTGCACGTTGTACATCTGGTCACATGTACCAAAACAACAGTGGACATGGCTGCATTGGCGTCGAATCATGTCCGAAGCGCGGACAACCAACGCTGCTTGACACTGACGTGTGTTGGTGATGGACTACCCCGAGGTGAACATGGACGTTTTCCTACGTTCCTTATTCAGGCATGCTGCTGCATTTCTCTGCATATCGTGGCACTACTCTTGGCCGTACTGACACACTTTTTTTTATAAAGTTTCCACATTTTCACTTGTCTCCAAATGTGTAGTGTCTTCATTTGTATGCCAATGTGTGTGTCACAGACTCTCTGGCTGCCTGCCATACATGAATTGCTACCCCATCCGGACTGTGGGTTTGTACTTATGCGTTCTCATGTGCCTGTTTAGTACTGACCCTTTTGGACGCTTATCCGCCTCAGGCGAGTGCATTTGTGTCCTGTGTTCGATTGTGCGAATCTTTGTGTTTGGACAACATTGTGTTGGATGTTGGTGTACTCTGCTTCCTATGTGTGTGTGCTGCATTCTGTGTGAGATGTCCCTTCATGTGAGGTATTGTTCACCCTTCTCTCTTTCAGGCAGTGTGGTTTTCACTTCTGTGCTTGTTCAGTGGTGTGATGTTGGCGGGTTGTGTGACTTGTGCTCCTTGTTGGTGTGTTTCATTTTAGCCATGGTTTGTCTGTAGTTGTGTTGTACTTAGTTGTGCATGTGTGCCATTGTGCCCATCTCCCCCCGTCCCCCCACTCCCTGCTTGTTCCTCTTCCTGGTGCTGTTGTGTCTGTAATTTTGTTACTCCACACATAAATACATGTAAAGAACAAATTAGAATAGTTCCTTGATTCTTTTAGATTGCAAAACTTCTCTCCATTGGTTATTTTTGAATTTTCCATATAAACAGTTTTTTTAATATTCAAGGACACATAGAAGTCAGAAGTGCAACGTATTCTATCCACACTTTCTAGAACATTCTACAACACTAGCAGGTTAAAAGTTCATCAATTTTTTTAAACCTAACGATATTTTTTTGCAACATTTTCTCGAACATTTAACGGCACGTGCAGGTTAAAAGTTCACAATTGTTTTAAGTTCGAACAGTGCCTTCCAAATGCAAGTAGCAGGTGTGGTTGAGTTGAGCAAATTTTATCCTATGATATGTACTCCACGTTTAAACTGCTTTTTCTTAACCAATCACAAAGATGCTTTTCCACCAAACGAATGTGCACTCTACTTTTAAAAAACAATGCTTTTCATCTCCCAATCAAGTATCGTTTTGTATGGCAAAAAAAAGTAATTCCCCATCTTTAAACATATCTCTTATTCTACGAACGGGCTGCATGAGCTACAGACATCTATCCATTCCTCCCAGCCATACCTTCAAAATGCTAGTGTGGATCGTAGGACATAGCTATGTTTTCTGGTGCAAGAGGTATGCAGAACAGAGACGTATTGACTTAGACCTAGGTTTATAAAATGTGGACATTAAATGGTTTGGACAAAGAGGATTGAAGTGGCACCAATTGTTGCCTTTGGTTAAAACCTGTTTGCATCTCCAACACCCTGACCTCATGATTGAGCACTGTGGTGGAAACGACCTAGGCACATTGACTGGGGTAGGTTTGGAAATGCTAATGAAGGACACATTTCGACAATTGATATTGCTTTTGCCTCAAACTGTCTTTGTATATTCCAATATATGCCAAAGACAGAAGTGGAAATGGTCAAACCAATTTTGTCCTCAGATTGAAAAATCTAGGAAGAATGTCAACAAAGCTGTGTCTGCATACCTCAGAGACCATAGAATGGGGTCGATCTACAACAATAACATACGTTTTGATATGGCTAATATCTACAGAAGTGATGGAGTACACTTCACAGATCAGGGAAATCGAGTTTTTCTGAATAACCTGAAGCTGTGCATCCGCACTTATATGTAGCTCCAACTAATACACACAAGGGCTCTTTTTAGAGCCGCCTTATATTCCCAATATCGGTTTGCAGAGTGACAGCTGCGATCCGGCTAGCACAGGGAGACCTGCGGTCCGTCGAGCAGCCTCGCAGAGGGACACCTGCGGCCCGTGGGCTCAGCTCGCACAGGGAGAGCTATGGGCCGTCGGCTCGGCTCGCACAGTGTGAGCTATGGGCCGTCGGCTCGCAAACGCACACCAGCGTGCTGGCTTGCAGAGGGAGAGCTCCGGTCTAACTCGCAAAGTGACACCAACGGGCCAACGGCCCTGCTAGCAGACACACACCTATCACCTAATGGACTCACTCGGACATGTACAGCTAGGGACACGACGGCTCGCAGACGCACAGCTGCAAGCCGACGGACTGCTACTGTTTTATGCTTTAGGGTAGTACAGTGGTGTTTGGGTAGTGTAGGGGGTTGTGCTGGGGGTAGTATTTTAGGGTTTAGGGTAGTGCAGTGGTGTTTGGGTAGGGGGTCGTGCTGGGGGTAGATTTAGGGTTTAGGGTAGTGCACTGGTGTTTGGGTAGTGTAGGGGATCGTGCTGGGGTAGTGTTTTTGACTTTACGACAGTGCAGTGGTGTTTGGGTAGACTTTGGGTAGTGTAGGGGGTCGTGCCGACAGACTGACTCACAGAGCTCCGAGCCAACGGACGGGCTTCTAAAGACATAGCCGCAACCTGGTGATATGAGGAGAGGCAGCCTGAAAGGCATATATACACAGACACATATGCCAGTGTTGCCTCGCAGAGGTAAAACTACAAACCCAATGGCTTCTACACGGAGAGATGCGAGCTGACGGAGTAAATCACAAAATGGCTGCCAACACTTCCTGGTTTCAACCATTCACAGCCAATAAGCCGCAAGCTGCTGCTTGTAACCCCTGAGCCAATCACATGTCAGAATTCTCAAATATCGATATCTGTAAAATTTGATATTTCTCAAAAACTACTGAACGGATTTACACCATTTAAACAAAAACGTGCTTTCTGGACCATCACCTTTCTCCCTGCCAAATTTGGCGTAATTCCGTTCAGCAGTTTCACCTGTAGTCTTCTGTAAAGTTTCGTATGGAAATTGCATGGAGAAAACTCGTTTTAGGACCCTCTTTTTCTCAGCCCCTCCTACACCATTCACCCCCAAACTTTCAATATAAGAGCTAATCCAAAAAGAGAAACTTTTTGGATAATTTCATAAAGATTCGTCAAACGACGCCAAAGTTACAAGCACATACAAGGCTCCAGAAGGGGGGCCGCGCAACCCCCTCCCAACATAAGTGAAGCCCCGGGCTGCGCGGACCCCAGCGGCCCCCCGCCACCCCTGCGAGCCCCTGCTATTATTTTTTAAGAAATACCCCCGCAACCTAGCCCACCCAAGGGCCTCATTAAAATAAAACGCGAGAGCCCGCGACCCCAGCGCGAATTTTTGCCGATTTTTGTTTTTTTAAAAAAAATGATTTTTGGGGCCCTGGGGGTCCTCCTGGGACCCCCTGAGCAGACCTAGTGGGTCAGGGTTTTTCTACCCTGCCCCCTTCTCTTGTTTTATACCTTTGTTTCTCCGTTTTCGGGTGACTCGCTTCTACCGAGCCACAAGATGGCTGCCAACACTTCCTGGTTTGGAGTGCTAGCAGCCAATCACAGTGAAGCTCGCAAGCACGCGACTTAGGCTCCGCCCAGATATTGAAACTTTTATTTTTCTAATTTCTCAGCAACTACTAAACGGATTTACACCATTTTTAAAAAGGTCGCTTTCTGACCCAGGCACTACCTTTCTACCAAATTTGGAGTAATTCCGTTTAGTAGTTTCGGCTGTAGAACTGCACAAAGTTTCCTATGGGAAATTGATTTTTGGACTCTTATTTTTTGAATTTCTCAAAAAACTACTGAACGCATTTACATTATTTTAAAAAAAAGGTCGCTTTCTGAACTAAGCTCTACCTTTCTGCCAAATTTGGGGTAATTCCGTTCAGCAGTTCGAGCTGTAGCTCGTCGCAAAATTTCCTATGGAAATTAACATGGAGAAAATGAGTTTTGGGACCCCCCTTTTTTCTCAGCCCCCACTTGACGAATCACCCCCAAACTTTCAGGATGGGAGCTGACCTGGATAGACTTTTTTTTGGAGAATTTCAGGAAGATTCGTCAAAGGACGCCAAAGTTATTAGCAAATCAAAAAATGCTTTTCCTATGGAAACTAGGTTCTAACTATAACTACCTACTGGCGACCGCCAGTAGGTAATGAAGACAGCATTTGTTCTCCTTTGGCAACAAACCAGAGCACACAGCGGGGCTTCAGAAAGTTCCTTTTATTCTTTAAAAACAAGAATGACGCGTTTCAGCAAGAAGTGCTTTCCTCCGATGCATGGGGCCTGATTCACAGAACTAACTTACGTCAAAAACGTAAAGTTAGTACTTTTTGGTATTCACAGAATACACTTACTCATTTTGGTATTCACAGAATGAACTTACTCATTTCGGTATTCACAGAAGTTAGTAGCCCTAACTTTAGGACTCCTAAATGCCTTCTGTGAATACCGAAAGTCTTAAAGTTAGGATTTTTCTCAGTTTAGGAGTAGTAACTTTAGTGACATTCACTTAAACAGTCAGTCACACACCTACTAAATCCTCCATCCAGACACTTAGACATCCATTCATTCTTCAATACAGCTTGGTATATATATAATGCATATTTAAATTTTAAAGAAAGCTACATTCACTGGATGATGTCATCAGTGATGTCATTTGAGATGTCATCAGTGATGTCATCAGTGATGTCACTGACCATGTCATGAATGATGTAATATGTGACGTCATCAGCAGTGCATTGCGGGGCGCGAGTTATAGTTAGCTGAACTAACTATAACGGTGGAATTTCTATGGTTTTGTATGAGTGAAATGTCCAACTAACTATAACGTCCCTGAAACCTATGGTTTTTTCAGTGAATTTCAAAGGTTTTTTTAAATGCCAATTTCTAACTATAACGTGCCTGAAACCTATGGTTTTTTCAGTGAATTTCAAAGGTTTTTTAAATACTAATTTCTATCTATAACGTCCCTGAAACGTATGTTTTTTTCAGTGAATCTCAATGATTTTTTTAATGCTAACTTCTAATTATAATGTTTATTTAACCTATAGTTTTTTCCGACACCCAAGAAGGACACAACACCCACTGCCACAACCCTCAGGACCTCCCCCCCGTACCACCCCTCTCCCTGCTGTAATTTTTTTTATTTGTTATTTAAACTATATAATGTCTTCTTGTTTTTTAAATATTAAACAACTACATACAATATGAAAGGGAGCCCAGCCCAGAGCCACATCTGAAGACCAACACATGTCATAGACCTACTGATCAAGCAGCTCCGACACCCAAGAACGCCACAACACCCACCACCACCCCCAGGCCCCCCTCTACCACCGAGGCAGCGCAGAACAAGACAGCAAACTTTCCGAAAATGGCATGGCCCCTCAGCCACACAATAGCTGAATATTGGGACAGGTGTGAACAAACTATATGTGAAGGAAGCAATTCATCTATGTTTAACAATTCACACAATGCAAAGTGTAGCGGTGATGTGCTGGACTCATGACACATCTCAGTATGCAGAACACACCTCTCCATGTGCACAAATACTACTGGTGCTTGTAGTGTTGTGGACAGTGGACCCAACCATGTTACGTCAAACACTAGGGAAGATCTCAGTCATGTAGCTGTGTCGTCGTCCCCATAAGCATAAGCGTAACCGGAGTGGGCTGGTCCGACGTACGCCACTTCAGCGTAGGAGTGTGAATAAATAGGCCAGAGCTCTGGGCGTGGTTCACTTGTGGGAAGGCCAAAGCATCTGCCAGGGCGGCACCCCTCACCCTGCCACAAGGCCGCCAACATGACCGCCAGCCTCCTCAGCCGATCGCTGGCTTCCGCCACACAGGCCCCCAGTGGCACAGCACCACGGACTTATGTCTGTACAAACTACTGCCTTCGATATACACTGCGGACAGCAAGGCTCACAATTCAGATCGAGTCGCGATTGCAGATGACGCAGTCCAGTAGGCAAGAGACATTGCTCAAGTCAACAACACGTGCCTGTGGGCCCTTCCTCACCGCTGCCTCCTGCCTCCACTGCGATGAGTAGGGCTCACAATTCAGAGCAACTCGCGATTGCAGATGACGCAGTCCAGTAGGCAACAGACATTGCTACCAGTGCGGCCAGCCCGGACCACGCATCATCGCTGACTGCACACACGCTAAGTGCTTCAAGTACCACTAACTATGTGCAGCTCAAGTCAACGCCACATGGCTATGGGCCCTTGATGACCACTGCCTCCGGCCTACAATGCGGTTAGCAGGGCTAACAATTCAAGATTAGTGCCGATGCAAATTGTGTAAGAGAGTATAATCGGTTAAGAAGACTGTATGCTCCCAATCTGTGCAGCTCAAGTCAACGTCACGTGGCTGTGGGCCCTTGCTGACCGCTACCTCTGGCCTACACTGCGGTCATCAGGGCTCACAATTAAAATTAAGCCTTGATTCATTAATTACAGAGTCCAGTAGGCAAGTAACTATCACAGGCCTAAAATCTACATAATATCCTTTTAGTATCCTTGCTTCAAGAACTTTTTTTATATCAGTTATAGCTTTAGTACAATCACCAAATTCATCTTCAAGTGCAAACGAACACTCATTAGCAGTCTACACTGCGGGCAGCAGAGCTCGCAATTCGAATTTTGGACACGTGGTGCCACTAACCCTGTTCAACACAAGCCGCGACACGTGGTGCCACTAACCCTGTTCAACACAAGCCGGCAACACGTGGTGCCACTAACCCTGTACAACACAAGGCGCGACACGTGGTGCCACTAACCCTGTTCAACACAAGCCAATCCCACATGTGGAACTGTGTCCTGACTCCTGAATGGCAGTGACCCCAACTTCGTGGCTGCGACCACAGCACCAGACTCCCTTCGATTAGTGAGGCGTATTTGCATATGGAAGGCCGGCGACACGTGGTGCCACTGAACCTGAACTACGCAGGCCGGTGGGGCCACCAACCTATGCACGTGGCTGTGGGCCCTTGCTCACCGCTACCTCTGGCCTACACTGCGGTCAGCAGGGCTCACAATTCAGATACAGTCGCGATTGCAGATGACGCAGTCCAGTAGGCAAGAGACGTTGCTCCCAGTGCGGCCCGTTCGCACCAAGCAGCATCACAGGCTCATACATTCTCAATGCTTCTGGTGCCACTAACTGTGCACCTCAACTCAACGCCACGTGGCTTTGGGCCCTTGCTGACCGCTACCTCTGGCCTACACTGTGGTCATCAGGGCTCACAATTAAAATTAAGTCTTGATTCATTAATTACAGAGTCCAGTAGGCAAGTAACTATCACAGGCCTAAAACCTACATAATATCCTTTTAGTATCCTTGCTTCAAGAACTTTTTTATATCAGTTATAGCTTCAGTACAATCACCAAATTCATCTTCAAGTGCAAACGAACACTCATTAGCAGTCTACACTGCGGGCAGCAGAGCTCGCAATTCGAATTTTGGACACGTGGTGCCACTAACCCTGTTCAACACAAGCCGCGACACGTGGTGCCACTAACCCTGTTCAACACAAGCCGGCGACACGTGGTGCCACTAACCTTGTTCAACACAAGCCGATCCCACATGTGGAACTGTGTCCTGAGTCCTGAATGGCAGTGACCCCAAGTCCGTGGCAGCGACCACAGCACCAGACTCCCTTCGATCAGTGAGGCATATTTCCATATGCAAGGCCGGCTACAGATGGTGCCACTAACCCTGTACAACACAAGGCGCGACACGTGGTGCCACTAACCCTGTTCAATACAAGCCAATCCCACATGTGGAACTGTGTCCTGAGTCCTGAATGGCAGTGACCCCAAGTCCGTGGCAGCGACCACAGCACCAGACTCCCTTCGATCTGTGAGGCATATTTCCATATGCAAGGCCGGCGACACGTGGTGCCACTAACCCTGTTCAACACAAGCCGCGACACGTGGTGCCACTAACCCTGTTCAACACAAGCCGGCGACACGTGGTGCCACTAACCCTGTTCAACAGAAGCCGATCCCACATGTGGAACTGTGTCCTGAGTCCTGAATGGCAGTGACCCCAAGTCCGTGGCAGCGACCACAGCACCAGACTCCCTTCGATCAGTGAGGCATATTTCCATATGCAAGGCCGGCGACACGTGGTGCCACTAACCCTTTACAACACAAGGCGCGACACGTGGTGCCACTAACTCTGTTCAATACAAGCCGATCCCACATGTGGAACTGTGTCCTGAGTCCTGAATGGCAGTGACCCCAAGTCCGTGGCAGCGACCACAGCACCAGACTCCCTTCGATCAGTGAGGCATATTTCCATATGCAAGACCGGCGACACGTGGTGCCACTAACCCTGTTCAACACAAGCCGCGACACGTGGTGCCACTAACCCTGTTCAACACAAGCCGGCGACACGTGGTGCCACTAACCCTGTTCAACACAAGCCGATCCCACATGTGGAACTGTGTCCTGAGTCCTGAATGGCAGTGACCCCAAGTCCGTGGCAGCGACCACAGCACCAGACTCCCTTCGATCAGTGAGGCATATTTCCATATGCAAGGCCGGCGACACGTGGTGCCACTAACCCTGTTCAACACAAGCCGCGACACGTGGTGCCACTAACCCTGTTCAACACAAGCCGGCAACACATGGTGCCACTAACCCTGTTCAACACAAGCCGATCCCACATGTGGAACTGTGTCCTGAGTCCTGAATGGCAGTGACCCCAAGTCCGTGGCAGCGACCACAGCACCAGACTCCCTTCGATCAGTGAGGCATATTTCCATATGCAAGGCCGGCGACACGTGATGCCACTAACCCTGTACAACACAAGGCGCGACACGTGGTGCCACTAACCCTGTTCAATACAAGCCGATCCTACATGTGGAACTGTGTCCTGAGTCCTGAATGGCAGTGACCCCAAGTCCGTGGCAGCGACCACAGCACCAGACTCCCTTCGATCAGTGAGGCATATTTCCATATGCAAGGCCGGCGACACGTGGTGCCACTAACCCTGTACAACACAAGGCGCGACACGTGGTGCCACTAACCCTGTTCAATACAAGCCGATCCCACATGTGGAACTGTGTCCTGAGCCCTGAATTGCAGTGACCCCAACTTCGTGGCAGCGACCACAGCACCAGACTCCCTTCAGTTTTATTTGTTATTGTTTTGTTTAAATAAAATGTTTTATATGTAAATCTATACATGACTAAGATTCTTGTTTGTCCAACCGCACACGGACAATTCTGGGCCCAAGAAGGTTGTTGGGGGTATGTTGCTAATGTGGGAAGAGGGTGCATTACCTGCTGATGTGGGGAGAGGCAGCGTGAAAGGGGTATCTCTCACAGAAAGAACTCCGGTATGTTTTCAGAAATGCCTCGGACAGAAGCCAGCTGACGGACTGAATCACAAAATGGCTTTTCAATGCTTATGTAGTGCGACTTATGAACAGTTCACACCCAGGCTCGCAGAGGGACAACTGCGGCCCGTCCGCTCGACTCACAGACGCAGTACTACGAGCCGTCCGCTCCCAAAGGAACAGCAGCGTAGTAGCTCGCAGAGGTACAGGCACAGCAGCGTACTAGCTCTCAAAGGTAGACAGCTGCGAGCCGACGGACTGGCTTCTAACGGCATAGCTGCGAAGTGGTGATGTTGGGCAGAGGGAGCGTGAAAGGGTTATCTCGCACAGACAGAGCTCCGGTATATTAAATTGCCCCCGGGACCTTTCTTTTATATTATCACTCGATGTGAGAATGCCCGCTTTCTGGACCAAGACCTTTCTCCCTACCAAATTTGGCATAATTCCATTCAGCAGTTTGACCTGTAGACTTGTCTAAAGTTTCCTATGGGAAATCCATTGAGAAAACATGTTTTCACACCCCCCACATAGCTACCTGTCGCAGGCGTACTCGCTGTTGGTGTGCAGGTCAGTGGTCTAGTTGTCAACATGTCACGGCCACTCCCTGAGGGCAGGTTTGCACACACACCACACCCATCCGGCACATGCGTCACAGGCCATGTGACCACACAAATATAATGGATCGACAACGTCAGATCCTTTATTGCCGGTGGTGACTGGATGGCGGACGCTCCATGGGTCTCAATCATAAAGAGTCCATGAAAACTTGCGCAGAGGGTTAGTCGCACCCTGAGCTGTATGGCCGTCAGGGGCCTACTACCACGTGGCGCGGACTTGAGTTGCACAGGGTTCATGCCACCTGAAGCTGATGTGGCGGTCAGGGGCCTACCACCACGTGGTGTGGACTTGAGTTACACAGGGATAGTGCCACCCGAAGATGATGTGGCCATCAGGGGCCTACCACCACGTGGCGCGGACTTGAGTTGCACAGGGTTAGTGCCACCCGAAGCTGATGTGGCCGTCAGGGGCCTACCACCACGTGGCGCGGACTTGAGTTGCACAGGGTTAGTGCCACCCAAAGCTGATGTGGCCATCAGGGGCCTACCACCACGTGGCGCGGACTTGAGTTGCACAGGGTTAGTCGCACCCTAAGTTATATGGCCGTCAGCGGCCTACCACCACGTGGTGCTGACTTGCGTTGCACAGGGTTAGCGGCACCAAAAGCTGATGTGCTCTCCGCCATTGATGACTCAGGACTCAGCAACATATGTGGGATCTGCTGGGCCACGGAGCGGGTCCACATAATGTCCACCAAGCCATGGTGGCGGGACCGGGCTCTGGAGCTTTCACGGGCACGTGGAGTGGCCACTGTTAGACACTCCGGTGGCAGCAGGTAATTATTTGGTCTTGGATGCGCAGGGGCGGCAGAGACTCTCTCTCTCTCTCTCTCTCTCACTTCCCTCTCTTCACTCTCTCTGTCACTCTCTTCCTTCCTTTCCTTCTATCTCTCTCACTCTCTCTCCCTTCTCCCTTTCTCACTCCCTTTCTTTCCTTCCCTCTCTGGCTTTTTTTCCCTTCTCTCTTTCTCTGTGTCTCACTCCTTTGATATGCGCATTACACACGTCCTTATTTTGTGCTTTATTTTCCAGGCTGTGTCGTCGACATTAATGGACCCGACAGGAGTCTTCCGCCTTGTTGTTTTGTGTTCAGTTTGTTAAATTTAGTTTATCCTCTATATGTACGGAAAAATAAAGTTTTGGAAAAAAAAAAATTTCAATAAAGTTTTTGGTTGTTACTTAAGTGCTGTGTGACTCTTTCTCGTTCTTATTACTGTTATTTAGTGGTGTCCACCATGGTGTTAAATTTAGGGGCAGTTATCTCGGAATACTGGTGATGTCTGCAGTTTGCACCAGCTTCTGAATAGTGTGTTAGATTTATCTCAACTTTAGTTGCATTTAAGTGCTAATAATGAGATGCAGAGTAGGCGTTCCCGTGCAAAAACACACGAGGTGCACCGTTGCGATTTATTCTAAATACTAAAATCCTGTATTGAATTGCACTGTGGTAGTGAGTGCATTTACAGTGTACACACAAAATCAATGAAGAAATCTCATTGTATTTATATTGATTGGGAATAGTGGGTCAGGTGCTGAATCTTGACGGGATACACTGCCCAGTTTGTTTATTTTTCTGTACACGAAAAAACCACATCACAACTTTCACAACGAAAGGCAAAAACTGCGATGCGAAACAAATTCCGGCAATAAACCGCGTTAGCACCAGGGATTTTACACCTGCTTTCTGCTGGTGTTAAGCAGGACGACTACCTGCAGCATGAAAGGGAACACAACCAAGAGCCACACCGGAACACCCACAGGTGCCATAGAGTCAATGAGCATGATACACGGATACCCATGAGGGCCACAACACTCATCGCAACAACCCCAGGACCGCCAACGCCCCCGAACCCGCATCTGAGCAAGTGTCTCCGTGTGGTCATTGTGTTAGCATGATGGGCACGGGCCCTGCAACATCACAGTGTGCTGTCTTCAGCGGACGTTACCATGTCACCTCAGCGTTGGCAGTGAGCCTGGACATGTAGCTACACACGCATCCTCCTGCATGCACAAGCGGTGTGTGCTGGTCCGGCGTACACAGGTCAGCGCAGGGGTGTGCCTATCCGGCAAGGAGAACGGGGTGTCTCGGACATGTCCGTGTGCAAGAAGTGCGGTAAGTGTGTCTCTGTGTTCTGGTGTGGCCGCCACAAGGGCCGCAGCAGTCGATGTTGTAAAGTGTCATGCACCACCTCCAAACGGCAGTGTCACAGTGTGATTGTAATGCCGCAGGACATGCGCGAATAAGCATTACAATGGTGTGCCGTAGGAGTGCACTGGATACAACAGCGCAGCGCGCAAAAGTGTGGGGGCTCGAGGGAGGGAGGAGCAGCTGTTTGGCAACATAACACACAGTGAACCCGCCCAGGTGCCACGTGCTGGGCATCTCATCCATGATGACCAGGGTCGCAGACATCCCACAACACCCACGACCGGCCTTTGTACACGTCCTGTATGAATGCAGCTGGAGAAGTTACTGTAGGGATGAAAGGTTCTTTGTCTGAGCTATCTTGCGCTAACACATCTGCTGCTCCGAGAAGGAACTTGCAAGTGGCCAGCCCCCCTGACAGATACGATAATATTTGCATCCGTCTCCCACACTACGCACAGCCCGATTTGAGAACAATGAGTACACATCCCACACTCAAAAGTCCTTCGTCGTAGTTAGCGTGCGTGAAATGGCCTTCAAACGTACTCCCACCACACCCCTGCCCTGCACCCATTGCACATAGACCCGGCTCATTGTACCAAGCTGTGCCATTTCATCCACAAGACTGGCACACGGCAAGCCAGTGCAGCTACAAGCAGAGCCACTGACGCAATGGCAGTGCATCCCGAACACATGGTCGACTCCATTCACGTCCACCTATACCTTGCATGTCTGCTGCATGTCCTGGGTGCACTGCCTTTGGCAGTGCTGCGGATCACTTACCGGCTGAGCTTCCGCATTGCGGACGTCACCTGTGTTCAACCTGTATTGCAATGTCGCACGTGCCTATCCGAGTGGTGCATGGACGTGTGCCTCTCCAACGTGTGCGTAGCTGACATGGATTACGACGGGTGTGTTCGCCCCCTGTTGGCCCACGACCAGGAGTGTCATGGTGATGCCCGTTTATGGCATGCATGGATGTTTGGCATGCATTTTGGGAACTGGGCCTGGGACATTGCACGTGTCGTAGTATGCAGTGAGCAAATTGACCCACTTCCCGATTCTGCTTTGGTGCACATTGGGTACAGTGATTGGAGTCAGCACATCTGTCCCATTCAGCTGATGGATTACGTCGACGACATGTCAAATATTGTGGCCAACCATCACTCATTAGAGATAGTGGCTTACGCAGCTGCACTCGCATTCATGGAAGAGTGACAAGGTACCTGCAACCACGACTCGATGTGCCACATTGCACGTGTCCCGCCGCATCATTGCACGTTGTGCATCTGATCACATGTCCCAAGACGACAGTGGACATGGCTGCATTGGTGTCGACTCATGTTCGAGGCGCGGACAACCAACGCTGCTTGACACTGACGTGTGTTGGTGATGGACTACCCCGAGGTGAACATGGACGTTTTCCTATGTTCCTTATTCAGGCACGCTGCTGCATTTGTCTGCATATCGTGGCACTACTCTTGGCCGTACTGACACGCACTTTTTTTTAATAAAGTTTCCACATTTTCACTTGTCTCCAAATGTGTTGTGTCTTCATTTGTATGCCAATGTGTGTGTCACGGACTCTCTGGCTGCCTGCCATACGTGAATTGCTACCCCATCCGGACTGTGGGTTTGTACTTATGCGTTCTCATGTGCCTGTTTCGTACTGACGCTTTTGGACGTTTATCCGCCACAGGCGAGTGCATTTGTGTCCTGTGTTCGATTGTGCGAATGTTTGTGTTTGGACAACATTGTGTTGGATGTTGTTGTGCTCTGCTTCCTATGTGTGTGTGCTGCATTCTGTGTGAGATGTCCCTTCATGTGAGGTATTGTTCACCCTTCTCCCTTTCAGGCAGTGTGGTTTTCACTTCTGTGCTTGTTCAGTGGTGTGATGTTGGCGGGTTGTGTGACTTGTGCTCCTTGTTGGTGGTTTGTCTGTAGTTGTGCTGTACTTAATTGTGCATGTGTGCCATTGTGCCCATCTCCCCCGTCCCCCACTCCCTGCTTGTTCCTCTTCCTGGTGCTGTTGTGTCTGTAATTTTGTTACTCCACACATAAATACATGTAAAGAACAAATTAAAATAGTTCCTTGATTCTTTTAGATTGCAAAACTTCTCTCTATTGGTTATTTTTGAATTTTCCATATAAACAGTTTTTTTAATATTCAAGGACACATAGAAGTCAGAAGTGCAACGTATTCTATCAACACACTTTCTAGAACATTCTACAACACGTGCAGGTTAAAAGTTCATCAATTTTTTTAAACCTAACGATATTTTTTTGCAACATTTTCTCGAACATTTAACGGCACATGCAGGTTAAAAGTTCACGATTGTTTTAAGTTCCAACAGTGCCTTCCAAATGCAAGTAGCAGTTGTGGTTGAGTTGACCAAATTTTATCCTATCATATTTACTCCACGTTTAAACTGCTTTTTCTTAACCAATCACAAAGATGCTTTTCCACAAAACGAATGTGCACCCTACTTTTAAAAAACAATGCTTTTCATCTCCCAATCAGTTATCGTTTTGAATGAGAAAAAAAAGTAGTTCCCCACCTTTAAACATATCTCTTATTCTACGAACGGACTGCATGAGCTACAGACATCTATCCATACTTCCCAGCCATACCTTCAAAATGCTAGTGTGGATCGTAGGACATAGCTATGTTTTCTGGTGCAAGAGGTATGCAGAGCAGCGACGTATTGACTTAGACCTAGGTTTACAAAATGTGGACATTAAATGGTTTGAACAGAGAGGATTGAAGTGGCACCAATTGTTGCCTTTGGTTAAAACCTGTTTGCATCTCCAACACCCTGACCTCATGATTGTGCACTGTGGTGGAAACGACCTAGGCACATTGTCTGGTGTAGGTTTGGAAATGCTAATGAAAGACACTTTTCGACAATTGATGTTGCTTTTGCCTCAAACTGTCTTTGTATATTCCAATATATGCCAAAGACAGAAGTGGAAATGGTCAAACCAATTTTGTCCTCAGATTGAAAAATCTAGGAAGAATGTCAACAAAGCTGTGTCTGCATACCTCAGAGACCATAGAATGGGGTCGATCTACAACAACAACATACGTTTTGATATGGCTGATATCTACAGAAGAGATGGAGTACACTTCACACATCAGGGAAATCGAGTTTTTCTGAATAACCTGAAGCTGTGCATCCGCACTTATATGTAGCTCCAACTAATAAACACAAGGGCTCTTTTTAGAGCCGCCTTATATTCCCAATATCGGTTCGCAGAGTGACAGCTGCGATCCGGCTAGCACAGGGAGACCTGCGGGCCGTCCGGCAGGCTCGCAGAGGGACAGCTGCGGCCCGTCGGCTCGGCTCGCACAGGGAGAGCTACGGGCCATCGGCTCGCAAACGCACACCAGTGTGCTGGCTCGCAGAGGGAGAGCTCGGGTCTAACTCGCAAGTGGACACCAACGGGCCAACGGCCCTGCTAGCAGAGACACACCTATCACCTAACGGACTGGCTCGCACATGTACAGCTAGGGACACGACGGCTCGCAGACGCAGACCTGCAAACCGACGGACTGCTACTGTTTTATGCTTTAGGGTAGTACAGTGGTGTTTGTGTACTGTAGGGTGTTCGTGCTGGAGGTAGCGTTTTAGGGTTTAAGGTAGTGCACTGCTGTTTGGGTAGTGTAAGAATCGTGCTGGAGGTAGTGTTTTAGAGTTTACGACAATGCAGTAATGTTTGGGTAGTGTAAGGGGTCATGCTGGGAGTACTGTTTTGGGGTTTACAGCAGTGCAGTGGTGTTTGTGTAGTGTAGGGGGTCGTGCTGAGAGTAGTGTTTTAGGATTTAGGGTAGCACAGTGGTGTTTCTGTAGTGTGGTAAGTCATGCAGCGAGTACTGTTTTAGGATTTAGAGTAGTGCAGTGGTGTTTGTGTACTGTTTGGGGGTTCATGCTGGGGGTAGCGTTTAAGGGTTTAAGGTAGTGCAGTGGTGTTTGGGTAGTGTAAGAATTGTGCTGGAGGTAGTGTTTTAGAGTTTACGAAAATGCAGTGGTGTTTGGGTAGTGTAAGGGGTCATGCTGGCAGTAGTGTTTTAGGGTTTAGGGTAGTGCAGTGGTCTTTGTGTAGTGTAGGGGGTCGTCCTCGGAGTAGTGTTTTAGTGTTTACGGTACTGCAGTGGTGTTTGTGTACTGTAGGGGGTCGTGCTGGGGTAGTCTTTTAGGGTTTAGGGTAGAACAGTGGTGTTTGGGTAGTGTAGGGGTCGTGCTGGGGGTAGTGTTTTAGGGTTTAGGGTAGTGCAGTGGTGTTTGTGTAGTGTAGGGAGTCATGTTGGGAGTAGTGTTTTAGGGTTTAAGGTAGTCTAGTGGTGTTTGGGTAGTGTAGGGGGTCGTGCTGGGGAAAGTGTTTTAGGATTTAGGGTACTGCAGTGGTGTTTGCGTAGTGTAGGGGGTCCTGCTAGGGGTAGTGTTTTAGGGTTTACGACAATGCACTTGTGTTTGGGTAGTGTAGGGGGTTGCGCTGGGGGTAGTATTTTAGGGTTTAGGGTAGTGCAGTGGTGTTTAGGTAGGGGGTCATGCTGGGGGTAGATTTAGGGTTTAGGGTAGCGCAGTGGTGTTTGGGTAGTGTAGGGGTTCGTGCTGGGGGTAGTTTTTGGGTTTTAGAGTTTACAACAGTGCAGTGGTGTTTGGGTAGTCTTTGGGTAGTGTAGGGGATCGTACTGACAGACTGACTCACAGAGCTCCGAGCCGACAGACGGGCTTCTAAAGGCATAGCCGCGACCTGGTGATATGAAGAGAGGAAGCGTGAAAGGCATATCTCACACAGACACAGATGCCAGTGTTGCCTCACAGAGGTAAAACTACGAACCTGATGGCTTCTACATGGAGAGATGCGAGCTGACGGAGTAAATCACCAAATAGCTGCCAACACTTCCTGGTTTCAACCATTCACAGCCAATAAGCCGCAAGCTGGTGCTTGTAACCCCTCAGCCAATCACATGTCAGAATTCTCAAATATCGATATCTGTAAAATTTGATATTTCTCAAAAACTACTGAACGGATTTACACCATTTAAACAAAAGCGTGCTTTCTGGACCCTCACCTTTCTCCCTGCCAAATTTGGAATAATTCCGTTCAGCAGTTTCACCTGTAGTCTTCTGTAAACTTTCGTATGGAAATTTCATGCAGAAAATACGTTTTAGGACCCTCTTTTTTCTCAGCCCCTCCTACACCATTCACCCCCAAACTTTCAATATAAGAGCTAAGCAAAAAAAGAGAAACTTTTTGGATAATTTCATAAAGATTCATCAAACGACGCCAAAGTTACAAGCACATAGAAGGCTCCAGAAGGGGGGCCGCGCAACCCCACTCCCAACATGAGTGAAGCCCTGGGGCTGCGCGGACCCCAGCGCACCCCCGCAACCCCTGCGAGCCCCTGCTATTATTTTTTAAGAAATACCCCTGGAACCTAGCCCACCCAAGGGCCTCATTAAAATGAAACGCGAGAACCCGCGACCCCAGCGCGAATTTTTGCGATTTTTTATTTCTTTTTTTTAATGATTTTTTTGGCCCTGGGGCTCCTTCTGGGACCACTTGAGCAGGCCTAGGGGGTCAGGGTTTTTCTACCCTGCCCCCTTCTCTTGTTTTATACCTTTGTTTCTCTGTTTTCGGGTAACTTGTTTTTACCGAGCCACAAGATGGCTGCCAACACTTCCTGGTTTGGACTACTAGCAGCCAATCACAGTGAAGCTTGCGCACGCGACTTAGGCTCCGCCCAGATATTGAAACTTTTATTTTTCTAATTTCTCAGCAACTACTGAACGGATTTACACCACTTTTAAAAAGTTTGCTTTCTGACCCAAGCACTACCTTTCTGCCAAATTTGGAGTAATTCCGTTCAGTAGTTTCGGCTGTAGCCTTGCACAAAGTTTCCTATGGGAAATTGATTTTTTGACTCTTATTTTTTGAATTTCTCAAAAACTACTGAACGGATTTACACCATTTAAAAAAGGTCGCTTTCTGAACCAAGCTCTACCTTTTGCCAAATTTGGGGTAATTCCGTTCAGCAGTTCGGGCTGTAGCTCGTCGCAAAATTTCCTATGGAAATTAACATGGAGAAAACGAGTTTTGGGACCCCCCTTTTTTCTCAGCCCCCGCTTGACGAATCACCCCCAAACTTTCAGGATAGGAGCTGACCTGGTTAGAATTTCTTTTTGGAGAATTTCAGGAAGATTCATCAAACGACGCCAAAGTTATTAGCAAATCAAAACATGCTTTTCCTATGGAAACTAGGTTCTAACTATATACCTACTGGCGACCGCCAGTAGGTAATATATATATATATATTCACTGAAAAAACCATAGGTTTTAGGGACAGTTATAGTTACTTGGACATTGCACTCGTACAAAACCCGTGAAATTCCCCCGTTATAGTTAGTTCAGCTAACTATAACTCGCGCCCGCAATGCACTGCTGATGACGTCACATATTACATCACTCATGACATGGTCAGTGACATCACTGATGACATCACTGATGACATCTCAAATGACATCACTGTTGACATCATCCAGTGACTGTGTGTTTCTGTAAAGTTTAAATATTTTTAATATATATAGGGAAAGGCGTTTTGAAGAATGAGTGGGTGTATAAGTGTCTGTATGGATGATTTAGTAGGTGCGTGACTAATTCTATAAGTGAGTGATTAAACGTATCTTACTGAATGCATGGGTTAGTGACTAAACTGGGTGAATGTCTGTATCTGTCTGTTGCTGTGTAAGTGGCTGCATGGGTTTGTGAACAGCTACATGAGTGTCTATAAGAGTTATTGATTTGTTGTCTGAGTATCTGTATGGGTGCCTGAGTGTTTGTGTGGATGGGGTGTGTGCGACTGTGCATAGATGTGTGAGTGGGTGATTCACTGGGTGGATGGTTTCAAGAGTGCATCTGTGATAGACTGTATGGGTGGGTAAGTGTGTGTAACAGTGTGTTAGTGAGTGAATGTATGTCCCAGTGGTACATGTGTGAGTAACTACATATGTGAAAGGCAGTATATATGTGTGTTAGAGTATTTAAATGGCTATAAGTGAGAGTGTGTTATTGTGAGAGTGGCTGTATGGATGAGTGTGTGCTTGTATCAGTGATTGTATAAGAGCGTAACAATGTGCTAGTATTTGTATGATTAAGTGAGCTGGTGTGTGTATAACTGTATAGGTGAGTAAATGGCAGTGTGTTTAATTATTTGCATGACTGACTAGGTGTGTGAGTACCTCTATGGATGAGTGGCGGTGTTTGAGTGTCTATATAGGAGTAAGAGTGCATATGATAGTCCTGTACTGAGTGACCATAAGTATGAGTGACTGTACGGGTGAGTGAGTGGATGTGTGTGTGTAGACCTAAGAATCAGTGAGTGGGTATGTAGTTATTGGTGTTGGAGTGTCTATGGTTTTGCGAATGGCAGTCTGTAATTTAGAGTGGGTGTATCAAAGGTTATATTAGGGTGTGAGGAGGTGCATCAGTTTATCACGTGGATGATGTCATCAGTGATGTCATTTGAGATGTCATCAGTGATGTCATCAGTGATGTCACTGACCATGTCATGAGTGATGTAATATGTGACGTCATCAGCAGTGCATTGCGGGGGCGCGAGTTATAGTTAGCTGAACTAACTATAACGGGGGAATTTCACGGGTTTTGTACGAGTGCAATGTCCAAGTAACTATAACTGTCCCTAAAACCTATGGTTTTTTCAGTGAATTTCAAAGGTTTTTTAAATGCTAATTTGTAACTATAACGTGTCTGAAACCTATGGTTTTTTCAGTGAATTTCAAAGGTTTTTAAATGCTAATTTCTAACTATAACGTGCCTGAAACCTACGGTTTTTTCAGTGAATTTCAAAGGTTTTGTAAATGACAATTTTTAAATGTATTAATTGTTATATTAATTTTTTTCATACTGATTTACTACATTTTTAGAAACAATTTTTTTTACATATTTTATTTTTTAAATTACATTGTAATTACATTATACATTACATTACAAAAAATACTTTCTCAGAATGAATTACTTTAGTTTAAATACTTTGCAGATAGGCAATAGACTTTTAAGTACAGTAGTTACAGTTGTTGCAATGGGCAACACATTTTCAAACACAATGCAACATTCAGCTCAATGTGAATTTCTAGTTAAATGCAATTAGTTACTTTATGGATTACTTTTGTAACCACAGGACTGGATCCTAGATTCAGTCCTGGTACATCTCCTGTAAACAGTTGAGTAAAAGCGTTTTGGTTACAGTCGTGATTTTTAAGGAATATTATTGTATTTTAAAAGTTGACAGAAACTTTTTCTCATAGAATCACCAATGTTATCCTATGGAAGGAAATTCACTTAGCAGGTAAAAACTGTTATCGTTACTTTTTCTTACTCAGTGTTGGATCCTGGATCCAGCACTGGTGCATCTCCTGTAAACAGTTGAAAGAATGCGTTTAAGTCATACAGGCGATTTTTAAGGAATATTTGTAGTTTGTGAAAATCAACACTTTGAAACTTTTTTGCTGAAAACCAGTCAATCTTAGCCTATGAAGGAAATTCAAGTTACCGGTAAGTACGGTTAAAATTACTTTTGAGGATCAGTACTGGGCTGAAAGATGCAGCACTGAGGTCTCTCCTGATAACAGGTGAGTAAATCGGAATTCGTATTTCGGCTGATTTTAGAGGAATATTTTAAAGTTCCAAAACTCCACACTTAGAAGAATTTCCAAGTGAAACCAGTCAATGTTAGCCTATGGAAGGAAATTCAAGTTACTGGTAAGTACGGTTAAAATTACTTTTCAGGACCAGTACTGGGCTGAAAGATGCAGCACTGAGGTCTTTCCTGATAACAGGTGAGTAAATCAGAATTCGGATTTCGGCTGATTTTAGAGGAATATTTGTATGTTTCAAAAATCAACACTTAGAAACTTTTTCAGCAAAAAGCAGGCAATGATATCCTATGGAAGGAAATTCAAGTTACTGGTAAGTACGGTTAAAATTACTTTTGAGGATCAGTACTGGGCTGAAAGATGCAGCACTGAGGTCTCTCCTGATAACAGGTGAGTAAATCGGAATTCGTATTTCGGCTGATTTTAGAGGAATATTTTAAAGTTCCAAAACTCCACACTTAGAAGAATTTCCAAGTGAAACCAGTCAATGTTAGCCTATGAAGGAAATTCAAGTTACCGGTAAGTACGGTTAAAATTACTTTTCAGGATCAGTACTGGGCTGAAAGATGCAGCACTGAGGTCTCTCCTGATAACAGGTGAGTAAATCGGAATTCGTATTTCGGCTGATTTTACAGGAATATTTTAAAGTTCCAAAACTCCACACTTAGAAGAATTTCCAAGTGAAACCAGTCAATGTTAGCCTATGAAGGAAATTCAAGTTACCGGTAAGTACGGTTAAAATTACTTTTCAGGACCAGTACTGGGCTGAAAGATGCAGCACTGAGGTCTCTCCTGATAACAGGTGAGTAAATCGGAATTCGTATTTCGGCTGATTTTAGAGGAATATTTTAAAGTTCCAAAACTCCACACTTAGAAGAATTTCCAAGTGAAACCAGTCAATGTTAGCCTATGGAAGGAAATTCAAGTTACTGGTAAGTATGGTTAGAATTACTTTTCAGGACCAGTACTGGGCTGAAAGATACAGCACTGAGGTCTCTCCTGATAACAGGTGAGTAAATCGGAATTCGTATTTCGGCTGATTTTAGAGGAATATTTTAAAGTTCCAAAACTCCACACTTAGAAGAATTTCCAAGTGAAACCAGTCAATGTTAGCCTATGAAGGAAATTCAAGTTACCGGTAAGTACGGTTAAAATTACTTTTCAGGATCAGTACTGGGCTGAAAGATGCAGCACTGAGGTCTCTCCTGATAACAGGTGAGTAAATCGGAATTCGTATTTCGGCTGATTTTACAGGAATATTTTAAAGTTCCAAAACTCCACACTTAGAAGAATTTCCAAGTGAAACCAGTCAATGTTAGCCTATGAAGGAAATTCAAGTTACCGGTAAGTACGGTTAAAATTACTTTTCAGGACCAGTACTGGGCTGAAAGATGCAGCACTGAGGTCTCTCCTGATAACAGGTGAGTAAATCGGAATTCGTATTTCGGCTGATTTTAGAGGAATATTTTAAAGTTCCAAAACTCCACACTTAGAAGAATTTCCAAGTGAAACCAGTCAATGTTAGCCTATGGAAGGAAATTCAAGTTACTGGTAAGTACGGTTAAAATTACTTTTCAGGACCAGTACTGGGCTGAAAGATGCAGCACTGAGGTCTTTCCTGATAACAGGTGAGTAAATCAGAATTCGGATTTCGGCTGATTTTAGAGGAATATTTGTATGTTTCAAAAATCAACACTTAGAAACTTTTTCAGCAAAAAGCAGGCAATGATATCCTATGGAAGGAAATTCAAGTTACTGGTAAGTACGGTTAAAATTACTTTTGAGGATCAGTACTGGGCTGAAAGATGCAGCACTGAGGTCTCTCCTGATAACAGGTGAGTAAATCGGAATTCGTATTTCGGCTGATTTTAGAGGAATATTTTAAAGTTCCAAAACTCCACATTTAGAAGAATTTCCAAGTGAAACCAGTCAATGTTAGCCTATGAAGGAAATTCAAGTTACCGGTAAGTACGGTTAAAATTACTTTTCAGGATCAGTACTGGGCTGAAAGATGCAGCACTGAGGTCTCTCCTGATAACAGGTGAGTAAATCGGAATTCGTATTTCGGCTGATTTTACAGGAATATTTTAAAGTTCCAAAACTCCACACTTAGAAGAATTTCCAAGTGAAACCAGTCAATGTTAGCCTATGAAGGAAATTCAAGTTACCGGTAAGTACGGTTAAAATTACTTTTCAGGACCAGTACTGGGCTGAAAGATGCAGCACTGAGGTCTCTCCTGATAACAGGTGAGTAAATCGGAATTCGTATTTCGGCTGATTTTAGAGGAATATTTTAAAGTTCCAAAACTCCACACTTAGAAGAATTTCCAAGTGAAACCAGTCAATGTTAGCCTATGGAAGGAAATTGAAGTTACTGGTAAGTACGGTTAAAATTACTTTTCAGGACCAGTACTGGGCTGAAAGATACAGCACTGAGGTCTCTCCTTATAACAGGTGAGTAAATCGGAATTCGTATTTCGGCTGATTTTACAGGAATATTTGTATGTTTCAAAAATCAACACTTAGAAACTTTTTCAGCAAAAAGCAGGCAATGATATCCTATGGAAGGAAATTCAAGTTACTGGTAAGTACGGTTAAAATTACTTTTGAGGATCAGTACTGGGCTGAAAGATGCAGCACTGAGGTCTCTCCTGATAACAGGTGAGTAAATCGGAATTCGTATTTCGGCTGATTTTAGAGGAATATTTTAAAGTTCCAAAACTCCACACTTAGAAGAATTTCCAAGTGAAACCAGTCAATGTTAGCCTATGAAGGAAATTCAAGTTACCGGTAAGTACGGTTAAAATTACTTTTCAGGACCAGTACTGGGCTGAAAGATGCAGCACTGAGGTCTCTCCTGATAACAGGTGAGTAAATCGGAATTCGTATTTCGGCTGATTTTAGAGGAATATTTTAAAGTTCCAAAACTCCACACTTAGAAGAATTTCCAAGTGAAACCAGTCAATGTTAGCCTATGGAAGGAAATTCAAGTTACTGGTAAGTACGGTTAAAATTACTTTTCAGGACCAGTACTGGGCTGAAAGATGCAGCACTGAGGTCTTTCCTGATAACAGGTGAGTAAATCAGAATTCGATTTCGGCTGATTTTAGAGGAATATTTGTATGTTTCAAAAATCAACACTTAGAAACTTTTTCAGCAAAAAGCAGGCAATGATATCCTATGGAAGGAAATTCAAGTTACTGGTAAGTACGGTTAAAATTACTTTTGAGGATCAGTACTGGGCTGAAAGATGCAGCACTGAGGTCTCTCCTGATAACAGGTGAGTAAATCGGAATTCGTATTTCGGCTGATTTTACAGGAATATTTTAAAGTTCCAAAACTCCACACTTAGAAGAATTTCCAAGTGAAACCAGTCAATGTTAGCCTATGAAGGAAATTCAAGTTACCGGTAAGTACGGTTAAAATTACTTTTCAGGACCAGTACTGGGCTGAAAGATGCAGCACTGAGGTCTCTCCTGATAACAGGTGAGTAAATCGGAATTCGTATTTCGGCTGATTTTAGAGGAATATTTTAAAGTTCCAAAACTCCACACTTAGAAGAATTTCCAAGTGAAACCAGTCAATGTTAGCCTATGGAAGGAAATTCAAGTTACTGGTAAGTATGGTTAGAATTACTTTTCAGGACCAGTACTGGGCTGAAAGATACAGCACTGAGGTCTCTCCTGATAACAGGTGAGTAAATCGGAATTCGTATTTCGGCTGATTTTAGAGGAATATTTTAAAGTTCCAAAACTCCACACTTAGAAGAATTTCCAAGTGAAACCAGTCAATGTTAGCCTATGAAGGAAATTCAAGTTACCGGTAAGTACGGTTAAAATTACTTTTCAGGATCAGTACTGGGCTGAAAGATGCAGCACTGAGGTCTCTCCTGATAACAGGTGAGTAAATCGGAATTCGTATTTCGGCTGATTTTACAGGAATATTTTAAAGTTCCAAAACTCCACACTTAGAAGAATTTCCAAGTGAAACCAGTCAATGTTAGCCTATGAAGGAAATTCAAGTTACCGGTAAGTACGGTTAAAATTACTTTTCAGGACCAGTACTGGGCTGAAAGATGCAGCACTGAGGTCTCTCCTGATAACAGGTGAGTAAATCGGAATTCGTATTTCGGCTGATTTTAGAGGAATATTTTAAAGTTCCAAAACTCCACACTTAGAAGAATTTCCAAGTGAAACCAGTCAATGTTAGCCTATGGAAGGAAATTCAAGTTACTGGTAAGTACGGTTAAAATTACTTTTCAGGACCAGTACTGGGCTGAAAGATGCAGCACTGAGGTCTTTCCTGATAACAGGTGAGTAAATCAGAATTCGGATTTCGGCTGATTTTAGAGGAATATTTGTATGTTTCAAAAATCAACACTTAGAAACTTTTTCAGCAAAAAGCAGGCAATGATATCCTATGGAAGGAAATTCAAGTTACTGGTAAGTACGGTTAAAATTACTTTTGAGGATCAGTACTGGGCTGAAAGATGCAGCACTGAGGTCTCTCCTGATAACAGGTGAGTAAATCGGAATTCGTATTTCGGCTGATTTTAGAGGAATATTTTAAAGTTCCAAAACTCCACACTTAGAAGAATTTCCAAGTGAAACCAGTCAATGTTAGCCTATGAAGGAAATTCAAGTTACCGGTAAGTACGGTTAAAATTACTTTTCAGGATCAGTACTGGGCTGAAAGATGCAGCACTGAGGTCTCTCCTGATAACAGGTGAGTAAATCGGAATTCGTATTTCGGCTGATTTTACAGGAATATTTTAAAGTTCCAAAACTCCACACTTAGAAGAATTTCCAAGTGAAACCAGTCAATGTTAGCCTATGAAGGAAATTCAAGTTACCGGTAAGTACGGTTAAAATTACTTTTCAGGACCAGTACTGGGCTGAAAGATGCAGCACTGAGGTCTCTCCTGATAACAGGTGAGTAAATCGGAATTCGTATTTCGGCTGATTTTAGAGGAATATTTTAAAGTTCCAAAACTCCACACTTAGAAGAATTTCCAAGTGAAACCAGTCAATGTTAGCCTATGGAAGGAAATTGAAGTTACTGGTAAGTACGGTTAAAATTACTTTTCAGGACCAGTACTGGGCTGAAAGATACAGCACTGAGGTCTCTCCTTATAACAGGTGAGTAAATCGGAATTCGTATTTCGGCTGATTTTACAGGAATATTTGTATGTTTCAAAAATCAACACTTAGAAACTTTTTCAGCAAAAAGCAGGCAATGATATCCTATGGAAGGAAATTCAAGTTACTGGTAAGTACGGTTAAAATTACTTTTGAGGATCAGTACTGGGCTGAAAGATGCAGCACTGAGGTCTCTCCTGATAACAGGTGAGTAAATCGGAATTCGTATTTCGGCTGATTTTAGAGGAATATTTTAAAGTTCCAAAACTCCACACTTAGAAGAATTTCCAAGTGAAACCAGTCAATGTTAGCCTATGAAGGAAATTCAAGTTACCGGTAAGTACGGTTAAAATTACTTTTCAGGATCAGTACTGGGCTGAAAGATGCAGCACTGAGGTCTCTCCTGATAACAGGTGAGTAAATCGGAATTCGTATTTCGGCTGATTTTACAGGAATATTTTAAAGTTCCAAAACTCCACACTTAGAAGAATTTCCAAGTGAAACCAGTCAATGTTAGCCTATGAAGGAAATTCAAGTTACCGGTAAGTACGGTTAAAATTACTTTTCAGGACCAGTACTGGGCTGAAAGATGCAGCACTGAGGTCTCTCCTGATAACAGGTGAGTAAATCGGAATTCGTATTTCGGCTGATTTTAGAGGAATATTTTAAAGTTCCAAAACTCCACACTTAGAAGAATTTCCAAGTGAAACCAGTCAATGTTAGCCTATGGAAGGAAATTCAAGTTACTGGTAAGTACGGTTAAAATTACTTTTCAGGACCAGTACTGGGCTGAAAGATGCAGCACTGAGGTCTTTCCTGATAACAGGTGAGTAAATCAGAATTCGGATTTCGGCTGATTTTAGAGGAATATTTGTATGTTTCAAAAATCAACACTTAGAAACTTTTTCAGCAAAAAGCAGGCAATGATATCCTATGGAAGGAAATTCAAGTTACTGGTAAGTACGGTTAAAATTACTTTTGAGGATCAGTACTGGGCTGAAAGATGCAGCACTGAGGTCTCTCCTGATAACAGGTGAGTAAATCGGAATTCGTATTTCGGCTGATTTTAGAGGAATATTTTAAAGTTCCAAAACTCCACACTTAGAAGAATTTCCAAGTGAAACCAGTCAATGTTAGCCTATGAAGGAAATTCAAGTTACCGGTAAGTACGGTTAAAATTACTTTTCAGGATCAGTACTGGGCTGAAAGATGCAGCACTGAGGTCTCTCCTGATAACAGGTGAGTAAATCGGAATTCGTATTTCGGCTGATTTTACAGGAATATTTTAAAGTTCCAAAACTCCACACTTAGAAGAATTTCCAAGTGAAACCAGTCAATGTTAGCCTATGAAGGAAATTCAAGTTACCGGTAAGTACGGTTAAAATTACTTTTCAGGACCAGTACTGGGCTGAAAGATGCAGCACTGAGGTCTCTCCTGATAACAGGTGAGTAAATCGGAATTCGTATTTCGGCTGATTTTAGAGGAATATTTTAAAGTTCCAAAACTCCACACTTAGAAGAATTTCCAAGTGAAACCAGTCAATGTTAGCCTATGGAAGGAAATTGAAGTTACTGGTAAGTACGGTTAAAATTACTTTTCAGGACCAGTACTGGGCTGAAAGATACAGCACTGAGGTCTCTCCTTATAACAGGTGAGTAAATCGGAATTCGTATTTCGGCTGATTTTACAGGAATATTTGTATGTTTCAAAAATCAACACTTAGAAACTTTTTCAGCAAAAAGCAGGCAATGATATCCTATGGAAGGAAATTCAAGTTACTGGTAAGTACGGTTAAAATTACTTTTGAGGATCAGTACTGGGCTGAAAGATGCAGCACTGAGGTCTCTCCTGATAACAGGTGAGTAAATCGGAATTCGTATTTCGGCTGATTTTAGAGGAATATTTTAAAGTTCCAAAACTCCACACTTAGAAGAATTTCCAAGTGAAACCAGTCAATGTTAGCCTATGAAGGAAATTCAAGTTACCGGTAAGTACGGTTAAAATTACTTTTCAGGACCAGTACTGGGCTGAAAGATGCAGCACTGAGGTCTCTCCTGATAACAGGTGAGTAAATCGGAATTCGTATTTCGGCTGATTTTAGAGGAATATTTTAAAGTTCCAAAACTCCACACTTAGAAGAATTTCCAAGTGAAACCAGTCAATGTTAGCCTATGGAAGGAAATTCAAGTTACTGGTAAGTATGGTTAGAATTACTTTTCAGGACCAGTACTGGGCTGAAAGATACAGCACTGAGGTCTCTCCTGATAACAGGTGAGTAAATCGGAATTCGTATTTCGGCTGATTTTAGAGGAATATTTGCACAATGGTGAAGGGAGGGGCGGGGCCTGAGGTGACATCTGTGCAAACGCGCCCCGTTGCGCGTTTTAAGTTGGGGGATTAAGTCCCCTTGAATCCTGAGGGTCCCTAGGGGCCAACTAGCCCACCAGGAACCTCCAATATGCGCCAGGGGGCTGCGTTGCAGAGACGTGTAGAGAGGCCACACCCCTTTTACACCTCTCTGCAACGCAGCTCTGTGGCGCTTTCTGGATGTACCTGTTGGGCTAGTTGGCCCCCAGGGACCCTCAGGATTGAAGGGGATTTAATTCCCCATCTTAAAACGCGCCACGTGGCCTGTTTGCACACATGTCACCTGAAGCCCCGCCCCTCCCTTCACCACTGTGCAAACGCGCCCGTGGCGCGTTTTAAGTTGGGGATTAAGTCCCCTTGAATCCTGAGGGTCCCCGGAGTCCAACTAGCCCACCATATACCTTCCAAAAGCGCCACAGAGCTGCGTTGCAGAGAGGTGTAAAGGGGTGTGGCCTCTCTACACGTCTCTGCAACGCAGCCCCTGGCGCATATTGGAGGTTCCTGGTGGGCTAGTTGGCCCCAGGGACCCCCAGTATTCAAGGGGAATTTGTCCCCTCTGCAAACGCGCCAGGGGCGCGTTTGCAGAGTGGTGAAGGAAGGGGCGGGGCCTGCGGGCCCGATCGTTTTTTTTTTGTTTTTTTGTCCCCTGAAGGGGGCGGTGTGGCCCCCTTCCTTTTTCCTGTTTTTATGCCCTGGGGACCCCATCCCCCAGGGCCATACCCCTTTTTTTAATTTTTAATTTAAAAAAAACGGGAAGGGGGCCGCTTGGCCCCCCTTCCCTGGGCCTGTATTGGCCCCGGGGACCCCATCCCCCGGGGCATGGCCTTTTTATTTTTATTCTTTGGAGGGGGGCTGCGTGGCCCCCTCCTCTGGCCATTTAAGGCCCCGGGGACCCCATCCCCCGGAGCCGGCCTTTCCATTTTTTTTAATTTTATTTATTTTTATTTTTTGGGGAGGGGGCCGCGTGGCCCCCTCCTGGGCCACTACTTGCCCCGGGGACCCCATCCCCCGGGGCTGGCTCCTCTCCGTTGGGGACTGTGGGGGGTCCCCAATCCCCCCACAGTCCCGCCGGCTCCCCACGTCCCTTGGGAGCCGGCATTGCTGTTCCACATGGGGAGCAGCTGACATGCTGCTCCCCATGTGGAAAAGCAATGTGCTTTGGATATTGGAAGAGAGAGCAGGTTTCCTGCTCTCTCTTCCAATATCCAAAGCAGTTTGCTATGGCAGGACGGGAGCCGCGAGGCTCCCGTCCTGCCATAGCAAACGACAGTGTCCCGGGGGTAGGCACCCCGGGACACTGCAGGAGCCGGCCCTGGGGGTGGCGGTCCCCAGGGCCATCAAGGGCTCCAGGAGGGGGCTGCGCGGCCCCCTCCCTACATGAGCACAGCCCCGGGGAGGTGGTGGTCCCCGGGGCTTCGGGGGTCCAAAACGGACCCCCATTTTAATTTGTTAGTGCCCGGGGAGGTGGCGGTCTCCGGGCGTGTGGGGGGCTGGAGCCCCCCACACAGGTTGTTAAATTAATTTAAAAAAGCCCCGGGGAGGTGGTGGTCCCCGGGGCTGCGGGAGGGCTCAGAGCCCTCCCGCACCATTTTTTTAAAAGCCCCGGGGGTGGCGGTCCCCGGGGCTTGGGGGCTCTTTGAGCCCCCCGCACATTAAATTATCCCCCCACCATGCCCCCGGGACTTGGGGCACCCGGGGGCCAATTAACATCGAAGCGCGGGAGACCGCGCTCGATTTTTTTTTCGGCAGGATTCGTGCACCCTGAGCGCATCCTGCCGATTTAAAAAAAAAAAATGCTTTTTGCCCAGGGGGTCCTTGTGGGACCCCTGAGCAGGCCTAGGGGTTAGGGTGTTTCTACCCTGCCCCCTTTGTGCGTTTTGCGCACTTGTTTCTTTTTTTCTCGGCGGGATACGCGCACCCTAAGCGCATCCTGCCGATTTTTAAAAAAAAAAATCTTTTCTGCCCAGGGGGTCCTTGTGGGACCCCCTGAGCAGACCTAGGGGGTCAGGGTGTTTCTACCCTGCCCCCTTTTTGCGCTTTGTGCACTTGTTTCTGTCCCTCGGTTCTACCGAGGGACAAAATGGCTGCCAACACTTCCTGAATCGGAATGTTGACAGCCAGCTGACAGCCAATTAGCATGCAGCTCGTGATCGGGACGGTGCGCGCAGGGTGCGCTGAGGGTACGCGTATCCGACGCGCCCATAGATATATATGTGACTTTACTTGTGAATTTCTCAGGAACTACTGAACGGATTTACACCATTTAAGCAAAAGGCACCAGTCTGAACCAAGAGCTACCTCTTTGCCAAATTTGGTGTAATTCCGTTCAGCAGTTCGGGCTGTAGCTGCGACTAAAGGTTCCTATGGAAAAATGAATGGGGAAAACGCGTTTTGGGACCCCCTTTTTTCTCGGCCCCCGCTTCACGTATCACCCCGAGACTTTCAGGGTAGGAGCGGAGCGGAGCGCCCCAACAAGTTGGAAACTTTCACGAAGATTCGTCAACCGGCGCCAACGTTATTTCAAATAGAATGTCGCGGATTTCCTATGGATAATAGGTTGTAACTATAACTATCTACTGGCGACCGCCAGTAGATAATATATATATATATATATATATATATATATATATATATATATATATATATATATATATATAAAAATATATAAAAAATTGTGTTTTTACTTACCTGCGATAAACTTGCCTTTTCGTTGTAAAGGCATGCGTGGTAAAGACAAATGGGTGGTGGTAATGACTTGCGCGGTAAAGGCAATGCATGCTAGGAAATGAGTGGCAAAAGCTGTGTGGTAATGGCATGCGTGGAAATGGCATGCGTGGTTCCATCATACATCCCAACAAGACATTAGAGCAAGGGCTATGTTGATAAAGGGGAATCAAGGTGATTCTATTTTACAAATTATGTTTCAATACCGAAGTACTGCCAAATTATGTCAAAAAAACTTAGGGGCTTATTTCGATGTCCGGCGGACACACCATCGCGGAAACCGACTAATCACGATGCGACCACACATGGTGCTGTTGCATACTACCATTCCTCTATGGGAGCCCGCACACCGGCCGTAAGACAAACTCTCATAGAGGAATGGGAGTCTGTGTTCATCCCTGCACCCTGTGGCAATGCACCTCAAGGTGCCTGCAACAAGGTGCAGGGATCAACAAGGGGGCATTTATGGTGCCCTCTCGGCCCCCAATCGAAGTCCGAAAACAGAAGGGGGCCCTGCCAGGGGCCCCCAAACACGCTTTCCAACAGGGTTTCCATGCCGGAAAGGCCAGCATGGAAACCCTGCCGGAAACCGTGCATCATAATCCAGAAGGTGGAAACGCCTTCCATTTGGATTACTGGCCGGTCTCCTGGAGCCCGTCGGAACCCAGCCAGAATGGTCTGCAAGTTTCAATTCAGACTGGCTATATTGTAATCAGCCGGTCGGAATTGAAACCGACGATCTCGGTCGTAAGGCCTCCGATCATAGGTCGGAGGCCTTACGACCGAGATCGTAATCAGGCCCTTAGTGTTTCGCTAACACCCTTAATAAAAATGTGTTTGATTTACAAAGATGTGAAATGTGCAGATTATTTTCAGCTCTTTTCTTACAATTAGTGGAATAATAGTTAGCATCTTTCATTCTGATCAACTTCTAAGTATTTAAAAACTATTTTTTTCTCTTAATGTTTTAGGTTCTCGAAATAAGCATGCTGTTAAAAACAGATGCCTAAATGGGCTGTGTATTTTTAACCGAAGTTAGGTTGGTCTACTCACAGCCATATACATAATTAGGTTGCCTTCTTTCTTGAAGACACTCATTGTGCTAGTTGTGTTGGATGACAAATAAGAAAGTGCCCACCTTCTGAACTAAGACACGGAAGATCCGTTCATGGAACTATTTGTGTATGTGGGTGTGGCTTACACTTGCATAATAAAGCCTTTTTACGAGTGCAATTCACTCAAAATAATGTTGCACTCTTAAAAGGATTTACTCGCACAGAGGTTCTGAGTGAGTAAATCTCCTCTGGATGGAGAGTGGGCGTTACTGGGAATTAATTCCTGCTTTTTCGTGAACACCTACAAACTTGGGGGCATATCAGCAACAGACGGCGATAAATATCGCAAAGCGCGCTTAGCGCTTTTATATTTATTGCCGCCTATCGCAGGAATTTATCGCCCGGATAACGCGTTATCAACAACGCGTTTCTCCAGGGCGATAAATAATCCAGCAAAAGCGGCGTTATGCGGGAATATCGCTGGAAATTCAGCGATATTCCCGCAGCGATAGGGGAAATCTTGATGATAGGGAGATGTGGATTCAGCCACTGAATCCACCTCCCATGTCAAAGATAGGGTAGTCATGAAAAAAGCAGACGTACAATACCGGCGATAACAGCGGTTAGCGCTGTTTTTAATGTCGCTATGGGTGTCCTGGGCCGTATTGCAAATACGGAGAAGGACAGTTAGCCATCATTTTCCATTAGTTTTCGCAGGGAACGCCTACTTTGCATCTCATTAGAGATGCAAAGCGAGGCATAAACAAAACGGGAGCTGAATCAAGGAAACACGCGATAGCGTGTCCTTGGAAATAATGCGATATAATTATCGCCGCTTTTCGCCCAAAAACGGACGCTAAAGCGGCGATAATTATATCGCCAGCCCTTGATGATATGCCCCTTGTATATTTGTGAACATCGATAAGCAATTCTTTGAACCCTTCTCACCATGGGAGACTTTTCTCCTTTTGAGAGTAGGCGCAAATCCCTTTCCCAGAGTTGAAGCTGGAATGGAACAACCCCGAAAATTGGCGGAAGTGTGGGAGAAGGGGTATCCTCTTGTAGATACATGTTTTGCACTGTTTAATAAAAAAGAGAACAGAATTAGTAAGTGCATGTACACTTGCTTTATTTTTTTCTATACATGCTAAATTATACACATGTACATTTAGGGCATGATAAAAAAAAAACGAAATCTTTTTCATGAAATGCTGTGACAAGTGCTGTGGCCACAGAGATAGAGAATATTATTTCAGAACAAAACATTTCACTGAATAAAATGTAAGTTAAATGTCAAAATTAGGAATATGTTGCAAGCAGACAGATGATGTAACTAAAAAAAAATTCATTTTCGGGACACATTGTCATTTATGATAACTGTACAACCTTAACTCTCACCCCCACCATGAGCAGTTCATGGCCTCACGTATGATATCACTGAAAATCTTAGGATTGATGATATGGCTGGTGACATCATATATCTCACCACATTTGACATCCAGAATGACATTTCATAAACTACTTGGTGGCAAAGAGGTGAGAACACACCCTAGATCTAGTATCTAATGGAGCCCTTTTTGACTGCGGCTGATGCGAAGCCCACAATGTTGAGCTGGGCGGCATCCATTCCCGGCATCAATATGAAGGAGAGGGAAGAGGTGGCAACTGACAGCTGCCCCATTGTCCTGTTCTCATCTATGAACATGGTGCTGGAGTTGCATTCAGCTGCCACCCCGCCTTCATTCGTCTGCATCCATATGAAGGAGCTGGAGGAGTGGAGCAGCTGACAGCCGCCCTGGTGGTTGTAGGGAAAGGAGAGTAAGATGGGGAAAAGCAGCGTGGCAAACACACCAACCTCTGCACAGACCGAGGAGTCGGGGTTTGCAAGATTCCGTCCTGACCCTTGAGCAAAGGCAGGAGAGTTCACTTTAGCCTCCCAGGTCATCAGAAAAGCTATGGTGGGGGTAAAAATATTTTTTTCTCCATGGACTAAAATCTTCCTTCATGGCTCTTCTGCTACATTGAGGGTTGGCTGCAAGGGAGAATTCACACTCCAACTGCAGGTCTTGGTTAGGACATGTAACATGTCTCTCCCTGCTGTTTGGCAATTCAGGTAGGATAATAGTAATACAAACAATATGTGGGAAAAGCTGGGTCCCTTCTTAAAATCACTCATCGTATGCATGCCAGGGATACTGTGATAAAGCCCTTTTTTGTGGGTTTGAAGTGGACTGTGTATTTTTCATATCACGCTATTTCTAATGCACCATGCAAAAAACGATTTTATATTCAAATATTAAAAAAGTTCCTTCAAAGTCAATAGATCATGGGGTGAGGGGTGAAGGCTAATTCAGACTATATTAATTATAACCTGTGACTATGAGTCCCACACACAATTCTAAAACAAATGCGTGTCTGAACGTGATTTTAATCCACAAGGCAACACACGTCAGGCATTACAAAACTCTAGACACAAAAGACTGAGGGGTCGATTCCGATTCGGGCCGGAAATTTCTCCGACCGAGCCGGACCCGGAGAGATTTCCGACCGAATCGGACCCGTGCAGTCCGACCGAACGAGTACGATGCGTCCGTATGTTATCGGACTCGAGTCGGTCGGACTCCCATTGAAGTCAATGGGAGCCGGTCGTACAACGCGTACGCGGGCTCCCATTGACTCAATGGGTGCGAGGCGGACAAGGGCGCCCCCTACAGCGGGTACGCGGCGAAGCGATTCGCGCCATACACGCACAGGTAGGGGGGACCCATGGGTCCCCCCTGTGTGCGACTCGCGCGGCTACACGTACAGGGGGTCCGACACGGACCCCCAAAGTACGGCTCCGACAGCTCTTACGAGCCGGACGGCGCGGCTCGGTCGGACTGCGCTCGCGGCGCGCATCGTACTTACCCGGCCGGGAAACGTCTCCATTGCGCGGTGCGAGTCGAGTCCGAGCGAGTCGGTCGGAGCGGTTCGAGCCGGGAGCGAGTCGGTCGGAGCGGTCGGGACGCCCGGACGAGTCGGTCGGAGATTTCGCATCGTACTCGCTCGGCCGGACCCGTGTACGGTTCGGTCGGGAAACAGGGCTCCGAATCGGATCCGGTAAAGCCGAATCCGATTCGGAGCCCTACCGGCCGAGATCGGAATCGGCCCCATAATTTCAAAATCGATGGTAAGTAGTACAATGCGAAAGAAAACACACACATACAGCAATAGATGGCTACTTTAGAACCATTTTGATGTTAATTTATCAGCTCATTGCTTGGGTGATTTTCCTGCAAAAGTGAACAACCTACAATGTAGTAAGGCTTCTATTTTTAGACTGCAGCAAAGCTGCTTCAAATTAATTGTACATCACTGAGTTTTTGACCAGATGGACCAACACTAATTGTGTATCTTTCTGTATATATTCAAACAGGATTTAAATAGAGCAAATCAATTACATCGGTTTTCCTTTAAATCCGTTTAATAACATTAAGGTTACAAAGCCTGACACGTCAGGAAACGACTTGCAAAGGCAACAAGACATTAGAACAAGGGGTACGTTGGTAAAGGTGAATCAAGGTTGTTCTATGTTATTAATTAGGCTTTAATGTAGAAGTATTGCCAAATTATGTTAAAAAACAGACTGTGTCACTACTGTCCTTGATACGAGTCTGTCTGATCTAAACAAATGTGAAACGTGCAGAGTATTTTCTGCTGTTTTGTTACAATTAGTCGAATAAAACGTTAGCACCTTTTATTCAGACAAACTTCTTAGGGGCATATTCACAAGGAGCTATCGCCAAAATAACAGCGCTTTATCGCAGCCAAAGTCGTGATAAATTTACCCCCCCATTCACAAGCCGGTGTAAACAGCCCACAGCACCAGTTTACCCGCGATAGCAGCCGCAAAAACCATCGCCACAGAGGACCCCAGCAAATATCGCTAATGTGATGCAGAGTAGGCGTTCCCGTGACAAAAGCCGAGACAACAGCACACCTCAACAGTCACAACGACCAGCCACATCCGCGATTAAAACACAAAACAGGCGCGTTAGTACCAGGAAATCTACACCTGCTCTGACCTGGTGTAAAGTCGGACGGCAGCCAGCACCACAAAAGGGAGCACAGCCCAGGGCCACATCCGAAGGGCAACAGATGTCATGGAGCCACCCATCATGCGGCCCGGACACCCAAGAGGGCCACAACACCCACCGCCACCACCCCTCCCTGGCACCCCCCGACCAAAGACATGCCACATCAGCCACACCTAAACATGTACAAAATATTCCGCTTGATGCCGCACAATCACAACTGGTGACATGGATGTGTCGTCACAGAAATGACCAGCACACATTCACTTTCGAAGCAACAAATGAAACTTTATTAAAATGAACAACGAAATGAAATGAAGACACATGGCCGATCCCCTCTGGACAATAAGTAGGTCACAGCCTGTAAGACAAAAAACATGATGAGAAGGTGTGTCCTGCGCACATCAGAGGACAGAGAGAGAGCGAAGGAGAGAGAGAGGAAGAGAGGGAGGGAGAGAGAGAGGAAGAGAGGGAGAGAGAAGAGAGAGAAGAGGAGAGAGAGAGGAAGAGAGGGAGGGAGAGAGAGAGAAAGAGTGGGAGGGAGAGAGAGAGGAAGAGAGGGAGAGAGAGAGAGAGGAAGAGAGGGAGAGAGAGAGAGAAGAGGAGAGAGAGAGGAAGAGAGGGAGAGAGAGAGTGCCGCCCCTGCGCACCCAGGCCACACTGCTCACCTGCTGCCACCGGTGTGTTCCCAACCACGTGCCGGTATGTAGGGCAGTTCACCAGGACACACATCTGATTCAGAGCCGTCAGCTGAAACAGAGCCCAGATACATGACTGGCACAGTACACACACTTGCACAAGACAACATCGCCTGCCCGCCCATGCACACCCAGGCAGAGGCACCCCAACCTCTCCCGCTGCCCATCGGAGCATGCCCGCCCATGCACACCCAGGCCTCAATGCTCACCTTCCGCCACTGGCGCGTACACAGGAGGACCCTCCACGTCCCGCTGCAAGCCACAAGCCCAGGGCCCGCGGACATGGCACCCTCCACATCATGCAGCCCCGCTCCGCAGGCCACCAGGTCTCACATTTGGTGCTGGGTCTTGATTACTCCATGGCAGAGGACATACCAGTGCACCCGGCACCATCGCAGGCTGCACACCCGCTCAGCCCAATGGGTGCCACCAACTCTGGGATCCCGGAAGCGACGCCACGGGGCGGTAGGCCCGCGCTGCCCGCTGGCTCTGGCCTACACTGCGGTCCAGCAGGGCACACAAAACCTGAGCTGTTCGGACCGCCGGGACGGGGCATCATCGCAGGCTGCACACCCGCTCAGCAGCTCAAGGTGCCACTGACACAGTGCACCCCAAGTCACCGTCCCGTGGCGGGGTGCCTGTGCCATCCGCAAGGCCCCGGGTGCCACTAACCCTGTGCAACCCCAGTCTGCGTCACGTGGTGGTAGGCCCGTGCCTTACTCAAGGCCTCGTGTGCCACTAACCCTGTGCAACCCCAGTCTGCGCCACATGGTGGTAGGCCCGTGCCTTACTCAAGGCCTTGTGTACCACTAACCCTGTGCAACCCCAGTCTGTGCCACATGGTGGTAGGCCCGTGCCGTCCGCAAGGCCTCAGATGCCACTAACCCTGTGCGCAACAACTCATGGGCCCTACATCAGTGAGAACCGTGGAGCGGCCGTCATCCAGTCACCACTGGAAGAGGGGAATGTGACATCGTCGGCCCCTTATGTTGGCGGAGTCACATGGCCTTTGACGCCTGTGCCGGATGGGTGTGGTGTGTGTGAAAACCTGCCCTCAGGGAGTGGCTGTGACATGCTGACAACTAGACCAGTGACCTGCACACCACCAGCGAGTACGCCCGCGACGGGTAGCAATGAGGGCCCCCCTCGGGGCGTTAGCAGAGTGGTCTGGCCTGCCTTACGCCCGACCAGCGCAGGGCTTGCAACAATGACTCATGGGATCTGGGCATGGTCCAGTCCATGTCCGGACAAGGAAGTGACTGATGCGTGTGTCCCTGTTGTAGTGTTCACAGAACCCGGTACACAAAATGCAATGTTGCACCCTCTGACTGGCATCCCACAGGATGAACATCATTGATGCAAGGGAAGGCACTGTCCCCACATTCATCCACACATTCATACATGAATGACGTAAGACATTACACAGCAGTGCATCACTGGATGTTTATTTGCACATCCAGTGCAGTCATGCAGCTGGAGCGGTACAGGGCAATGCCGAGCACACTACACAATATGGGCCCATGGAGGGCCAGCCAGTGTCCATCCGGGGATGACCTGTACTGCGGAAGAGGAAGGGTACAGACCGCAGTCTGTCCGCCGTGTCATTGGTCGTCAAACAGGATGTGGCAGTCCATGTTGCTGTCCGAGGTGAGTGCATTGGAGTGTATCGGGGGTCAGTGGTAAATCTTGAGGCCATGTGCGGCACCAAGCAGTAACAGGCAAGGTGGCGGAAATGGATGCTAGTGCCTGGCCCTCCTGACCACAGTCCCATCCATGTCCTCGTCCCCGGGTGTGTGCCCTGCCCCACCTGTGGGTGTTGCAGTACCGGCTGCGGCACTGTTTGCCACTGACACATCAGGGACCGGAGGAGGATTGTCGGCCGTACTGTGTGGCAGTGGCACATCAGGTGCCGGAGTGGATACGCCTGCCACACTGGGGGGCACTGACACACCAGGGGGCGGAGATGTGGATGGTGAGGGGGCAGCAGCATTCATCATCGCCACGCCTTGTGGCAGCAATGCCATGATGAGGACATGCAGGGCACGGTAGATCCAGGCTACATTGCGCCGATGTGCAGCGGCGGCTGCCATCCTTTCCGCCTCCATCCGAACCATGTCCTCCATGAGCCTCCGCATGTGTGCCAGCTCACGGATAGCATCGCTGCGGCCACTCTGAGTGGACAGGTATTCTTTCCTCCAAGTCATGACTCCAGAGATGTCAGTCAGGGCTTGCTGGAGCCCATGGGGCGGACATAGACACCCAAGGATGGCGTCTAGTTTGGTAGCCATGAGCTCGAACCCCACCCGCACCTGCTCGGCCGTCTCCCTCTGGCCCTCCAGCACACGGCGTTGGAAGGCCATTTGTTGTTCCTGGGGGACTTGGGAGGGTACCGGGGCTGTGGGTGCCTCCTGCTGGGTGGTTTGGGTGGTGGGTGGGGTCTCATGGATGTAGCTGGGCTGCCCTGATCCTGGAGGTGAGTTGCGGATGAGGTCAATTAAGTCTTGGATGGTTTGGGTGTCGATGCTGGTGTTGTCCTCCTCCTCGTCATCAGTGAAGAGTGGCTGTGACTGCTCTGCAGGAGGTGTTGATGATGCCCCTGCGATGTGAAGGGGAGATGGTGTATTACAATGTGTCCACATGTATGTAGCCGCATGGTACAGGTTGACATTCAGACAGCATGGCATTGTACATTGTGACAGTGTGTGGGTCTGGGCAAGGACCCCGAGTGATTGTGGGTGTGCACTGTGCCCTGCTTGCTTGTGCATGTGTGCAATTGTGGCCATCTCTCCCCGTCCCCCCAGTACCTGGTGGTCACTCTCCCTGTTGCGGTTGTGTTGTGTCCTGTCGAGCAGTGTCCGGTCCCCCGACTCCGGCCACAGTATCCATACTGATGACTGTCGACACCAGCTCCTCCATGTCATCCAGCTCCAGCTGTGGCGCTGGGCCCCCACCTCTGGTCTGCGTTGCTGCCTTCAGGTTGGTGGAGAGTTTCTCCTTGGTCTTCCGCTTGATGTCATTCCATCGCCTCTTGACCTCGTCCATTGTCCGCTTGTGCTCTCCGACGGCATTCACCTTGTCGACGATGTCACGCCATATTCCAGTTTTGGTGCCCAATGACACGTTGGAGGTGACGAAGAGTTGTTGATGGTGTTCCATCACCTCCGTGACTATGATCCTGTTCGCCTGTGGACTGAACTTGGTCTTCCTGGTCTTCTTGTCCTTGCCCTTCCCTGTCCCCGAGGTCCCAGGCTGGTCGTCCAGGGTGCTTGTGGGGTTGCGCTCGTCCTCTGCGCCTGCTCCGGCTGCCTCCATGGTGCTTGTGTGTTGGTCAGTTTGTGTGTGGGTATTTTTTCTACTTTTATGGAGATTTTTGACGCCTGCCAGGTGTGTGTTGCAGGCCTGGCGCTGCGTGTCGCTGTTTCCTCATCGCGCTTTGGCCCATCGCGGGTTTTTTGGTGTTGTGGTTTGTGTTTTTATCTCCATCGTGGTGGTTGTATCGCCGACATTGTCCGTGGTTTCGGCAGACTATCGCATGGTACCGCCTTGTTGTGAATTCCACGTTGACACGGGGTTATTTTCCCACGATAGGCTGCGGTATTGAAAGTTGCGTTATGCTACTCTTGCGGTAGTTATCACACGTTCTTGTGAATATACCCCTAAGTATTTAAAAACTAGTTTTCTCTCTTAACAAAGCAAGTTCATGAAATACACATGCGAAAAAAAAACACAAGCCTTAATGGGCTGTGCTCATTAATCTGAGATGAGATAGGCCTGCCTACAGCCCAATAACATAATTATGTTGCACTCTCTCTTGAAGTGAATTATTGTCCTACTTGTGTTGAATGACAAATAAGAGAGTTTCCACCTTCTGAACTAAGATACCGGGGCTCAGTCAAGAAAAGATTTGTGCTGGGAGGTTTGACTTACACGTGCAAAAACACTTTTTTATACGTGCAAAATGAATTCTGTAATTCAAGAAAATGTGATTTACACTCTTAAAAGAATTTAATGACTCATACGTTCAGTAGGAGACAATGTAATTTACTGGGGGGGCGGGGTAAATAATTAGTTAATACTTCCTGGATGCTTCTGAACGTTGACAAACTTCCAAATTTGTGGACATCGACTAGCAATTTTTCGAACCCCTGGAGTTTTACTCCTGTTGAGGATAGGAGTGAATACCTTTCCAGTGTGTAAATGGGAATGAAACAAGCCCCAAAATCGGTGGCAGTGAGGGAGCAGGGACTCTCATGTAAAAAAATATTTCCCTTTTGAGTAAAAAAGAGAATTAAATTAGCAAGTAAGTACATTGGTATTTGCTTTGTTTTTGTTTTACTTGAATATAATATGCACGAGTCTATTTTAATGACAGAGCAGTCAGTGTTGGATTTAATTAAAAAATGGCAGTTATGAGACCTTGTAAGCTTTTGATTTGTTGTACCTTGGAAATAAGGATACTGGTATTGTAGCACACTGAGTAGCACTCTCAAACTTTTCATCACAATGATATTATGAAGCACCAATGACTTTTATGCCATAAATAGCTTACAACTGCAGTACTAGTGCTTGAAACAGCTATACATTTCTAAGGTGACCCATAATATTTTAACAATGCAAATGATGGATTTGAGAAATTGCGTTGTTGGTTGAGGTGGTGTGAGAACTTCTCAAAAAACAGTGACAGCAACATGTTAGGGTGAACGACAAAAGGTCACAAAATTAACCTGTGCTTAACCTTGTGGTAACTTGGCACAAAAGCTATTATGCTTAACTTGAGGCAATGTGTAAAGTATTTATGCAGCACTTAAACAGCAATAAAGCGAAAACACAAACAAGAAAAACCTGATACCACTTTAGAAAGCAGAGTACATTTTAATAAATGATTTGACTCCAACATGATAACAATCCAACCAGTAGAACCAGAGTTCTACATTTTTAAAGTTTAAAGTAAAAGATAGCACCTAAAAGATTAAATGGGTAACTGCCAACATGTGAGACCTTGGCAAAGTCGAAAGTTATGGCTGACAAGATGGAGCACGATTCACAAAATGGATTGGGCCCGGTCTCTGCTTACCTTCAGACTTAGAAGAAATTTTGAAGAAAAATATCTAAGATGGTTAAAACTCAGCAGGGCAAGTCATCCAGCAGTGTCAGAAGAGGAGGCTTCATCGTCAGGGAGTCGTTGAAAGAAGTCATAGTGAAGATTTCTAGGTTTGGACTTAGTCTTGTCCATGAAAGTTGAAAATCTCCAGCGGGACGAAGCTGCAGGCTGTAGTCAATGAGGACTTCACCAGACCAGATACCTCTTCTGCGAGGAGCCCCTGAACAGAATTTGCAACTGCAGAGAAGAATGTAGCAGGAGCTACCATTAAGTCAGGCTGAACGGTGATGTACCTTGGGTAGATTGGCAAACAGGTAGGTCCCGGTCTCCTGTCGGTTCTTAGAGCACTTTTTGTCTGAAAATTTTCATAGTCTCAAGATTTGGATTTGGGCTATCTGGGCACCTTTAGCACCACTTTCATGGGTCCAGGACTTGGAGGGCCAGGATTCACTTAGGCTAGATCCTGGTGCGGGTTCAAGATGGTTTGAGACTTTTTTTTATCCCTAAGGCTCTGATCAGGAGGCCAGCCAACTAGCTCTTGGAGTCACTCTGGAAATCCTGGGTTGAAGTAGAAAAGCAGGTCTCAAGCAGCAGGGCAGTCATCTAAGGGCACAAGGCAGGGTTCAGGCAGCAGGCAGTCCTCTTTGTGCAGCAGGGCAGTCCTGTGAAGTACACAGCAGACCACAAGCAGCAAGGCTGTCCTTCAAGAGTCCTTAGCAGGTCTAGAAGTGAACTGAATAATGGGTCTGAGGATCCTAATTTTAAACCTATCACGACCTCTAAGTGGAATAAACATTTGGGGTGTTCCTCCAACAGAACTGTCTGGAATTCCCTGTCTTTATGCCCTGGTCCCTGGATATCTCGGGCCAAAAAGCTAGTGTGAAGTTCTTTGTGTGAGGGCTGCAGATGCTCTGAATTGTAATAGTGTTACAGCAAACAAATGATGGACGGAATGCTGACAATGCAAACATTCTCCCCCAGTCAAAAGATCTGGGTTAAATCCATCATTCTTTTGCCCACTACGCCACCCCAGTTTGGACCCAGCCATATGCAAATCAGTCTTGACCCTGTGCCCCATGGGAACAGTCCAGACCGAACTGCCAGGCCAGGTCCTCCCTGGACCGGAAACAAGCATCCTGGAACCAGTTTCAGGGTATGTCACCCTTCTTCAGCCAAGCTAGCTTGAATCCAGTGGCACAGTGAGCAAGGGACCCCACGTCTGGGCATACCCTTCCCACTTAGGGTGAAAAGTGTTACAGCAAACAAATGATGGACGGAATGCTGACAATGCAAACATTCTCCCCCAGTCAAAAGATCTGGGTTAAATCCATCGTTCTTTTGCCCACTACGCCACCCCAGTTTGGACCCAGCCATATGCAAATCAGTCTTGACCCTGTGCCCCATGGGAACAGTCCAGACCGAACTGCCAGGCCAGGTCCTCCCTGGACCGGAAACAAGCATTCTGGGACTGGTTTCAGGGTATGTCACCCTTCTTCAGCCAGGCTAGCTTGAATCCAGTGGCACATTGAGCAAGGGACCCACGTCTGAGCATACCCATCCCACTTAGGGCAAAAAGTGCTACAGCAAACAAATGATGGACGGAATGCTGACAATGCAAACATTCTCCCCCAGTCAAAAGATCTGGGTTAAATCCATCGTTCTTTTGCCCACTACGCCACCGCAGTTTGGACCCAGCCATATGCAAATCAGTCTTGACCCTGTGGCCCATGGGAACAGTCCAGACTGAACTGCCGGGCCAGGTCCTCCCTGGACCGGAAACAAGCATCCTGGGACCGGTTTCAGGGTATGTCACCCTTCTTCAGCCAGGCTAGCTTGAATCCAGTGGCACAGTGAGCAAGGGACCCACGTCTGGGCATACCCATCCCACTTAGGGCGAAAAGTGTTACAGCAAACAAATGATGGACGGAATGCTGACAATGCAAACATTCTCCCCCAGTCAAAAGATCTGGGTTAAATCCATCGTTCTTTTGCCCACTACGCCACCCCAGTTTGGACCCAGCCATATGCAAATCAGTCTTGACCCTGTGCCCCATGGGAACAGTCCAGACCGAACTGCCAGGCCAGGTCCTCCCTGGACCGGAAACAAGCATCCTGGAACCGGTTTCAGGGTATGTCACCCTTCTTCAGCCAGGCTAGCTTAAATCCAGTGGCACAGTGAGCAAGGGACCCACGTCTGGGCATACCCTTCCCACTTAGGGCGAAAAGTGTTACAGAAAACAAATGATGGACGGAATGCTGACAATGCAAACATTCTCCCCCAGTCAAAAGATCTGGGTTAAATCCATCGTTCTTTTGCCCACTACGCCACCGCAGTTTGGACCCAGCCATATGCAAATCAGTCTTGACCCTGTGGCCCATGGGAACAGTCCAGACCGAACTGCCAGGCCAGGTCCTCCCTGGACCGGAAACAAGCATCCTGGGACCGGTTTCAGGGTATGTCACCCTTCTTCAGCCAGGCTAGCTTGAATCCAGTGGCACAGTGAGCAAGGGACCCACGTCTGGGCATACCCATCCCACTTAGGGCGAAAAGTGTTACAGCAAACAAATGATGGACGGAATGCTGACAATGCAAATATTCTCCCCCAGTCAAAAGATCTGGGTTAAATCCATCGTTCTTTTGCCCACTACCCCACCCCACCCCAGTTTGGACCCAGCCATATGCAAATCAGTCTTGACCCTGTGCCCCATGGGAACAGTCCAGACCGAACTGCTGGGCCAGGTCCTCCCTGGACCGGAAACAAGCATCCTGGGACCGGTTTCAGGGTATGTCACCCTTCTTCAGCCAGGCTAGCTTGAATCCAGTGGCACAGTGAGCAAGGGACCCACGTCTGGGCATACCCATCCCACTTAGGGCGAAAAGTGTTACAGCAAACAAATGATGGACGGAATGCTGACAATGCAAACATTCTCCCCCAGTCAAAAGATCTGGGTTAAATCCATCGTTCTTTTGCCCACTACGCCACCCCAGTTTGGACCCAGCCATATGCAAATCAGTCTTGACCCTGTGCCCCATGGGTACAGTCCAGACCGAACTGCCGGGCCAGGTCCTCCCTGGACCGGAAACAAGCATCCTGGGACCGGTTTCAGAGTATGTCACCCTTCTTCAGCCAGGCTAGCTTGAATCCAGTGGCACAGTGTGCAAGGGACCCACGTCTGGGCATACCCATCCCACTTAGGGCGAAAAGTGTTACAGCATACAAATGATGGACGGAATGCTGACAATGCAAACATTCTACCCCAGTCAAAAGATCTGGGTTAAATCCATCGTTCTTTTGCCCACTACGCCACCCCAGTTTGGACCCAGCCATATGCAAATCAGTCTTGACTCTGTGCCCCATGGGAACAGTCCATACCGAACTGCCAGGCCAGGTCCTCCCTGGACCGGAAACAAGCATCCTGGGACCGGTTTCAGGGTATGTCACCCTTCTTCAGCCAGGCTAGCTTGAATCCAGTGGCACAGAGAGCAAGGGACCCACGTCTGGGCATACCCATCCCACTTAGGGCGAAAAGTGTTACAGCAAACAAATGATGGACGGAATGCTGACAATGCAAACATTCTCCCCCAGTCAAAAGATCTGGGTTAAATCCATCGTTCTTTTGCCCACTACGCCACCCCAGTTTGGACCCAGCCATATGCAAATCAGTCTTGACCCTGTGCCCCATGGGAACAGTCCAGACCGAACTGCCAGGCCAGGTCCTCCACTGGATTCAAGCTAGCCTGGCTGATGAGGGATGTTAGCCCGAAACCGGTCCCAGGATGCTAGTTTCCTGTCCAGGGAAGACATGGCTTGGCAGTTCGGGCTGGACTGTTCCCATGAGGCACAGGGTCAAGACTGATTTGCATATAGCTGTGTCTGAACTGGGGTGGAAAAGTGAGCTAAAGAATGATGATGGACTCAACCCAGATCTGTGACTGGTGGTAAGTGTTTGAAAAGTTTCAGCACTCCGTCCATCATCTCCTTGTGTTTTTTCTTTGTTTGCCCTAAGTTGGCAGGGTATGCCCAGACGTGGTCCCTTGCTCACTTTGCCACTGGATTCAAGCTAGCCTGGCTGATGAGGGCTGTTAGCCCGAAACTGGTTCCAGGATGCTTGTTTCCGGTCCAGGGAAGACATGGCTTGGCAGTTCGGGCTGGACTGTTCCCATGAGGCACAGGGTCAAGACTGATTTGCATATAGCTGTGTCTGAACTGGGGTGGCAAAGTGAGCTAAAGAATGATGATGGATTCAACCCAGATCTGTGACTGGGGGTGAGTGTTTGAAAAGTTTCAGCACTCTGTCCATCATCTCCTTGTGTTTGCTTTGTTCGCCCTAAGTTGGCAGGGTATGCCCAGACGTGGGTCCCTTGCTCACTTTGCCACTGGATTCAAGCTAGCCTGGCTGATGAGGGCTGTTAGCCCGAAACTGGTTCCAGGATGCTTGTTTCCGGTCCAGGGAAGACATGGCTTGGCAGTTCGGGCTGGACTGTTCCCATGAGGCACAGGGTCAAGACTGATTTGCATATAGCTGTGTCTGAACTGGGGTGGCAAAGTGAGCTAAAGAATGATGATGGATTCAACCCAGATCTGTGACTGGGGGTGAGTGTTTGAAAAGTTTCAGCACTCTGTCCATCATCTCCTTGTGTTTGCTTTGTTCGCCCTAAGTTGGCAGGGTATTCCCAGACGTGGGTCCCTTGCTCACTTTGCCACTGGATTCAAGCTAGCCTGGCTGATGAGGGATGTTAGCCCGAAACCGGTCCCAGGATGCTTGTTTCCGGTCCAAGGAAGACATGGCTTGGCAGTTCGGGCTGGACTGTTCCCATGAGGCACAGGGTCAAGACTGATTTGCATATAGCTGTGTCTGAACTGGGGTGGCAAAGTGAGCTAAAGAATGATGATGGATTCAACCCAGATCTGTGACTTGGGGTGAGTGTTTGAAAAGTTTCAGCACTCCGTCCATCATCTCCTTGTGTTTGCTTTGTTCGCCCTAAGTTGGCAGGGTATGCCCAGACGTGGGTCCCTTGCTCACTTTGCCACTGGATTCAAGCTAGCCTGGCTGATGAGGGATGTTAGCCCGAAACCGGTCCCAGGATGCTTGTTTCTGGTCCAAGGAAGACATGGCTTGGCAGTTCGGGCTGGACTGTTCCCATGAGGCACAGGGTCAAGACTGATTTGCATATAGCTGTGTCTGAACTGGGGTGGCAAAGTGAGCTAAAGAATGATGATGGATTCAACCCAGATCTGTGACTGGGGGTGAGTGTTTGAAAAGTTTCAGCACTCCGTCCATCATCTCCTTGTGTTTGCTGAATTGTAATAGGGCTGTGCACAGCTCCCCCATCCTACCAGGATGGCCAATTCTGCCAATGCCCACACCCCCATTGTGTGGTTGTCTATAACAGAATACACAAAGGCCAACTGCCAACTACACCTAGTCATGTAATCCAGGAAACAGGCTACAAGCACAAAACGGTTAGGACAAGGAAATGCCAACTTTCTAAAAGTAGTGTCCAATACGGCACGTGAATTACGCGCCAATCTGTCGCACTGCTGAAAGATGGATTTTTCCGATCAGTAAACTACTCTTTTCAATGTTAACCAATCCTTATCAAAGGTGTACCCATAGTTGTCCTACTTATAATTTCTCTATTAATCCAAACATTTATGAGATCTCAACGGAGACAGCTTTATTCCACAATGATTTTTTATTCCACAATTTCAAATGAACACTGGTGCCCATCCAGGCCTTCTACAGCGTCACGTCCAAATGAATAATTCATCAAAGTGGGCTCAAGTGATTACACCCAATGCATTTCGAGCCCTTATGGCTCTTCGTCAGGGGTCACTGAAACAAAACGAGAAAAACAGCTCAATCACCTCCTCAATATGCACTCTCTATAACCTAACAAAATCTATTACATTATATTTGCAGAATCCTGTGACTCCACCCTCCTGAGCCCTCAACCCTATAGCAGCCCAACTATTTCAAAAGACTCCCAAACGTGAAAACTCCCGAAGGCAACACCCACCCAATCCGTGCATTATGTTAAACTAATAAAACTTAAGTAAAAGCACACCATTATACTAATGTGAACACTCACATAACCAACGCGCTGCATGCTTAATGCGCAACTGATATAAAAACTATTCTGCAACACCCGTACTACTGATTACACTATCCCCAAGATTCGTTGTTAACACTAACCCTCTTACTATAGATACTAAATATCCCCATGTGTCATAAAAACTAAATTGAATCAGTTACCTTAAAGAGCCTCGAAAGGCTGAAAAATCTCCTTCTCCATTTCAACTACGTGCTAACAAAAGCATGTGTTCAACTAGCTTTACAACCGTTACTAATAGATGTTCACCCACGTGTGCCCCATTAATTAATTCTGCCCCCGTGATCTCTCCCTATTAAGGTAACAAATCATGAAAAACTGTTTGCTAAACTCAAAAGACCATAATGCAAAGCGCTGTGCTAAACAAAACAAAACAAAAACGGACTGGAACCATGTGCTCGTTGTCATTCATAAACTTTCCCCACACCACATAAAAACAAACAGAAGACACAAAAGCCATCCTAACTTAATCAAATTGCTCCAACCCAATATCAAACTATGAAATATATGACGAAACTTCAGTGTATAAACAAACATGACATGATCAAGAATCTTGCTTAAAAAACATATGAAAAAATGACTTAGAGTGCAAAATGCTAAAAGAATCCATTGAAGCAGTCAGAATCAAACTGTCTCACGAGTAAAGTGTCTTTATACACATCAGTTCTGTTCCAACGTTGTTCCATGTAATCAGCTCAAAATGTTCCATGATTTCAGCTGTCTCCGAAGTGATAGATGTTCACTGTATTATCCTTGAAACTCAACCAAGTTTCTAAAAGTGGCATTTTTAGATTTTTGACTTAAAATCTGACTTTACCATTAAAGAAGATTTAAAATTACAATTCCTTAGGCACCAAACATGATATTTCCACCTGCTCTCAAGCAAAATTCATCACCTAATAAATGTATTAAGGTAACCAAATGTTATCCAATAAGAGAGGTAGGCCTCACAGTGGTGAAAATGACATTTGTGAGTTTTTCCCTACCAGAACATGTAAAAATTAAAAGTACATGCACAACTTTTAAAACACAATGTACCTTGCCCTATGGGCTGTTTAGGATCAGCCTTAGAGGTGACTTATATGTATTAAAAAGGGAATTTTTGGCTCGGCAAAAGATTTATTTTGTCAAGTCGAATTGGCAGTTTAGAACTGTACACAGGCTGCAATCGCAGGCCTGAGAAATGTTTTAAGGAGCTACTTAAGTGGATGATACAATAAGTGCTGCAGGCCCACTAGTAGCATTTAATTTGGCGGCCCAGGGTCTGTGGTATACCATTTTACTAAGGACTTATAAGTACATTAAATATGCCAGTCAGGTGGAAGCAAATGCCACCATGTTTAGGGTGTGAGCACAAGCACTTGAGCACTGGTTAGCAGTTTAAGTGCAGAGTCCCAAAAAAAATAAAAATGAAATCAGCAAAACAGAAGGGAAGAAGGCACAACGTTTGGGGGAAGACCACCCTAAGGCTGATAGGTCTAACAATGGGGGAGGGCCATTATATAGGTTGTAAATGTTTGTATGTGAATGGTGTATCAATTTTCTAATGAATTTGTGACTTAAGTTTATGATTGGATTCATTGAATTATAATAAAGAAAAATGCATAGAAATTGACTTTGTAGTTATATTTTTAGGGGTCCCAGGGTATGAGTAAAACTTAGTTGAATGGATGTCACCTGAATTTTGGGAAGGGCATTATTTTACATACTCCCAACAATGGTTTGTGTTAGACCTGCCATCCTTGGTGTGGTTTTCTTTTCCCCCTCACTTTTTGCCATCAACCCTCCTGTTTTGCTGAACTTGTTTTTGTTGGCTTTAGGACTCTGCACTTTCCCAGTGCTAAAGTGCTTGTTCTCTCACCTTAAAACATGGTAGAATTGGCTTATACCCAATTAGCATATTTAACTTACTTTCAAGTCCCTAGTAAAGTGGCACTTCCTGTGCCAAGGGCCTGCAAATCAAATGCTGCCCGTGGGCCTGCAGCACTGATTGTGCCATCCACTTAAGTAGCCCTTTAAACAAGTCTCAGGTCTGCCATTGCAGCCTGTGTGTGCAGTATTCAAACTGCCATGTCGACCTGGCAAAAAAAACCTTTCTTTTTGGTACATGTAAGTCACCCCTAGGGTAGGCCATGGACAGCTCAGAGGGCAGGGTGCATTGTAGTTCAAATCTGGGACCCGTACTTTTTTGTTTTACATGTTCTGGTAGTGAAAAACTCTTACATTTGTTTCTTACTACTGCATTGCCTCTCTCCCATAGGCTAACATTGGAGTTACCTTATGGCATCTAATAAGTGATGATTTCCAAATGAGAGTAGATAACCAGTTCACATTTGGCATCTTTGGAATTATAATGAAAAATCCTCTCTCATTGTAAAGTCAGATTTGAAATTACAATTTTGAAAATGGCACTTTTAGAAAGTTGCCATTTTACTACCTTGGCCATTTAGTGCCTGCAGCCTGTCTCTGGGTCACATGACTGGGTGAAGCTGACAGTTTGGCTTTGTGTATGCCTCCTGGACAGCCTCACACAATAGAGAGTTTAGGTGTGTCTGGATGGACCATCACTGGTAGGATTGGAGGGTGGAGCTGGGCACAGCTCTACTTACACTTGAATAGGCTGTGTCTTGCCTCCACACAACAGGCTGCATACCCCTGTAGTTAGTCTGAAGTCAGGACAGGGTAGGTAGAATGCCTGTGGACTTCAAAGGGAAACCTTTAGAAGATTCTCCCCCTTCAAAGGAAGTCCTAGGTATCAATATTGAACCCCAGGCACCAACGTTTCTGTGCACTTCTGGACCTGTGGACGTCTGTCAGGAAGAAGACTGCTGTGCTGCTGAATGGACTGCCACTTTGCTGAACTGCTGCTCTGAAGAACTGTAGCCCTGCTGTGCTGACCTGCTGCTTGCTGCCCTCTTGCCTAGGTGATAAGGACTGGACCTGCATCTGTTGAAACCAGGACACCAGAGTGACTCCAAGGGCTAGTTGGCTGGCCTCCTGACTAGAGCCTAAGGGGCAGCAGGCTCCAATAACCTTGAAATCAGCCCATGGACTCTGCCATCTGTGAGTCCTCCCTTGCCAAGTGGTGCCACCCCAGTCCTGGACCCTTGGAAGTGGGCCTGAAGGTGCTATGCCAGCTCATCTGGGAATTAAGCAGAACCAACCCATCTCCACTGCTGTGAGGTTTCTTCTGACACAAGGACTCCACATCAATCACACAGCCCACACATTGGAACCAACGCTGTGCAAAGTTTACAGAAGCAGGCCCTTGCTTTGCAAATGTCTCAGCGATGAGAGCCTCGACGACACAGACTCTCGCATCGTAGTCTCACAGTTTTTTTAAACCGACACCTCACCTCGATTGCATGATGCATCCTTGACGCCGGACTTCACATCGCAAGTCCTTGTCAATGGGATCCTCAATGACGACGCAGGACCTAGCATTGCTGCTCCGCAGTTTCTCTGAACTGATGCCTTGCCTTGGCTGCATGTTACATCCTCGTTGTGGGACCTGCAACGCTCCGTAACCAGGAACTTAAGTTAATTTTGTTCAGCAGGCATAACTGGGTCTCTGTAGCTGCCCTGTGTTTTGTCTTGGTTGGCCTCAACCTGTGACTTTTCCCCAGCCTGGTGCAAGTAGATATCCACAGTTGGCACTTTGTGCTTTTTGGCGCTATTTTCACTAAAATCTTTAAACTTCCACATCTCTGGTTCTACTAATTGGATCTTTGTCATTTTGATCTTGAATTAGTTATTAAAATGTACTCTATTCTTTCTAAATTGGTGTGGGATTCTTCCTGAGTTATGTTTTAACTTTATTACTGTTTGAAGTACTGCATAAATATTTTAGACATTGTCTCTAAGTTAAGCTTGACTGCTCTGTGCCAAGCTACCAGGCGGCTGAGCACAGGTTAACCCCTTCGCCGCGGGGCAAATTCCGCCGCGGTGCGAGAGGTGGCGGGGTTGGGCGTGGCGCTCCCGTACTCAGGACGGCTCCCGGCCATCATAAATCACGGTGGGCGTGTGCTCATGACGGCCGGGAGCCGTCCGAACTCCGCCCACTGATTAATTTCCCCACACAGGCGGGAATTAATACCGCGTGGGCGGAGCGGCAACGTTCGGACGGCTCCCGGCCGTCATGAGCACACGCCTACTGTGACTCATGACGGCCGGGAGCCGTCATGAGCACTCAAGTGGTTAATTTGGGGTAGACTTGTGCCTCATCCTGACAAAGATTGTGGTTGCTCCTTGAGTAGGTTTTAACCCCCCCAACCAGTAACCAAATTTCTCACAGTTTGTATTTTACCTTTGAAGCAGTCTAAATGTGCAATAAAGATAGTAAAAATGAGGCAGCTGGTCAAAAACATTTTGTGTTCTTGTTAAATGCTGCTTCCAGTGAATTATAGTGTCCAGAGTATTTTTCTTCTCTGGTAAATGCTCAGTGCTGGCTTCACAGTGTAAGCTGCAGGTCACAGATATTAAATCCAGCACTCCTGACTCGCCCTTTTATCCTTCTGAGGTTGATAAATAAGTATTATTGAGTTGGGTAATGGTTGCTTCTGTTATTTCAAAAGAGAAAATATGTGTGGTATTATGAGCAATATAAAAAGCAAGCTATCGATATTACATGGCTCTGTGTTTGCCTGCCACTATATCACAAACTCTTCTTCCTTCCAGATATGCACCAAAATTACATACATGGGGCAGCATTCCAGCCCCTCTGCAAAAGCCTGTTTGTGGATGAATCAGAATTCTGAGCCCCACAGAGTTCTTTGCATGGTGTTATTACTGGGTCTGGTGAATATCTCACCCCCAATAAACACCTATACATCTGAAGTTGGTATGGTAATTACTAAATTTCTTACACATATGGTCATTTTCAGAGAAAAAACTTAGAATAGTAGGTTTCTTAGATACTTCGTAAATACCTTACCCTGCAGTGTTGATATTTTCATAGTGCAATGAATACTTCACCACAATCCAGGGAACTCATTATTAGACCTAAGTTTTACTCGCATCATAATACATTGATTATTTTTTGTTTGGAATGCTTTATTGAGAATATGGAAATATACAAATACAATTACAAAAAGTTAATACTCAACCAATTCATTCCAAGCAAGGGGAACAAAAGAATAAAATATGAACACTTATTAAGTCTATGAACAAGAAAAGCAAAAAGTAAAAATAAAAACCAACCACAGTTAATAATACATAAAACTGCTGAATTAAAAAAGAAATTTTAAAAAAACTAAAGAGCTTGAAATTGAGAGATATAAACACATTACTAAACCATATACATTTACATTTACATTTTTACAATTTTTAAGAAAGATGAGGGAAAGAGAAAAAGTTGAAGAGAAACAGGGGAAGGGAAAGAAGGAGAAGAGAAGCAGAATAAGCAATAACAGCATTGTAATAATAACGATATCAACTATTACATTTTCCAATATTTATGGAGGTTCATAACTGGTGACATTAGATGTGGATTGAACAGATTGTCTAGATAAGAGTGAGGTGAGTGGCGACCATAATAATTGTATTTTTGATCATTAAAGGAATAGATGTAGCATGCGCTTGGTCCAATCTGCGATGATGACATAAAAGATTCCACCAACCAGTAAAAGTAATTTTAGTGGTATCTTTCCAATTCGTAGTAATTATCTGTAAGGTGATCGCAATAATCAAATCGATAAACTTTCCTACCATACCCTGAGAGTACCAGAAGGGAGAGGAGCCTCCTAAAAAAATGTGTAAGATATCAAAAGGAATAGTCTTGGACAGCATTTTGTTCAGTTTATCCAATATGAGCAACCAAAGCCTTTTTACAAATGGACAAAAAAAAAACATATGCAGAAAATCACTTTTATCATGAGAACAAGGCCAGCACCTTGCATTGTTAGTAAGTTTGAATCTACGAAGGTCCACAGGGGTCAGGAATAATCTATTATAAAAATAAAATAATATTTGGGCCGTGCTGTCTGCAAGAGGAAGTATGAATCTTAGACCATATGGAACCCAGGTTTGAAAAGAGACTCCTGGTGAAGATCAGTCTCCCACAAGAGTTCTACCTTGGATTTTGTTCTCAGATCGGAGGAGCAAGACAAAATCTTATAGATTCCAGATGCCTTCATTTGAGAGGAGAAATCCAATGTGAGAGACAGAATCTGATTATGTGGACAGAAGTAGAGTTTTGCGAAAGGAATCAAAGAAGAAAAGTCTTGTGATGTAGGTAATGATTGGCATGATAAGAAAATGTCATGTTTTTTCAGAATCTCAGAAACTTCTATATGACCAATGGTTGTAATTCCCTTGTCAATCCATTCCTTTCAATAGAAAGCTCTATTGTTTAATTTTAAGTGCTTATTATACCAAATAGGAGTTTGTGAAATAATGTCCAAATGGGAATTAGAGGAGATAATTAAAGGTATAGCAATGGCTATAGAATGGGTAAGTATAGGAGAGGAAACAGCCTTGGGGGCTGAGAGATATGAACCGCCTCAATTAAAGAAAACAATGTACACTGAGCCTGTTCCAGTGGACCCCAAATTGTTAATACTTCATGCAGATTCACCAAAAGGGAAGTCCAAATGTGTTTTAGTGTAAAGGCAGAATGATATCTCCTAAGATTAGGAAAGTTAACCTCTCCACTGTCTTTGGATTGTTGAAGGCGGGCTAATGAGATTTGCGATTGTTCCACAAGAATTTGATCAGGGAACGGTTAATAGTTTTGAAGAAAGAGAGTGGAAGGGTAATCGGTAGCATGGACAAGTAGAAATTCACTATCGGTAACAGCATAATTTTAATCGTTGCTAATCTACCAAACCAAGACAAAAATAGAGGGGACCACCCTTCCATCAACAACGTCATTTTTGTAATGATTTCATTAAGGTTAATTTTAACGGTTTCTTTGATGTTGTTTGAGTATAGGATACCTAAACACTTAATACGTTTTGAATTCCATGTGAACCCTGTATCCTTAAACATATCTGGGAGGCAATATTTATTTAGGGGCTGGACCTCTTATTTATCCATATTAAGCTTATACCCAGAAACTATAGAGTAATTGTTTAATAATGAAACCTCAGGTACTGATGTGTTGGGGTTAGATTTATATAATAAGATGTCATCCGCATAGTCTGTAAATTTTATATCCATGTTCTTAAATTGGAAGCCTGTGAAACTTGAGGATCGGCGATTTTTTCCAAGAAGGGTTCTAAAGCCTTTTCAGCGTCAAGACTTATGGCAGCTAAGGGGGAGTTCAACCTAGAAGCCAAGTGAATGAAATTAAGGAGAGTTCTAGAGTTATCTGCTATCGAACGTCCCTTCACAAACCCTGACTGATGCATGCCAACTAAATCAGGAACGACCTGATTAATACCGACTGCCAGCAATATGGCATAAATCTAACAGTCCGTATTAATCAGTGAGATAGGTCTATAGTTACTACAATGAGAGGGATCTTTACCTTTCTTTGGAATCAAACAAAGTATGGCCTGAGTAAAAGGGCCTTGTGTCCTTCCCACATTTAAAAAATGAGTAACAAGAAGCAACAGCTTAGGAGATAACAGGTGCTGTAATGAAGGAAAAAAAACACACAGAAAAGCTGTCAGGCCCAGGGATTTTATCTTTTGGAAGGTGATTAATAGCATTTAAAATTTCTTGCTCTGAAATTGGAATATCAAGCGAGGATAAGTCAGCCATATTATCTGGGGACTTAGGAATTTATTGAAAAAAAGCATCTATCTGTTCAGTTGAAGGAGAGGATTTGGGAGTGTATAAATTAGTGTAGTATTCTGTGAAGCACTCTAATATTTTGGCATCACTAACGTGCCTGACCCAGCAGTATCTGTTATAGCAACAATCTTAGACTTTTGTTTTTTAATTTTGAGATAATAATACAATGATTATAATAGCAGAGAGTGGCACTTGGCCTCTTCCTCCCTATCACTGTATTTATTCAACATATGCCTTAGACTTGTTTCCGATTTCATTTGATCTCATGGCATTCAGCTCTACTGTTAGGCAGATGTCACTAGTGTATTATTTAGACTGAGTGGATATCCTTTAAATGGTCTTTTTACTCTCTGTTGTCTCTCTGGTATCAGATCTTGGATGGATCACCAGTGACTGAAATTAACCACTGACAAAGCTGAGATTCTGATCACTGGTGGCAAACCCAAGTTGCAGCACCCAACCATACAGGCTTTGGACTTCAGTCCTTGTCCTAAGACTTTTCAAAAAGTTAACTGTCTTGCTGTGAAAATTGATGGGCCTTTTCCATTGGGCTGTCAATCTTTATAAAGATGGTTGCTGTACCATGGTTGGGTCACTTACTGGATAAATATTATAATGGCTGCTATTTAAGTACAAAACCTACCCTTATGCAGTTTCTACTGTACACTCATAATCAAGCAGCAAGCCTGCATAACTTTCAAATTCTATGCACAATACATGGATCATTTTATGTGTCCCTTTCTCAGTTCATCTCTGACCATTTGGTCAAGTGCAAGCCCTGCAGAATGCTTTCCTCTTCCAAACAACTTCTATTACAATACACATATCATAGAAAGCCCTGTGTTAGGGTGTTCCTTCTCAGTCCTGGCCCCTACATTCTGGAGTTTGTTGCTGCTAGTTGTAAAATCTAGCCAAAATATTTAACATTAAATATTTTATAATTGAATAATAAATATGTAATATTTTACATATTTTTAACATTAATTTACATCTATTTATATTTTTGACTATTTTAAATAATTTAATTTTAATTAACATTATTTGTTTTGGGGGCATTATTTTACCTCCATTATTTTCTATGGCAGTGTGTTGTGGTACCAGTGGTTGAACATGTGTAGTGCTTGACGTACTATAAAAGTGTAAGTTTACAAAAGTGTTCGTTACTACAAAAGTACAGTTTGTGAATACCAAAAAGAAGTATATTTAATCAAAAGTGTAAACTTACTCAAAAGTGTAAGTTACATTTGTGAATCAGGCTCATTGCCTGTGAATTACATCTAAAGAGAGAAAGGTCCACAAATTAATGGTTTAATTTTGTGCTGTTATGAATCGAGGACATTTCATCTTCATGCAAATGTATCCTTTTCTTGAGAACCTGCTGAAGCCTTGTGAATTGTCCCTCATTCCCTTATATTTGTGGAAGTGGACTGTAGTGGTTTTGTTGGGTATACCATATCGTTGTCTAAGAAATTCACCTTCATATGCATAGTTTAATTATCCAATTTTTATGTTTACATTGTTAGGCCTGGTGTTAACCAAGATCTTTTGATTTTACTAAAACTGTACATATATACAAAGCGTACTTACTAGTATGGGCTTTCACCCAGCTTTTTTCATCCACTGGTCTGTTGTTGTGTAATTTACATTTTCTTTCTCCCACTACAGCATACAGCTTGGGGAATGGGTCAGTCCGCTTCAGCCATTGACTAACTTCACTCTGAGTGACATAATCCTTCTCTTTCTCAAGAACACATCCACAGACATAATAGTTATCTTTAATTCCAAGGGTTACTATGGCAATGTGTGCTTCTTGTGATCAAAATGTATTTTTTGATTTTAGCTAATTTGTGTTACATTGTTGAGGACTTGACTGTCCCTCCAACAAAAAGCATTCACAAAAACCATGACAAACCACTATAGAAATTGAAAAAGTCAAAAGATGGCGGGCAATGCCAACCCTATTGGCATTGCCCATGCTTGCTGTAGCACTCCTTCACAAGTTGTAAACCATTAAGAAAAAGACCTTCATATGGCATAGATTATTCAACGTTTTCGTGGCTCTACGTTTGTTCTGTTTCCAGCTTGCCACACTCATATAGCCTTCTAGTGTTTGGCTTGGTTTGGGTGCTATTTTAAGGATCTCATCTAGAGCAGTGCCCAAAATGTGGTAACCACAGTTTTTTCCTGGGTGTGCGCTGTGCGCAGATTTTAGGTTTTGTGGCAAAACTACACGTGTTGTGTTAAAACTGCATCAGTAATGAAGTAACACCACACCTCGGCAGAAAAAATCCATATCCTATTCTCTCAACCAAAAGTGTGTAGTAACTGCACATAAATGGGCAAAAACGTGCAGCAAAACCGTTTTTGCCTATTTATTCACATGAAACTCAAAATAAAGAAGTACCACTAAGCGGTAATTTTTTTCCACTCAGAGTATTACCTCCAAATTTAGCTGGAAGTGTTTTCATGCTCTTTTATTTTTAGAAAATGTTAAGGGGGTCGCCTTTAGTCGGTGGTGAGGCTATTCCGTCTATGCTGAAAGAAGACGTGCAGTATTTTATTTTTATTAAAGCACAAAGAATGCGCAAATAGACATACCATCATGATATAAACAACATTTTCAACACCCACCCTCCCATGAGAATTTTTCAAAATACAAACCGCAACATCTAAGATAAATTTAACTGTAGGGTGAAATTAACGAATTAAAGTGTAGGAGAGAACATGCACGAAATATAAGCGTGACAAAAACATAACAGCATCTAGATAGCCTAATTCGTGACTAGCTGTAAGTGAGAAGCGCGCGCGGTAGAAAGCAGACCCTGGCTGTCGAGGGAAAAGGCAAGCTAAATGACTGTCATATGTTAACCATTAATGTAATTGTATTTTAAAGTGCCCTGCCTTAAATTACTTTCGTGAACCGTGATTTGAGCTTCTATTGAAGCACTTCACCGAAAAATGATTCATTTAGAGGCCTCAACCCATTGTGCACGTTGACAGCACATAAAACATTTTGGCTTTGTGGTTTTATTGTTAGAAATCTCATAATCTATAAGGAGCGCTTGGTCATGAAGTGTCTTGTTATTAAAATATAATATCATGTTCATCTACGATTATTATTTTAATTCAGTGCTTGGTTGACTTATACAAGTCGGCTTGAACTCTTTCAGGATCCAGTCTCCATTCTCCTGCATTGCATTTAATTTATACAAGGATGATAAAAAATTGATTTATTTTACAACAGATCAGTAATTGTGCTCTACAAATAAGTCTGTAATGATAATCAACAGCATTTCCAACATAATTTAATTTGTCTTTTCCCAAGAGGTAGTTAAATGCAGTAATAATAGCGCTACTGTTATGGACTCTGCTGCAGTTAATCATGGCCTGGATATGCAGACAGGCCCAATATTGTATTGACAGAAATTAAATTAACCATCAGCTTCGGCAATCAGTGGATGTAGGGCTATTAAAAGTAATAAACGCAACAAACGCCCAACCATAGCCAATTACAGCTTGACATATAAATGAAAATGGACAAATGCCTCAGACATGTTTTTTTCTCCTCAGTGAAAACAAGGGAGATGTATCTTGTACGGTATAATTTTACACATGCTGTAGAGTGCGTAAGCAGTACGGGTATAACAAGGCATGTACTGAATTCTGCATTAAAAGGACTGCATTGTGTTTATCAGAGATTGGTGGACTAGTATTTTTTTTTGTATCTAAAGCCACAAGGAGGCTATCACTTAAAATGGGTTAAGTAACTGTATTTTTATTTTTAGTTACCTAATTTCCAGTTGAAATAGTGCACTATATATAGTTAAATAACCAAACGACTAGAGTTTTCCGCTCCAATTGGAAATGATGGGTCTTATGCAAAAGAGCAGAGCGAGCTTTTCAATGCCCCAGACAGAATAGAATTTTAGCTTTTGGAGTGCTCTTCATGCCCTGAAAAAATTATTTGCTTGTTATGTGGTGCCACCTGTTGTTGGAACTCTAAGGCTACCGTCTTACTTTGGTTTATAGGATGATCAGTTCTGCTTCTTGGTCGAAGCTGTGATCCCCGGCTTGCCCCTTGCGACCCCTGGCAGTGCCTGTGTGACTCCTAGACTCAGAGGCGGCAAAATCAGTGCCTGGAACACAGGGGTAGCTTGTCCTTAAGATGAGTGTGTTTATCTTAAAGAGTGTGTGAATGTGTGTATGTGTAAGCATGTGTGTGAGTGTGAGTCAAAGTAAAGGTCAAATGGTATAATGTCTTGTTACTTACCGGTAATCTTCATTACCCCGATTAGGGTCCTCCTCGTCCCAGTCCCTACAAAGTGAGGCAGTCCTGCCTCCAACCAGCCAATCAAAACGCCAGAAACCAAAAGTCAAAGGTCATATAAACCCCTCCCACCCACCCACCGCCATGCCTGTTATCAACAAGTCCCAGACACAAACACAGCGGGATGGAGGGAGGAAAGAGGACTGGGACGAGGAGGACCCTAATCGGGGTAATGAAGATTACCGGTAAGTAACACGACATTACCCCCTCATGGGTCTGCCTCGTCCCAGTCCTTACAAAGTGAGGAACTCACAAGCAGAGAACCAGGAAGAAAAAATGCAAGACACCAGAGATCTATGCAGAAAATACAAAACTGTAATCAAACAAATGATCAACGAACAGCAGCGTCCAGAACGCCAACAGTAAAACTGTCAACAGATGCATGTAAAACAGCAAGAAGACAATGCCGAACAAAAGTGTGATGGGACCGCTAGGAGGCCGCACTACAAAAACTCCAGGACAGAGACCCCCGCCACCTCAGCCCAGGAAGCGGACACAAAATGTGTCAAACGACCCGGCACCAGAGACGGAGGAGGCAGACCCACAAGAGAGGCAGACCGCCAAACGCACAGAGCGAGTGAAGGCGGAAGGAAAAAACAACCAACCCCGAGCCACACCCCCACAGGAGACAAGCAGGGCAGGAGAAAGACGAAACCCCAAGGCACGGAGGATGAAAAACCAAAAGGTGCGAACATCCAAGGAGGAAGGAACAAAGGAATCCCCATCCCCAGGCAAAATAGGAAGGAACCACCTCCAGCTGCAAATGGAACACGGAGGAAACCCAGGGAGAAAACCGGGCCCAGCCGCAAAACAACCCCATCCAGCAGAAACTACAAAGAAGGGAATGAGAGAAGCAAAGCAACCAACTCACCCAACCAAAGCGCGGAGGTGACGGTCAACAAAAAAAAAAACACTTTTGCGGACAACCACAACAAACAACCCCCTACAAAGGCACAAAAGGGGGCAACAGCAGACCCTGCAAACCAGTAGGCAAACCCAAGAAGGCACAACCACAGGAGAGACCGGACGGAGAAGCCGAAAACCATGCAGAATCCGACTCACCAAAGGAGCAACTACCTCCAAAGAGGTCCCAGGACCCCGACAAGCCTGAACCGCAGCCCAACGAGCAGACAAGGCGGAAGGGGAAAAGTCCATCAAAAACCCATCCTGGTGAAAGACAAGAACAGAAGCCGGATCTCCAAACACGGATCCAGACCAAGAGAAGTGCACCAGGAGACAAAAGAGCCCCAACGCGCACCATAGTTCTCAAGTGTCGAAGGCCGCCGCGACAACCGAATGCCACAGGCCACCACAGAAGTACAGCCCAAAGACACCAACGACAGCCGCCCAAGAGCCAGGCCGTCAGATGCAAGCGACAAACACAGGGCAAAGACAGGTGCGGACACAGAAGTGGAGCCGGAGTCAAGAGAAGCCACCCAAACCCGCCCCCCCTCCCCGCAGCAGCAGGAGCGGAAATCAAAGGCAGCGATGCCAAAAAGGAGCAACCAACAACACAGACACCTTCACCCCCCCCCGAATCCGCTGCAGCACCCTCAGGAGGAGAGAAATAGGAGGGAAGGCATACAGAAAGCCCAAAGGCCAAGGAAACGAGAGAGCAACCCCCAAGCCCGAGGACATACCACCACAGAACAAAACTGGGGGAGAAGAGCGCCGTGAGGGGACGCAAAAAAGACCAAACCAGATGGCCCGAACCGAAGACAAAGGCCCCGGAACAGGGGAACAGACAGACGGCACAAAACAGAGGACGGGAGGAAGCGGCCCAAGCTGCCCGTAGGGAAATTCAGACGCCCCTGAACACAAACAGCCCACAATGCCAACAGACGAGAGTTCGCCCAGACACAAATCACGGAAGACAGCAGGAACAGAGATGCGCACCTGGCCCCCCCACGAATGCGCAAGTAACAACAAGCCACCCGAAAGCCGGTACAAACCAACAAACTCACAAAAATAGAGGCTTATAGCTGCACACCCCTTACCATGTAAATCAATCCAACTTAGTTTTGGACAATTATTAATTACAAAAAAAAAAGTACACGCTTCCGGACCTGCCTCGTGAACAGACTCACATTGGAATTTGTTGTTCCTCACTCCCAACATTGCCTTGAAAAAGTCTGAGTACAGACAAAACACGTGTCGGCTGAATCGTGTGCTGGGAACTCTTAAGAATTAATAAAAGAATTTTCTACTAATGACGCGTGTGGACCACATGAATGCTCTTCATATTACTTATCTCATTGTATTATCCTCATATGTCGAGTACAATTGTGACATAATTTGTAATTAATAATTGTCCAACACTAAGTTGGATTGATTTACATGGTAATGGGTGTGCTGCTACAAGCCTCTATTTTTGTGTATTTGCATGCATGTTAGTTTATAACGTGCTGATAGCACCTTTAGGTAGTAGGTGTTTGAGGTTACAAGCACCCCGCTGTACTGACAGCCACTAATAATAACTATTCACGCTTATTACTGTTATTTATAGATACAATATTTGTTTGATGTGAGGTTATTTCCCTTTTAGGGAACACTACTACCTACCTATTGTATATTGAAACCAACGAACTCGTCGGCCACCAAGGACCCCAATGCGGCCCCCCCAACCCCAAGGACAGGCATCCGAGGCCAACAAGAGGAGAGAAGGAAGCAGAAAACGCACCCCCTACACCAGGTTGGGAGAGCAAAGCCACCAGGCAGAAGAATGAACCAGAACAGGGGAGTGAGGAACCAGAGCCACGCAACCCACATGGGAAGGGACCCAATGAGTCAACAGAAGAACCACCAAGGACCGGAGGCGCAGGCGAGCCCAAGGAACCACAACTGTGGTGGCAGCCACCAACCCCCGGACCTCCAACCAACCCCGAGTCGGGGCAGAAGGGCGACCCAGCAGGACCCACAGAAGAGCCAACAGGGTAGTGAACTGAGCCGGAAGGAGAAAAACAGCCCCCGCAAAGCGACGAACAGGCCTCCGAGAAACCAAAGTCCCCGAACAGGAACCAGACGAGAAAGGCCAGATCCAACATGAACCCCATAACCTGGAACAAGGCCATTGACGCCACCACCGCCAGAAGAGCCCCAAGGAGGGTGGAAGCAGAAACCAGACAAAAGCAACATAGCGAAACACAGGGAAAACCCAGACTCAGCAAAACCCCCACAGCAGGAGCCAACACCGTGGAAAAACCCGGGGAGCAGTAGAGAGGCCGAAAAGGCAACACCAGAAACCGGCAATGGAGCATGTCCACCGCAAACCGCAGGAACCGATGACCCGCCGGATGGACGGGAATGGGAAATGGGCGACTTCCAAATCCAGGGAAGCCAAAAATCGCCCACCAGGATGAGGGGAACGACGGACTGCAAGGGTCATCCAAAATGACCCAGCCACACCAATAAGTACAAAGCCCGGGAACCCAGAATCAAGCGGAAGGAATCAACGGGCACCGGAATCAGGATCAGAAAGGAACAGAACCCCAGGTCCCGCACCGCCACCGGAACCAGCACAACAGTGCCCTGCGACAAAAACAGGTCAACGCCAGAGAACATGGCAGATCGCAACACGGGCCTAGGGACAACGGGCCAACCCAAAAACAGTCCAAAAGGGGGACGGCCCCAGAATGGAATCCGGTAACCAAGACCGATGACCGACTGGCCCCACCAGTCAGAAATCAGACCGGACCAACGAACCAGAAACAAAGGAGCCCAGCCCCCAAATTAGCAACAGCCCAACAATGCAGACAGGAACCCACAACCAGTGAAACACCAGGACTGGAACTACAACAACTCGAGGAAGAGACTGCAACCAGAACCACCAGGCCACGGCGACTCCACCAGGGCATAACACTAAGTGACCAACAACCATGGCCAGCTGCAGGCGCAGAAGAGGCCGGGAACCAATGGAACGCAGCCCCCCGACCACGAGCCCGACCACGAAAGGGCCGAGAAGAAGACAGAGTACCCGGAAACTCCAGAACATGGAAAAAGACAAGTACCCCCGCATAAACCACCTCCGGAGAAAGCCCAAAAAAAAAACTTGACCAACAAAAAGGTAGGCAACGGAACAAGGAGTCCGAGCAGCGCCAAGGCACCAAGCGTGGTCCAGAGAGACCTCCTACCAGCCACCGCCGCCCCGGCAGCCGAGGAGAAGGCCCACAAGGAACCAAAAGACACATCCGAGAGGAATAGTGCCAAGACCTCCATCCGAGCCAACACAGGAGTAGGGTCCCCCTAAACCTGCAAACAATCAAACAACTTCTCAAATCCTACAGAAGGACCTTTGAGGCATAGGCCGCAGAAGTGCCAGCACGCACCCCAAAATGAGAAGCCTTAGATGACAAAAGAGAACTGACCTTGGGAACCCGAGTAAACAAGGTGTCAAAGCCCGCCAGGAGATACTGCTGCCCCAGAAAGTGAGGAATACCCTGCATATCAACCCCAAGCCATTCCTTAGACAGCACATCCCTCAGGACAGCATGGAAGGGAAGGTCATCCACCACAGAGGAACAATACAGGGAGTAAAACCCCTCATCCGTAAATGAGTTAGGGCCAAAAAGAAGTCCCACCCAATATGGACCAGCATGTCCGAAAGAAGTCCGCCCTGGACGTACTTCCCTTAGGGGAATTGTCCATGTCCTCCACATCATCCGCAGGCACCAGCAGCGCAGACTGGACGTGCAAATCAGCCCCAGAAACCTGCAAAACGTCAGCCTCTTGCAGGTCCTGGACATAATGCCGCTCAGACACCGCTAATGCAGGCACCGGAGAGGAAGCCCCAGCACTCAGGGCCAGAGGAAAAAGGAGTAAACCAGACAGGAAAACCCCAAACACACAAAAAAGAAGTGCCCAGCAACTCCCATTACAAACTGCCCCCAATCAACCAAGTCTCGTGACGAGAGACTCGGAAAATCAGCAAAAGGGCAGCCCTGCAGTCTCCACCCACAGCCATAGACACACAACATGGCCGCCGGGGCCGGACGCTGCTTGAAACCCCCAGCGCCGGAATGACCCAGGGCCAGGACATCAGGAAAGCTCCCCGCCCCAGCCCAGCACATGCGCGGGGAGAGTCCTGACCCAGGAGCAGGAGCGCAGCCGACCGGAGCACCGGAACGGCCACGCAGAAACAAAAAACGAAAGTGCAAAGTAAACAGCACAATGAAAGACCTTCAACAAAGTAGGTTTTGTTTTTAAAAACTCACGGCACCGCAACATATCCCACAGAAAACCGGAAACAGCAAACAGGATACACGGAGCACCAGCGTTCTGACCGCCGTCGGAGCAAGAAAAAAAACAGGCATGGCGGTGGGTGGGTGGGAGGGGTTTATATGACCTTTGACTTTTGGTTTCTGGTGTTTTGATTGGCTGGTTGGAGGCAGGACTGACTTACTTTGTAAGGACTGGGACGAGGAGGACCCATGAGGGGGTAATGTCACTTCCGCTATCCCTGGAAGTCTGGTGAATCGATGCCCATGACCATTAAGGGTCAGAAGTTTTAACAGAGCTCCAACAGCATGGCTGGAGGGACTATGTCTCATTAAGGTAAGCATACATAAATTCTTAATTTGGATCTTAGAAATAATGGCTTTGATTATTATCACCTCCTAATGCTATGGGAAATGGGCCTGAAAAGGTACATTTTGCAGACAGAATTTATTTGTAAGTTATACTCACTATGGTTTGTAGGGAAAATTGCAAGCCTGATCTAGGCTAGCCCTAAGAGAGGAGAAGACTTCCATACCAGGTGTGCTTACGAATCCCTGCTTGCTTGTCAGATAAACAATAAGGGGCCGATTCACAAAGGGCCTCCGCACCCATGGAGGAGGCCCGCAGTTGTGGTGGGGGCCTACACTTGTGGCTGGGCCTCTTCACTGCAGTTACTAATTGCGGAGGTTCTGTCATGAGTGTGCCTCCCCCCCCTCCGCCATGACTGTAGGGCCTCTTCCACGAGTGTGGAGGCCATTAGTAAATCAGCCCCCAAAAGAGCTGTTCCCTCCTGCATGGATGGATCTTTGACATCCAGGAACTGAGATGCAGAAAATGAGAGCTTCTGTTCCTGACCTGGTCCACAGCAAAATCTGTATTAACAAGGGGGAACTTGCAGCTGGATAGACATAGTTCATGAGGTTTCAGAAAATTCCAGAATCAAAGGAGACTGCTGATCAGTTTACAGGAAAACTTTTATCTTGTGCTGCTAGAGAGACGGCTGGAGACTCACACCAGCTGTGAGAGTTCCGCACATCTGCTTGCAAGGAACTACTCAGAAACAGTAGTTAGCCTGAAGAACATTGTTTTGCAGAACAGGTGCCTGATTTGTGAGACACACTCATCATATTTGAGAGTTATGAAGCAGCTGTGACCCCTGGCGACCCCCAAATGACATCCATGTTAATGATCTTTTAAAATGTTGGCAGAATATGCTGCTACATAACTTCATCACTTATATGAACTCAACAGTCTGACGGCCTGCATTTCTAGTTTTGCATTACAATTGGCCGATTATTCATGTATTAATATTCTCAGTGTTACCATGAGTACATACCAGTTGTCTGACCAGCCCCACTGTAGTGAGGGCGGAATTGCGAGGACACACACACCATTTGAGAAGAGCACATGTGATTGAGGATGTGTAGCAGGCTTCAATACACTGCACGGGTCAAAAATCCAGAGGTACAAGACAAAAAACACGGTCAAACATCTTTTGCTGACAGAATGGTTGTATTTATCGAGAGCAAAATGTTTCTTGAAAAGATGACTGTCCAGAAATATGAATTGTAATCTTTTTTAACTTAAACATGATGCATAACTTTGTGTTTTTTATTCCTTGAACTGTATTGTTTCACTAGTTTGTTACACACACCTCACTCACACATTTTTCTGGGGACTGCCTTCCTGCTCAATTCAAGCGGCCAAAGATAAACCAAGATTGCACTTATGGAAACCTGTTTACCCTTGTGGAAGACTCTGTGCAGTTTGGGCAATCACTCATGGCTCAGATCAAGCCAATTGTCTCTCGTTCGCATAAACTTCCAGTGGAGTTTTCTATGTGGTGTTGGCGTAAAATAAATTTTCAGTTGGTAAAGTAATAGAAATTAACATGGACTAAAGAATAGAAAAAAAAGCAATGAAGGGTGGCATCCTCTGTGATTATTTTGAAAGTTTCGGGCCCATGTGGAATGCTAACCCTTGATAATGGCAGGAAGCCTCAATTTTGATCTAAAAACTTACAGTCATAATCATCAAATAGATGTTTCTGAAACAATGAGCAAAGCATAAGGTGAATGTGATTACAACACAGTTACCAAGTAGGAATGGATTGAGAATTGGTGATTATATGGCCTTTAATAAGGGACAAACAATACAGTCACAACTAGACACTTAAATTCTCCTGAAATTATAATTACTGAAAATGCTAGAAATTAGCTATGTCAATCTGGAAAATGAAGAAGGCATTCAGAAAAGTCCACATCGAACACGACCTCGATGTATTCAGTACTACAGAAAGAACACCACCATTTGTGCTATAGATCAGTTATCAATCAATTAATTATGACGTTTCATCATCAAACCTTTTATTTCGGCTAAAAGCCATAAAAAGTTACAATCACAGAAATATATAATTCATTATCAATTTCAATAAAAAAACACATCATACACATGTCCTATTTACATTAGGTTAAAATCAACAGTGGTTAAAATGGATGAATGTTAAATAGAAACAGTACTACTAGTCGCGACGCTAAGAAGATTGTCCTAATGGGCAGGTAATCTTCATGGGGATATAAGTTCATATATAGTTAAAACAAGTTAATAAACGGGCATTGTAAATAGCAATGTCTCCAATACCGACAGTAGTAGAGAACGACATATAGGGTGATAGAACAGTGCATAAGCCTTCTGGGCCTTATTTATGAAGGCCTGCATCACATTTATGCCGCCGTTGCGTCACTTTTTGTGACGCTGCGGCGGTGTAAATAATGCCCCATGTTGCGCCATATTTACAAAGTGACGCATCTAGGCAGATGCGGCACTTTGTAAACCCCTGCCCTACTTTATACCTGCGTCAGGTATAATGTATGCAAGGTGGGCGTTCCCCTGCAAGAATGGGTCGTTGGAGTGGCGCAGTGAAATCTATAAGATTTCACTTCACTGCTTCTAGGACGCCAATATGTCAAAACCTTACGCCTGCCTCATGGCAGGCATAAGGGTGACGCAGGCCCTTTCACATGGGGCTTGCCCCATGTGAAAGGAACATTGCTGGACTTGCGTCATGCTTCCGACACAACTCCAGCAATGCGCCACTTTTGCACCGACAGATATGTCAGTAATCCTGACATATCTGTCATTCCTTGCGACGTGATGCATCATAAAGCTAATATGACGCATCCATCATGTCGCAAGGAAGGCGCACTGAGAAGTGTTGCATCCCTGCTTTCACGCAGCAATGCGACACTTCTCATAAATGAGGGCCTCTGTGCCTTTTTGCTACGAGCTGGATATCCTGGGAAGCTAATTGTCTATGGCCTTCTTCCTCTGGTTCCAGGCACAGAGCAAGTAATGCGATACTGCCAGTGCAAGCAAGTCCCTAGTGTCGTTCTTAAGGAGCCTTAGTGCTTCCCTACAATGTCTCACACCCATAGAGTTTAATACCGCTATCAGCCAGTCAGTCAGTCAAATTCACTTTATTTGGTTAATTAAAACCATAAAAGCATACTACATAAAAACACAATAAATATTAAAATATTAAGATAACACAAACATCGCAAAATACAGAAGGAAAGACATCTTGATCATCAATATACACAGGAATAATTCATTGTATGATAACTTGGGGTTCTCCCCTATTGATTAAAAAGTATTCTAATTAATAGCAATCCTTCTCTTTTTCCTTATTCTGACCGCTGCAGTCAAAAAACTAGCTATATTAAAAATTTCCCAAACATTGGTCAACATTTGTAAATATATAAAAGCAGGTCTAGCCTGTATAAAACCTTTGCCTTTTAAAATGGGTAAAATGAACCGATTTCGGATGTGCAAAAAATGCTCACAAAATAAGACAAAATGGATTGAGTCCTGTGTAGAAAAATTATCACATGTACAAACACTCAGGTCCTCAGGCTTTTTCCATCCCATTGGTTCAGCGAGGAGTAGATGCAATTGATTAAATCTAAACCTCACTAAAAGGAAACGGTGATGCTGGTTGGTGACTATATTTAAATATGGTTCAATCACTTGTGAGGTGGATAAAAACTGGTGTGCCCCCACAAGAGGCTTACTTAATTCCCTAGCCTCTCTATCCATCTGTGATAACTGCAGGTAAGTACTTTTAACCCAGAGCATATCCGCCTTTAAGAGTTTCTCTGGGGAGCTAAATAGCTCTAGTCTTCCCAGATAAAAGGCAGTTCTTTTCACGTAGCTTAGCCAGGGGATACTACTTGCTAGGTCAAGAGCTAAGCAATCGTGAATAATTTCGCGATTCATCCCAAGCTCCGGATTTATCCAAATACCTATCCATTTAAGTAAAGGTGCCATTCCTATTAGATCTGATATGAAACTTGAACCGGTTTCTTGATGGATAATATAAGTAGATGTTGATTGTGGCATGGATAGAAGGTTTCTTAGGAATTTATTTTCCACTATTTGGATATCTCCAGCTTCTCCGTATCCCCAAAGTTCAGAACCATAATTTGGTATTGCAATGCATTTGGCCCTATAGATGTTTAACATAGCGTGCATTGGCTTAAAACCCAATCTACGTGCAAAATCCAGGACTGCAAGGGTGGATCTGGCCATTTCATTTCTTTTGGCTTTCATTTGTGGGACCCATGTACTCTTTTCATCAAATAACACCCCTAGGTATAGAAACGACGTCACCCGTGATATTACATTCCCTTCACAATAATGAGTTTTACATTTCCTGGGCTTTACACCTATGATCATAGTGTGGGATTTAGAAAAATTGACACCCAGATCCAATGACTTCATAAACTCGGCAAAGGTTGTTAAAAGATGCTGTAGGCCGATCGCCGCTATCAGCCATCTCTTTTGCGGATTTCTATATTGTGGGCAGAAGAACATAAAGTGTTCTAGAGTTTCTGCAATGGTAGGACAATTTGGGCAAAACTTGGAATCTGAATGTGACTTGTCCCATTTCGTTGTGCGAGTTCTCAGGGGGAGTATTCCACACCTGAATTGAACATATAAGCATTTAGAACGGCTTGGATACATACGGTCCATGTAGGGATCTAGGCTTTGAGTACATTTATGGAGAAGGAACTGACCAGTTATGGTATTTTCCTGGTATACTTTCCAGGTTTGCATTAAAATTTCCTCCCAGAACTGAGTTTTCACTCCAAGGGCGTCACTTTTGGAGATCTGCTCCGGGGTGTTCCATAATTAAGCCATGCCTATTCTATGGGATATGACTTTTATCGCCTTCAACCAGGGTGTACTTAAGCCCCTGTCGAGGGGCACTAGCTTTTTAACACAGTCCCTATAGGTTACTAGTTCCCTGGTAGACCACAATCTAATCCAAAATAGTAGGGGTTTGAGTTGAGCCACTAGGGGGCCGATTCCGATCTCGGCCGGTAGGGCTCCGAATCGGATTCGGCTTTACCGGATCCGATTCGGAGCCCTGTTTCCCGACCGAACCGTACGCGGGTCCGGCCGAGCGAGTACGATGCGAAATCGCCGACCGACTCGTCCGGGCGTCCCGACCGCTCCGACCGACTCCGCTCCCGGCTCGAACCGCTCCGACCGACTCGCTCGGACTCGACTCGCACCGCGCAATGGAGACGTTTCCCGGCCGGGTAAGTACGATGCGCGCCGCGAGCAGTCCGACCGAGCCGCGCACTCCGGCTCGAAAGAGCAGTCGGAGCCGTACTTTGGGGGTCCGACACGGACCCCCCTGTACGCGTAGCTGCGCGAGTCGCACACAGGGGGGACCCATGGGTCCCCCCTACCTGTGCGTGTACGGCGCGAATCGCTTCGCCGCGTACCCGCTGTAGGGGGCGCCCTTGTCCAACTCGCACCCATTGAGTCAATGGGAGCCCGCGTACGCGTTGTACGACCGGCTCCCATTGACATCAATGGGAGTCCGACCGACTCGAGTCCGATAACATACGGACGCATCATACTCGTTCGGTCGGACTGCACGGGTCCGATTCGGTCGGAAATCTCTCCGGGTCCGGCTCGGTCGGAGAAATTTCCGGCCCGAATCGGAATCGACCCCTAGATGTATAGGGTTGAGGGCTAGATCGAGTCTTAATGGGGTAATAAGGGAACTTGAAGGGAGATTAAAGAGGCCCCTTATAAACCTATTTTCAACACTTGTCAACACCTCTGCTTGGACATGGCCCCAAATCTCAGCTCCATAAGTCGCTAATGCTACAGCTATTGCTCTGTACACGGAAATGACCAGCGACAAAGCGCCTCCCGAGGCAGCCCTGTATTTTCTCCCTTTGGCGGGGGTTTTCAATTGGAGAATGGCTTTGCTTTTCTCCAACTGGGGACCCCACGTCTGGTTGTCACTTAATCTTACTCCCAGATAATCAAAGTATGGGACCTTTTCAAGGCGGACCCCCTCTCTATGTATACATTTCCTCTATAGGTTCTGTTTCTGGATGGACAAAGGTTAGTAAAATAGGTCGCTTTTCTGGAAGGTCCTTTGATAGGAGTATGTCAGAATTTCAAGCACAAACAATTACAAAGCAGTGGATCTTGCACAGGAAATGATCTATAACTTCTGCTTTTGGGGTTTACACTGGAGCTACAGCAAATTACTGATTGAAGCATTTTAACTTTCTCCTGAGGCAATATGGATTGATTGTCTTTTGAAGATACTTAGGAACTACGTTTTAGCATCTTTAAACACGAGATAGCACAGTTTAAACCTGATTTGGTCTTGAACAGAAAACCAGTGTATAAAATATATGCCCTGTGTAAGTGATGTGCCCAATCCGCCCTAATCAAATGGATAGTAGAAAGCTCTTATACACCTCTGATGTGTAATGCATGGAGTACCATTATGCACACAGGCTGTCCCTTTCTGTACCTAAATGATTTTTCATTTGTCACAAGATCTTTTGAAATGCCGGCCCATTGTTCTGATCTACCTCAATAATTTTCTCTATGGGGGTTACCGTGATGAGTACCAACTGCACACTAAAGCCTAAGTGTTATTTAAATATCTGCTGGCACTATCCATCTTGCCTCATAAGAATGTCACAATGTTTGTATCAGCCCCATGCAGGATTGGCTACATCAACCCTTCTCAATACTACAGTATTCAAATCAGCTCCACTTGTCGATCTTACACTCTGCCATCTAACTACTATACATGGTCCAGTATCTATTGCTGCGCTGTTCTGTTTGATAAGTGTACTTTGTCTGCATTTTGTGCATGCAGTTGATGATGCTTTCCATGCTCTGAACTGGTGATACAAATGATCCTCAAACACATAACCTGTCTCAAACCCCTCATCTACCACAAACAACATATTAGCTGCAACCCTATTCACCTCATTTCTTGTGAAGGCTACAGTCCTTTCATACAAGTACCTTCTCTTAACCATTAAGGGATGAGGGGATCATATGCAAAGGCACTTCCTATTCCAAGAGAGGATAGAAGCTGCAAGTGTGTGGAGGAGACATCATTCAGTTAACAATTGCCTTTTCGTGGAAGCATACAAATGAAGACACTTTTAGAACAGGATGGCATATAAGTGCACATGACACATCACCCTCAGGCACATAGAAATTTATTTGCAATAATTATTGTTGAGATGACTCTCCCTGTGCCTTAGCTCCACCCTTAACTGACATTACAAAACTGGTTTCTTACTTCCATGACTGCAAAGTGAGCCCCTGATGTGTCTGCTGTGAGAGCCCTGCCTATTCCTCTTTGTTCTGTTAGAAAGGCACATTTGTCAGTAGAGTATCAGTTAACCATCCTTTGCATACTTCTACTAATCTATCTTCCTCTACCAGGAGATGTTTAATCTCACACAAATGGGTCTGTTGTCCAGAGTGACTTTGATTTCCCAGCTCGACAGAAGAGAAAATAACCTGATCCATCAAGGCAACTCAAATGAGAAGCTCCCAAGGAAGCTGTACCAGCTTCTGTGCCAGTTTGTTGTGCATGTAATCATGCACAAGATTGCAAATTACAGCATACAGAGATTACATATCATATAAGAATACTGAATGTGCTTAAACACAATAAATTCCTGTCAGACCTGTCAGCCTTAGGGAGGTATTCCCCCACACTTTTTGCCTTCACCCTCCTATTTTGCTTAATTTCTTTTTTGCTGACCTAGGACTTTGTGCACATTACCACTATTAGGCAGTGCTTAAGTGCTTGTGCTCACTTCATAAAACATGGTAAAATTGGCTTACACCTGATCAGCATATTTAATTTACTTTTAAGTACCTAGTAAAGTGGTATACCATATTCCCAGGGCCTGCAAATTAAATGCTACTAGTGGGCCTGAAGCACGTATTGTGCCACCCACTTAAGTAGCCCCTTAAAACAAACCCCAGACCTGCCATTGCAGCCTGAATGCAGTTTTAAACTGCCAATTTGACTTGGCAATGTAACCCCTTTGCCAAGCCTTTAATTCCTGTTTTATTACATATGCGTCATCCCTAAGGTAGGGTGCATTACAATTAAAAGGTTGGACATGCACCTTTAAGTTTTGCATGTCCTGGTAGTAAAACAAAGTCGTAAATTTGTTTTTCAATACTGTGAGGCCAACCTCTTCCAGAGGATAACATTGGGTTGTATTATTGTATTTATTAAGTGCTAACCTTTGATTGGGAAGAGGTAAACAGTTCATGTTTGGTGTCTGAGAAATTGTAATTTATATCCCTCTTTGATGATAAGTTGGATTTTAAGTTACAATTTAGAAATGCTACTTAAAGAAATTTGGCATTTTCCTGTTTTAACTATTTGGTTCCTGCAGCCTGTTCTTAGGTCTCATGACTGGGAGTATTTGGCAGTTGGACTTTGTTTATTCCTCCAAGACAGCCATACAATAGAGGGGTTGGTGTGTGCCTTGATGAGACATCATGGGCAGGAAGGGGGACAGTGCTGGGCAAAGCCCCTCTGGCAACTGAATAGGTTATAATTCATCTTCACACAAAGGACCTATCACCACAGCATTGTTCATGCAGCCAGCTGGGAGCCAGGGTAGGGGAGGTAGGAGAGTTCAAACATTTCAAAGGGAATATTCTAGAAACTTCTACTACTTCAAAGAAGTCACCAGGTATAAAAATAGGACCCTCAGACCAGCTCCTCAAATCGCTTTCTGGACCTGCAGAAGGACTCTCACAGGGCTGTCTGCTGCTGTGGCCTGCTGTGCACTTCAGAAGACCTCTTTGCTGCACCTGAGAGGTTCACTTTGCTTTGCTTTTGCTGCCTGAAGCCTGCCTCGAACTCTCAGAGGCCTGTCCTGTCCTGCTACTTGAGCCCTGTTTCACTTCTTGAACCCAGGACTGAGAAAGACTTCAAGAGTTAGTTGGCTGGCTTCCTGTTCAAAGCCTCAGGGACAATATGGCTCCAAACATCTTGAACCTCACCTGGACCCAGCATGAGTGAGTCCTAACACCCCAAGTGGTGCCCCTCCAGTCCTTGGCCCTTCGTGGTGGTTTTAAAAGTGCCCAGATATCAAATATCCAAAACATGGGACTTCGAAAGACTTTGGCTAAAAACTGCTTTGAGAACCGAGAGGAGGCCAGGACCAACCTGCTCGTCTATCCATCCCAGATGCATCGCCGGTCAGCCTGACTTCACGGTAGCTCCCACTACATTTTTTCCGCAGCAGCAAATCTTGTTCAACAGTCCTTCATCAAAGGGGTATCTGGCCTTGTGGAACTCTCGTCAGCTATAGCCCCCAGCTTTGTCCAGCTGGAGATTTTTGACTTCCTAAAATGAGACGTCCAAACATAGAAAACTTCACCGTGACTTCAACCAGCAGCCCCACCCCCGAACGACAATGGCTCCTCCTCTTCGGACACCTCCTACAGTCTTACCCCACTGAACTTCTACCTTCCCAGAGACTTTTGCTTTAAATTTCTTCTAAGTCTGAAAGTAAGCACTGACCGGGTCTAATCCACTTTTTGTATTCGACTCGCGCTCCATCACCGTTGGCCGTATTTCTCATCTTTGACCGTCTCATGCAACTAGATGACTTCAGTTGGTGCTTTGATCTTTTAGGAACTAGGTTTTACATTAAAAGTTAAAACTCCAATTCTAATGATTAGATTTCTGTCATTTTGGTGTCAAATAATTTATTAAAATGTAAACTATTTTTCTAAATTACTGTGGGATTTTTCTTGTGTTGTTTTTTCACTTTATTACTATTTGTGTGCACCATAAATATTTGATATAGCTAAGTCTGACTGCTTTTGTGTCAAGCTACCAGAGAGTTAAACACAGGTTCATTTAGTAACTTTAGTGGTTCACCCTGACAGGAATTGTGCTCTGAGCAAGCATTTTATTATCTGTTTAGAAAATAAATGAAAATAATGTATATATTAATATCAACATGCATATGATCATGATGTACCTGTCTAAGAGTGAATGTTTAAAATGATATCCGATTAAAATAGCATTTAGTCATTTAAATGAATAAGAAATGTATTTAAAATAAAATGTAAAGTTAATGTAAATGGATGATTTGACCATTAGTTAAATATATGTTGCATCAAATCACGTCTGACTTCAGAGCCATCTTCTTCATCACTTTTATCATGCTGTTGTCCAACACCAACTTCACCCTCTGGCGGCGGCTGGTAATCATCATCAGTGATATGTGGTACAACAATGTTGTGCAGTGTACAGCAGAGCACCACTGTTTTACAGACCCTGCCAGGAGTGTAGACTATGGAGCCACTGGTCTTAAAATTACATGGGATGCGGACCAAAAATATTTTACACATGCCTTCGCATACAGACATATGCTTCATCGTAACAGACCTCCCCTGATGTTTTTAGATTCCTATAAGGTGTTGAAAGTCATGTTCATCTTAAATTATTGGAATCCCTTAAAATCAATAAGTATATAACTCATGAAATATGCAATTTTTTTCTCAAAAATGTGTTTATTTATTGTGCATTAACCTACCAACAATCCAAGTGTTCCTTGGTGCTAGGGCTGCTGAATGCCCTGGTACTCTGCTGTTGCTAAGCACCATCTGGTAATGTGTTGATTCTGAAAACCTTGGTAAGACACTGGTATTGAAGAGGTCTGCAGAGCATACAGCCTGCATATTTATTGAATACTGAGTGGGCCTTTATTTGCGGTACACCTACTGCCGGTCTTGAGTTGGAGCAAAAGATGTATGTGTACAGTCAAGAGCTCGAACCACCTGTGGAATTCCTCCAACAGAAGAGATCTATGCTTTAATGTTATTAAAAATTGTGGCATCAATAATTAAGTAGACATATTCTTCCAAATGCAGAAACATAACTTCCAGTTACTGTGTGAGAACAGCAGAAAATGTTGGTTGAGATATTTAATTGCAATAAAACGGTTTCATACAAATCACACAGTTTCACAGAAGTGTAGCACTGCCATGATGTGGTGAGATTTCAGTTGAAATGTTAATATCTGAAATAAGATGTTGGCTCAAACTGGTTTTTAAGTGCAATATTGTTTTGTAGGCTCATGTTTATGGCCTAATGATGTCTCTTTTTGTATGGTATGGAGACATGGACAAGGCCTGTTGATACATTATTGACGTATCACTCTCCGTTTCTGTTGGTGAGGATGATGCTGTATTTGTCTTTTATAAAAGCTTGTAAAAATATAAAAATATATACATATCACATGTTTAAAGATTCACATCCTATAGATAATAAAATATGTAATCTGTTTATATATATCATTTATATAATTCCACTGCAACATTGTGTCAAAATGTTGTGTTGACAAATTTGTAACTTCTATTATACTTTAGTATCATAATGAAAAATACATATAGGGGCCGATTCCGATCTCGGCCGGTAGGGCACCGAATCGGATTCGGCTTAACCGGATCCGATTCGGAGCCCTATTTCCCGACCGAGTCGTACGTGCGTCCGGGCGAGCGAGTACGATGCGTGCGCTCGCGTAATCTCCGACCGACTCGTTCGCAGGACCCGACCGCTCCGACCGACTCGCACGGGGACGACGCGCACCTCGCAATGGAGACGTTCCCCGGCCGGGTAAGTACGATGCGCACCTCGACCGCTCCGACCGACTCGCGCAGCCCGGCTCCAAGGAGCTGTCGGAGCCGCACTTTGGGGATCCGTGTCGGACCCCCCTGGAAGCGTAGGCGTGCGAGTCGCACACAGGGGGGACCCATGGGTCCCCCCTACACGCGCATGTACGGTGCGACCCGCATCGACGTGAACACGCTGTAGGGGGAGCCCTTGTTCGCGACGTGCCCATTGAGTCAATGGGAGCCCGTGTACGCATCGTACGACTGGCTCCCATTGACTTCAATGGGAGTCCGACCGAATCGAGTCCGACAGCATACGTGCGCATCGTACTCGTTCGGTCGGACTGCTCGGGTCCGATTCGGTCGGAAATCTCTCCGGGTCCGGCTCGGTCGGGGAGATTTCCGGCCTGAATCGGAATCGGCCCCATAGTGTTAAAAATATGTTTTTTAATTATTAATTATCCCTTATTTAAGATTTTATAGCTTTAGCACAGTTTTTCAGATTTGTTTTTCAACAACTCTTTATTCATTAAATCTTTCTTTCTTACATTTTAATAATAAAAGTCAAAATCCAGTGAAATATCAATGAAAGGGCCATTTCTTTGTCCCTGTTTTTTGATGGACACACTACAGTGGACAATGTATTGTATTGCTCATGGATGAAGGACATATCAATGACAGAGAACATTATTAACAGTATTTCTGTCTGGCTTTGATTTTTATCATACGCCATCTATTATATATTAATCCTTCATCAGCTATGGTGAGTCAGCTATTTGTTCTAATTACTGTTAATGATATAGATGCATGGTGTCATGGTAGACAAGGCCGTCAAACATGGCAGACAGAACATGATGGATGCAAGATGTGTCTGTTAATGATGGTTTTCCTGCCTGTCATGTCATTAGGTGTCATTTTCAATAACTGAAAATCATAGAGGACCCACCATGGTGGTTGATGCACCTGTCCGCCATGCATGGAGGACATCCAGTGGATGAACGCCATCACTGCTGGATTTACTTTTGAATTGAAAGAACAACTCAACACCATCCGCTGTGGTCTGCCCAACGGCTAAATTCCAGCCTGTCAGCATACTCTAGTCTTCTTGAAGAGTTCTCATTCCTTGACACCACTGATTTCCCAACACCTCTTCCATAGCTGCCTCCATATTGTTCTGCTGGGAAGTGATAATGCAGTTACTGGGCACCTAGCTTCATCCCATGAGAGCTATTAATCTCGGCAGAGGTGTCCTGAAGTAGTATCCACAGTAATATGGACCAGCAAACACATTAGGAGAAAGACTATTATTACATGAAAATTTGAACTATGAAGTAATAGACATAGTCATGTTCATAACAATATTTCTTTTATTTAATTGACATCTTTAGTTGCAAAGTTTGTGTTGTTACATATGTTTTTAAGATACTTTACTAGAGTTTCAGAAAGCAGTATTCTGGTTCAAATTATTTAAATTACATTCATATGCTAAATATTTTAATATACTTAGAAGAGTATATTTAGTTCCATCTGATCAACAAGTTCAGATTCTCAAATGATTTATTAACTTATATTTTTACATTGCTTTCCAAAATTGAGCCTGGCTAAGGATCGTAGTGTATATCTAGTATAATGGGGTGACTCAGTGCCCCTCAGAACCTGGGTGTACAAGAATGTGGAAAATGTTGGTTCTGTGGGGTACAGAATTGATTCTTGTTTTACTGAATAATAACCAATACAAACAAACAACAGTACTCAAACCTTTCAGTAATAATCAATGAAACGGAAAGAGAAGAAGGGACAAACACCATGAATCAAAAAACACACCAAAATTAAGTCAATCAAAGTCTGTATTTAAGGATAAATTCATATATTCTTTTACATTTTATAGTGTCGAGATGACATTAGAAGGCTGTAAAAGTTCATGAACATACAATTTGTTCCAACAGCGCAAGTGATATGGTGAAAAAGGTGTGGAAAAAGTGCTAAATGTGAACAAGGTATATGCAGTGCTTGTACGAATTGTTGAAACTGGTCATTCAAAAGACATCCATCCCTTGGTGCATAAAGCTCCGCACCGCTTGGGATTTACATTGCCATTTCACATGGGGCGGAGAGAGTAGGGTGAGGATTGTCACAAGCATGTCGACGCTTCGACCCAATGAGGTGCATGATTGACTAATAGGCACGGCGGGTGTTTTAAATTATAAGAAAAACTGTCAGTATTTTTTATTCTTTGACTTTCTAGGATTTGAAACAGCAAAACTTTTTTTATATATATAATCAATATTAACATACAAGGGGCCTATCAGTGTTGCATCACCCATGTGTTCAAAAGCTTGGAGGACCTCCGCTGGTAGTGCAGGCTGACTGCATTACATCATCTTGAAAGGCCCACCAAGCAGATGAAAGTCAAGTACTCAGTGACCTTTCCTTTGTGTTGCATACTTGAGGTAGTCTACTCTGACTTAGCTTCGCAGCTGCAGGCTAGGGCACATCAGAAAATGGATGAGTATGAAACATGATACAATAATACATTAGAAAAATACCTTTGTGACTGATGAATAAAAAACAAATGGTATTCATTCATAGCTGATATATATTTTTTTTAATTAAACCAACTTTGGGTGTTCAAAATTGTGCTCATCACGGCTTCAACTGGAAAGGTGAACACAGAGAAGAAAGAAAAGATAGCCACATCAGGAGCCATAGCCCTACTAGCAGTGGCAGTCAGCCAAGTTGTAACAGGAATAATAGTCAAGCAAGAAAACAAGGTATTTATTTGAGCAACTCCATCCTGAGGTAAAATAACAAGCTTTGCAAATAGGTCTCCCAGGCTTTGCAGAATCCTCTTTTGATTAGCAATGGCCAGGGTAAATGTGTAAATGATGAGAAGAAAGGAGACAAAACATGTGTAGATTCTATGGATGCTTAGATACTAGGAATATGGAGTACATACAAATTCTGCCTGAATTAATGAATGAAACGCTGGGTACAAAGAGAAGTAAACATAGAGACATATGAGTTCTAATAGACCTGAGTAATGGTAGAGGTTCTAAACAACATTCTAAGTTTACACCATAGTTACCACCGGATGCACTAGACACCTTTCATGACAATGTGATCTCAGATTTGAAAAGTTTAAAAAGCAAGAGAAAGGACAGAAGAGATTGGGCTTGACTAAGAAGAATATGAATGCAACTACAACAGAAAATATGACTAGTATACTATAAATGGGACTCCCAGTTTTTTGGTATTTATTTTTTTAACATTTCCAACTGTATTTATACATATTTTTTTTGTGCCATTTTATTGGTAATTATTTATATTAATTATGTTTTGAGAATAAATTGAGTCATAAAATGGTGTATTTCCACATTTATTTAACTGAGAAACATGCACTCATACTTGATGCCTGTCGCGTTTTAGCCAATTAAGCATGCAAATATATCAAAACATTACTCTGACAGTATTAGCATTATATACAAATATATGTTAGCATATGTCTGTATTCAGGGGAATCTCATCCTGTTTTTACATCCCCATGGTGTCTATCTGCTTAGCAGTTGGTCTGGAATTCATGAAGGACAACAAGCAGAGTCACTTACAAGAAGCACAATTTTCTGTATTTTTCGACTTGAAAAAATAAATTAAAGACAGGAAATAGATTGTTTTCTGTCAGTATTTATCAGTAAAAATTTAAAACTGGAAGCCTTAATTATACATCAACAATAAAACATGAGGGAAAGATAGCATGATATTTAGGCCATGAGATAGTTTTTTCAGGGAGCAGAATATCGGACATCTGACCTCATGTGTTAGGAGACGATTGATAAATTTGAATATGTGAAGTAGCAGAATTTATATTATGAGATGTTAATGTGTGTGGGTAGATGATGGTATCTTGGAATATGATAAATATTTTTTTGAAACAGGATGCTCCCAATGCACCTACATTTTATCTACTATCAAAAATGAATTATCTCAAAATTGGTGGTTTTCACAAAAACCCTATAATTTATATAGATGATTTTGTAAGAGCTTAAGTGAAGAATCTGCAGTCTTATGTGAGTGACAGCTCACATTCGGGTCCTAGACTGACTCTTTTTTGGTATTGATGGATGTTACACATTTACACATAACATGAAGATGGTTTGAGAGCATGTAGACATTTTTGGACACATGACCATAATATCAATAGAAACATAATGAGATGCTTTAAAACATGCTAAGGTTTTGGCTAATGCAGATTATTTTTCTGTTTAGAAACTATAGGAAATTAGGTTACTGGTTGAGAGGAGTGAAATCCTTCTCTAGCAGCAACCACAATCCTTGTCAGGGTGAAGTCACAAGCAAACTTAAATTAACTTGTGTTCGACCCTCTGGTATCTTGGCACCAAGCAGTTAAGCCTAACTTAGAAGCAATGTGTTAAGCATTTGTGCAGCACTTCAAACAGTAATGACATGAAAGCACAACACAAGAAGAATCCCACACCAAATCAGAAAAAGAGACTACTTTTCAATAAATAAATCAGGATAAAAATAACAAAAATCTAGTCAGTAGAATCGGAGATATACAAGTTTAAAGATTTCAGTGAAATTATAGCCAAAAAGCACTAAGTGCCAACTGTGGTTATCTGGTTGCTCCGGACCGGGACAAAGTCATAAGTTCAGGCCAACAGCGATGGAGAGGGACCCGGTTACAGGGACCCATTTAGGGCCCCTGTACACAGTACCCTAATCCTGTTTGGGAATAGATGCGGAGTCCCGTGTTGAGGATGTGTCATGCAGCAGAAGCCATGCAAATCCGGGCAAGGAGATGCGCAGTGGAGGTTCCAGGGAGCTGCGAGGTGCAATGTGATATCCTTGTGTGAAGTTGCATCACGCAGCAGTGATTGCGATAGGCTGCGTTGGGTTCTGAGGAGGATGCGTCGAGCAGCAGAGGCAATGTGGCAGATCTGCTGAAGAAGTGCTGCGCCACAGAGGAGATGCGTCGGTTCTGCTGAATTTACAGATGGGGTGGCAGAGCACCTTCAGGCCCACTTCCAATGGTCCAGAACTGGGGTGGCACCACTTGGGAATGCAGGACTCACAGATGGCAGATTCCAGGTGCTGGGTTCAAGGTTGTTGGATGCCTGTTCTGTCCTTGAGGCTTCTGATCAGTATTCCAGCCAATTAGAACTTGGAGTCCCTCTGGGATCCTGGGTCTAGAGATGCAGGTCCAGTCCTTCTCATCCAGGCAACAGGACAGCCAACTAGCCCTTGGAGTCCCTCTGGGATCCTGGGTTTAGAGATGCAGGTCCAGTCCTTCTCACCCATGCAACAGGACAGCAGAACAGCACAGCAGGGCAGCAGTCCAGAAGAGTGGCAGTCCTTGAGTGGAAATAGAAAATGTCACCCCTTCATAACATGTGTATTTGTAAAGCGCACGTATCACCCAAGGGTCTCAAGGTGCTGAATAACATATGTATATTGTTACCCAACTCAATGGTACTCATTTTATCGACCTCAGATGGATGAAAGGCTGAGTGGACCCGCCGGGATTAGAACCTGTGACCATGAGGTCGAACACAGGCCTCTACAGTGGATGCATTAGTCCACTGCGCCACCAGATCCTTCAGTGTCCAACACCTTCCCCAAAATGGTTTAGATTGGAGTGGGCATAGCCAATGTTACCCCTTTATCCAACACCTTCCCCAAAATGATTTAGATGGGAGTGAAAAATAGTAAATGCCACCCATTCAGTGTTCAATACCTTTCTGAAAATGGATTAGCTAGGAGTGGGAATAGCAAATGTCACCCCTTCAGTGCCCACGCCTCCACCAAATAGGTTTAGATTGGAGTGGAAATAGTAAATCAGACCCCTTCATTGTCCTACACCTTCCCTAAAAACGGTTTATGTTGGAGTGGGAATAGTAAATGTCACCTCTTTAGAGTCCAACACCTTCCCCAAAATGGTTTATATTGGAGTGGGAATAATAAATGTTACCCCTTTAGTGTCCAGCATCTTCCCCAAAATGGTTTAGATTGGAGTGGGAATAGTAAATCTGACCCCTTTAGTGTCCAACTTCTTTCCCAAATAGGGTTATGCTAGAGAGAGATTAGTAAGTGTAACCTGTTTGTTGTCCAACACCTTCCCCAAAATGGTTTATGTTGGAATGCTAATACTCAATTGAATCATTTTAGAGTATATTCCTTTGTTAAAATTTGTTTCTATGTTAGGTGTAGTATATGTTATTTAATTAGTATTGATGATATTTAGAAATATATTAAACATAGTAGTTGTTTGTGTATTTGTAATGAACAACATTATAATTTTCATATTTTTCATGGAATAAAGGTACGTTACACATTTTTCTTTTATTTGCAATTTTTATTTATTTAATATTTTAATATTTTTTGACAAATACAGTTGTAGTAATAGAACAATATTTATGGAATGATATGTAAATATCATTTTAATTAATTATTATTAGTAAATAAACTATGTAAATTATTTTTATACAGTATGGTATGTTGTAGATTTTTTAAAGCTTTTTTCCATTGGTCAGCATTTTGTTTTACCATTACTTCAGTTGTTTCATATATATACTTTTGACATCATTTTTACATAATGTTTTAGTATATATTAAATCATTGTATATTTTTATATTATCATTTAATTTATACTTAACCTTTTATAAGATATTTTTATAACATTTTGTAACGTGGTATATTTTTAACATTTGTTTACATTTTTTTAAACGTTTTTTAAACATTTTTAACTTATATTATGATTTATTTCTATGGGGAGATAGTCTTTTTTTTAGTTACATTTAGTGGCCATGTGTTTACTGTTACCTTCTATTTTGTAGTCTATTTGTCTTATTTTTAGACTTTTTCCAGGATCAAAGTTGCAGGAATGTTATGCTGTTCGTTGAAATAGGCAAGCCCTCTTTAGACTTTTTTTTAGGGTTTTGAGGGTGGGGGAAAGTAGGTGGGAGGTCTAGAGGTAAGTTATAGAGGTATTTGTAGATTTGTACTACATTTAGGGCCTGATTTAGATTTCAGCAGACAAGTTATTCTGTCACAACGGGGACAGATATCCCGTCCACCAAAATCTAAATCACATAGGATATTATGGGATTTATATTTCAGCAGATGGGATATCCGCCCTCCTTTGTGACGGAGTAACTCGTCCACCGAAATCAAAACCAGGTCCTTAGTTGTGATAATGTTAGTGTTTTTCACTACTGTGTTGGTCTAGGTTTTCGTACACTGTTATAGTAATTTATTGATATTTTATACTATATTGTGTTTTAATGATTAGGAGTAATGCACATGTTTTTTTTTATTTTAATGTTTTTTGCAAGTGGATATTCTGATTCACTTTGCAGGTTTTCATTTACAAAATGTGTCCTATGGATGTTTAGATTTTGCTTCTTTTTTTTAAAGGAAATTAGTTTTGGCTTCTAGTAAACAACATTTTTTGCTTTGATTTTCTTTCTTATTCAGATTTCCAGGAAGGTTTCTTTTTTAAACATTTTTTTAATGGTTTCTGGATACTTTGGATAGCTTCAATGGATCTCTATTGGACTGGTTTTATTTTTGGAAATTATTTTTCCAGTTTTTAATGGATTATAATTTTGGACTATGTGGACATTGAGTATGATCTGCAGCTACAAAACAATAATATTTAATTTATTTTTCTGGGTGGGAAATGTTATATTTGATCATATATGTCAGTTTTATGTGATTGTCATTTTGGTATTATATGTTTTATGTGATGTAATTATTCTTTTATAATCGATTGAATTTGCTGTTTGAGCTTACTGGTTAGTGAGATTTAGGTTATTTTATACATAAAACATACATATTATTTAATTTTATCAGTTTTACTTAAAACTGGAGTTTTTTCAAATTTTTGACTGAGGAATGTTTATTATTTTTATTAAAAGGTTTTGTTATATTAGTTAAAATTATGTTTTTAATTTTTGGGGAGTTTTGTAGATTAGTATTTATTTTATAAAAAAACTTTTGCCGTTAATTTAAAGTAGTCTGCTCCTTTGTTGTTTATGAAGAGTTTTAATTACACTGTAGCATGTCGTACATTCTATTGGGCTGTTTGCTAAATTTAGATTTAATTTGGGTTACTGATTGCTCCATTTGTAGTTGTTGGTAGATTTGTCTTTTTTAGGGCTTCTATAAAATTATAAAGTATAGGTTTGGTTCTGCCTAGTGTGGATTGGAAGGCATTGTGCCATCCTTCGACTGCACTGTTTGTAATGCAGAATCTTGCAGATGTCTCTATATGCTTTGATTGAAATGATTAAAAAAGGCATGTATGGCTGTGTGCAGGTAGACTTTTAAAATGGTTTGAATCATGGCTTGTTCAAAGTCTATTATTTTTTTTTTTGTTGGTAGTAGTTGTTTGTTTTATGTGGTTTAAGAGTTTGTAGTAAGTGCTACTTTGCTTATTTGGTAGTAGGGCACAAACAAAAGGTATTTTTGAGTTGTGATATTCACCATGTATGGTTTATATCTTGGCAAACGGTTTGGGGCACATCTTGAAGGTCCCATCCACCATCCAGGTTTGAAAATGGTTTAGTTTTAGTAAGTTATGTGCTGAAGAAAAAATAAGAATGTGGAAAATGTTGGTTCTGTCGGGTACAGAATTATTATTTGGTTTACTGAATAATAACCAAAAAACAAACAACAATAAATAACAATACTCCAAACTTTCAGTAATAATCAATGAAAAGGGAAGAGAAGAAAGGACACACACCATTAATCCAAAAACAAATACCACACCAAAATTAAATCAATCAAAGTTTGTATTTAAGGTTAAGTCCATATATTCTTTTGCACTTTGTGGGGTCAAGATAACATTAGAAGGCTGTCAAGATTCATGAACATACAATTTGTTCCAAAGGCGCAAGTGATATGGTGAAAAACATGCAAAAAAAGTGCTAAATGTGAACAAAATATATACAGTGCTGTATGAATTTGATGAAACTGGTCATTCAAAGAACATCCGTCCCTTGGTACATAAAGATCCACGCCACTTGGGATTTACATTTACATTTCACGTGGGGCGGAGAGAGTAGGGTCAGGATTATCACGAGCACGTCGACGTTTCGACCCAGTGGGGTGCGTGGTTGACTAATAGGCACAGCGCGTCTTCCTCAGGACAAGGCGATTTGGTGATACAAAGGACAGCCAGAATTAATGAAAAAAAGGTCTTCAGGGGGTGGTCCACTGGGGGTTGGATTCACAGAGGGATGACTGAAGTAAGGTCCTAGATGGTGGTAATTCACATCAATAGTGCAGCATAGTTCTGTAGCTCCCCGGCGCGGCTCGGGAAAAGAGCAAAAAATTTTTTATTTTAATGTTTTTTGCAAGTGGGTATTCTGATTCACTTTGCAGGTTTTCATTTACAAAATGTGTCCTATGGATGTTTAGATTTTGCTTTTTGTTTTTAAAGGAAATAAGTTTTGGCTTCTAGTAAACAACATTTTTTGCTTTGATCTTCTTTCTTATTCAGATTTCCAGGAAGGTTTCTTTTTTAAACATTTTTTTAATGGTTTTTGGATACTTAGGATTGCTTCAATGGATCTCTATTGGACTGGTTTTATTTTTGGAAATTATTTTTCCAGTTTTTGGTGGATTATAATTTTTGACTATGTGGACATTGAGTATGATCTGCAGCTACAAAACAATAATGTTTAATTTATTTTTTCTTGGTGGGAAATGTTATATTGTATCATATATGTCAGTTTTATGTGATTTTCATTTTGGTATTATATGTTTTATGTGATGTAATTATTCTTTTATAATAGATTGAATTTGCTGTTTGAGCTTACTGGTTAGTGAGATTTAGGTTATTTTATACATAAAACATACATATTATTTAATTTTATCAGTATAACTTAAAACTGGAGTTTTTTCAATTTTTTGACTGATGTACGTTTGTTATTTTTAATAAAAGGTTTTGTTATATTAGTTAAAATTATGTTTTTAATTTTTGGGGTGTTTTGTAGATTAGTATTTATTTTATAAAAAAACTTTTACCATTAATTTAAAGTAATCTGCTCCTTTGTTGTTTATGAAGAGTTTTAATTACACTGTAAAATGTCGTACATTCTATTGGTCTGTTTGCTAAATTTAGATTTAATTTGGGTTACTGATTGCTCCATTTGTAGTTGTTGGTAGATTTGTCTTTTTTTAGGGCTTCTATAAATTTATAAAGTGTAGGTTTGGTTCTGCCTAGTGTGGATTGGAAGGCATTGTGTCATCCTTCGACTGCACTGTTTGTAATGCAGATTCTTGGAGATGTCTCTATATGCTTTGATTGAAATGGTAGAAAAAGCCATGTATGGCTGTGTGCAGGAAGACTTTTAAAATGGTTTGAATCATGGTTTGTTCAAAGTCTATTATATTTTTTTTGGTAGTAGTTGTTTGTTTTATGTGGTTTAAGAGTTCGTAGTAAGTGCTACTTTGCCTATTTGGTAGTAGGGCACATACAAAAGGTATTTTTCAGTTGTGATATTCACCATGTATGGTTTATATCTTGGCGAACGGTTTGGGGCACATCTTGAAGGTCCCATCCACCATTAGGTTAGGTTGTTATATAGGAGGAAGGGTTCATCATTATATTGCATTATGTGTCATTCTTAAGTGTTCAGGTGTTTCGATATCTTGGTACATTCTTGGGCCAGGAGGTGTTTCCCTGGTGGCTTTTTTAGTTCTTGTAATTAGGCGTTTTAAGGTGGGATTGGCTGGTAGTTGGCCTGTGATACATTCGGGATGTTAGGGAGTATATATTTTAGGATTGTGAGCTCTCTGGAGCTAGTGCTTTTATGTATTATATCCTGCAATACTTTCCTTACTTCAAATTCTGTCACATTTGGGGGGTGTCTGTGTTGCCTTCCATTAATTACAACATCATCTTTTGTGGTGGCCCTCATGCATTAGAGTAATATTTAGTACATTTCAAGTTTCCATCGATGTACTTTCTTGGCTGTAGATGTAGCCCATATGACTTAATAATTGCTTTCCTTTCTTTGGTGTCATCTAGTTTGTTCTTTCTGTCATTATGTCTGAAAAAAGTGTAATTTTATAAAGATGTACAATTTTTAAATTTTTAATACATTTGTTATTTATATATACAATTGTATAACTCCTTTTCCTATTGATACTTGTATGTTCTTGTTAGATTTTCCACACTTTTTTTTGCTGGTTTCCCATTGGGATTGTTGTAATGTAGAGCTGGTTGTTTCTTTACTGACTGTAGAAAGTAGGGGAAAAATGCATGAATGTACTTATATATGTATAAATAGTTAGTAGGGGTTGAGGTTTTTAGGTTTTTTTAGGGTGATTTTCTGTTTTTGCTTACTTTTTTAATGTCTTTCCCCAGGTTTGTCACCAGTTTTGTTTTTCAGTGCTTAACACTTTCTCCATGTTGTAGTAATTTCTTTTAGTCATGTAAAGAGACAGTACAACTGCTCACACACAGACTTATTCACCTCTACAGCCACTCACACACTGGCTCACACACCCATACAGACTCTCAACACAGCCACTCACCCATACAAGCACTCAGACACTCACTCACTCACACAACCACTTACATACCCATTCACACATCCATATAAGCACTGCCATATCTTTTAACTCACCCATATAGTCATTCACACAGACACTCACTCTTTACTACAACCATTCACATACCAACTCACTTAACCAAACACTCACTGAAACATCCATTCACTCACCCATACAGCCACTTACACACCCACTCACTCACTCATACAGTCACTGACAAACACACTCACTTACAAACATAGACACTCACATACCCACTCACTCACATCCACTGCTACTCACATACCCACTTATACACACATACAGCCACTCACATACCCATGCAGCCATTCACACACCCAGAAACCACTCACACACTCACTCACACGCCCACACAACCACTCAGATATCCACTCACACACTCATACATCCACCGACCCAGCCACTCTCTCATCTACAGACCTCATCAGAAATCCACTCACTCATGCATAGTGTCACTCATGCATGCACGCACACACCCATGCAGCCACTCACACACCCACTCACACACAGATACAGACAGTCACACACCCACTCAGATCACACTTGTTAGAGATAATATCACTGATTAGTAGTACAACTAGTATACTAATATAACTTTTGTAGTAGGTTAGTATACATGTTTAACACCCATAAACACTTAAAAACACTTACCACTCACTCGATGATGTCATCAAAAATAATTTTTATTTGGAAAGGGGGACTGTGTGGCCCCCCTCCCTTGGCTGATATCGGCCCCAGGGACCCCAACCCCCAGGACCCATCCCTCAGGACCTGGCCTGTTTATAATAGGGGAGGGGGCCACATGGCCCCCATCCCCAGGCCAATTGTGGCCCGGGTCCCAATCCCCCGGGGCCTGGCCATGTCTCCTTGGTTCTTCCAGGGCACCCAGTGTGTTACGGGATCACTGGGGGTGCCTGAAGTCCCCTGTGGTCCCTGCTGGCACCCTGACTCCTGCGGGAGCCAGCATTGCTTTCAGACACAGGGTACTGCTAAAAATACAGCTCCATGTGTCTGAAAACAATTTGTCTGTTTCCATGCTCGCTTGTCAGTGGGTAGGGAAACAGATGAATGCTCTGCTTCCAGCAATCGAGAGCATTTCTTTGCTCTCACTTGCTGGAAGATATATATATAATATATATATATTCACTGAAAAAACCATAGGTTTCAGGCACGTTATAGTTAGAAATTAGCATTTAAAAACCTTAGAAATTCACTGAAAAAACCATAGGTTTTAGGGAAAGTTATAGTTAGTTGGACATTTCACTCGTACAAAACCAGAGAAATTCCCCCGTTATAGTTAGTTCAGCTAACTATAACTCGCGCCCACGCAATGCACTGCTGATGACGTCACATATGACATCACTCATGACATGGTCAGTGACATCACTGATGACATCACTGATGACATCTCAAATGACATCACTGATGACATCACTGATGACATCATCTAGTGACTGTGTGTTTCTGTAAAGTTTAAATATGTTTAATATATATAGGGAAAGGCGTATTGAAGAATGAGTGGGTGTATAAGTGTCTGAATGGATGATTTAGTAGGTGTGTGACTGACTCTATAAGTGAGTGATTAAATGTATCTTACTGAATGCACGGGTTAGTGACTAAACTGTGTGAATGTCTGTATCCGTCTGTCTGTTGGTGTGTAAGCGGCTGCATGGGTTTGTGAATAGCTAGATGAGTGTCTATATGGGTTATTGATTGGTTGTCTGAGTATCTGTATGGATGCCTGAGTGTTTGTATGGGTGGGGTGTGTGTGACTCTGTGCATAGATGTGTGAGTGGGTGATTCATTGGGTGCATGGTTTCAAGAGTGCATCTGTGATGGACTCTATGGGTGTGTGAGTGTGTGTATGGGTGTGTTAGTGAGTGAATGTATATCTCAGTGGTACATGTGTGAGTAACTACATATGTGAAAGGCAGTATATATGTGTGTTGGAATATATAAATAGCTATAAGTGAGAGTGTGTGATTATGAGAGTGACTGTATGGATGAGTGTGTGCTTGTATCAGTGATTGTATAAGAGCGTAAGAATGTCCTAGTATTTGTATGAGTAAGTGAGCTGGTGTGTGTATAACTGTATAGGTGAGTAAATGGGAGTGTGATTAATTATTTGCATGACTGACTAGGTGTGTGAGTACCTCTATGGATGAGTGGTGGTGTGTGAGTGTCTATATAGGCGTATGAGTGCATATGATAGTCCTGTACTGAGTGATTGTAAGTATGAGTGACTGTACGGGTGAGTGAGTGGATATGTGTTTAGACCTAAGAATCAGTGAGTGGGTATGTAGTTATTGCTGCTGGAGTGTCTATGGTTTTGAGAATGGCAGCCTGTTATTTAGAGTTGGTGTATCAAAGGTTACATTAGGGTGTGAGAAGATGCATCAAATTATCACATGGATGATGTCATCAGTGATGTCATTTGAGATGTCATCAGTGATGTCATCAGTGATGTCACTGACCATGTCATGAGTGATTTCATATGTGACGTCATCAGCAGTGCATTGCGGGGGCTCGAGTTATAGTTAGCTGAACTAACTATAACGGGGGAATTTCTCTGGTTTTGTACGAGTGAAATGTCCAACTAACTATAACTTTCCCTAAAACCTATGGTTTTTTCAGTGAATTTCTAAGGTTTTTTAAATGCTAATTTCTAACTATAACGTGCCTGAAACCTATGGTTTTTTCAGTGAATTTCTAAGGTTTTTTAAATGCTAATTTCTAACTATAACATGCCTGAAACCTATGGTTTTTTCAGTGAATATATATATATTTATTATACTATGTATACATGTGAAAATGTCTTGGTCCCCTGTTTGCCTCGGTGGCACGGAAAAAATGGGTGGAACTGACGTCAGCACGCCGACGAGGTCCTCTTATGGCTCCGATGATGTCATACGGTGTCGCGAGCGGAGCCATGCTTGTTGACGTGGGAGAGCTAGGAAAGAATTTCCGTGGAATGCTGGTGCAGGGGATATTCACCTAAGTGTTCAGGCTAGTCCTTTGGGAGCAACTGTTTATGTTGCCACTCCAGAAACCGAAACCAGTGATGCGAGGGCAGAGGCCCTGCAGATGGCACACGAGGTGGGGTGCCCAGTCGTGTGCACCGCCGGGGCAGCGAAGTGACAAGCACCACAACCCACAAAAAAGGTAACGAGGGCACTGAATAACACAGGATCTTCTCTTTGTATCTGGCAGGAACAACGAAGTTAAAATGCCCTAGTACCAAAATGTAGAATTAGTGCTACAACGGTCTTCAAGAGGATCTGCGATGCCGCTTCTGCCTCCCGTACCCTGGAGGCGGCACATGGGTCACGTGGTACGGTCATACTGCGGTGGGACGCACACATGTTGACCTCTCATGGCACTGCTCCACACTTCAGGGAGGACGCTTTCCATTAGCTATGTTTTCTGATGACATGTCGCGCCGGCCCCGTCCAACAACAGAACTCCTTTAGATCCAAACAGACTCTTCCACTCTCTCACCGGAAGTGAAACCAGGCCACGCGGACACTTTCACAATACAACAGCCAGGAATGCACTTTTTGGTAAAAAACCACATTCCTTCCTCCTAATTAATCAAATAAACGTCTCACTGAAGAACAGGGGCCAGCTTCGATCGGTAAACAGCCGTTACAACGACTTTTTTACTTTGCGATACCATTACAACGCATGCATTACCACGCATGCATTGTACATCACAAAGTCATTACTACGCATTTTTTTAGAACGCATGGTCATTTACCACGCATGCCTTTACAACGAATTTTGTTGTAAAGGTATGTATGGTAAATGACCATGCGTTCTAAAAACATGTAGACAATCCATGTCGTTGTAAGGAAACAGAGGCTGTTCCGTTTCCTCACAACGACGTGCACCGCCCCTCAGAGATGACGTGAAGCAGGAACCATGAGGAGAGAGGAACCATGAGGAGTGAGAGGTAAGGGGGATTGGGCATGGGGTGGGGTTTCTTTTCTAGGGTTTAGGGTAGTGCAGTGGTGTTTGGGTGGTGTAGGGGGTCGTGCTGGGGGTAGTGTTTTAGGGTTTAGGGTAGTGCAGTGGTGTTTGGGTAGTTAGGGGGTCGTGCTGGGGGTAGTGTTTTAGGGTTTAGGGTAGTGCAGTAGTGTAGGGGGTCATGCTGGGGGTAGTGTTTTAGGGTTTAGGGTAGTGCAGTGGTGTATGGGTAGTGTAGGGGGTCGTGCTGGGGTAGTGTTTTAGGGTTTAGGGTAGTGCAGTGGTGTTTGAGTAGTGTAGGGGGTCATGCTGGTGGTAGTGTTTTAGGTTTTAGGGTAGTGCAGTGGTATTTGTGTAGTGTAGGGGGTCATGCTGGGGGTAGTGTTTTATGGTTTAGGGTAGTGAAGTGGTGTTTGGGTAGTGTAGGGGGTTGTGCGGGAGGTAGATTTAGGGTTTAGGGTAGTGCAGTGGTGTTTGGGTAGTGTAGGGAGTCGTGCTGGGGGTAGTGTTTTAGGGTTTAGGGTAGAGCAGTGGTGTTTGGGTAGTGTAGGGGGTTGTGCTGGGGTAGTGTTTTAGGGTTTATGTTAGTGCAGTGGTGTTTGGGTAGTGTAGGGGTAGTGCTGGGGTAGTGTTTTAGGGTTTAGAGCAGTGCAGTGGTGTTTGAGTAGTGAAGGGGGTCATGCTGTGGGTAGTGTTTTAGGGTTTAGGTTAGTGCAGTCGTGTTTGTGTAGTGTAGGGGGTCGTGTTTTAGGGTATAGGGTAGTGCAGTGGTGTTTGGGTAGTGTAGGGGGTCATGCTGGGGTTAGTGTTTTAGGGTCTAGGGTAGTGCAGTGATGTTTGGGTAGTGTAGGGGGTCGCGCTGGGGGTAGTGTTTTAGGGTTTAGGGTAGTGCAGTGGTGTTTGTGTAGTGTGGGAGGTCATGCTGGGGGTATATTTAGGGTTTAGTGTAGTGCAGTGGTGTTTGGGTAGTGTAGGGAGTCGTGCTGGGGGTAGTGTTTTAGGGTTTAGGGTAGTGCAGTGGTGTTTGGGTAGTGTAGGGAGTCGTGCTGGTGGTAGTGTTTTAGGGTTTAGGGTAGTGCAGTTATGTTTGGGTAGTGTAGGGTGTCGTGCTGGGGGTAGTGTTTTAGGGTTTAGGGTAGTGCAGTGGTGTTTGGGTAGTGGAGGGGGTAGTGTTTTAGGGTTTAGGGTAGTGCGCCCAACCAGCCACAATATCCATGGCCAAAGGGTATCCTGACTCTTTGGAACGCTCCGTCAATAGAATAATTTGGGTCAAGGGCCCTACCACGTCCAAGACCTATCAATTCCTTTCTTGGGATCCCTCATATACTTGGAGAAAAAGGTACATAGTTTCTCATCAATTTCAGGCGTGTGTGCCACCTTCCCCTTCAGTGAGGGCCTGGGGCATTCTCCCCTCATCCTATTCCTGACCTCCCTTTCAAGGGGTTGATGGATTTTCCCCACCACATACTCTGCCACTTTGGCGTCAGGTGTCCACTCTGCCGACCTAGGATGGTAAATTTGGGTAGGCTCGAACATGTCCGAGTGGACCCCGTCCCCAACAGGGGACTGAGAGGAGTGGGACTCTGGACGCCAGGGACGCCCGAGTCATTATCCTCATCGGAGGAGAAATCGTCCTCCGATACACCCTCTCCCTCTAAGGGAAACCCGCCGTCGGGGTCTACAATAGTGGTGACAGTGTCGCAATTTTCTCCGGGCCCCTCCTCCTCCCGGCAGGGTGCATGTTTTAGCATTCGGGCACTCTTGAGGAAGGTCTCTGTATGTTTATCAAATCCTTCCAAGTGCCCCGCGTTATGCTTAACGGCCCTTTTATTCCCCATCTGGGAGCTACTTGGACCCGCCACCACCAGATCTGGGTCACTGAACACCCCAGGGATGCTTTTCGCCAGCTTATCAACCTGATCCCTAAGAGCAGCCAGCGCCCTAGAAATAGCCAGAGAGAGGGCTTGGTCCACTGCTGGAGGGAGAAGTTGGGGGGCCATTCCTCCTCCACTTCCAGGTAGGAGGAGTAAAAATGGTCTTCTGGAGAAGACATGATAGCAGAGGGTGTGAGCACAGAACAAATGCCCTTAAAATCCTTAAGACAGCCCCCTCGCCGGTGCTCCAACAGCTGGGCTTTCCCCGAAGCTGTTATAAGAATAGACTGAGGCGCAATACCAATTACCACCACCAGGTGGCGCTGGTCACTAACGTGGCCGTGTGGGGAAATCACCGCGTAGCGGTGTCAAAATTAGGCGAGGGTTGGTCGGGAATCAAGCGGACACTAAAGGAGTGACCGGATTCCCAAACGCGTGTAAAGACCAGCGGGAGACCTCGACGGAGCTGCCTCGTTCGGACCAGACGCGCCTGACAGGATCTCACCACGCGCAGAGCACACAGCGGGAGAAACTGCGAGGGGGAGAACGCGCTCGGGCAAGAGCCTGCTGCGCAGGGAATATGAAACAATACCAAGGCAATAATGCTAATAACGTGCACAAGAAACCGCTATACAAACAGCAACAACGTCAGATTAAGCCAAGAATGTAAGGAATGCACTTAACTGACGAGCAGTGAAGAAAGAGGAAGCGGAAGGGACGTCACGATATTATATACGATGGACTGTGATATGATTGGACTATAGTTGCCTTGGAGACTACCCCCTAATGGTTCATGGGTTGTGTAGTCTTTTGTTTAATGATTGTTGTGTTACGTTTTCTTTGAACTGCTATGCAAATAAAGTAAGGAAAGATATGCATAATCCTCGCCTCCGTCCTGTCATAGAATTCATTAAACTTTATTTGATCTGATTTAGAAACATAGATCATAAAAGTGTACATAAAAACAGTAAATCCTCTTTCCTAATACAATACAGTGAGAATTAATTAAAACCAGTAGGTAAAAACGGGTGTTACAAAGCCCGGTTCTGAGCAACTTCAGGTTAACAGAATCGTAAAGTTCAATGTTTCGCAAGATCAATCTCATGTACTTCGTGCAAAATACGCAATAAGGGGTCCAAGTAAGATGTAACGCTCCAATACCTGACCAGTTTGCACTATATAAAACTGCAGAAAAACTAAAACTAAAAAGTGTTTTGCACACTTCTGTCATTGGGCTATATGTGGGCTACATCTGGGTAATATTTGTGCTACATTTGGGCTCTTTTTTCTCTGGTGGCCATCTTGGGAGACTTATTTGTTATGAAGTTTCCTAATTTCGTCATTTACTGCAGTCTCCTCAGTAGGAAATGCTTTCAGTTTTTACTTTGATTCCATCAAGAAGGCATTCAGATGTGTCACACATTTGCCATAAATTCAGAATGTTAGTACTCTAGTTGTTCATTAGATCACTGTAGTAAAGCTACTGCTCACCAGGGAGTTAACTGGAAGTCTACTGCTGGTATTGAAAGTGATTGTTTCAGTCTGCATGTCAGAATTTTCTAATGAAATAGAAGAGGATTTGAGATCTCACTTAAAAAATGCCCTAAATTTTCTTTCTGCAGCACTAACCATAATTTCTATGGCAAAATGAACCCCCTCATTTTGTTCCTTTTTAAATTAAATGTTTTAAGTGTTACCAGTTTATTCCAATCAAGATGGCTTCAGGTGTGACATACGTTTGTCATAAGTAAGACTGTTAGCGCTCTAGTTGTTCTTTAGAACACTCTGGGAAGCTGCAGTAGAACACAAAGGCATCAACTGACAAGCTGCTCCTGTTGAACTATAACAGGAAGATATTTGAGATCTCACTTAAAACATGTCCTAATTTTTCTTTCTACAGCACTAACCATAATTTCTATGACAAAATGAACCCCCTCATTTTGTTCCTCTTTAAATTAAATGTTTTAAGAGTTACCAGTTTATTCCAATCAAGATGGCTTCAGGTGTGCCATAATTTTGTCATAAGTAAGACTGTTAGCGCTCTAGTTGTTCTTTAGAGCACTCTGGGAAGCTGCAGTTGAACACAAAGGCATCAACTGACAGGCTGCTCCTGTTGAAATATAACAGGAAGATATTTGAAATCACACTTGAAACATGTCCTAATTTTTCTTTCTACAGCACTAACCATAATTTCTATGACAAAATGAACCCCATCATTTTGTTCCTTTTTAAATTAAATGTTTTAAGTTTTACCAGTTTATTCCAATCAAGATGGCTTCAGGTGTGCCATAATTTTGTCATAAGTAAGACTGTTAGCGCTCTAGTTGTTCTTTAGAGCACTCTGGGAAGCTGCAGTTGAACACAAAGGCATCAACTGACAGGCTGCTCCTGTTGAAATATAACAGGAAGATATTTGAAATCACACTTGAAACATGTCCTAATTTTTCTTTCTACAGCACTAACCATAATTTCTATGACAAAATGAACCCCATCATTTTGTTCCTTTTTAAATTAAATGTTTTAAGTTTTACCAGTTTATTCCAATCAAGATGGCTTCAGGTGTGCCAAACTTTTGTCATAAGTAAGGCTGTTAGCACTCTAGTTGTTCTTTAGAACACTCTGGGAAGCTGCAGTAGAACACAAAGGAATCAACTGACAGTCTCTGCCCTTGTTGGATGTACATGTTTTACTGAGAATGTCAGACTTCATTCTCACATGACTGAGAAAGATAATGTGAATTTACAGAAAATATGCTCTCATTTTAGCTTCTAGATCACCTTCCAAACCTCAATGGGAAAAGTATGAGAAAATAGTTTTCTCTCAAACATGATTCATGATATCCCAGCAGAAGGATTTTTCACAGGGTAAAATCACCTTAGAACACACCACAATTCCTAAAATTAGTATGGTACCATCAAAAAATGAATTCTAATGTAACTTAAGTCTGTTATCACCCTTTATAGTTCTCCTTTTGGTAACCCTCAAAATATTCGATTCACTACAATGCATTTCAATGGGGTACTATCATTTATATTGGTCCCAAGATGGCTGCCAGCAATTCCAGGATGAAGTGCTGACAGCCAATCAGATCTCACGATGACATGTGTGGTTAGGCTCCGCCCAGATATATATGTGTTTTCTTTTTCAAATTTCTCAGGAACTACTGAACAGATTTACACCATTTAAGCAAAAGGCACGACTCTGAACCAAGGGCTACCTTTTTGCCAAATTTGGTGTAATTCCGTTCAGCAGTTCGGGCTGTAGCTGCGATGAAAGGTTCCTATGGAAAATTGCATGGGGAAAACACATTTTGGGACTCCCCTTTTTTCTCGGCCCCCACTTGACGAATCACCCCGAGACTTTCAGGATAGGAGCGGACCGGAGCGGGCCACGAGTTTTGAAAATTTCGCAAAGATTCGTCAACCGGTGCCAAAGTTATTTCAAATAGAATGTTGTGAATTTCCTATGGAAAATAGGACCGCCAGTAGATAATATATATATATATATATATATATATATATATATATATATATATATATATATATATATGCATTTGCATATATATAAATGCAAATATATATATATACATATATATGCATTATATTTGCATTTATAGATATGCAAATGCATATACATATATATATATATGTGTATATATATATATATATATGTTTTAGAAAGGCTCCATTTTCCGGGGCCCCCGACCCTGCAGGGCGGGCTCTGCAATCAGGAATGGAGAATCCTGTGTTATGGGTTTTACCAGGAGAAAGCACAGAGCCCAACTTCGTCTTCGTTTCAAGCATGACCTTTATTCATCATCTGCGCTGCAGCATTTAAAACCACTCCTTTCCTTACGCGTTTCTGCTTTAACAGCCTTGATCACAGGTGAGTGGTGTTTGAAACTCCCAGTGGTCACATGGTCCGTAGTACCAAACTACAGGCCCCAGGATGCACCTCCATACATATTTCATAACATGGCACAGATGCAGTGTTTCTTTTTGCTCAATAGCGTTTTTGGCTGCAAATGTCCCGAAAAATCATTATCAAATTCAAGGTGCATACTGTTCCAAATAGTATTTGCATATATATACTGTTTTATAAATGTTTAAATGTTTATAGTGAATGTACATATTTCATTTTACTGATGTTGTTATGTGTTGAGTAAAACTTTAGGGGGGTAATTTATATTTAGTTTGGTTAATGTAATATAATGTCTTTATTGTTTAAATATGTTGATTAATGTTTATTTTATTATTTTGTTCAATGTAGAAAGTAGTTATTTGTATTTTTAGTAATGATGATGGAATTATTTTAGCAATTTTATTGTAGTTGATATTGTGGGAGGCAATATTATTGATGATTTATATGTTTATTTATTTCGATATTGGTAAAAAAAAACTTTATTTTAAACTGCAATACATTTGTTCTTGATATTTGTGGTTTTATTAGCTAACTATGGGAAGGCAATATATATGTTACCGATATTTAATTTCTGCTATTTTTGTTTATCCATTGTGTGCAACGTCGATATTTTATTATTGAACTGTTTTCTTTTGAGGCAATGCTTTGGTGCAGAGAAGCACTGTTCCAGTCTTTTCCCAGAAGAATACCTAAAAGAGAGATGGAGAAAGAGAAGAGTTTTGTGAGACTTTTCCATTCCTTTTTAATGAAATGAGACAAAAAGATAGAATGCACATATAAAATAATACAAATAACAGTATTTTAGGAGGGAGAATATTTTTCTTTTTTTTAAAACAGCATGTTGGTTGTTGCAATAGCCTATTATCCTACAAGCAGACCTTGACTAGTCAGTAAAAAAAACAAAAAAAATTGCATAGTATGAAATGATGAATTCTGATATTTTTGCACAAAACAAAATTGTATATTTTACAAATTACACAAGTGTAATAAAGTTTTTTGTGGGCCTATTAAAAGCTCCAAATGTGAATCTAAGATTTACCAAGCCTCTGGCCCTTCCTATGTTCAAGAAAAAGTGAGGCACCAGGAAAATTATTTTCACAGTAAGACAAGCAGCATCATCTTTCCTTCAAAAAGAGAGAGCTCTGGGTCCTGGAGGGTTAGTGGAAGTTTCCAACTATTCGAATGTATTTGCATTTGAAGAAAAAGAAGGTTGCCACAAAATCTCTGCTATATAAATCAATTGTACATAAAATGAAGAACATCTAGACACATACATTTGGCAGTGTGGTTAAAGATATGGTGGATGGCGAGTTTGGGTGAAGATAAGACAGGGGACCATTATTTAAAGTTTGGTGGAGAGGATACTCCATTGTGACAGGGTACCCTCTCTGCCAAACTGAATTTCTGCCAGACTGCCCAATGGACTAAGGGGCGGAGGAGGTGTGTCCATTTGTCTACCTGCCCTATTTACAGTGGGAGGACAAATGGGAAGTTTTTACTTTCCCACACCACCATCCAAAATATGTAGGCAAGTGAAAGTAAAAACATTTTATTGACCCCCCCACTCCTGGAGAAAACTCCCAGGGTGAGATGGTCATTGCTTTTTTCATTTGCAAAAAGAAGATCCCACTTTGGAATTTTGTTTTTGAAAATAAAGAAGATATTGAAAGCGACAGGAAACGCCAAGAGATATCCAACAGGCAGACGGACAACCCTAAATATGGAGTCCAGTTACTCCATCAGGGCAATGGAGTATTTTACTCCATCGGCCTGACAGATTACCATACCAAGATGGTTTTAGGTTTTAATTATCCCTTAACTACCCTAAAATCTCTCAAGATGTTGTAAGTTTTATAAGAGGGGCACTTTCCATTAGGAGGCATTATGGATAATTGTTGCCTGCTGACAGTTGGGCAAGGGGGTTTTGTTTTTATTGATGTATTATTTGTATTGCATATGAAATTTAATATTGTACTGTGTGCTTTTATGACTTTTTAAATCAAATTAAGGGGCATATTAGCAAGACCGGCGATAAAATTATCGCCGTTTAGCGGCAGGAAACTGCCGCTAAAGCGGCGATAATGGGCTTGCTAATATGCGTTATAGAATTCCAATAGAAGCCCAGGTTAGATGAGCAGGACATCTAACCTGGGCTTCTATTGAATTCTATAACGCATATTACCAAGCCCATTATCGCCGTTTTAGCGGCAGTTTCCTGCCGCTAAAACGGCGATAATTTTAACGAGGTTCTTGCTAATATGCCCCTAAGTTTTTTATGATGATGTTGATGATGACAGAGTACATACCATACTCAGCAAGCTAGATCAGTCCAGTATATGATACATTAGAGAGTTGGGAGATGACAGTGCAAAGTTGGACATTGGGAGAGTGAGAGGCCAGAAAACTGTGGTTTTATTTGGGATTGTGAGCGCTGCCATGGAATTCAGTCGGAGAAGGTGTTTTGAGTAATCTTCAACATGTTGAGAAACAGTAGTGCTCAGATCAACTTGGAGGGGATTGCAGTGAAGAGAAGCTGTCAAGGTGACAGGGTGGAATATAGAATGTGACAACTCGGTTTGGGGTTAACAAGGGACTACTGATTTGTAGATTGTAAGCTGTGTTTGAGGAATATATTAGACAATGGTTTGGGATAGGTGTATGGAAGAGTTGTCTAGAAAAATAAGGTTAGAGGTTTGAATCAAAGTCTGTTTTCTGCAGAAAGATGCAAGCATTATGAAGGAAAAAGGAGGACGCATATGCCTGGGACAGTTATGAGGGACTGTTGGCCAAGTATATTAGTTTATGCACCGACAACAAAGAGAAGAGTGGTAGACTGACTAAGATGATGCTGATATAGTGAATCTTACTCATAACTGATTGATTGATTCAGCCTATCGTTGTGTGAAGGAGTGATGAAAGCAATGTTTTCAAAAGGCTTGTGCCTGAAACTTGAAGCAGTTGATATTATTGACTCCAGGCACATGCAACAGTTAATGGCACATTGAGCTTCCAAGGAAATGGGGATAGAATCAAGATGTCAGAAGTGAAAAAGGTAGGGCTGAGTAGTGCGCTTGGCCTTGAGTAAGCAAAGAAGCAGTTTTTGAAGATTTGAGTACATCAAGAGAAAATAAAGAACCATCCAGTGGTAGCTGGCCATAATAAATGTGGGGTGTATGCTGATAATTATAGATAAATGTGCATATCATTTGTGAAGAGGTAAAGAGAAACTTAATGAGGAGATAATGTCGCTAAGAGAGATAGTGTAGAGGGGAAAAAAAGTGAAGCAAGGACAGTCTTGAAAGAAAAGCAGGTAGTAGAATTGGTGATAAGAGTGAAGCTCCCAATAACAATGACAAAAAGCACTCATGAAGGCATGATGAGAAGTAGTCCTGAGTTGATCCATTTATTTCAAGAGTAACAATGGTGGACAGTAGTGTGCAGTGTTGATCAGTGTCAAAAGCTACACAGAGATCATGGAGTATAAGGATAAATGTGTTTGCTGTGGGCAATGGTTATTAAGTTAGATAGGTGTGTGTCTGTGTGTACGTGGGGCTGTGGGGGTGTAGGTGTCTGTATGTGGGGGTGGAGGAGAAGGTTTAGTAGATTGTGAATTGAGAGATAGTTAATGAGTCAATGGTACTGAAGGTATTCACGAGCATTTAAAAGGAAGAGCGTATAGTGTGATAGGTGTAGAGAAAAGAGGGAACTGCAGTAAGCGCAGTAACCAGTAGTGTAGCAGCTGCTCATTAGAAGCTTAAAGAACCACACATACGGTCATGATTGAAACGTGAGGTCCCACAGAGTGGAAATCAGGAACTAAATGTTAGCAACTTAATACTAGGATCTGCAAAATTCACTAAATGTGATTTCACGTAGTTATGTAAAATTTAGGAAAATGTATTCGAAATTATATGAAAGGCAAATCTATCATGTTAAACTATATTTTAAAGTAAAATGCAGCCTGTAGTCAATTTCTGCCACAAGGATGCATTTACACAAAGCATTGCGAACAACAGCTACTTTCATTCTGTTGTTCACAATAAGTTTTTACTGTGAATGGTGTGATTCGCTGAAAATTGTTACTACAAATGGCACATAATGGCAAAACTATATAAATGTGGCAATTTTGCAGAAAAAGCATAACATGAAATTCCCAAAATTATGTGCATTACTCTGGCATAATTTAAATTTTGACCCCGCCTACTTAATACTGTGGGAACTGAAAATATCAGACAGAGGTCCTGATGGGCTTGTATACTCGAGAATTGAAATTATCAATTTGGAAGAGGTTTAGTAAATAAGGTAAGTCTGGTGGACTACATAGGGGTGGGAAGGATATATGAGAGGCACAATTGGGGAGAAAGAAGCATGGTGAGATTGGCTCTGCTTGGTGGAGATTTTGTGGAGCTATAGGGCCTTGTTATGACTTTGGCGGTGTGGGAGAGGGGCTGCCACAATGCTGCCCCGCTCCCACACCACCAAAGTCAAAACAGACCGCTTGCCAGATTACAACTTTTTAGGTCGCTGACGGGCAGTTCTTTGGCGTTCCCACAGCGGTGCCTTTGAAATAGGCACCGCAATTGGAACGTCAAATCATGTTCCTGCACAGACCGAAATACACAATGTTGTGCATTTCATTCCATGCAGGAACATGGGGATGCATGCAGACAGGGGGGCACAACTTGTGCCCCGCTGCATGCACCCCATGGCGCAGAGGCACAAGGGGGCCCTGTAGGTCTCCCCTTTGTTTCCTTACTGCCAAATATTTAATGGCGGTCACACTGCCATGAAAAGTGCTGCGGTGAGGAAACACCTTATATGCTTGGCAGTGCCACAGCAGCACCACCAGCATATTAGGGGCCTTAGACTGCTGTGCCACCAGCAGGGATCATGGATACCTGGCGGCAGCAGCGGTCCCATGGTGGTCCAACTGCCACAGTCCTAATGTGGCGGGCAGACCACCAGTCTGGCGGCCCGCAGACTGCCACCACAGGTTCGGCAGTCCACTGGACCGCTGAACTCTTAATAAGGCCCACAGATTTTAATGTCAGTGCAGAGAAGCTAGAGTAGGTAATGGCTTGTAGAAGCAAGAATGTGGGGCATGGAGTAGATTTTTGGGGTGGGATGATGTAGAGTTAAAAGGAACCTGAAATTAAGAACCTTTTGTGACATCTAATGCTAATTGTAGACTACTGAGGGGTAGTTTTTTGGTGTCCAGTTGCTGAGTGATTAAGATTTTGCACAAACTGTGGTGACGTGTGCATTTTTAGTTTTAGGGGTAATTGGTGGTAGTGACTTGGGACCTCACAACCCCTGATGCATGATGCATCCTTGATTTTATGTTACTTTGTATAATTTTGCAGTTGGGGGTGTGCTTAGAGATAATATAGCTAGTAAAGGTTAGTGCTTGGTGTGATATTGTGGTTAAATGTTAGGTTGTAGTTTTGGTCATATCTTGCCTTGCTATATCATATATGTTGGTGGGTTTAACTCTTTCAAGGGCTAAGACAAATCAAAAGGCCCCATGGAGCAGAGTGTACTGTGCGTCCTTTGAAGAAAACCAGCTGGCTCCTTAAGAAGTATCTTAGTTATGTCTTAGCTTTAATGTTGTTTTGGCTCCAATAAATACTACACTAGCATTTTCTCCAAGGGACGTCTGTCACTTGTGCCGAACTACATAGGTTAGCCCATGATGCCTCACAAAAAACAGTTTCTACTATTAAGACCTAGATTGATTAATTTCTGAGAGGTTGTCGACAGCTCACATCAAGATTGACACCTCTCTTTCCCCTAGTTATCAATCTAGTTTACAATATCACTATATTTTGGATCTACTTGTTGGGAATTGCTTTCAATTGTCTTTCATACTTCATTTATTTCATTTGATATTTATATTTCATATTTGTATTATACTATAGTGTATTTGTTTCTAAGAAGGTTTGGTGAAAGCAATTCCTAAATTAAGCATCCAGAGACTATATAGCTATGTTATGAGGTGGGCTGTGAACAATAGGTTTTGATCAAGCAGATCAAGCAGTGGCAGACTGACCTAAAAGAAAGCTTGGAGATTTTGTCTCAGATCCAAACCTCTTAAAGGCCTAAACGGAAAAGAAAGTGCCAGGCAACAAACGGTTTCATGGCAACCTTGTGTGATTCCGAGTGGATAATCTCCTGCATACCCTCATGATCGTTAAGTACGATTTTAGATGGTGTACATCTAGAATTGAAGAGATTTTGGTCTAGTTCGCACAACCTTTTTGACTGGCTCAAATTCACTTCCTTAGTGATATGTTAAGACAGTACTTAGTGCAATGACCACCATATTATGACAGCAGGTTTCGGGAGTTGGTTATATGACAAGAATGTTTGTTCACATTTCCTTTGTGGCATTTTTTTATGGTGGTAATTTTTCATTTTTACATTCTTGTATTTTTATGCTGCATTATGATGTTGTGTGGTACTGAGGCTGTTGTGTTGCATTCTGCTTTGACAGTTTTGTTGTGTTGCCTTTTTATATTTTATTCGAGTAGGTATCTTGCTTTGTGTATGTTATTGTGTTATGTTCCATTGTTTACTTCAGATATATCAATAAATGCTGCTACAATTCCAGTTGAAAGCAGTGTGTCTTTTAAGATCCAGTGACAGGCAACAATTTACCACTGCCTAAGGTGGTAAAATAGCACTGCTCTTTCTTCTCTTCACTTAAGACACAAGTCAGCCCAAAACAGTGGCAGGCATTTTGTCTAACATTAGTACTGGCAGGGCTCACTTTAAGTGATATAGCCCTTTAAGTTTTGTGTTGTCTATATTCAAATTACATTGATGCTGAACGTGTACAAAATCTTCTGCATTCAGTTCCATGAAATCGTCATATGTGAGACATATAAGCTAGATCACAATACATTTTCTAGTTAATGCAATAACATATTCATGGTGGAAAATAGTACAGTGCTTTGTGCAAATAACCTTGACCACTCTATCATAAACATGGATTTGTGGCTGCATACATATTTGACTAAATGTGTGTGTATATTTGGGCTGACAGACTGCGGTCATATTGAACCATAACAAATGAACAACACCACAAAAATACAATAACGCATTACTGTAGCACAACACAATGAAAGGACAGCACCAACACAACAAAACAATGCCAATAAAACTACAAAATAATGAAAAATGGCACAATGAAGCATAGTTAAATACTACACTGATACAATATACATATAAATTAAAAATGTGAGAACTAAAGATAATAACACAAAAAGACTACACACTTATGAATGGAATTAGACAACAAGTGCAATACACAACTCAGTTGCACTATAACAGCATAACACCATAAAACACATGGACAATAAGTCAGGAAGCACAGCATACCGGAAAACTGCAATATAAGAAATAACAGCATACAAATACAACACACAAATCACTATGACAAGAAAATCAACATATAACTGCACAACATAATTGTACCATAATAACACAGATTAGCAGCAAAACACTTCTTAAAACAGAAAACACAGCACAGCAATAACATTTCAACATAACACAATAACACAACACAATATCACAAAACTCAAAACAGCAACAAAACAACAGCATGACAATTACATTGCTTTTGTGTTGTTGAGGTATGTTGTTTTTTATATCCTTGTGTTGCATTTTGTTTGTGGTTTGTTGTGTTGTGTCGGTGTAGTGTTCTGATGTTGATTTAATTTGTATTATGACATTGTGTTCTTTTTGATGAATTGTATTGTTTTGGGTTGCATTGTTGTACGGTGTTTTGGGTTTGTTAGAAATGGGATTTCTGGTTGACTAAGGCTTGCGCCAAAGCCAGGCAGAAACCACCACTCTAGTCAGGGCAAGGGAGTTACACACCCAAGATAACCCCTGCTCACCCCCTTGGTAGCTTGGCACGAGCAGTCAGGCTTATCCCAGAGGCAATGTGTAAAGCGTTTGCGCAACACACTCACACAGCAGCAACCCACTAGGCACACCACAAAAGGAACTCCACACAAGGTTATTTAAAAAAATAGCCTTTGTATTATCACATTAACACATTAGAATAGTAATCAGACCATATACACTGTGCCAACTGGCACTGGGCAATATTTACAGGGGATTATATACACATGACAGGGCCAACTGGGCCACTGTCAGGACCATCACAAAGTGAAAAGAGTAGATGTAGAACTTATAATAAAAGTAGATCACAACCAGTAATTACTGGCACACACTGTACTCAGCATTATCCGGCAACATAAATCATAGTATGCAAAACCTCATAATCATAAACCACAGTAGAGGCATAAATCACGGTGCATAAACACAGTACATAAATCACATTAGGGCCTTGTGCCCTACAAACCTATCAGTCCCCCTGGCCAACTGGCCTTCTCAGGGGCTCAAATGCCCTATGTCCCAAATGTCAGGGCTGCTGCCAATGCAGCGGAATTCGCAGTGCGCAATTGCGCTGGGCAGAGGAGTGCATCTCACTCCTACCTCACTCAGAAATGCCCCCCAAGAACTGTGGGCCTAAACGTAGCAGCTGCCGCTAATTGCGGTGCAGCTGTGCAGCAAGATGGGGCACCGGCACTCCTGTGCCCTTAGTCCCCACTGGGATTTGGCAAAACAAATGTGCCCCACAAGAAATATGGCGCTGGCACCATGGTGCCCTGAGTCCCCCACTGGGACTCCTCCCAAAAATGGCTCTGGCCTAAACGGTGCAGTTGCCGCTAATTGCGGTGCAGCTGGAAAGGAAAATGTGGGCCCTGGCACTCACGGTGCCCTCTGGACCCCCACTGGGGCCCTGACAACAATATGCCCCCACGTTGTAACTGCCCGCAACGGCGGCGCAGCTGTGAAGCCCCAATCAAGACAGGCCAAATGAGCACTGACACTCTTCGTGCCTGGGGAGCCTCGTTTCACTGGGCTCCTCTTGGTGCCTCTTTAGCAAAGGAGGACACCGGCACCCACCGTGCCCGAGGGGCACCAACAAGGCTCCACACTTCGGCTCCAATGTTGCAGCTGCCTGTGCTGGCGCAGCTGTGTCAAAAAGAAGTTAGCACTGGCACTAAACGTGCCTCGGGCTTACTCACTGGTCTCCTCGTGTCACCAGTGATCTCTGTGGCCTTCCTCCCCCTCTACCAGGGGGGGGAAGGTTGAAGACGCCGCCACTAGAGCCCGCGAGGCTCCGTTGTATCTCACCGGCTGGTTCAGGACTCCGGCGTCTCTCCTCGCTTCATCCGAGCCCCCTCCTGGGACCCGGGGCTCGAGGTGGGACCCGCGAGGCTCCAGACTTCCTCCCTTCACTTCCGGCTGGCTCCTGGTCCCCGCCCACAGTCAGGCGGAGGTGCTGGACTTCCGGTTTCTCTTCTTTGGGTCTCGGCGGCTCCTCAGTGCGGGGTGGGCTCCCGCTAGTAAGAGCACGCAAAATGCGGGGTGGGCACCCGCGGTTTAAGGTATGCAGAAAGCGGGGTGGGCACCCGCCGAACTTCCTCTCAATGCGGGGTGGGCACCCGCAGTAATTAGCATAAAGCGGGGTGGGCTCCCGCTAGAAGGTACCGATGTGGGTGGGCTCCCGCTCGGTTTTTAGCATAAATTAGTGGCAATAATGCAGGGTGGGCTCCCGCAAGATCTCAGCAATGCGGGGGAATCCCTACGTCGGGATTCCCTCAAAATCGATCGCAGCTCAGCGCTGCAGACCCAAAAGCGGAAGCGCTCCTCAGGATAAAAATAAAGCGCTCTTCCAAATAAGCAAGGCTCTTCTCCAAATACAAGCAAAGCGCTAGAGTCCAAAGGTCAGGGATGAAGGGGCAAAGCTGGGCTCAGGCAGGCCAGCACAGAGGGCCCTCCAGCAGGGAGGCAGTCCCTCGTGGCGGTTCCTCCTGGAGCCCAGCAGCAGCAGGCCCCCCCAAGTCAGGAGCAGCACAAGCACACCTGAACCACTTTCATGGGGTCACAGCCCCTTCATTTATAGGACCTTTCCCTTTGTCTGTAAGCACAGGGCTGGGGGGAAACCAGATGCAACTGGTTTAGGAGCACTTTGTTTTCCAAGCTCCTCTTCCCCTTTGTCAGGTGGGGGCTAGGTACTCAGACACACCACAGGGGGCGGAGCCAGCATTGTACAGCCTGGGCACAGTCCTATTCAGAGTCAGGGGATTACTCCTCCCACTACCCTTATCCCAGGTGTCCCATTCAGCCTAGCGCTGACTCACCCTGCCCCTCCTGGAGCCACACACACCTCCCAGCCCCTGTCACTCACAAAGCCAGACATGCAATTCACATCAGGCAGGCAGACACATAGCACACAGAAATGCCAACTTCTAAAAGTGGCATTTCTCCACCAGTCACCATAAATCTGCGCACACCATTGCGCAGCATTTATTCACACAAATTCATACATACTAGACTCGACCCTGCACGCCTCTCATTCCAGGAATTACCATGGACACACTTATCCCCCATGCATTCCTATGGGAGGGCAGGCCAATCTCACCACACGCACTCAGAGAGCGCACGCACTTTACACTGGACAACAGTGCTAAAGTACCTAGAGGCCTAAAACCACCAACACTACACAGGGAAAAGGCTAGGAGACAGGCAAAAAGTTTAGGGGTGAACCTGCCAAAAGGGCCAAGTCCAACAGGGTTGTATTGCCATTTTAGGTTGGTTGTTATCTTGTGTTTCTGTGCTGTGACTTTATGTTTGTGTTGTGATTATGGTGTGGTTATGTTTCATTTTGTTCTGCTGTGTGTTATGTTGATAGTGTGCTGTGTTGTTTATTGTAGAATTGTGTTGTTTTGTGTTATTTTATCCTGTTGCTTTGTGGTGCATTCTTTGTTGTTATTATGTTTCAGTGTAATGTATTGGCATTGTTTTGCTGTAATGTTTTTGTATTACACTTTGTTGTGGTTATTTTGTTGTTTTCTGTTGTGCCTTCCTTTGTTTTTCTTGTGCTGTAATTTCTATTTGTTGTGTTGTATTGTGTATACCTTTGGAGACTGCAACCAATGATGCTATGTTTCCAGCAAATTCCTTTAAAGTTTCTATGAAAAGCCTGTGATTCAGCTCTACAAATTTTCAGGATGCCACTAGTCCCCAAACCTTAGTTTATATAAGTCTTACACTTTCTATGCCCACTGTGTTGTGATTGGAACCGATTACTTTGCTTTTCAGCAATTTTCAAAAAATAGTTTCTAGCTAGGATTTTGATTTCCTATATTATGATATATATTGAAGAAGTTTTAAAGTTGCAGATCCTATTGTTGCTAATGACAGATTCAAACATTGACGGCTTATGTACAAGTTAGTTCTAAAACATAATGACAATATTTTCTGAATTCTTATTTATTTAAAGAAATGCCTGTGCACTTATAAAATATAATTTTTGCATAAGTAGAAAGGAGAATATTTTCTGGACTTACCATTGAAATAAAGGATTGTGGGGACCTGTCTATGTTCTGGGATGGAGTGTTCCTTGTGAGTATTCCCTGCGTGGAATACGGAACGTGGGGAGGTTGGCAGTTGCTGCCTGGGAGCTGGAGAGTGGAGACAATAAATGAAGGGGCATATTATCAAGGCGGCGTTAATGAATTATCGCCGCTTTAGCGTCCGTTTTCGGACGAAAAGCGGCGATAATTCTATCGCTTAATTAACAAGGACACGCTAGCGCGTGATTCCTGCATTAGCGTCCGTTTTCTGCACGCCTCCCATCGCATCGCTAATGAGATGCAAAGGGGGCGTGCCTGTGAAAACAACATGGGAAATATCGCTAACCCAGGTATCGCCATATTAACAACGTGGGTTAGCGATATTTTCAATCGCGTTAAGTATGCTTTAACGCAGGAATTTAACGTCTGCTAAATTCCTGACTAAGGCATACCTAACATGGGGGGTGGATTGTGTGGCTAAGACCACAGGCCCTATCACCAAGGATATCGCCGTTTTCCATGGGACATCGCTGGAAAACCAGCGATGTTCCCTGGAAAACATCGCTATCACTGGAAAATTATTGCCTTTGCGCTAAGCGTTGTTAATACAGCGCTAGCATGGCGATAATTTCCAGCGATAGCCGGCGATAGGATTCCTCGCGCTAACAGCGGCCAGCGATAATTATCGCTGCCGCTTGATAATATGCCCCGAAGTACCTACCATTGCCTCCGTTGCACTTCCTTTCATTGGCGACGATTTGGGATTCGACTGGAGTGTTCTGTTCTTGGGGATCGGCGCCATTTTATCTCCTGCTCCCTGATCTCGAGGCTGTGACGGCGCTTCACGACTGTTTCCCCGAGTGGCACCCAAGTTGCTGAGCTGTTTTCTCCACTTTGTGGGAGTCTGTGTGGCCTCTTCGTGGTGCTTTGCAGTTGCCTTTCAAGTTTGGCAGGTATTTCTCTTTGTACACTGTCGGCCGAGCTCGCGCGATATGGAAATCGCCTAAGCTCGAGCCTTTGCCTCGTGACGTCGTTCTACGCAGGTGGAGAAGTGTGGCTCAATGGTTAGAGCGGCAGACCCTGATGCAGAGATCTGGCCCGGGACCAGGGTTCAATTCCCGCCTCGGCGGGTCTTGGGCTCAATTTCCTCGGACCTGATAATTCTCGCCTCAGTGCCTATTCTAATCATGGGTCCCACTCTGCAACTCTGGGCAATAGCTTGCTTAATCTCCACAACGGCCCCAACAGCGCTGGGATGCCTGGCTTCACCCTGGGGGTGCCCAGGAGTGGACATTTCACAGGGAAAAAAGCCAGGAAGGGTTCCACAGCGGTATGCGTACAGCGCCAGGACACCCCTTTGGGGGTATAAGTGCGCTTTACAAGTACAAATTTCATTTCATCCTGCTGCCTGTTTGCCTGACCTCCTGATCACACGCGCAATGTAGCTACGTTGTGTGTGGCCATCTTTAAATTTCCCCGTGTGCCGTGCCCTGCAACTTTTCAAGCATCATACGCTGATGCGCACAGCATTTACTCCGCGCATCAGTAACCATAGTTACGCTGATGCGCTCAGCTCTTTCAACACTTCCAGTTCTACGCTAATGCGCACAGCATTTAATCCCGGCGCATCAGTCACTGTAGTCACGCTGATGCGCTCAGCCTCATGCATTACTACTGCGTGTCATTAACCCTTCATCTCGCTGATACGCACAGCTGTTTGCATAAGTCACCGAGCTACTGTCACTTGTTACAGTGTGTGCACATTCTTTTGCTAATAGTACTTCTCGCAATTTAGTTGTAAGGCAAATCAAGATACATTCACTAGCAGAGTGTGTGGGCAGCAACTCACCCACGTATAGTGCAGGCATGGATCACGTTATTGCTCCGCCGTCATTTTTGCAATCTCCTGGTTCTCCTTCCATGCCATGGCACCAGTGGAAGGATACTTTTGAAACTTATTTAGAGGCTATTGATGGTGACACCTTCACAACTAAAAAGAAAAAGGCTCTACTAATGTATAATTTGGGTGCGGAAGGTAGAAGCATTGTTAAAACCTTGACTCTCGAGGTTGTCACCACTCGTGTGAGTGGTGGTGAAGATGGAGACTCCTTATTAGTTGATGACTATGCATCGTTAATCAAAACTTTAGACAAGCGTTTTAATCCTAAAAAGAATGTGGTACTCGAGCGTCACAAATTTCTACAACGGGCTCAGATTCCTGGGGAATCCATAGATGATTTTGTTTCTGCACTCAGAATTCTGTCTATCTCGTGCAACTACAGGGAGTTCAGAGACGAAATCATACGTGATCAGTTGATCGAACGCACTTGTGACAAACAGATTCAGGAAAAGTTACTATCTTCTGATGATCCTGCTCTAGAAACAGCCATCACGCTCGCTAAAAGCATTGAACACTCTCAAATTTGTATGAAGGAAATGAGCAACCCTTCTCACTCTTCCGAAGTCAAGTCAATGTCGTTAAAACACAAGACCAAGTCAACTACGGTTCCTAATGAGAGTGCGACGTGGGATTCCTCTCCACGATTTGCATCCAAAACTAAGTCTGAGAATGCTCAACCATTTTGCTTCCGCTGAGGGAGCAAGAATCATTTAGGGAACGCCAAGTACTGCTTTGCCTTGAATCAAACTTGCTTTAAGTGCGGCAAAAAGGGTCATCTAGCTCGTTTTTGTAAAGCTGTAGGGTCCAACAAGCATAATGTTCAAATTGTAAAATCTATTGTACAGGACCTGGGTGACTCTGGTGAAGAGAGTGATTATATGTCTCTGATGCTATCGTCGTCATCGGTCGAGTCTGAGGGTGTAATTGAAATTGCATCCATGGGAAGTACATGCAGACGGAAATCTCCTGCATGCGTTGTTAGAGTGAATGGAAGGAGTGTAAATTTTCTAGCTGATTCTGGGTCTCCCTTCACCCTTATTAACGTGAAAGACCTTGGGGAGTTAGATAGTATTCAAATACATCAGTCGAATATCAGAATTTTTGCCTATGGTGGCAAAAGAGTGGAAGTCTTGGGGAGTTTGGATGCAGAAATGGAATTTGATGGAGATCAGGCTTCGGGGCCTGTATTCGTTGTCAAGGATGGTGCGAATTTGTTAGGGTGGCAAGACCAAGGGGAACTAGGCATCATTCTTGACCCCAATCATCCCAACATGGTTTTATCCAAACGAGAAGCTTGTAAGTTCTACACTTCTTCTACTTCCGTAGATTCTTCAAATGCTGTGAGTGTGAAACACTTGTCAGGTGATGAGTGGATTCAAAAATACCCTGAAGTATTCTGCGACAATCTTGGGAAGCTTAAAGGCTTCCAGCATCGCATTGTTCTGAAAAATGGAGCGATAGCGGTTGCACATAAAGTGCGTAAAGTACCTTTGAGCTTGCGTGCAGAATTAAAGCAAGAATTGGTTCGTTTGTGTCGCATGGATGTGATTGAAGCAATTGAAGGATCTGAATGGTTGGCCCCCATAGTTCTCGCACGTAAGGCAGATAAATCCCTGAGAATTTGTGTTGACTTGCGCGATCTGAATAAGAACATCTGGATCGATCGCCAACCGTTGCCCAACATTAATGAAATGCTGGCGACGCTTAACGGGACTAAGTATTTCTCGTCATTTGATATTTCCTCAGCCTACCACCAAATTGAGTTATGTAAGGAGTCCAGGCATCTCACCTCCTTCGTAACACCTGAAGGAGCTTTTCGCTATAAGCGCATGCCATTTGGTCTAGCATCGGCCTCCGCTGTGTTTCAACGTCTCATGGGGAATTTGTTTAAAGATACGGCGGGGGTGGTGTTCTTCCAGGATGACATTCTGGTGTATGCACAATCTGAAGTAGAGCATGATTGTAGAGTCAAGCATGTACTAGATACGGTGAAACTCCATGGGCTTACCTTAAGAAAAGACAAGTGCAAGTTTTTCAGGGATGGTGTGGACTATTTGGGTCACCACATTTCTGGTAAGGGAATCGAACCCAAGATAAAAATCTTAGATGCCATTCAGAATGCACATGCACCCAACAATAAGGCCAGTTACGCTCATTCTTAGGGCTCGTAGAATACTATGCAAAATTTGTAGGGAATTTTGCTGATAAAACTTCCAATTTACGAGAATTGTTGAAAAAGAATGTGAAATTTGTGTGGTGCAGAAAATGTGACAGTCAATTCGAAAGTTTGAAAAAGGAGATTGTACAAGCTCGTCCCTTAAAAATGTTTAACATCAATGACAAGTGCATAGTTTCCTCTGACGCTAGCAACATCGGTCTGGGTGCTGTTCTGTTGCAGAAGAGGAGTAATGGTTATGAAGAAATCATTGCATTTGCCTCTAGGACTCTTCGTGGTGCTGAAAGCTCATATTCCACCATTGAAAAGGAGGCATTAGCACTATGGTGGGGTGTCCAGTACTTTCAAAACTTCCTATGGGGAAATGAGTTTACTCTCAGGACTGACCACAAACCTTTGGTTGATCTATTTACCACAAGGGGGGGTGGTCGTGCCACGCCACGTATCGCCAAGTGGCAGTACAGACTTCAGGAGTTCAACTATCATTTGGAATATGTACCAGGAGTCAAAAACAATGTTGCCGATTGTCTTTCCCGTCTGCCCCTTGTTGATGACAATTGTATACCCGCTGAAAATGATCTTGATGTTGTGTGTGCTGTTGGGACGGTAGAAGATGTGGCGAGGGGTGCACTCTCTGAGCGTGAGTGGTTGGAAGCTTTATCTGAAGACAAGGATATCTGTGTGGTTACTAAATTCTTGGTTCAGGGCTGGCCCGTAAACAAGGATTTACCCTCCGTCTTGGTCCCTTTTAGAAGGGTTTGTGAGGAGTTGTCTGTAGTAGACGGGGTCTTACGTAGAGGTGGGTTATTAGTTGTTCCCACAAGTTTGCGGAAAAAAGTTTTGGATCTTGCCCATGAGGGTCACCAAGGTATCCGTGCCATGAAACGCAGAATTCGTGAGGATTTTTGGTGGCCTGGTGTTGATCGATCTATCGAACATTTTGTCAGAGATTGCTGTGCATGTATCCTCAGTGACAAGTCCCAAGTGACCCATCCTAGTCCGGTTGATCCTGTGGTTGTGGAAAACGCACCTTGGAGCAAATTGGCTTTTGATGTGGCTGGTCCATTTGGTTTTTCTGGAAATTCACCGATGTATGCTTTAGTTTTAATAGACTATATGTCAAAATGGCCAGAAATCAAATTTGTTGAGTGTGCTAATACCTGGGCTGTCATCAATTTCTTTAAAGAAGTATTTCTCCGAGAAGGATTTCCTGAGGTATTAGTGACGGACAATGGTACGCAATTGGTGTCTTTAGAGATGGAGAATTTCCTCAAGGAGCATGGTATCAAACATGTTTTAACATCATTATATCACCCCCGCAGTAATGGTTTGGTGGAACGCCTTAATCGTGTCATTAAGGACCAGATACAGTTGGCTCTAGTTAATGGGTTGTCGTGGCGTTCTGTCATTGCAGACATGTTATGGGCCATCAGAACCACGCCCCATGTAAGTACAGGGATATCTCCTTTCACGTTACTTAGAGGGCGAGTTGCTGGTTCTAAGTTGAACAAGAACTGGATGTTCAGAAAGGAGATTGGTCAATCCAAACTTAGCAGGGTAGCGGATGTGAGGACTGCTGTTCAGTCTAAGTACACTACGGTTTCTGAGAGAGTTTCTCCTGTGTGCGTGGGTGATTGGGTGAGAATTAAGAAACCTGGATTCGTCCGCAAGGGGGTGTCTCGGTTTTTTACTCCGGTTAAGGTGAGGGAAGTGAAAGACTGTGTTGTTGTGCTAGAAAATGGCAAAGTTTGGAACAAGTGTGCCATTTCTGTTGTTCCTCGGTCTAAAATGGAGTATGTGGGAGGGAAGATGGGTGTCCATTTGGACTCCTCTCAGACTATTCCTGTTCATATTGGTTCCCCCAACACTACTCCTGCTCTTCCAAGTTCACTTCCTACCAATAGATGCAATTATCCGAGCTCTTTTCCTAATAGAAGGTTTTCTTCCAGAGTAAGATCCACACCTGTAAAGTTTCGAGATTATAAAATGCAGTGACTTTTGGTATATGTGTTCTTTTAATCGTGCTTCCAGTTGTCATTGGAAGGTGTTATAACATTGCCATTTATTTTTAGTTGTTAATCTTGTTTTATTGTTTTTAGGTTAATTTCCTCTCATTTTCTTGTACATTTGTTTTCTTGTTAGGTTCTTCATTTATAGGAAGGGAGGTGTGTGGGGACCTGTCTATGTTCTGGGATGGAGTGTTCCTTGTGAGTATTCCCTGCGTGGAATACGGAACATGGGGAGGTTGGCAGTTGCTGCCTGGGAGCTGGAGAGTGAAGACAATAAATGAAGTACCTACCGTTGCCTCCGTTGCACTTCCTTTCAAGGATCCATTTTTTTTAGACATGTTTGCATGTTTGAGGTGGGTGCACCGGGGGTGGGGTTTAAGGGGTGCTAGTCTCTGCTCCTGCTCTCCTGTGTCCGACTCCGGGAATAGGAAGCACAGCCAGGCTCTCCTGACCAATCACAACACTGCAAAGCAGCATTGTGATTAGTCTGAGCACCGTTACACAGCGCTCAGCCAGGGGCTGGAGGGAGGGGCATGTTCTCCACACAGGCTGTAATGCAACGGAGGAGCCGCCACTGCATTTTTGTCTGCTTGGAAAATTACTTGTGGTAGATCAGTGGAGAGGAGCAGTTGCAGTAAAAGTTTTTTTTCTGACTTACAGCTGAATTTCAGCAGAAGTGGCTCATGGATGTTCATTAACTGAGCAGGTCCCGTGATATTAATTCATACAGAAAAAAAGCAAACTGTATGTGCCTGAGGCTCTCAGTCATCATTAATACGTATTGGTGTGATTCAAAAAGGCTGGAGCTAAAGCCAGAGATTTTGTCCAAAATGTGTAGGTTGACTCCTATATTTAGAACAGAGTGATACATTATATGATTGTTACCAACAATCCCATAAGGACGCTTGGAAATCAAAACCAGAATAGATTTCCAAAAGTACACACAAGAGGAAAGGGTACTCCTTGCACAACACCCCTAAATGAATATTAGGTTCTTCTTCCCCATTACACCCTAAAGGCGAACTTACTTCTGCCTTTGACAGGAGTCAATTCACATGTATTTCTATGATGTGGTACTACCTTTCGGAATAGACGAATATCCACAAACCCATGCATTTGAGGATGTCAGCCTACATCTGCAAGTTGTATTTCTCATAAATGCTCATATCCCTCAATTCCTCTGCAATTATGGATACAGAAAATACTTAATAATGCCAGATTTCTGAGTCTGTAAATGCATCAATTCAGATTCTGTGACTCTGAGAATTGAGACTGTTATCTACACAAAGTGAAGGATTTGCACTAGGCCCTGTATGTCTAGCATTATACTGATTCTAAAATTGATTATTTTATAGGCTGATCTTCTGCATGTATGTGTCAGAAGAATATCTTATGTTGAGATCATTCCGTTATAGATCTTGCTGGAACAAAGGCAGATGTGGGAGGAGAAAAAAACGCTGGACCATAGTTGGTGTGGGGCTCACTAAGGGCCTCATTATGATGGCTTGCTTTGGTGGCTGTTAATTCCACACCCCTGTTTTGAGGACACCACGGTCCTTTTTATTTCCAGAGGTGTTGAATCAACAGAGATTAGCGATTGACCCCTAAGGAACCCTGAGAAAATGATGGGATACTCCTTAACTCTGGGTCTGATCCAGTGATTAATTTGTAAAAAACATAAGTGCCGGGGCTCTCGTCATGAGGCAGCTTGCACCAGCCTATTTCTCCTGTTAGCGCCGCCTAAAACACAACCAACTACTAACCATGAAAGTGGGGAGAGAATGTGGCGTAATGGCCAGAGCTGTTGACTTCAAAGCTGGGGAACCATGTTGGTTAAGTGCCCGTGCTGAGCACCGGAAACCACCGGCTCAAATTAAGCAGGGGTCTGACCCCCTGGTAACTCACTATTCGCCCAGAGAAATATGACTCGTCCGTGGTGTTTCCACAGGCTTGTATTTTGCAATTGGGCTTGTAATATTGTTAGCAGCCCATCTTGAATTCCGAGGCACTCATAACAAGACCCTAAATGTATCGTTTTGGGTCAGTCCCGCCATCTCCTTGCAGTCATGCAATGGTGTTAATGCTGTATGTTCCAGGGAGGGGTTTGGTAGCAGAGGGTTCAGATGAGTTCATAACATTCGAGCATCAAAATAAGGTAAAACACCCCTCAAATATTCTGGTCAATTGATATTAATGTCACGTAATAATAGGGGGACATTCATGAACGTCTCTAGTCAATATTCTTTCAATTCTTACTTTGTACTCTATCTTTCCTTACAACATATCAGTTCTCAGCAGCTCAACAGAGATAATGCAAAGTTTGTAAAGGTATAATGGCCCTTCATGCATTATGATAATGACAATAATAATGGAAAAAGTTGGATAGCTTTAAGCATCCATCAACAGCGAATTGAAAAAAATGCCTGTCTTTATTTTTTTGTAGTCTGTTATCAATCATTTTTAATTAAGAGTACTTTTTATTGAATCCTTAACTGTCAAGACTTTCTTTGTGTGAGGAGCAGAGAGGTTGCTATGGAGAGGTGCATGTTGCTATGTGACTTACGTGTCAGAAGAGAAAGCAAAATGCTAATGGTCATGTCAATTTAGATTTGAAAAAAACAGCTTCATTAAAAAAGGAACTTTATTCCAAATCGCCTCCGCCTTTCTTGTCATCGTGCCTGGAAGATGGCACTGCCAGACCTATTATAAAGCTGCCACAACCAATGGCGTATGATACTTTCTACGGGTTGCGCCATTAGGCAAGAGCAAGCAAATGCGTTTTCATAGCACATACTTCAAATTAGGAGGCTTCTAGGCGCTTCATTTCACCTTTCTTAGAGACAGGAGCGGACTTAGTGACATCTTAGAGCCCCTTTATTTCGTATGTGGCTTTCTGGGACCACAGGGGTATTACAAGGGCACGCTACATATTAGAACGTTGCAAAGGGAAGTTTTATCTAGTCTTGTGGCTCACATTACATAGCCTAAGTGGCACATACACTGGAGAATGCACAAGTCTTACAACAATTAGTGTAAGTGATGCATTTTCAGGGGGCTCCGAAGTACAGAACGTAGGAAGGCAAATGCACAAAGAATCATTCCACTTCTGTGGTACACAAAAAGCTTAAAAGAATATCTTTTATCTGCACAGATTTAGAAGTTTAATATGCATCTATGTGTACAAAATGGTTTTCTTTACCACCGTTCCAAACTATAACACTCCTGTAAATTGTGGGCAGAAAAGTGGAGAATTACATTTTACCCCTAATTTAAAGTTAGATTGATATGCATTAAGGCTAAAAGTTCCACCCATTTCAGCTGTGCCCCCATGGACAACATAAGTGAGGGGGCGAAGACCCACTAGTACCTCACGACCTACATGAATAATGGGAGTTAATGTATATCAGAGTGATGAGCACACACCTGGCCCTCTACCGTGCACAGACCGTGAGGCTGAATCTGCGAGCACCGCACATGCCTTCTAGGGAGTGGCCTGCCCATACCCGACTACCCCTCTGCCTGCAGGTACTGACTGAGCATCAGGCACATCCAGGTAAGAAAATAGTGTGGCTCATTAGTGAAGGTTCATTTCGCCCCTGGCAAATATGCAGCATATTATTGCCAAGTGCAAAATGCTCCATTTTTGAAAATTAAAACAAAGGGCCTCATTTATGAGGTTTTGGCATAGGGCAGGAATGCAACGTATTTATCCACTACGCTGCACTCCTGTCCTTTCCCCCTGCGCTGGTGACGTTTTGGCAGCCTAGCGCCAATGCAGGCACCCTTGCACCAACCTTTCACACTAAAATCTGTATTGACCTCTAGTTAGGTCCACGGGTGGGAGAAACGTCAACTTAAGTTAGGATATCCAAATTTGTATTCAAAGAGTATTTGAAATCTCAGAAAAAGTGCCCAGTTCAAGCAATTATCCAATCATGGAAAGTAACCTCCAACACATTGGGCTCGATTCCTTAGGTTTTCAACATTTCGAACTAGGGGGGTCATTACGATGGCGGGCGGACAAAGTCCGCCCGCCACCGTAGCGGTGAATGGGACCGTCCGCCATAGGAGCGGCGGTCCCGCCGTGGGCATTAGGATGCCACCGCCACGGTGGCGGTGGCATCCCGCATATATTGAATTGCGGCGGGCGGTGCTGTAAGCAGCACCCGTCACAATGCAATATATGCATGTTGTGCATTTGCATGCACACCGTGACAGGCACCGCGCGGTGCCTGCCACCTTGTGCATGCAAATGCAGGGGGGTACCATAGGTACCCCCCATGTGCACCCCCCACCCCCCAACATCTTGGGGGGCCCGCAACGGGCCCCCAACAGCAAACACCGTATGCCTTTCCATGGCGGCAACACCGCCATGGAAAGGCTGCTCTTCGCCGCCATCCTAATATGGATGGCGGTGTCTAGCAGACACGCCACCATATTAGGGTCCTTTACCGCCCGGTCCCCTGTCGGACCGGCAGAAAACCGGCGGACGGTCTTTCCGTCCGCCGGGGTCCCCCCGCCATCGTAATATGGCGGGGGGAAATGGCGGGCGGATTGCCACCGCCATACGGGCGGTGGCGATCCGCCCGTCATTATAATGACCCCCTAGAGGCCATGAGGATCCAACTAGGAAATGGACCTTCTTCACCACACATTTCTTAATTTAGTACAGTACAATATACGGTATTTCTGAAAACCATAGTTCGTTGTCTCCGTGCACGGCCGCTGGTAGTCCTTAAAACTATAAATGTCAAATTAAGATTAGGGAAAAAATATTTGAGCGTGCCAAAAATAATCAGGTCTTAACAATTTTAGAGGGCTAATTCAAGCATGAAAAAGCTAGAATTGTAGCCATTAAATCTTTCAACTCTGATTTAAGTCGGATTTATATAACTTGAACTTTATTCCTCCAACTTTTGTTTTAATACGTTTCAATATAGATTTGAAAAAAAATCCTGCCTTCAGTATTTGGATAGTTCACACACAGGCCCTCATTACGAGTAGGACGGAGTAGTATCTCCGAGGGCAATACCACTCCGGTAAATTCAGATTGTCCTGGTGTTCCCGCACTCTGGATTATTGACGAAGGACCACTGGGCAGAGATGTATAGCGAGCAAAAGCACTCCTCACAAACCCACTGGGCCTCATGGACTATAGTAGAGGTCAAAGGTGGTCACGGTCCCCACCTCACCCTCTTCTAAAGAACTAGGGAGCATGTAACACTTATCCTGCCCTGTTCATACTCCCTTACGACCCCCTGTCCTCCTCACAGCAACCTGCTGATAGCCTCACTCATATGTACTACCTACTTTGAGCAGACAATAAACGTGAGAAGAAAAGTACTCAAAATAGGTGAAACCCTTAATTTATGGATACAGTAAATCCGGGTCATTTAGGTAATTCCCCATTCAAGGTTCTACCAGCTATCATCAACAATTCCTCCCCCTCTTGCCCCAACCCACCTCCACTTCCAACCCTGCCTTCGCATCTCCCCTCATAACTCCTAAGGCCCACAGTGTATATAGTTGAATGTACTGGGTGGTTTCACATTTTTTCAGTGTAAACCTAGTTTTGGCATAGTATGGAAATTACATGTTTTGCTTTTAACTCATTATTTAGTAATTATGCAAGAAGCACAAAGCATTTTTCTTCAAACGCAGGACAGCATCAACATGGTTTACCTATTAGAAAATCATACAGGGCTGTCTGTCACCACTGACGTCAAGGTTCTTGTTCAAAGCATCCCGTGCTCCACACTCCCATACCAGGAAGTCAGGCTCGAGGTGATGACATGAGCTGTCAATCAAAGCGCATGCTGTGAGGAAAGGTGAGAAAGAAACAGCACCTGACTAATTGCATATAATTGGAGTAAGGAAAATAAAACAGGAAAAACTGCAGTTTCAAGTTTACAAATAGAAATTACATTGACATGCACATCATATTGAGCAACCTTTAGGGTGTAATAAAAATCACACTGAGCGGTTAATTTGACACTAGGTTTATCCTGAAATAGCTTGTTGGTGAGAATATTTGGTACTCTCGCTTTATAGCAGGTGCTGGGAAGATAAGTTCAAAAGGTGTTATTTTCTTCACATTCAGCTCGAGTGCATTTTGAAATATTTTTTTATATGAGCCCTGGTAACAAAGGTTACTGTACAATGGAACAGTGGCCAATGCTCACATTTGGAGAACAACACACCAATTTTGAAAGTCATTGTTCACAACGTATGCGTTTTCCCCAAATACATTCAGGCCAAGATTTACATAGAAGTCACGCAACACAGGCCAGCAAGTAAAGCAGCTGCACTGTGTTGCTTGAATGGGAGAAGAGGAACAGCACTATGGGGCAGATTTACAAGCACCTTGCGCCACTTTTGCGTCACATTTCCCATGTTAAAAATGACGCAAAAGTGGCGCAAGGGGCTTGTAAATCTGCCCCTATATCTATTAAGATGTGCAGCTGTTCTGCTCTCTCCCACTTTAGGCCGCCATGTGCCAATGCAGGCACTCTTATGCCACTCTTATGCCAAAGTGTAAGGGTGTCTGCGTTGTCTGACGCATAGTTTTTACAGTACAAAAATTCTGCTTTAAGGCATTCCCACTTTGTGTGAAAAACGAGGAGATATTAAAACAATTCTCCTCATTACGGCTGCCTCGAAGTGGCTCAGGATTTTGGCACAAATGTGTGAATTAAATTCTTTGTAGATAGGGATTTACATCAAAGACCACGGGTGGTGTCATAGGAATGCCCATGCACCACCCACAGAACTCTCCCTTGATGCAAGGCAGCATATTGTGCAACTTTGTGTCATTTTGAGTTATAATCGAATGCAATTGGATCATAAATCCCACCTGAACACTTTGCTTCGGGTTTGCATTGAAAAGTAACACAAAACTGACTTAAAACATTTGTACATCTGGGCCTCATTAAGTAGAGTTAGACAGTTCACACCCAAAGGAGGAACTTGCACACTCTAGCCTCGTTTTGATTGTCATTTTGAAAACAATAATCTTTCTTCAAGACATTTCTTTAAAAAATGAACTTGTGAAAAAGTCTTTGAGAAAAATTACTATTTTGTGACAAAATTATATTTTATAATATGGTCTAATAAAATCTTGAGTTGTGGTGGTGAGATTTGGGATTGTTTCCTAGTTTTGATAGTTCTACAAAAGAATATTTGAAGAACATATATGTTTTTTTATGTCTCCATTACAGGCATCTTTAGTTGTAGAAAGACCCACTGCTTCCAATACATTACATATACACAAAGGGAGCTTTGGGATTGGCTGGCTCTATTGTCTCTCTCACTTTCCTGCCCCTAATTTGATGACATTCATTTCTATTCTTATGTTTGTTTGTATGTTAAGTCTCACAGCATTTTGATTGGCTCAAGTATCCTTCTTCTGTCCTTGCATTTTAGTGCATGTAGGGAACTATTTTGTCTTGCTCTCTCTTTTGGTCTCTCTTTGAGCTCTCCCCCTCTTTACACTCCATGCCTCTCTTTATTTCCCCCCACTCCATGTCCCCGTATTTCTGAAAAGACCAGGCCCCTTAACCCGTTTGCTGCTGCTGTCGGCCAACGGCCGTCGCAAGCACTACCTCGGTAGTGCTGCGCACGTCCGTTGGCCGACGCGGCCCCGCCCGTTTAATAGAACGTTCCGCACTGGCGCGGAACGTTCGAAGCAGCAAACGGGTTAAAAGCCAATAATTGGTAAACAGGGATTCTTCAAAACAGAGAAGATGACTCAACCAGGGATAAAGAAACAAACACCCAGACAAACACACATAACAGAGCAAAGAGAAGCACAAACAATTACACCATGGAATATGACAAGCAAGAGACATCCTAGCATCACAACTACTAGGTGAATGTAATGCCAGGTTTGAAGCAACTGCGTCATCCAAATACAATTGAAAATAGGACATCAAAAGATGATGCCCTGAGTGAGAGGATGAGTAGCAGAATGCAACCTAATTCTTACACAGAAAATACAATGAAATCACAGTTAAACTCCAGGCCAACATTCATATGCTCACCTTTACCATCTCAATAGCTAAAATACCCAGAAACCAGCACACGTATTCAAATACTACTGAAAAAATATCCACAGAGTTAGAGGCTCATTCTACCCATTCCTTAAACCAGACATCAAAACATAAGGCAAAAAATGCAGACAGAATGAGAAGTATTCCCAGAACTAAAACATCCATTCTCAAAAGGTGACTGAACCTCGATGGTCAGAACTGTTATGTTATGTTATGTTATATAAGCTTATAAAGCGCGCAGCTGCCCCAGCAACAGGGCGTCTTAGCGCTGACAGCAGAAAAAAGCCACAGAAAAGAGCTAGGGCTTACAGCGGAGGGAAAAGGTGGGTTTTAATTGCCTTCCGGAAGGCCAGATAGTTGGTCAGACAGTGAATCTGTAAGGGAAGGGAATTCCAGAGCTTTGCTGCCAGGGTGCGAAAAGAACGCCCACCAGCCTGCAACCTCTTCACCCGGGGGACAGTCACCAGGCACTGCCCCATAGAGCGAAGGTGGCGTGTAGGAACATAGGGCAAGAGCAGGTTGGCCAGAATGCCTGGGGAAGAGAAATTCTGAATTTTAAAGGCTATGCAGAGGGCCTTAAACTCTATCCGCTTGGCCACTGCCAACCAGTGTAGCCGGCGGATAGCATTGGCTGTAGAACACCTTCTGGAGAGACCGAGCAGGGTACGGGCAGCCGCATTTTGGACCCTCTGCAGTCGCATAACCTCTGCCTTGTTGGTCCCTAAATAAAGAGAGCTAGCATAGTCCAGTCTCGACAAGATTGAAACCTGGATGATAACTTGCCGAGTGGACGGATCAAAGAACCCCAGCAGGGGTTTTAGCCCCCGTAGTAGACCAAAACAGGTACCTGATACTTTCTTTGTTTGCACTTGGAAACTGAGAGTCGAATCCATCCAGACCCCCAGATTTTTTACCACCAGCTTGGGGGTAGGTGCCCCCCCAAGGGTAGTGGGCCAGTGGATAGATGGGAAAGGCGAAGGGGAAAGCAAAATGGAAGGAAATCACAAGCAAACAAATGCAACCCATACATTTTCCTCCAACTAAAACCAAGCCAAATATAAAACCCTGGCCGCCTAGCATTCACTCAATACACAAACACTTACTTGGCACTCAAAACCTAATCGATGGAAATGGCTTACAAATCATAGACTTGTTTTAGAAATAAGTCAGTGTCATCGCTGTTCAACTACATGTGCAGGGTTACTAAATAATACAGTGAAAGGAAATCAGGAAGAAGAGTGATGTTGATAGCAGTATTTGCCATGGAACAGCTATGCATTCAGATCAAAATAATTCCAACCAATTTATTGAAGGGTTATTGCAAATATCTTTTGTCCAGAAAATACTAAGTAATTTATGGATTTGATTCTCAAGATGATACACCTACAGATAAGGGCCTCAGAAATATTTCTAGTTGTGGACTTCAAGCTATTGGTAGACAAGTATGGAATTATACGTAGATGATCTCTGGTGGGAAACATGGAAAACCTGGTGTTAGAAATTGGGTCTCTAGTTGGCAGAAGTATGCACCCTGTCCAAGTAGGGACCCAAAATCCTAGTCAGGGTAGGTCAGATACACACCCTTAATTAACCTGTGCTCACCCTTTGGTAGCTTGGCAGTCAGGCTTAACTTAAGAGACAAAATGTAAAGTATTAGTGCAAAACTTAATACAGTTAAACAGTGAAAACATCACACAAATAATCCACACCAGGTTAGAGAAATAGAGTTTAAGTTAATGAACAAAACAAGACCAGAACAACAAAAACCCAATAAGTAGCACCGGAGATATTAATTGTTAAAGATTAAATTGAAATAAAGTGCTTAAAAAGCATAAAGCGCCAACCGGGGACATCTGGTCGTGCTGGACGGGGTCAAATCTGAAAAGGCAGGCCAAAGATAGATCACGGATCGGATACAGGAGCCACGCAGGGACTGTTGCAAAGCGTTGATGGTGAGTAGCAATATGCGAGGAGCTGTCGGAGGCAATGCGTCGATGGTAATGTGCCGGTTCCCGAGTCACACAGTTTGAGAGATGCATCACCGTCAAACCCCTTGTGAGGCAGGCAATGCGTCATAATTGAGCTGCGCTGCTGGCGCTCTGATGTCCTTGATGGGGCGATGTGGCAGCATCGAAAGGAAATGCATCAGTTTTGACCAGCGCAATGTCGACCATGCGTGGATTTTAGCAGGGACAGCCAGAAAACCCACTTCCAATGGCACAGGACTGGATTAGCACCACTTGGCAGTGCAGAACTAGCAGTTGGCAGAGTCCAGAGGCTGTAACAGGGTTGAATGAAGTCTTTGATGTACCTGAGACTTCAGAAAAGGAGGCACACCAGCAAGCCCTTTGAGTCACTTGGTCACAGGGCTGTGGAGATGCAGGTCCAGTCCTACTCACTACCAGGCAAGGAGGGCAGCCGGTAGTAGGGCACGCACAGCAGAGCAGGAGTCCAGCAGAGTGGCAGTTCTTTCAGCAGCACAACAGTCCTTCTTATTGATAGAGTGTCCTCAGGACCAGGAGTGTACTGAGTTGGGATTGTCAGGGGTCCAGTACTTCCACCCAGTTGTGCCTTTGAAGTGGGGAGACTTCACAGAGAGTGGCCTTTGAAGTGCACAAGGTACCTGCCCTGTTCTGTCCTGGCTCCTGACTCACTACAAGGGGTATGCAGCTCTTTGTGTGGGGACAGGCACAGCCCTATTAAGGTGAAAGTGTTAGCTCCTCCCTCCCATCCTGCCCAAGATGGCCCATCAGCCTGGTGATGGCCCATCAGTATGTGAATGGCCCATCAGGCACATCTAAGCTCTCTTTGTATGTGATTGTCTAGAGGGAATGCACAAAGCTCAGCTGTCACCCACCCCAGAAGTGTATTCAAAGACAGGCAGAGGCACAGAATGGTTAAAGCAATGTTTTTAAAGAGGTGTATTCAGACTTGCAACCTAAAATCCAACTTTACCATAAGTTGTGATTTTAAATTGGGAGTCCAGAGACACCAAACTCGAAATATCGATCTTTTACCAATTGGAAATTACACTTATAAAATGTAATAAGATAATAATAATAAGTCTTGCGGTAGTGAAAAACTAATTTAAGAGTTTTTCACTACCTTGGAATCTAAAACTTAAGAGTACAGGTCCAAATTTTTAAATACACTGTACCCTGCCCTTAGGGCTGTCCGGGGCCTACCTTAGGGGTGACTTATATTTATTAAAAAGGAAGGTGCTGGCCTGGCAAGAGGGTTAACTTGCCAGGTCGAAATGTCAGTTTAAAACTGCACACACAGGCTCTGCAATGAAAGGCCTGATACATGTTTAAAGGGGTACCTGAGTGAGTGGCACAATCAGTGCTGCAGTCCCACTAGTAGCATTTAATTTATAGGTCCTGGGAACATGTAGTGCACTTTACTAGGGACTTATAAGTACATTAAATTTGCCTGTTGTGCAGATACCAATGTTACCATGTTTTAGGGAAAGAGCACATGCACTTTAGCACTGGTTAGCAGTGGGAATGTGCCCAGAATACTAAGGCCAGCAAAAAAGAAGTCAGCAAAACAGGAGGTCGGAAGGCAAAAAAGTCAGGGGAAACCACGCCAAGGATGCCAGGTCTAACAAGTGTCCCCCCACCAGCTGAAAGTGGGGAGAGCTATGCAACCCCTTGGGAGTTCTCTTCACTAAGGCAGAAGAATGTGGAGAGAACATCAGCATTGGCGTTGTCTGTTCCAGTATGGTGTTCCACGTAAATTCCATTCCTTGTGGGGAGATGGACTACTTCAAACATTTATCACCCCTCATCTGCATTAACCATCTGAGGAGCCTGTGGTCCGTCTGAACCCAGAAGTGCCAAACAGGTATGCCAATAGCTTTTTCAGTGCCCAAACCACAGCAAAGGCTTCCCTTTCTATTGCGCTTCACCTCTGTTTCCTGGGAAGTAGCCTCCTACTGATGAAGGCTAAAGGCTGATTCAGGCCCTCTTAATTTAGCTGTGAAGCACAACCCCTACATCATGCTCTGAGGCGTCTGTCTGAACAATGAATTCTTGAGAGGTGTAAGGGGCCTTTAGCACAGGTGCCATGCACATTGCCTCCTTCAGGGTGTCAAAAGCGTTCTGGCATGCCTCTGTCCAGATCACCTGACGTGGCTGATTCCTGAAAGTCAGCTCTGTCAAGGGGTCAACAATGGTGCCATACACCTTGACGAATCTCCAGTAATAATCAGTGAGGCCTAACAAGGCTCTCACTTCTATCAGGGTCTTGGGGGGTTCCTAAGTCAGAATGGTCTCAATCTTGGCGTGGAGGAGCTAAACCTTGTCACCTCCCATTTGGTAACCCAAATAGACCACAGAACCCCGCCCTCTCTGGCACCTACTGGCCTTGATAGTCAGATCTGCACTCTGCAGGGCCTGAAGGTCTTCTCTAAGATGGCACAGGTGGTCCTCCCCGCTAGAGTTGAAGACTGCAATATCGTCTTGATAGATGGCACTGATGTTCTCCAACCCAGCCAGGACCTGATTCACCAACCTCAGAAAGGTGGCAGGGGCGTGCTTCAATCCGAAGGGCATGACCTGGAACAGGAAACGCCTTTCTGGTGTAGAGAACGCAGACCTCTCTTTAGCCCCCACTGTCAAGGCAATCTGCCAGTACCCAGACGTTAGGTCAAACGCGCTGAGGAACTTGGTAGCTCGAAGCCGATCTATGAACTCATCAGCTCTGGGGATGGGGTGTGCATCAGTCTTAGTAACTGTATTGAGCCCACGGTAGTCCATGCAGAACCAAAGCTCATGGGTGATACCTGGAGGGGCAGCCTTGGGAACCAACACTGCTGCGCTGTACCAATGGCTGCTTGAGGGCTAAATTAACCCTAGCACCAGCTTCTTGGAGACCCCCTCCTTAATGCTAGCCCTCACTTTTTCAGACAACCTTTACATTTGTTTTTCACAGGTGTACTGTCCCCACTATCAATATCATGGGTACATAATGTACTGAGTCCTGGGGTAAGTGAGAATACAGAAGCAAACTGCCACAACAACTGGCTGCAGTCTCTCTGTTGGTCTAGGGTCAGTGAAGGGAAGAGGCTGACACCCTTCACTGGCCCCTCCTGCTCATTGAAGGTAGGAGGTCGGGGAGAGGTTCACTCTTCTCTTCCACCCCATCATCAGTGATGAAGAGCATGGTAATCTCTGACCTCTCAAAGTGGGGTTTGAAGTGATTAATATGCAGGATCCTCAAAGGGTTCCTAGGAGTTTGAGGTCCATCAGGTAGGTGACATTGCTCTTGCACTCCTTTACCTCATAGGTCCCAGACCAGCAGTCTTGTAGAGTTCGGGGCTCCACGGGCTCCTTCACCCACACTTTGTGGCTGGGCTGAAACTCAACCAGAGGGGCATTCTGGTCATAGCAGAATTTTATGTTCTCCTGGCTAACTTCCAGATTCTCCTGGGTGAGTTTCCAGAAGCGGGCTGTTTGGTTGCGAAGGGCCAGTATGTAGCTGACCACATCCTGGGGGGGGGCTCTCCAGGGAGCTTGCTACCAGCCCTCCTTTACCAAACTAAGAAGCCCTCTCACAGGGTGCCTCTACAGAAGTTCACAGGGGCTGAAGCCAGCCCCCTTCTGTGGTACCTCCCAGTATGCAAACAAAAAACATGGCAGCACGACGTCCAACTCATGCCTCATGTGTTCTGGTAGTCTCTTAATCATCTCTTTTAGGGTTTGGTTGAATGTCACAACCAGCCCATTGGTTTGGGTGTGGTAAGGAGCAGAGAACTTGTACGTTAGCCTGCACTCCTTCCACATAGCCTTCATGCAATTAGACATGAAGTTGGTACACAGTCAGACACCACCTCTGTGGGGGAAACCCACACGGGTAAAGATCCCCTTCAGTGCCCTGGCCATGATGGAAACAGTCACTGTCCCCAGAAGAATAGCTTCCAGGTACCAGGTGGCATGGTTCACTAAGACCAGAATGACTCTGTTCCCCATGGCTGTCTTGGGGTCCAGAGGCCCAACAATGTTGATACCCATCCTCTCAAAGGTGGTGCTAACGACAGGAAAAGGTTGTAGAGAGGCCTTGCACTTTCCCCCTGTCTTGCCTACAGTACGCATTTGAGGACTTCTTCATTTGAGGCCAATTAAAGTGGGTGACAAGCCTGTCAAAGGTCTTGTCTTGCCCCAAATGACCTGCCAGTGGCACATCATGAGCCAGCCCCAGAAGGAAGCCCCTGAAGCACTAGGGGACCACCAACACACGTGTTGCACCAGTCTCAGGAGATTTAGGCCCACTACACAGGAGACCATTCTCCCAGTAGATCAGGTGTTTGCCAGAGGCATCACCAGCGGCCTGGGTCTCAGCCTGCTGCTGTAGACCCACAATAGTAGGGCATTCCCTCTGTGCCTTGCAGAATTCCTCCCTGGTGAGACCCCCTTCCTGCTGCCATTTGGACAGCTCAGGCAGGTTCCTCAGTTCGGCCACATCCCCCTCAGTTCAGCCTCATCCCAGACCATGGGAGCCTTATGAGTGGGCGTCCCACGCCCCTTACCCTTCCTCTTTTTAGAAGGTACCTGGGCCATTTTTCCAGGCTCCAGGTCCTCTTGACCACCCTTTCGGGATGCCATGGACCATGTGGTCAGGCACACCCACTCAGGCTACCCAAACATCTCCAAGTGTGACCTGACCTTCACCTCTTTCCAGGCGGTATGCTCCAGGTCATTGCCAAGCAGACAATTCACAGGTATGGATGGGCTCACAGCTACCCTCAATTCCCCCCATTAATAGGAAACCAGAGCCACTGCGTAGTGGCTTTCACGGTTGTCAGTAGCAACATCTTGATGGAACACATTAGAGGGACCTACGTCTAGGCATACCCTTCCCACTTATGGCGACAAAAGCAAAAAGAACAGATGATGGACAGAATACTGAACAATGCAAACATTTACTACCAGTTACAGATCTTGGTTTAATCCACCTTATTTTACTTGCCACGCCATCCCAGTTTGGACCCAGCCATATGCAAATCAGTCTTGGCCATGCTCCTCATGGGAACAGTCCAACCCGAACTGCCAGGCCAGGTCCTCCCTGGACAGGAAACAAACATCCTGGAACAGGTTTTGGGGTATCACCCCATATCAGCTAATCTAGCTTGAATCCAGTGTCACAGTAAATGTTTGCATTGTTCAGAATTTCATCCATTATCTGTTCTTTTTGCTTTTCTTGCCCTACGTGGGAAGGGTATGCCCAGACATGGGCCCTGTACTCACTGTGCCAGTGGGTTCCAGCGAGCATGGCTGATATGGGGTGATACCCTGAAACCAGTCCCAGGATGCATGTTTCCAGTCCAGGAAGGATCTGACCCGGAGGTTTTTGCTGGACTGTTCCAAAGAGGCACAGGGTCAAGACTGATTTGCATATGGCTGGGTCCAAGGTAGGGTGGCGTGGTGAGCAAAAAAACAATGGATTAAACCCAGATCTTTGACTGAGGGTGAATGTTTGCATTGTTCAACATTCCATCCATCATCTATTCTTTTTGCTTTTGTCACCCTAAGTGGGAAGGGTATGCACAGATGTTACACCACACCACAATGGACAGCACACCAGTTTAGAAAAATAAAGACCAAAACGACAAAAATCCAACATACATGTAATAAGAATTTGACTTTAAAAAGGTTTCAAGCAACTGGGTCCATAGAAAACTATGAATGCGTGATTTCTCACAAAGTACCTGTAGATGCGTCAAAATTCACAAGGCCAAACAGTCGCAGAGATGGGAAGCGTCGAGAAACAAAGCGATACATCAGTTCCTGAGACCTTGGGGAGGCGATGCGACAGTTCTGCTGCACGCAGGAGAAGTGATGCATCAAATTCTGTCTATAGGGGGAAGTGATGCGTCGACTCCAAGGGGTTTCTGGTCCGTGGGTGATGCGTCAGGAAAACTTGCAGCACAGGTGCGACGCATGGGCGATCCATGCATCGGCGTCGAGCAGTGCTGCGTCGGTTTCTTAAGCCACAATCCCTCGGTGCGTTGATTCTTGCAACAGGCGCTGCGTCGGGTTCGACAGCGGTGCAGCGATGCATGGAGATTCTTCTCACACAGCAGTGCTGCATCGGAAAAACAGCCGCAAGAGGAGCGATTCGTCAATTTCTTCAGTTCTTCTTTTCTTCCAGCTCCCAAACAGCAGGAACAGCCTCCAGAGGCCCAGAACTAGAACAGGCACCTCCTGGCAGGTCACAACTCTTAGCAACAGATTTCAGGGGAGCTGGGGGTGAAGTGTTGGTGTCCCTGAGACTTCAAAACAGGAGACCAGCACACACAGGCCCTTGGAGATCTTCCTCAAGCAGGTTCAAAGCAAGGTTCCAGTCTTTGTCCTTTTCTTGGTAGAAACAGCAACTGCAGGCCAACCCCACACAGCACACAGCAAAGGGGCAGTACTCCTGCTCACAGCTCTTCAGCTCTTCTCCTTGGCAAAGGTTCCTCTTGAGACCAGAAGTAATCTAAAGTTCTGGGGATTCAGGTGTAATAATTATACCCCAAAATGTCTTTGTTCTCTTTATACAAGGGTCTCTGAACCCAGTCCAAACCAGTTCTGTCCTCACTGGTTCAGTATGACCACAGGGGGTGGAGACAGAATTGTGCACGGGAGACGGGCCCTATTCACGTGCAAGGAAATCTCCTCCCACCACTCTAAATTCAGCCAAGGTCTATTCAGCTTAGCTCTGAGTCATCCAGGAAGGGCCAGGCACACCTCAACCCCCCCCCAGTGGCAGTCAACAGTGACTGCACATCCCCAGCACCTGTCTCTCCAAAACCAGACAGTCAATACACAAACAGGCAGAGGCACACAGAATGGTTAAACAAGAAAATGCCTGCTTTCTAAAAATGGCATTTTCAAACACACAATTTAAAAACCATCTTTACTAAAAGATGTGTTATTAAATTCTGAGTTCAGAGAACCTAAACATTATTTCTTTATCTTTTCCCAGTGGGAAGTTAAACTTGCAAGATGTTACTAAGTATTTCCCATTCTATCCTATGGGGCAGATAGCCTTTCAATGGTGAAAAACGATATTGGCAGTCTTTCACTATCAGGACATGTCACACACACCAGTACATGTCCTATCTTTCACATACACTGAACCCTGCCCAGGGGGGTAACTTGGGCCTACCATAGGGGTGCCTTACATATAAACAAGCATTGGCATAGCCAATAGGTCTCGCCTTTGGGACCTTATAAGTGTTTAGCCATGCAACGGTTGATGTTGTTGCACCAAGGATATTGTGCTGCATAACTAAATACTTATAAGGTCCCAAACGCGAGACCTATTGGCTATGCCAATGCTTGTTACAATTTGTCATGCCATACATCACGCAATACTATGCATGCATCTTATGCTGAAAATCATAACCAATGTTCTTTCAACCGTGAATGACAAATAGAGCAGTTACTTAATTGTCTACCTTAAACACACTTTGGGCACCACAAGGGACTCTAAAGTGCTATGTAAATGCAAAGACAATACAATAACACTAACATCACAAATTGGATCTAGATATATGCAAATCAGTCTTAAAACTGCTTCAATCTGAACAGTCCAGCCCAAACTGCCAAGCCAAGTCCTCCCTGAAACAGAACACAAGCAACCCAGGACAGGTTTCGACCTAGTATGGGCTTGTCAGTTCAGGCTGGACAGTTCCCACTGGAGCAGGGTCAAGACTAATTTGCACATAGCTGGGTCCAAACTGAGGTGGCATGATGTGCAAAATAACAATGGAATGGGATGTGATCCTGAGAAATTACCAGTGGCTGAAATTGATTCAAGCATTCCATCCATCAATTTTTGCATACTTTACTATTTTAAAATTAGCATTGGCAAAGCCAATAGGTTTTGCCTTTGAAATCTATTGGTAAAGCCAATTTGCCTAAGCACAAAAAAAAACTGAAGTGGAGGAAAACTACATAGCAATGGGGGGTGGGTGGGCGGGCAGATGAAGAAGCAATGGAGGGTGGGAGGGTAGGAGGTTTATCAAAGGCAAGTTGGGCACAAAGCAGCAACGGAAGGAGGATAGGCGGGAAAAGCAAAATGAGTGAGGGTGGGCAGGCAGGCACTAAACCACAACAGAGGAATGGTGAGGAGGCATGAAGCGGCAAAAGAGGAAGGCTGGGCTGGTACTAAGCAACAACAGATTATGAAACACCAACTGAGGGAGGGTGGAAGTCTACTACTGCGTGCCACCGGAGGAGGGTGGGCAGGCACTAAGCACCAGCGGCAACAGAGGAAAGGTAGGCAGGGAAAAAGCAACAATGGCAGTGCAGGGAAAGAGAGAAGGTCTGAAGACACTATGCAATAGCGGCAGCTGAGGGAAGGTCGGTAGGCAAAAAAGCACCAGCAGCAACAGAGGGAGTGTGAGTAGACACTATGCAACAGCTGCAAGGAAGGGAGGGTGTGTGGGGGCAAAGCAGCAGAGGTAAGGGGGCAGCACAGCAGCAAAAGACATGAATGTGGAACGTGGAATTAAAACACATGGGTGGGGAGCACGCAGAACACAGGAGAGGAAAGAACTTGGAGCACTGTGGGTGGGAAGAGAAGCACACTACGGAAACAGCTGAAAAACACATGCACTCTCATGGAGTGCTTCACGACAAGGAAAAAGTAAGTTCCTGAAAAGTGGACACTAGTAAAGGCATCAAAGGAACAATTAGAGAGATGGTAAACAGGCTATGCTCCATGGAAGGGACAATTACAAGCTGCACGAGCTAAACCAAATAAAGTCAGCACATAGAAAGCAAGCAAATGTGAATGAAAAAACAGAAAACCTATGGTAAGCAATGAGTGGAATGCATTCCTAGGTAACTTTTTGCATGTCCCCAATTTGTCTTCGCTACCAGAGAGTGCATGTTAGGCTACGATCTAAAAATTAATAATGGAAAATCAGCATTAAACCATTATAAGCTACAAAAAAATAATCAAGATAGTGTCCCCATATGTAAAACAAAACACAAAACTGAACCTGCAAGTCTATGACCCAGAATGAGTTCAGATTTAGGAGGAAGTGAAACTTGTTTTTGCCTGCACGTCGCGAACAAGCAGTTCATGTCAGTGACAATTAGTTGGGGAATTAATGAATATCCAGACATGTGTGGTAATTGGGCCCCCCTGGCATCGTGTTAATGTCCTCAGTTTACAGCTAATGCCCGAGCACATGCTGAGAGAGAGAGAGAGAGAGAGAGAGAGAGAGAGAGAGAGAGAGAGAGAGTGAGTGTGAGTGTACACACAAGGGGGTAGAGGGCATGTAGGAAAGGACAGACAAAAAGAGAAAGTTGTAAGGGAAAAGAGAGAGGAAGGAAATGCATGTATGTCTGTACGCTTGATAGTGACTCTCCTAAGAGTACATTGTGCAGCAAGAAGTACCAGCCACTGAACACCCAAAGGCCTCGCTCAAATGCAGAAAAGAAAATGCATAAAATAAAATAAACATTATTCACTGTGCGATTAGCAGTTGCAACTTGGGCCTATGAAGTTCAAATTATAAGTGTTAACCAAGATCACACAGCGTGGCAGTTGGGGACCTAGTGCCTCCTGAACCCCAAGCCAAACGTGTCAAAAAGATAGTATAAATATCGATCTTCATAGGGTGTTTCACATCTGTATTGTAGCGTTTATAAGCGCTCCTAGTTCCGGCAGAGATGTGATCTGAAATACAGGAAAATGAAGGCCTCTGCTAATAATCAAACACTGTAATAAGTCGGGCAAACTGGGACTGGAGCCTTGGTTTTCTGGATCCGAAGTCGGCGCTTTATCCAAGAGCAGACAATATGGCAGATAGAACCCGCGTCGTGCACTCAGGACCCCATATTTAATAAACAGTTGTGAACTAAGATCACAGGGTGTCGTCAGTTCATGCCTGCAAATATTATCAAGGACGCTGTGATTCCAACATTAGAGATTACACAATATTTCAGTTGACTTGAAATCTGCAATATTTGCCCACGTCTGGAAGTTCAAAATCAATAGTTTGAGTCTACAATGTATACCCAAGGTCCTCCGATTCCAGAACTACAAACGTAAACCAAGATCACACAATGTGTCATAAGAAGCCTGTCATTTGATTTCAAAACAGAAAATAAAACCAAGATCACACTGTGTGAAAGTTGGGGTTTGTTACTTTTGCCCAGAACCCTCTGATTCGAAAAGTAAGAGCGTACTCGATGTCACACAGCCTATCATTTCGGAGCTGCAGCTTTTGTTGCCCAAGGAAAGGCCATCTTGCTCCAAAATCCCCAATTTTGCAGCTAAGAGCACACATTGTGACCGCTGGGGTTTGCCCCCTGAATGTCCTCCACAGTCACCGATCACAACCTACAGGTGTTGCTCAAACGACCTCTGTACTTGCACTCTGCCACTTGGGGACGAAGAAGCCGGTGTACCGCGTAGCACAAGTGCAGCCCTTCTCCGGTCGGCTGGGCGCTCTCCCTGGCGCAGGAGCCATCCGTCAAGGCTCCCGGATAGATTATCTGTCACAGACCGCGGATTGAAATGCTTCTCTCCAGATGGCTCTGCGGTCACCAAATCTGAGCATAAATCAGCATGCAGAGGGGGCTGAAAATGCACAAAAGGAGGATAGGAGGTGAGGCGCGGCCGCCGGGTCGGGGAGAGGGTACAAATATATCACACTCATCAAAACCACGGCAACAATCTCTCTGCCTGTGCGGTTAATAAGGGGACCAGTTGTGGTAAGAAAGGAAGCCTATTTATTTATGAAATGCACTCGATTGAGTGGATATTAAAGACGGCCGTGGACGTAAAGTACATCGGGAGCAACTGTATACGTTTGCACTAGTTCTCGATTGAGTGGATATTAAAGACGGCTGTGGACGTAAAGTACATCGGGAGCAACTGTATACGTTTGCACTAGTGCCATTTTTCAAGCACTCGTGCCGGCATCCACCTTGCGGGAGCGAGCAGCGGCGCGGCCACGTTAATTACAAACATATGGCCCATGCGCGCCGCTGCTCGCTCCCGCAAGGTGGATGCCGCCACGAGTGCTTGAAAAGGAGCAGACCGATTGCTAAAGATCATCTCCTAGAGCAGCGCATGCGCGCTGCCTAGGCGAGACCTAAAAACATTGCAAAGGGAATGGCAGAATGGTTCGGAAGATTGATTTAAAGCATAGGGTAGATAAGAGAGAACACGTCCTGAACACTTGTGGGACCAGTGTGCATCTCCAAACTCATCAAGGAGTTGTCAATAAACTCAAAGTATGGAAATTACCACCTTAATAGAACCCCTGCCAAGATAGTATCCTTTATAGTCTGCTACAAGAGAAAGTCTGCAGGTACTCAAGAAGCAGAGACCAAACTCTTCCCGTCGCCCAGCATCTCAATATGTTGCCCAAGCAGTCCAAAAGCAGACACAAGGAGCAGCAAGCCATGGAACCCGAACAGTCCCTTAGAAGAACTCACCCTTACAGCTTCAGGCCAAGGGAAAATTAGAATAAAACACCTATTAGAGAAGAGAATGGCCTGAAAAAGAGTAAGCTGTTATGGTGATGGGGTGCAGAGTAGCAGCCATAATATGAAAGTGATTCCTCAGTTGAAGTTACAGCTTGGATCTGTTATCAGTGTAATTTGAGGAACACAGACACAATGAGCCAAAGCCTCCTGCCTTTGATGTACATAAATCTGATTGCTGCATAACCAGACAATTACAACCATCAGATGCTTCACAAGCGGCCATGTGCACAACTTGAGGCTGAAGAGAAAGAACTAATAAAATCTGTACATTATGGCCGGGTCTGACATCAAATAATTGATGTTGGCTAAGTGGCCAGTCTTTGAAGACAGAACATGCTTTTGCAAGATCAACTTACTTAATCTCAGTTTGAAGGCACCCAAATGAGCCAGTCAATGTGTAAAATTGGCTTTAAACTGTACTATTAGTACAAAGGCATAAATAGAGTTTGCTTCAAATTTGATGGCATGCTGTGCTACAGGCTCTTTAAAAAATCATGAAAAAGATGAAGATGACACAGTACGAGTCTCATACGAGGCTGAAGAAAGAAAAATAGGTATTAAACTAGGACCAGTGCTCCAAACTCGCAAACCCTAATCCTGAGTTCAAAGCACACATATTCTCGGTGAAGGGTTCCTGTGCTATCCAAAACACGTATGCAAAGATTCTGCACTTTGGAGGATTCTTGCCGCCAAATGTATATCAATCAACCTTCAGAGGCCATCTACACGTTTGCCACAGTGTGCTAAATATATGCAACTGCTAGTCAAAATGAATGCCCTTAATTACTAGCCATACTCTCTTGTTATTATTTCTCAAAGCCCTTGCTGGTGATTGGAAGATAGCAACGAAATGTTAACCAAGAAGTCGATGTGTTTCTTAGATAAGGATGTGAACCAGTGAAGAGAGTTTGGAAACCTTTCTCAACTTTCTTTTTGCAAAAATAGTAATCCCAACAAACAGGGTGCTTCTGTTAAGAGACCCAGGATATTGGAAATGATCGAATCCTTTTTCCAAGCATGGGTGCGATTTCCAGCATAGTCCCCGGCCCCCAAAAAAACATAAAAAGCAGCACTTATTTTTCTAGACACTAACGAAAAACACTCTTCTATTAGCTTCCCATAAGACTCTTGATTGTCTTTGAATGTCAAATCAGGAGTACCTCTACCTTATCGGCCTCCTCACCAGTTCTCCAAGAATAGACTCCTGACAAAACCGTGGCATGTAAAGATGCTTTCGTTGAGCCTTCAGAAGAATACATTTTCTAAAAGATAGTATCCCGCCATGAATGCCTCAGATGTATTCACTGCATGTAATTTTTATTAGCACCATGACAATATTCAATATTTAGTGTACACTAGGTACAAAGGTTGACTTATAGATTCTGCAGTGCACTGAAAGCACTTACTTAAGCATTATGTTAATTTCAATGATTAGAAATAGAACCGCATTAATGAACGGCGAGATGCCCATTAACCAACCAAGATTCTGGTCATGAGGTGCACAACACATGGAGAATGATACAGGGAGGTAGCAAGAAGAAGAAAATGACTACAAATAAGAATATTGGAGAAAATAGCTTGGATGCAGAATACATAAAATGGAATTCTAAAATAATTTTAAAAGGGATAATAAATAAAAGGGGTTTTTGGACGGTGTAAGTTACAGCATCTAGTAGTACAAATATGCCCAAAAAGATAAGAGTGTATATGGCTCCCCTTTGTCATGTCATCAGCACACACTATTCTCACTTATCTCCACCAGGACCAGATGAAACTGTCCGTGAAAATTTGCCACTTATCACACTCAAAACTCGAGTCTTTTTCTGGCTGATACTGGGTAGTCTCTTTTTACAAGACAACCACAGGTTACTTCATGCAGCTCTCTTACCGTGAATAGCTCATGGTGATTGAAGAACACGCTGATTTCAAACAATGTACTTTCCTTACTGATTACAGGTTCCGAAGTCCAGTAGCCTCTTCTCTTACTGGACTGCTGATGTAACGGTCAGGCACTGGCGGGGTGTAATTTACTTCTTATATGACCGTTCTGTCTCTGATTTTATTCCTTACACCGCCGACACGTTTGCATCATAGTCAATGTTATGGTAGACGACAGCCCAAGAGTTTCTCATAATTTACTTTATTCTTCGAGTTAATTTTCAGGAGTAATAAGTATGAATTCAACATGTCGAAGCGCTAACATAACACCCAAACAGGAGCTGCTGATCTCTTCAGCTGAGTCCTAACACTGAGACACTTCATCTGTCTGCAGTGGAATTCTCTCAGACATGGACCATTATATGCACACTACAGCGTGACAGAAACATCCTCACTCAGCTCATAGCGCAATTGCACAATACTTCAGACAATTACTCAATATACACTGTATACAAATGTCAGAAACGAGACAGGCAACCATTGTGTTCAGTAAAAGAAAAACACAGGAACTACAGGAAACAATATTCAAATCTAACTTAAATACAGCACAGAGAATTACACAGGCTAGGTGGCGCAGGGTATATTAAAACAAGCGCGCGCGCCTCGCACGGCAGCAGGGGGAGGGGGGAGAGGAGGGGGCGTGCGCGATTCCCTTGCGGGAGCGAGCGGCGCCAGGAGCGATAATTGCTACCATATGGTGCCGCTCGCTCCCGCAAGTGAATCGCCAAACGTGCACGCGTTGCCATTGAAGGCAATGGAACGCGTGCACGTTTTTGGCTGAAAAGCCGAAGCAATCCCAAAAGGTCTTTTTTCCTAAGCAGCGCATGCGCGCTGCGTAGGCGAGACCTAAAAAGGGAAGGTTAGGGCCTGCACTTGCCAGGTCGACATGTCAGTTAAGAAACTACGCACAGACACTGCAGGGGCAGGTCTCATATACCTTTTCAGGTGGGTGGCACAAGCAGTGCTGCAGGCCCACTAGCAGCATTTGATTTACGGAACCTGGAACACTTAGTGCACTTTACTAGGGGCTTACCAGTAAATCAAATATGCCAATCAGGGAGAACCAATTGTAATCACAATTTATACAGGGAGCACCTGCACTTTGACACTGATCAGCAGTGGCAAAGTGCCCAAAGCATCTAAGCTAGCAAAGACGAAATCCAGCACAGCATCAAAAATACAGGAGGTAGAGGCAAAAAGTCAGGGGAAACCACCTCAAAGATGCTAAGTCTAACACTCTCAGTATAGAGAGTTGTTCACAGAGCCAGTGGACAACTCTAAATGTGGGAGACGTAGGTCCTTCAGGATGGTGGAGGTACTGTCCTCCATCATCTCAATGGGGTTAACTCCATCCCCATATCATAAATCAGGCCCATAGTTTTTCTTCCTTCCATCATGAGATTGAAATGAAGCTTCTCAATTATACTGTGTTGGTGCTTTCATAAGGGGCCCTATGCAATTGTTTTTATTTTGATAAGATCACCCTGAATATAGCTAGCACTATGTCACTGGGATACAACATTTTCACTTCATTGTTTTCAGGTGTCTGATATGTTTAATTTAACTGAACTTGAATTAATAATTACAGAATGCACCAATCTACTGCAGAAAAAGAGGTTTTCTGGTAACATGGAACATTTTGGTAATCCTATATCTGGCCGTGGTACTTTGCCGAGGCCTTGTGAGTAAGAGCGATTACATAGCTATAGAGAATAATCAGCTTCAACTAGTCTTCTAAAGGTTCTAATCATCTTTAGCATTAGTCACTGCAGCAGGCAAACTTAAATAAGTAGGAGCATGAATGGAGCATGAGACAGTTCCCTAAAGGAACTCCCAAGTCCCTGTTTCTCATACCATAGTATCAGTCAGTCAGTCAATAACTTTATTTCGGCCATTGCGGCCATAAAAGTATCACAATTAGACAATACAATACAAACATACCAAAACAATCAAATATTAAAATAACAATCCTTAGCAGCATATAAATTTCCCTTTTGGAGTCAAGACTTCCTAATGCTCTGGGGGAAAAAGAGAGTCCACAGGGATGCTTGTCATTAAGTATATAGGATTGGTAGCCTTCATGCAAGAGCCTATGCCTAGGATTAATACATGCAGCTTGACCCCCTTTGTCAGATCGATGCCTTAAAAGTGCCAGTGCCTAAGGTGCATAGAAGTCCGAAGATTGAATTTTGATTCCCAGTAGCTGGTTCAACTCAGACCATCTAATACAGATAATAAAACAGAATTAAAAAATCGCTAAGAACAGCTAAAAACTATATCCCAGGACTGTAACTGCAAAAGTCTATGACGTAAAGAATAAGGGCATGACCCGTCATGCATGTGCAGTTCTGTGGTTAGTTTAGAACAAGACTATTAAATACATACATGTATAAAATCATTAAGAAATATTAAACTACAGAAAAAGGATACATCAATTACATGGGCAATGCATACCTCCAACTAATCCACATTTTGCCCCAAAATTTAGCAACAGCACAGACAATTAGTGTTAGACCTGGCATCATTGGCGCGGGTCTCCCTTCCTCTTTTCGCTTTCTATCTTTTATGTTGGCTGGATTTAGATGCTCTGGGCGCTGTGCCACTGCCAATCAGTGCCACAGCGCGAATGCTCCCTGTGTAAAGATAGCTGTATGAATTGGGATAACCATAATTGGCTTGTTTGGTTTACCTGTCAGTCCCTAGTATAAGTGCACTGTGTGTGCCCAGGGCTGCTAGACTAAATCCTGCTGGTGGGCCTGCAGCGCTGATTTGCGCTACCCACCGAAGCAGCTTTTAAAGTATGTCTGTGTAGCATGTTCTAATAGCGAGTTACCCTCCATTTCACTGCTTACCATTGTGAGGCTATCCGTTCTCATAGGCCAGAATGGGCAGGCTGAGTATTACATCCCATAATCCTACCTGCCCCCAGGAACCCGATAGGAACTTCGAGTTTAATATGTTTAAGCTCAGGACATTGAGATACATCTTTTAGTAAGGATCTTTTGCGTAGTCCGTGTTCGAAAATGCCGCTGCTAGAAACGAGGTATTTTCTGGCCTAAGCTTTCCTGTAGGCTTTGCTAGCGTGTGTATTGGCCGTCTGGTTTTGGAGCAGCAGGGCCAGCTGGGTCAGACCTGGCTGGAGAGAGAGATTGGCATTTAGAGTATGGGGAGGGGTGACTCTTTGATCTGAGCAGGGCCGTGCCTGGCAAGGTGAATGATGGCTCCACCTCCCACTGGGTCTGATAGCAGACCCCCAGATTCTCAAAGGGCAGGATGTCGCCTCGTAAACCAAGTGCTCCCCGACCCCACCAAACTGGTTCTGGCTGGATGCAGTGATTTGTGACTGCAGAGAACTTTTTAGGTATAAAACGCTGCGCTGAAACCTTGTTCAAGGGTGTTCCTTCTGGATGTCAAGACGAAACTCTGTCCGAGTGATCAGAGGAAAGGACTTTGAAACTTTCACCAAGCTTGCTGAAGAAACTACCCGAGGGCCTGAATTGAGAGCGCCTCCTGCTGAAGTCTCAGGGACATTAGACTTCACCCCGTCAGCCGTCTGAATTCCTGTGCTAGGGATTCTACTTGCAGAGTGAGGCCTCCGTCGAGTAATCCGGAACCTCTAGTTCTACTGTGAGGAACGCGGACTGGTAACCCTTGTTAACTCTGTGTGTGGGCCGCCGCAGCTAAGAGAGAGCTGCCGCCGTTGAGCGCCCGTCTTAATTGGAACCTTTTGAACCTTTGCTGAATCAGTTAAGAGAGAGCTGTAGCCGATGAGTGCCTGCCGTTGTGCCAGCCTGGTCGAGATCATCCTTTGTCCTGTGGGCCGCCGCAGCTAAGAGAGAGCTGCTGCCGCTGAGTGCCCGCACCTTTGCCAACTTTGCCTCATCGTGATTTGTCCTGTGGGCCGCCGCAGCTAAGAGAGAGCTGTTGCCGCTGAGTGCCCGCACTTGTGTCAGCTGTGCATCATCGTGATTTGTCCTGTGGGCCGCCGCAGCTAAGAGAGAGCTGTTGCCGCTGAGTGCCCGCACTTGTGTCAGCTGTGCATCATCGTGATTTGTCCTGTGAGCCGCCGCTGCTAAGAGAGAGCTGCTGCCGCGGAGTGCTTACACCTTTGCCAACTTTGCCTCATCGGGATTTGTCCTGTGGGCCGCCGCAGCTAAGAGAGAGCTGCTGCCGCCGAGTGCTCGCACCTTTGCCAACTTTGCATCATCGTGATTTGTCCCGTGGGCCGCCGCAGCTAAAAGAGAGCTGTTGCCGCTAAGTGCCCGCACCTTTGCCAATTTTGCATCATCGTGAGTCATCCTGTGGGCCGCCGCAGCTAAGAGAGAGCTGCTGCTGCTGTGAGCCCACCACGGAGCTGCACGACGAGAGTCATCGCCACCACTAGCCCGGGCCGCCGCAGCTGCGTGCTGCTGCCGCTGGGAGCCCGCCTGTCCCCGAGTGCCCGAATCATTGTGAGTGCACATTGCGGACCACTGCAGACATGAGTTGTGGTCGCTGGGAGTCCGCCTGTCACCGTCTCCGCTTCTTCGAGAAGCTACGTGCTGTGTCCCCGTCCAACGGCAGGTATCTGGTGCGCAACGGGTCACGTAGACCCAGGCCTTGAACTCAGTCAGTGCCACGTTCTGGTGAATACGTTATTGCCTTTTTAAGTCCCTACTGATTTACGTGCATTGTGACTGGTTAAAACGCTTTTGAGAGTCTCGTGCTAAACCTTAGATAAAGATACTATCTTTCTATACCTACTTGAGTTGTGTCCTTTTGTGGCGTCGTTACTGCCTTATTGTGCATGGTCATAAATGCTTCACACACTGCCTCTGAGATAGGCCTAACTGCTCGTGCTACGTTACCACAGGGTTGAGCAGGGGTTATCAAATAGGGACCCTTCTTCCTAAGTCAGGCCCACTTGCCCTGACTTAGGAAGAAGGGTCCCTATTTGGACAGTGGCGCCAGCAATTGCCAACTAAAGACCCCCATTTCTAACAATTAGCATGCTAGAATCAGATTTTAGGATGCGTAACGCATCGCTATGGCAACGGGTACCTAGTTGTCTACAGACAGGTGCTATCCACCTAGATCTCAGAAGATGGTACCTAGGGCATGCAAAAAGTATGTGACTGATGGACTCGGTAGCAGATAAGCAGCCAGGACAAAGCTGAGATGTGGACATGGACTGGGACCAGGAAGCAACAAAGGTATTAACGGGAAGGGAACCAATTCTGAATAGCATTTAGAGTTTCCTATCCTGGGGATTAGTAATAACCTCCAACTATTGCTCAAAGGCGCCTTCCAGTTTGAACTCCATGAAGTCAAGTGTCAAACGGCCCCCGGATGGATGGAAGATAAGGGACTGCGCCACCCAGTCCCAATAGCATTTCTTAACCTGGACTTTGGTAGGAAGTGATTCAGGAATAGCGGAGTCCCATATGCCTAGGGTGGACAACAATGTTTTCACCCTAGAAAACCAGCCGATTTTCTTATGGCGGTCCAGTGCATATACCTCGTCCAGAGCAGCAGCATATGGAAGTAGCTCAGGGGTGGTTTTTAAGCGTAGCCAAAAGAGCAAGGGGCGTAACTGTGCTTTTTGAACAATTGTAAATCTACCCATATCCAATCTCAGCGATTGCAGGGGGGTACTCTGTGGCAGAGAGCAAAGTGATCTCAAAAATTTATTTTCAGTCCCTAAGAGTGCATCCAGTTTTTCGAACCCCCAGAGTTCTGCCCCATAGAGAGCTGCTCCAACTGCTTTGTGATCATAAATGCAGAGGGGAGCAGCAATTGGCTTGCTCGATGAGATCTTGTGCTCCTTGATCAGAGCCCCTGAGATGCGTCTTAGCTGGAGGTTCTGCCTCTTGACGTGATGTCTCCAGGAAAGGTCATCGGAGAGAGTGATACCCAAGTAATCAAAAGTACTCACTCTCTCAAGTGGTTTCCCCTCTAAAAAAAAGCTTTCCCTTGAAAGATCGATGAGGGTTGATCATTAAAAGCTTGGTCTTTGCGGTGTTTATCTCAAGACCCCTTAAAACACAAAAAGACTCAAAGCATAATAACAGGGATTGCAGGCCACTCAGGGTCTTACAAACTATCAAAGTGTTGTCTGCAAAAAGTAAGGTTGTTACCTTGTTCCCCCGAGGGTCGGAGCATCAGCTGGGCTCTCAGCGAGATACTGGACAACACCGTTAATAAAGAGTGAGAAGAGAGTAGGGGCCATTACACACCCTTGTTGGACCCCTCTGTCGACCCTGATCGGGTCTGTCAATTGACCCTGTTTACCCCAGCGTACCCTTGCATAGTTGTTCTCATGCAGGCGAACGGTCAACGACAAAATTTCGGGTGGAATGCCCATTTCCTTCAAGACATACCAGAGCTTTTATCTGGGAATAAGGTCAAAAGCAGACCGTAAATCAATAAAAGCTACATATAAGCTTCCCCGAGATAGAGTCACTGTCTTCCACGTCAGCAATAAGAAACGGAAGACCTGATCGACAGTGCTGACTTTCTGTCTAAATCCGGCTTGGAAAGGAGTCAGAATGTTGTTGTCTTCTATCCAGGCCTGTATTTTCATAAGAAGCGCTCGGGCAAAGACCTTTTGGGCACTGTCGATCAGGCTGATAGGTCTATAGTTCGAGGGCAGTGAGCGATCACCCTTCTTAAACACTGGGATTACCTCTGACCCTTTCCATGAGGAAGGAATTGCGGATCCGGCGGCTATACCGTTGGCCAGGGCCAGGATGTACAATGACCAATTCTCAATATTACTGAGAAATAGGTCGCCAGGGATAGCGTCCGGACCGGGGGCTTTGGATCCAATAATTGCATAAATGCTGGATCTTATTTCAGCTAAGGAGAAGAATTCATCAATCTCTAAGCTGTCATAATTGATTGTTGGGTCTTCGTTAGCATGGGCCCTCCAGTGTATAAAGACGAGAAGTGGCAATGCCATTCCTCAACAGTAATGTTATTATCAGGTGACTGGAACCTATTTTCCTCTCCCCTAGTTACTAAAAGCCAAAAACGTTGTGTGTCTTTTTTTGCGCAAGCATCGCTGATCAGTGACCAACGCTCCATTTCCCAGTCCTTTTTGGCCTTGAGAATTACTTTCTTATAGCTTCGCCTGGTTTCCCTCACTTGAGTCACGTTGTTTGATCAGATTGCCGAGGACAATTGAGTTCTAAGGTCCCTGCATTCTCGTGTGAACCAAGCAAACTGCAATTTTAAATTTTTTTCCCCATCCTGTGAGTGTCGTTGAACTTTAAAATAAGTGACCAACAAGTTAAAAAAGTTAGTGTGACAATCAGCAATCTTGGCAAGATCACCAGAGGGTTCAGACAGACTGAGCATCAATTTAGTACTGGCCTCCAAGTTAGTATTAATTAGAGCTAGCTTCTCCAGGTCCATTGCTACCCGTGCCCACTTAAGATGCTTGTTATCATTGGTAGAATAAATCTCCCTAGTAACAAGAGTGGCATCAGGAGAATTAGGGCGTCTAACCCCGGGAGAGATTAGATTTAACTCGAGGGGATTGTGATCACTGTCTGTGGTAGACCCTACAACCATGTCGACAACTTTGGGCCATAATCTCAAATCTAGCAAAATATAATCAATTCGGCTCAAATTGGTGGTCCGATTAAAAGTGTTTGCTCCTAATTTATCGGAGTTGGTTCGCCCATTAGTAGCCCTCAAACCAAATTCAAGAGTTAATGCATTAAGCTGCAATGCCATTTTGGACCATTTTTTAATAGGAGTAAGGTCCAGGGGGGGAATGAGCCATAACTCCTCCTCCTCCTTGCTTCCACACAGGTCCTCCTGCTCTAACGGTTCAAAAGTGACATTAAAGTCTCCTGCAACAATTAATGGCAATAGAGTATCTCTAGCATCTAAGAGAATCTCCAACTCCTGAAGGGTGGATGATGTGCTACCCGCTTTCGTCCCTCTTGCGTACACGTTAAAGAGATCAACTCCCGGCCCGTCTTCTGCCCTTATTTGGACTGCCAGTATATCTGGGCTGCTGATCTTAAGTTTTTTAACGAAACAGTGGAGGTCAATTTTAATTAAAATTAGTAAACCCCCACTCACACGCCCAGATTTATTAGCAATCGCAGGGCGATGGAATGTGATATACCCGGGGATAAAGATGGGACCACGTTTCTTGTAGAATGCAGATATCATGCTTTTCTACATATTGGGTCCAATGAGAGAGTTCAAGTTTGGATCTCACCCCGGCAACATTCCATGACAATAAAGAGAGATTAGTCACGTGACCTCTATTGCCTAAAGCTACAGGATTTGCACTCTCTCCCAATTCACCTCCCTGCAAACCAGTCCGATGACCCACGGGATTGCCCCCCTCAACCGAGTCACTGAATGCAGTCATGCTCCCATCGCCAGTTGTAGTATGCAATGCAGTGGCTAAAGTTAGGGTTGAAACATCTGGGCAAATTGTCTCTGGGAGGAAGGAGAGTGAGGTGGAAGGAAGTACCATAGAGCCTGTTGGCACAGTTGGGTGTTCAAGTCAATCATTTGCATCAAGAGACGAACCGGGACTCTGCTGACGTATCAGGCAGTGGGTTGTTGGCAACAATGGCCGCATAAGTGGGTGATATTTCACCTGTATCCCCATGCGAGAAGAGGAATTGAACCTGGCCTCCAATGCAATTAAGTTGTGGGCCAGATTTACATCTCTAAAAAATAGCTCAATGCAGTCTGTCATAGAATTGATACCATTAATCCTTTTTGCCCCATAAATGTCCTCCCTGATTATTGAGCGACACCCCCTAACATGGCGTATCCAATGTATACTTTTGTTAATGAGAGAGTCTTCGTTTTCATAGCTCATGGGAGACGATGGTCTGGGGACATTTGTCAAAAAAATACTCTTAGGAGGCCCTTGTAGTGAGATTCGCCTGCCAGGTATATCTTGATAGAGAGGGGCATCAAAGGAAGGAGGGTTTGAGAGACCGTTTAATGGCATCTGGACTTGCGTATGACTGCGAACAAAGTTAGCGTAAGACATATTGTTCCTAGGCATGGGGTCAGAGAGATTCTTGCTAAGGAAATTTGCAGCAGGTCCTAGAGATTGTTCAATGGAATTATCAGTAATAGTAGAGTGGGGCAATAGCTTTAAAGCGGGCTGCTTAGTTGGTTGGGCTTCAATATCACCTTTTTTTACTAGCAATTTGATTTGTACCGTTAGCTCTTGAACTGCCTTTTTTTTTAAATTAAGCTCGGACCTCAGATCAGCTATAGTCTTATGTGGATCTTGATCCCTCAGAGCCTGGTTGATAGAGTCAATCTCATGTATGGACCGCGCTGGTGTACCTGGAAGCCCTATGTCAGTTCTCAATTCCCGTCTACCATCCTCTAGGCTATGAGATTCATCTATCCCCACCCCCACTACCACCGAGGGCTCTAGCATGTGCTGGAGCGGGAGAAACCTGTTAGAGAGGTTAAGATCAGTAGTTAGACTAATAGCAACTGGGGCATTGTCAGAAATCCTGGTAGGGAGTTCAGAGCTTATCACCTCCTCTACCTCTTCGACAACATGGTTAGACATGTGGGACACTAATGAAGGGTCAAGAGAACAGTTTTTGGTGCTACGTGTTTGGGGTTTTTTGAACATGGATGGAATACGTTTAGCCCGACAGGACTTAGCACTATTGGGGTGATTTGGTGAACCTGGGGGGCAAGGGAGGCAAGGGGCTGATTGTATGTTAGCTTGCAGACTTAAAATAGCTTCGCATTCGATAAGAAGGTCGTCTATGCGATCAAGAACACGGTTGCCTCCTGCCGACTTGCGTACTTTGCTTGTTTTGATGGATTTTATTTTGTGTTGAAGCCCTCCGTCCCCGTTTTCAAAGTCTCTAGATTTCCTTTTCCCCATGATGATTTATGAGGATTGTAGGGCTTAGTCTGTTTACAAATCTTAAGTGTAGTCAAAAATACTCCCCTGAGCCCTTTTTTTTTCGCCCTTTAGCCCTTTTCTAGCTGGAGATACCACTAATGTGCCCAACGTACAACCTGGAAATCACAATGATCGCAGATTATAGTAACCAACAGTCCAAGAAACAGAGCTACAAAGCTGCAGAGCTGACCACGTGGTGCAACACAAATGAATTGCTATACTATGTTGCGACTTTAACAACAGGGAGTAAACAGACAACGAGTAATCAACAGCCCAAAGAACTCAAAAGTAGGCGAGGCAGAGGGGCAAATGAAGCCGAGTCCAAATGTTCAACTGGTAAGGCAGGTAAAAGGGGCCAAAGATGAACAGAGTCCAAAAACAGAGTCATACAAAAACGATTTCCAGACAGGGACAAAGTCGGAAAAAAGAATCAGAAATAAAATCAATTGAACTCACAGTTATCTGGTCTACAAATCAAGGGGGGGTGGCCCTGCTCTGCCTCTTCCTGGCAATGACGGGCAAGGACGGGCCCACCCTTGGCCCGGGCACGTCCCGTGCAGCGGGGGCTCTCCTAAGGTTAAATGCACCTCCGGGCGCAGATTTGCATGCGTGGTGATGCGGGGGAGCTTGGGGAATGGAGTCCGCTCGACTCGCTGGTGCTGGCTCTAACCCCGGTCCTGGCAGCGCGTCCCCATAGTGTAATCGAGTGATATTCTGTGCTGTGTCTCTCAAAATAACTTGGAAACACTCAAACATTTGTGACCTTTAGACCTATAAAAAGAGGTGGGTGTAACTTGCATAATTTGCTGTAGCATAGTTACATGGAATTTCAGGTATAGTATGCAAAATTATGCAGAATTATGCAAAGAGCATAACTCAGCATTTAGCGCGATTTTCTTAGAGCAAAGTGCACCCTTGCATCCAAAATGGACCTGAGTATGCAAAATAGTGCTAAATACCAAAAAAATGCAGCAGCCAGCAGCCACTCACACTCTCCAAGTTTGTTGCTCCTGTGCGTCTGCATTAGCATTCTTGCCCCAAATTACTCTTAATTATGCAAGCAATCGTGATCGCATAATTTTCAATAATTTAGCATCACATGTGCAATGCAGATTTGCAAAAATTATTTTGATTACACAGGCCAAATTAAAATTTCGCCCAGGCCTACCTATAAGTTAGTGCTAGCATCTAAGCCATCTTTAGGGCTAAGGGCTTTATGACGCAAAATCAAGAGGGTTTGTGACCACAAAAGTGCTTATCGTTATGTACAAAACCCCTTTTTACAAATTAGAATATTCTTTCAACTCATAAAAGGAACGTTTGCAATAGTTTCTGAATTACAAATAGGAGCTGTCATAAAAGGGGTTCCCCCATACCCCTTCCTATTCGGAAAGGAATTTAGTGATAGTTTATGACTGCATTTGCTGTCACAAACCATTGATGAGCTAACAACCCCTAAGTTGGGGTGGTCAGTAATTTGAGAAGGAGTGACCTTAGGAGCCCTTTCTGTCATATTGACAGCCTCAAGGGGGAGACGTTTTCCAAAATGCAAAACTATTTTTTTTATTAACAGCAGCACTGGTTCCTTTAATGAACATGTGCTGCTTAAAATAAATCCATTTCGGAATGCAGTAAAAGGGATGGTGTGGGCTGTCACTTGCATGCCACCATCCCTGTGGTTACAGACAATCACAGAGGTTCCCAAATTGTCACCTGCATAATTACTATAAATTAGGCAGTTCATTTTGCAACCCCCTGTAACTCAATATTGTGTGAACCAACCTAATAGTAGTACATAGGTCAGTTTGTAAAATACTAATCCTTTCAAACAAAGTATGTGTGCAATTTGCGACCACATTTTGCAAATGAAATAATGATATACCAGATTCCTAACTTTCGTAAGGAGAGAGATGCCATTTATATTCACTACCTTTTTGCAGTTTTTTATCAAAGTGAAGTGCACCGCAAGCAAGCGAAAGTAGTGATTGTCCATTCACGGAAGGTTTATGTATATGTTGATTATTTATTCTTCAATTTTCAATAAAAAGCAACAGCCAAACAGCCGACGCGTTTCGTCCAAAATGTGGACTTCATCAGGGCTTTAAGATGTATAAAAACACGTGTATAATACAACATACAAAACCACAAAAAATGACATATATTAAGAAACAATGATGCAACAGAAAACAAACAAAAATAAACTATACACATCATGACGTGAGATGAGTCAGGGGAACAAATAATAAGAAAGAAAAAATGAAAGTGAGGGAAATGGTGGCGGGCAACAATGGCGACCAAACTTCAAATATTAGGGAATAATAATAAAAAATAAATAAAAAAATGCTACAAATATCATGGGGTAAATGCCCAGAGAAGAGGGAAGACCTATCATTGCTGGAATCAACTCCCCCACGGAACGTATCTCGGAATACGTGGACACCTTTTTACAACCCCTGGTGTCCAATCTACCGGCTTATGTCCAGGACAGTAAGGACATCCTTAATAAATTCGATGACACGACATGGTCAGAGGGACTATCCTTTGTCACGTTTGATGTAACCAGGCTTTACACTAGTATACACAAACAGTTTGGTCTTTATGCCCTGTCATTCTTTCTAAAAACACGCACAGCGGATTGGTTTGAGGATAACAAAATGCTCCTTGAGATGACAGATCTTATCTTGTCAAAAACTTCTTCTTACACAACGGATGTTGGTTCCATCAGTTACAAGGGACCGCGATGGGCTCTAAATTTGTGCCATCGTACGCTGGACTGTTCATGGGCTGGTGGGAGAAAGAACACGCCTGGGGACGTCATGCCTCCACCTGGTTAGAAAACATCATTTTCTGGGGGAGGTACATTGACGATGTGATTGTCATCTGGAATGGCTCTACTGAGTCATTAAGGGACTATCACACATACCTTAACAACAACCCTTACAACATCACGCTCACAATGACACATGGACGTGATAGCATTGATTTCCTGGATATCACTTTTTATGCCAAGGGGGGGGCGTATACATAGTACACTATATCGGAAACCAACAAATAATAATAGCACCCTACATGCCACAAGTGCTCACCCCAAAGTGACTATTAACAACATCCCCTATAGCGAAATGATTAGGGTTCGCAGAAACTGTAGCGAGACAGAAAGCTTCCAGACTAATTTGGAAACTACCAAAGAGCGTTTTAGAAAAAGGGGTTACAATGAAAGAGTGTTACAACAAGCAGAACACAGGATCAACCAGAGACCTAGATCAGACACTTTAGTAAGCCATACATCTAACACCACGATACAAGGTAACTCTTCCTTTGTCCACTTTGTCACCAAATACAACAAGGATAGCCAGAGTATTTACAAAATCCTGGCCAAACATTGGTCCTTGCTCCAGGATGTACCTGGCCTTAGGGGAGTTATTACACCGAAACCCAAAATCACGTACAGACGAGGTAGCACCCTTAGAGATACACTTTGCCCCAGCTACATTTTACCCCACCAACAGGACAAAAACTGGCTAACCAGACAAACACCTGGCTTTTACACATGCTCAGAGTGTAACATTTGCAAGTATGGGAAAAACAAACAGAAATTATTCAAATACAACACAGAGCGGACTTCCACAATCCGCCACACCATTACTTGCAAATCCACATTTGTCACATATGTTCTAGAATGTAACTGTAATATCATTTACGTAGGGAGCACCATTAGGGCCCTTAAACTGAGGATCCAGGAACATGTACGAGCCATAAAAACACAAGACAGAAGATACCCTATGACAGCTCATATGACGGAACATCATGAAGGGAAACCTGAGATCTGGTTCCATGCAATTGATCATGTCCCCCGTAAGGCCAGGGGGGGGTGACAGGGAACTAGCACTCAGACGTAACGAAGCGAGCTGGATCTGTCGCCTTCGTTGTGTGGAAATGGGGCACAACACCGATGAAGAGTTACACTATTTCCTCTAGGGGTTCCCCTTATGAGACATTATGTTGTACCACACTGTCTAAATAGTTCCTATGAAAGACATGACGCCATCGTATTACCCAGTTCTAAAATGAGCAAAACCACTTGAATCTCCTCTGTACCTTTACACCTTGCAATGCTTAAATGGGGTACTATACACTTAGACCTGCAAAATACCCTGAATCTCAGCATTTTTACCACCTCAGGGGACCGTCTCATTTTATGTGTCCTAGGATTGTTTGTAAATATCCAAGATTGAAAAAGGATTGAAAAATGTTTTTGATATTTGTATTTACATACTGTTTCTTTATTAACAACGTACATATAGCCCCCACATGGGCTTGAACACTGGCTATTTTTAATCTAGATTATTGTTCACCCTGCGATTTTGCATCTCCATAAACACATTTTTTTGTTTGTCGATGCCCTCTTGCTTAAATATTTCTATTTCTATATAGAGATATTTCTTAAGATCGACTTTTTACTCTATCTATCTTTTCTGTTTTCTATTAACATATGCGCTATTTCTTGATCTCTGTCTACTTCACACTGAATCACGTATACTGGCATTTCTACTAAGTCCCTAAATTACCATACCGACATGACTCTGTCATGACACTTGGTGTTCTCCTTTAAATAGAATCGCCGCTCTGAAACTAACACCCCCCCCGCTAGGCCACACGCGATTGGCGTGACATCAGGCAGCGCGTATTTAAACATCCTGAAACGTCCTCGCTTTGTGACCTCACCCGCGTTATACGGACTTCCATTTTAAACTACGGTAAGCGCTCATGGGGGGCATTGATAGCTGCTACCTTGTTATTATGCTATTTTGTTACTAGGCGAGCTAGCTCTTGCTAACAAATTGGGGACAATAGCTTCACTAGCTTGTTTTATTATTAACACTCCCTACCGCTTCGTGCATGATTGCTCTTAGGCGTGTAACCTTTTTTTAAAGGGGGGGAGTGACTTGCCTAATTTGCTCGCTCCTTTGTTGCTATGACTTTGCATTATTTATGAACACGTAACGGACAGCCGCCAGTCCTTATAACTGAGCTATTGCCCATTTATGTTATATGCTTTCTTTCCTGCCCCAACTGCGCCAGCGCTTATTTTCACGCTTAATACGCTAATGCTGTTTTTTAACTATTTTCGTCGCTTTACCCGCTGCTCCAAACTAGGATGCGCCAAGAGGTTTCCGGGTACGGCACCTTTTCATAAAGGCGTTGCCCACATTGCATTTAGTTACGTATTGGGACCATACTAATCCCAAACTACCGCTATTGTTACTATACACATGGCGGAAAGGCAACACTAACAGATATTTGATATTCTCTTACTGCGCTTAGAACTGTGAGCAACCTCCGCTCTCCACACTTGCTGTTACGAGCACTGTCCACATCATATTTTAGGAACGTAGTGGGACTGTTTTGCATATTGGGCCTCCCTATTGTACCTTTACATAGGGTGGGAATTTTATAATTTTTATATTTATTACTCTTTAGCGCCTTGGCCTATTTGCTGCCTTACTATTTCCTTCCTACATTTATCCTTTATAGGCACAAGAGCCATTATGACTCCACACTGTCCCTGGATCTAGGAGGGTACAGTTGTTTTCTTCTTCTTTTTCTATACTGCTGAATCCGGTTTAAAATACGTTGGTTATCTTACAGATACTTAAGGTGTGTGACGCTACCAGGCTCGCCCACTTGGGGCCTTTCTCATATCTAGCTGGCTGTTTTTATTCCATATTCTTCTTCACTGTTCACTCCTTGTGATTTAGACTTTCTTGACCATCCGCTAACCGGATACGTCTGGCTGTCACTTTTTTTCTTTTTTTTTCTGCTATTTCTTTCACTTCCCTCTTCTCTGGGCATTTACCCCATGATATTTGTAGCATTTTTTTATTTTATTTTTTATTATTATTCCCTAATATTTGAAGTTTGGTCGCCATTGTTGCCCGTCACCATTTCCCTCACTTTCATTTTTTCTTTCTTATTATTTGTTCCCCTGACTCATCTCACGTCATGATGTGTATAGTTTATTTTTGTTTGTTTTCTGTTGCATCATTGTTTCTTAATATATGTCATTTTTTGTGGTTTTGTATGTTGTATTATACACGTGTTTTTATACATCTTACAGCCCTGATGAAGTCCACATTTTGGACGAAACGCGTCGGCTGTTTGGCTGTTGCTTTTTATTGAAAATTGAAGAATAAAGAATCAACATATACATAAACCTTCCGTGAATGGACAATCACTACTTTCGCTTGCTTGCGGTGCACTTCACTTTGATAAAAAATTTACTCTGGTCCTGGTGACTGCTTCTTTAAAACGGCGGGAGCGGTGAAGATGCACGCTTTTTTGTAGCCACTAGGCTTACTTTCTGGACTCTCTTAAGGGAATTGCATTGTGGGATTGTGCGTCACAGACATACTGTTGTGTGTTTTGTTCGGCTTGCTGTTTCAATCTGGGAATTTACCTTTTTGCAGTTCTACAACAGGGTAACTACCTGTTTAAATCTGCACAGTGCATGATAACACAAAATGTAAGCTATTTAGACAGCAGCAGGATAAATAGTGAAGCTTCTCTGATATTTGCACATCTACTGGCCAAGTTGTGCATAGTGCCTGCTATTTAGCAAGCCACAAGGTGAATAATGAAGATTATTTTCTCTTTGCAAGACCACAGGCCAAACAGTACATAATTTCTTCTATTTAGCCTGTAGGCGGATAAATATTGTTGTTTTTTTTTTCTATTTGTCAGGCTACCGGTAAAATAGTATATAAATTATGTTATTTAACCAGCAGCTAGGAAGAAAAATTACACTTATTTGATATTTGCATGGCTGCTGGCCAAATTGTACATAATGTCTGCTGTTTTGCAAGCAGCCTGATCATGAGTGATGTTTCCATGATGTTTGCTTTACTGCTGGCAAAATAACACATAAGCTCTGACATTTCGCCATTTTGCAAAGTAAATAGTGGCTTTCTTGTTATTTGCATGACTGCTGGCCAAACAATGCAGAATCTCTACCTTTTAGACAGTGGCTTGGTAAAAAGTGAAAATGTTCTGCTATTTGCACAGCTGTCAGCCATACAGTGCAGAATTTGTGTTATTGAGGTAGCTGCCAGGTAAACCGCAATGTTTCTCTGCTATTCTCAAGGTGGATGGTCAAATAGTCAATAATTTCTACAATTTAGCCAGTGGCCAAGTACATAGCAGAGAAAAGTCATTATTTACCCGGGGGCCAGCTAAGTAACCACTACCTAAAGAAACATATAGAAAGCAAGAATGGATAAGAGGTCAACCATGAGGAGCAAGCATCCCTGCAGTAATGTGAATCTGATGGGCCCTCACAAATTAAAAAAATGTGTAAAGAAGAAAAATAAAAATAAACTGAGAGGTGGAAGGGTGGGAGTAGAAAAACAGCATGAATGGAATGAGCAGAGGAGATTAGGGAATGAGTAAGCCAACAATTATGCTCCAATAAAGCACTATCCAGAAATTAAACAGGTTCCTTATGTCAACAGAGGAAGGATGCCAGTTCTCCATTCAAAAGAATGGTGAAAAAGAATTGCTCTAGAGGTGGGACAAACAGAAGAATAGGGAGGAGAGCCAAAGTATCAAGAGCATGGAACTGTGGTAAAGAATAAAGCCACTCAGTAATGAACTGAAGAGAATTCCCAGAAATCTGCTCAGTGGCCCTCATTACGGCTGGCTCATTATTTTCTAATCCAATTTGCCTGGGGAAAACTACTATTAGTACTTGGTACATGCCTATTTTGGTGGGCAAAATATCTGCATGTTATGCCTCATTTTAAACTTGTAATAGGCAGTTCAATTCTGCTCCTTGTGGTACTGGATTGTTAAAGGTGCAATAATTATGTGTTATGAGGGCCTACACTAGTAACTTCTCTTGGATCTGCTCTAATACTTTGCACCAGTAACCTCACACAATCCTGAAATCACACCTTTGGCACTTGCACTCACACCAGCAGCAAATCAGACTTTCACTGATTCTTGCCTTCACACCTGCACTTGCACCATTGAAATCATGCTTACACCTTCACTCACACCACCATGGCCACTTGCACCAGTAACTTCACTCACACCTACACTGGCACATGCACCAGCAACCTCACTTACTCCTGCACTTGCACATGTACTGGAACATGCACTAATACCCTTGTTCACACATGCACTGGCACTAGTAACAATAACTTCAACTGTGCATGCATTCATACCTTCACTGGCACACACCGTGCTTCTGGCACTCAAGCCACTTCCACTCACCCTGCCACTGCCATTCACAGTTGCACTGGCACTTGCATTCACACCAGCACTCGCAACTTTAATCACACCTGCACTACTGCTTGCACCAGTAACTTTACTCACATCTCTGTTTACTCTTGCACTCACACCTCAACTGCAACTTGTTGCATTGTGGCCTTCAGAACACAGCCTAGTGCACTATAAGAGTGTGCAATTACACCATCAGATGCATACCATTGTACTGGAACTGGCCAGCTTGACATTGTAGCTAGTAAAGTGCCACAACGCTAATACTATTTGAGAATACACAGCACTCCACAGCACAGCGTGGACAATGTGTGAAGCAGACCTGTCAAGTAAACCAGTGTCAAGTAAACCAGAGTGTGAGATTGAAGCCAGCGTAAAACAATGGACACCACCCAGAAAGTGAGTGGTGTTTGACCCAACATGTCACCTCCCATTTTTGTTTATATATAATATAAATGCATTTGTGTAGAGTGTAATATACTCTCTAATGACTGTGATGTGTGGCTTTGACTTTTGAGAGGTAGTGTTTCAAATGTGTCATGTTGGTCCCCTTCCTACACAGTGGTAATAAATAGCCTATTTTCCGCTCATCTGCATATATGATTTATGTCCTACTGTTTGTCCCTTTTTGTATAAACAAAGGCATTTAACCTGAACCAGGATGCAAGGAATTAGATTCTTGCATTCAGATAAAATAACAATGAATATTCCTAGTGACTATCAGCAGAGTTGTCTTGCCTGTCAAGTCTCTTTAAAAGGCTTTCTTTAAGACACTATGCATTGTTTTTGCGAGTTAGTTCTGCTGTACTGTAGTACTATGGAATTCGACCTTTGCACTTTAGTAATAAATGTATGTATCTTCATCTTTTAGTACACTTGCTTTACATATTGTGTTACTGGGCCACTTTCATTTTCACTGGTATGGTACATTTTCTGTAGAATCGTCAATTATGTGGTTGTCTGTCCAGTATCTAGCTGGGATGAGAATCCAAATATGTTCCTTGTTTGTTTTTATTGTAAGTATAATGTAGGAGCAAAGGCTTTTGATGCCACCAACTGATTTTTGATCCCACGGCTGTGATTGATCTGAAATACAATTTTCAAAATAAGGTTGTGTGCTGTTCGAATATAGCATGTTACAACGCGTCCTTTTTCTACGCGGTAGGTAACAACGCGGTCGTTACAACGACAGTGTTCTTACAACGCGATGCCATTACTACGCAAGTCATTACATCGACTTGCAGTAGATGGCGCCTTAACATTAGGAATGTATCATTTACTATTCCAACTCCAGCCTACGCAACAGTAGGGAAGGTGTTGGAATAGTAAATTATACTATTTCTTATGTTAGAGCGCCATCTACTGCAAGTCAATGTAATGACTTGCGTAGTAATGGCATCGCGTTGTAACAACGCGGTCGTTGTAACGACTGTGTTGTAAAGGCATCGCGGTCTAATGACCGCGATGCAAAGGTTGTTTCCCGTGCTGTTCCCTGCTGAATGAGCCAGTTTTTAGAATTGGTGTGCAAGGAAACAAGTACAAGGCCAGAACTAGGGAGGTGTAGCAACCCTTCATCTTCCATGTTTAGCCATCAGAAGAGCTTTGCTAAGGGTGAGCGTTGTTGGTAGGTTTGACATGGCTTAGGTCAGTGACTGCTCTCGACACGCCTACTGCATAATATCTGAACTGTAATCCAAGTAATCAAATTGATTCAAGTGGACTCCTCATCAGAAAATCAGTGGGTTGGATAGTGATCATTTCATTTGCTGGATTTCAAGAGGAGTTTGAGTTCCCAACTCCTTGCTGACAAATGGTGTGACCATGGAGCACTTGATTGTTCTGGTATGGTTAATTGACATTAAGAGTAAATAGCAAGACGGATTGAGAATAATTACTGTGTTATGGTGTAGGAAGCTGACTCTGCATCTACAATCTAGTTTCCGTCCGGGTCACAGCACGGAAACAGTCCTTACCCACATAGTTGATGACGCACTTAAAATGCTAGATCAGAACAAATCTTGCCTCCTAATCCTCCTCGACCTATCCTCAGCCTTCGACACGGTCAAACATGACAGCCTCCTTGAATTACTTGAACACAGAATGGGATTATCAGGGGTTGTCCTAAATTGGTTTGCCTCATTTCTACACAACAGAACTCAAAGAATTAAGGGTAACCAATCCTTGTCCACTACCACTACTGTCAATGTAGGGGTCCCCCAGGGGTCCACCTTATCACCTACTCTCTTTAACCTGTTCATGGAGCCTCTAACCGAAATTCTGAAATTTTCCAATGTACAATACCACATGTATGCAGACGACTCCCAACTATACCTTAAAATCTCCTCCCCTGAGGATATCCGTCTACTCAACACAACTCTCCAGAAAACCCAAAACTGGCTAACCAGAAACCACCTTAAACTCAACTCGCTCAAAACCGAATTCCTCTTAATTGCCCCACCAAAAAGATCCCTCGACATCGAAGATTGGATGAAACACTTAAAAGTTTTCAACTGCATCCCATAAGATCACTAGGAATTACACTTGACAAGAATCTCAACATGCAAGAGCACATCAGCTCAGCCACCAGAGGAGCAAACTCTCAAATGAGTATTCTAAGAAAAATAAAATCCTTCCTCCGCTACGACGACCTTCAATCAGCGGTGCAAGCGCTAGTTATCCCCAGATTAGAATATGGGAGGGCTACCCTATGTGGTCTGCCAAGATCCAAGTTGGCTCCACTGAGGGCATCCCTTAACTCTGCTGCAAGGCTTATCACTGGATCGAAAAGGTACAGCCACATCACTCCAGATCTGAAGGCACTAAACTATCTCCCTTATGAGGCAAGGATCCAGATGAAAATTGCTTGCATGACCCACAAAGCCCTACACTTCAGTACACCGAAATACCTAGCTGACAAACTGGAACTGTCCGGCGGTGGCAGATCATCTAGAAGCACCAGCACTTTACTGTTGAAACCTCAAAAATGTCAAAAAAAGAAAACCTACAACCAAGCCTTCTCCGGATTGGCCCCTAGAATCTGGAACTCCCTGCCCCCTGAAATCAGAATGATCCCTTCAATCACTTCATTAAAAAAAGAAGTCAAAATGCTTTTAATGAACAAATCTCTACCCTGAACCCACAAACTCATTCTCTGGATACTGATCTGACCAGCTGTTCTCCAACCAGGGCTTGCACGCCATCTAAGTACTGGTTTATAACTCACTGTCCCACTCCTGATTTGCAACGGACATCGTGATCGTTTATGTTTCTTGGTTATCTATTTTCTACTTATTTAACTAATCTGTAAAGCGCTCTGATACCCTCTAGGGTCAAGTTTGCGCTATATAAAACCTTATAAATAAAAAATAAATAAAATAAATAAATACTATACCAGAGTAAGGTATAGTGTGCACATAGTCCAGTGGTTCGATCCCCAGAAGTATAGTAGAGGCTAAAGTAGATAATACCTTACTCTCTTTTGTGGAAGTGTGGTTGAGCAGTCAGGCTTATCAGAGGGTAGTGTTGAGCATTTGTGGTACACACTCAGGCAAGAAATGATGTCCTACACTCAAAGACTGAATCCAGACCAAATGTTTGTATAAAAAGTTGTTACTTTGTTATTTTTATCAGTAGAATCAAGATGTACTTAGTAACAGGTAAGTGATATTTTCAGAAAAATAATAATTTTCAAAATACGGAATGTACTGGTTTTCTAGAAGCATTTAAGTTACTTTACAGCAGACAAAATGTGTTGTACACTCTTTAGAATACTTGCAATTACTTCAGATTACTTTTTAGTTACTTTTCGGTTACTTTTCTAACTTTATGCAAAACAAACTAATCACACAGTTTGAAAATCGCGATACATTAGTAAGCAGGTTAACTCAATTGAAGACACTAAGTTACTTTTGTTGAAGTACAAGACTGAGTCAAAACAAACATAAATTCAGAGAAAAACCCACCATGCAATCCTACGGAGGGAAAAGCAGGGTTAAGTTTACAGGCAAGTAAACGATTTTGGTAAATTAGTTTTGGAGGGTAGAGCCAAGGTTCCCCAAGGTTCAATTCTGCACTCAAGGTGCACCACCAGTGGCACTAAGGCGGCTGGATGCAGAGTGCAGGTGTGCCAATGCTAGTCAATGAAGACTAGGGGGCACATCAGTTGGAGGCTGCTCACGGGGAGGTAAAGCAGCCTTGGAGGACAATCTTCAGGACTTAAGGTGAGTAGAAAGGGGGCCCAAAGCAGCACCAAAACCACACCACCAGCAGCGCAGGGGCGGCAGGGTGAAGGGTGCTCACACAGCGTTGAGCGACCAATGTTATCCTATGGAGATTGTCAGTTCCGGTTTCAGGCTGCAGGCTCAGACCAGGAGGTCTCTTTGAGGGAACCAACAGCCAGAGGAAGGAGTTGAGATGCCAGACGATGTCGGGGCACCATTGGTTCTGGTCACCAGGACGCAGTGCCGGAGGATGCAGAGGTGTCTTGGAACGCGGGTTTCTCCTTATGGGGAAGGTCGCGGTCGAGGGGGTCGTTGTGAGGAGGCTGCAGGTGTCGACACTGGACTTTGAAGGTGACATCCCTCGATGGATTGGAGGTCAGGACCACTGGGGAACCACTTCAGGACTGGTGAACCCTCTGGACACTTGTCGTGTATGGTGGGTGCAGAAGGGACGTTCTGGAGCAGGGGTTCTTGGTACCGCAGGGGCTTTATCTTCTTTTGTAGAAAGGGTCGCTGTCCTCAAGAGTCTCGAGTCTTTGTTGAAGCAGAGGATCAGTACTCACCAAGTCTGGAGGTTGCTGATCCTTTTTGGAGCTGTTGTTTTCTGCGCAGGGCGATTTAGAGCTAAAGGCAGGCCGATAGGGCTCAGGCAAAGTCAGTTGGGCCTGGAGTCTTCACTGCTGAGACGTCTTCGGGTCCAGTCTTCTTAGGTCATCAATTCTGAATTCTGGGTTCAGAGCTGCTCCCTAAGTGCAGTATTTAGGTGGTGTTTTTAGGGTTCTCGATGTGTTAGCCAATGGGCTACTATCCTTAGGGTGACTACAGCCTTAGTGTGCTCACCCCATGTGGATGAGTGGTCACAATCCCTGACCCTAATTGGAGGGTGCCTGCCATCTGCATGATGCAGGGCACTGAAGAGTGGGCTTCACCTCGTCTCCCTCACCTGAGGGGTGGGGTTGGCAGAGGTGAGAACACCTTCTGGGCTGTTCTGATTTTTCCCACCTGTCTTACCACCAAAAAAGGAATGAAACAGGAAGGGGGCCAGCTCCTGATAGCAGGAGAGGCTGGGGGTCACATTGTCACGGTGGCAAGGCCTTTGAAGCTCCCCTGTCACCGATGGCTCTACCTGATCTGGGGAGGAGTGAACACCTCCGCCCAGGAAAGGCTTTGTTTCTGGGCCCAGGGAATGAAGGCTCCCACCCTAGGGGTCCAGAAACTTGTCTCAAGGCGGCAGGCTAGTGTTTACAAGTCAGGAACCCACCAGCGGTTGGTTTGGCTCAGGAGTTTACTCTAGAAGGGACCTCTGAGTGCATGATACCAAACAACCTAGGAGTCAGTAAAGCCATTACGGTGCTAGGAAACTTGTAATGATCAGTTTCTAGACCATATGCTCAGGATAGCTATACAGGGCACTTATAATATCTAAGAATGGCCTTGGACATTATAGGGACCTGTCTGCTCATGCAGATAGGTCCTCACATGAGGTAGAGGGCATCCTGTCATAATGCCTTAAGGGTGACTTACCTAGGCCTCATGCAGTGCTGGGCAGGCATGGCACACAGGGATGTGTGCTATGTCAACTCTTCACTTTTAACTGCACCACAACATGAAGGCTGCAATGGCAGTGGTGCCTGTTTGTGGTGAGATATCTCTGAGGGTGGCATAATACATGCTGCAGCCCTCAGAGGCCTGTTCCTGGCTACCATGCCCTTGGTACCAAAGGTACCCCTTACAAGAGACTTACAGGTAGGCCAGAATTGTGCCAATTGTGGAGACAATGGTACAGGTTAGGGAAAGAACACAGGCCCTGGGAGCCTGATTGGCAGGGAACCAGGGTACACTCAGTCGAATTGCATCAGGTTGCTGGCAAAAAGTTAGGGGGTAACCATGCAGAAAGGGCACTTTCCTACACATGGTGATTAATTATCCAGGGACCGTAGTGTACCAGATAGTCAATACCTGCCAAAAGTTCCCTTTTAGCCATAAAAAAAACATTCTAAACATGCCTGATGTTAAAACTGTGCTTGTCCTTGGTACTCAAATTTGGTAGTGAGCATGTCTCAAACTTCTCAACAAAAGACAAAGGAGCAAAGGCATTGGGATAACTAAGGGTCAGGTGTACTATTACATTGCATAAAGTAGTCTCAATTTGCGACCAGTACTTTTCCTACCTGTGTGGACCCAAACTATGTACAAATTCCAAATCTGAATGAGTCACAATTGATATTCATGAGGTAGGTCACAAATAGCGACTCAATTAGATTGGACACAATCACAGGGATAATGATCTGCAAGGGTCAGCAGACCACCATGTCTCTGATAGCTTCTCAAATGAAGATTATTATTATTTTTTTTAAATCAGACCATTTTCCTTCAAGTTAAAGTGGCTGAACTCATATCAGTTCGACTTTGGAAAGGAACACTCCCAATAAGCCCTTCCAAGTACTGAATCGATATGGAGTCCAAACCCATTTTATAAGACATTATAATACTACTGGTTCCTAAAATGGGTTTAGTAAATAGCAAAAAACATTTCTGCAGGTGTACACAGCTATTTGAACTGTTTGCGATGACAAAAACGTTTATACAACTTGCTTCATATCTGCACAAGATCAGACAGTTCAGTGAAGAACTAAAACTACAATTGTTACTTGTTCCCAGGATCTTGGCTTTCCCACTACGTTTTGATGAGTGAACCAAAAGACTGGGTTCAGCTTTCAAAGACATAATATTCAATGAGCATGTATTGTGTTCCAATCCAGTTTTATTATCACACACTACTAAAAACTCAAAGCCAAATTCTAATTTCTTCCAATCTTGTAAAGATAACCAAAGACAGAAAATGAATGTCTAAGATAACACAACTTAGTCCCATTCGGAGATCAGGTTTAAAAACCATTCCCCCTGTTTCCTCAGCTTCCAAAATACCCACTAGATCACTGATGTGGGGGGGGGGGTCGGTCTGATAGCAAGATGCAAAGAAAGCTTCCCCAGGGGTATGACACTGTTGGGGACCAAGCCCAGATTTTAATGCAGTGTTTATTATCAGCATATTTTGTTAAAGTAGTAAAGGTGTGGTTAGACGTAAAAAAAACAACTTTCTAGACACTTTCCTCTTCTATCACTCCACTATTCCTTTTCAATCCAAATAACAGACTAACATGTCCAGAACTCAAATTAATTTCATATTTCCCTATACTCATTCACCACTAATCCTGTTTTGGGCTCAGGAGTAGCATTCTACCCGCCAAAAAACATGTCAACACCTCATCAGGGGTAGCAAGCGATATATTAATGCAAACCTTTTCCCTCTTCTATCCCTCCACTATCCTTCTCAATTCAAATAACAGACTAACATATCCACCGCTCAAACTAATTTCATATTTCACTATACTAATTCACCACTATCCTTAAGGGGTTCCAGAGTAGCATGCTACTCGCTAAAAAAGTGCTTTGACGCCTCGTCAGGGGTAGTAAGTGCTATATAAATACAATTACAATACAATACAATACAATGTATATTTTGGAGACAATAGGTCTACCACAATATTGTGTTTGAAATATTGTCTTTCAGATATATCGTGACAATCACATCAAATCCTAAAATATCCTTATGGCGGAGAAAAAATTATTAACTCTCTGTTTACTGTGACAATATTTTTATGGTCTGTTTCACAGTCACACAATATTTGTAGGTGAGTAATTTGATTGTGAGATTGAAACATACAGCCACTTCCCATTCCTGAAACTATTGATTGTCCTTTGGTCAACACATGATACCTATGCATGTGCAGCTTTTATAAAGTGTTTTACAATAGATAATTAATTCTGAAAAAGAGCTATCTTTGTTGGAACGTTATTCTGTCCTTAACAATTTTTGTAATGTAGTAAAATCTGATTTATCAAATTAGTTTCAGTAGACTTGCCTACCATTGACGTTAATTAAACAAAACGTCCGGGCTAAACTAGCAGACATATACCTTTGTTGCTCGCGCTGAAAGGCTATAGTTTGAGTAAAGACTGGAAACTATAGGTAGTAAGCAGGGCTCTAGGACCCCATTTGACATTCAGTTCATGGCTCTGACTTCTTGTCGCCCAATATCATAGGTACACCTAAGAGGGGTAACAAAGCCAAGCCAGCTATAGCAGGGGCAACCGTTGCCAACCTCTATTTGACATCCATATTGCCTCTTCAGCTAAAAGATTCTTTACATCAGAAAAAATGGGCTGTGTGGTTTCCAAATCAAATTTACTGTATGATATTAACACCTGTTTTGTCTGCCAGATAAAGAGTGCTACTGATAGCATGGTTACACTTCTACATTGAGGAAAGGCATAGGAGACGTTTCCCAAGGTAAATAGTTGACACTTGCTTGCTCAGCGCACATATCCCAAACAAGAAGTCTAATGATAGCTAAGTTAGGCTCTCATTTAAAAAAACCCTTGGTAACTCTGAGGGGAGATGCCAGTGCCAGATTAACAATTGTATCCAGTATCTCCAGGTGAGTTAACAGGGATTCTGAGTTAGAGTCCTGGAATGAGGAATAACCTACTGGACCCTGGTTTTCCTGCTCTCTTACCACAGGTATCTCCCGATTCTGTAGTCTTTATCAAAGATACTTACCACCTGCTCTGAGCAGGTGATCAATATCTTAAGGGTCTCTGAAGGGTTGGGGGTGTTGGGTGGCAAGTGATGGGAAGCCCTAATGGGTAGCCATGTGCCCTATAAATCTGAGAATAGAATAGAATTGCAGATCTGAACCTGGTAAAGCTGAGCCTGGTGTTTCAGACCCTGTGAGAAAGTGAATTTTTTGTTAGGGTGGATGGTAGTACACCACAAGCAATAATGTCACTATTCTTGGTAGGTCTAGTAATTTAAACCTGAGCTTAACCCCTGATAGCTATGTTACAGAACAGACAGGCTTAACTTAAGAAAATGTGTAAAGCACTTTGAAGTACCAAAGCAGTTATAAAGTCAAAAACACCACGCAAAGTCAGGTCCGCCGGCGATGCACCCTCAGTTGATTGGCAGCTTTGTCACACTTCCACGACAATTCTCCTGCCAAAAAGATTGTATAAAGTTTCTAAGTCACATGTTTGTAGAGTTAAACAGCTAGTGGGCACTCTGGCACAAGCCATGTGTTACAGGACCTCAGGAACAGCATTTGGGAGTTAGGACTCACTCCAACAGAAGCCAACAACAGGGTCCAGGGCCAGTGCAGTGGTAACTGGTCAGCTGGGCTCTTTCAGGAAAGTGGACTTCTGTGTCCCTGTAGCTTAACAGGAGGTCAGCCAACTGACCCTTTGAGTCCACTTCTTTGTCCTGGGTACAAGTGGGATGAGGTCCAGCCCTTAGGGTTCCGCTCACAAGTCACAACTGACAGGTGCAGTCCTTCTTCTGTCTTCCACAGGTCCAGTAGTATTCTGAAGATGGCGCACAGAGGTGCCACATTTATGCCTTGCACTAGTCAGTGGGTGGGAATGACTCCTAGCCACTCCCTAACCAATAGGGAAAAAGTTCTCAAAGGTAATCATACCCACTTTTGCAGCAGTTCCACTGTGCCCTATTGCAAACAATCCCATGGTGCCCCCTCTACCAAAAACAAGATTGCAGAACCGATCTACCCCTATGCAGCGCTCCTGTGCCCACCATAAAGTTGTGGTCAGGGAAATGATTAACCCCTCCTCTGTGGTCACTCAAAACCAGTTCTGGGGGCAGCGCATTTTCCTTTGAGATTGGTGTCTGGCTAGATAGAAGAAGAAAAAGAGGGGGCAGGTCCAGGTGTTAGCTACAGTTGCCTGTGACAGGGTAGGCCTCTTTGAAAATAATTAAGTTCCTGGGCTCTGGCCAGATGGTCATCATGTCAGAGGCACAGAACACCTACCCACACCTAAGGCCCTAGTTTCAGCTCTGGGAGCAAGTTCATACTGCATCAAGGCGCTATTCTACTCCTGGGTGTCAGTTGGAAGCTCATTCAAATGGGATTCTAGAGGCTTTAGGCAGATAAAAGGGACTTTTAAATAGCACCCTTTCTAAAGTACTTATTACAAATCCGACTCTACCAATAATTTGGACATGAAATGAATATTTTAAAAATCCAAAAAGGAACTTTATAACAGGTCCCAAGCTGGAAAAAATATTATTTAATTTTAATATTGTATACCATTGCTTTCCTATGGAACAGCTATCCTTGCTTCAGTGAAATTAGCTTATGGGGCCTTGTTACTGTGAGGACATGTTTTACATTAAACTTTTAAATGTTCTACTTTTGAAAATTATGCTCCTGGTCTTATTGGGCTTTAAGGTCTAATTAGGGGTGGCTTATTAATATTTAAATGGAGGTATTAGGCCTGTCAAAAGAGGCTATTTTGACCGGTCGAATTTGTGGTTTTAAAACTGCACAGACAGGCTTCAGTGGTAGGCCTGCAGTCATGTTCTGCACTGTCACTCTCATTGTGGCACAGTGTGTGCTACAGGTCACTAGCTGTATTTAACTTTCTGTGCCTCAGTATACTTTGTACCATATACTAGGGACTTAAAGGTAAGTTAAGTGTGTCAATTACGAGTTTAGCCAATTTCATCATGTTTTAGGAGCCCAAGCATATGCACATGGACCTAGTTAGCAGAGTCCCAGTGCACAGAGTCAAAAAACCAGCAGCATCAGTCCAAAAATATGAGGGCGATCAATAAGAAATAGGCATTTTCCTAAAGACCCCAAAATTTCAAGTCTGGAAACATCGAACAACTGGTAGTTGCCTGGAATGGTATCCCACCAGTGGAAAATGCTCGAGGCAACTCATAATGAGGGTTGGATTACAAGTGCTACACATATCACCAAGCAATATTTCACTGCTGACTAGGATGTTTGTACCCAGTTTTGAACTGGCTGATCAATGCAAATTGGCATTTGCGCTGAGAGAACAGTTCAAGATCAACACTAAATGAAAATTTTATGTTCAGTGCAAATGCTGAGGCCAACCCAAGTTACTGATTTGTGCAGAATAGCTCAGGCACCAAACTGGTTCTCTTAATTGGGTGCTAAGATTCTTCAGCTGCAAATGGCGAATCTGGAGTAATAAGTATTCCACACAAAGTCTAAGTAGCCCATCACCATTACTGTTGGTGTCTTAATAAACATTTGCCAAGGCTGTTGAGAGTAAATTAGCATTGCAAATCATAGAAAAGGGAATTGCCTTTTCTTATGATATTGATGAATAATGTATTAGTTAACCTCGACATAGCATCTCCGCCTAATAGTATTCTGTGCAATCATAGTTGCCCATTTGATTTGTGAAGCATATAGACTGATATATTTTGACTCTCTCTGTAGTTCCTAAAACGTAAGGAAACATTATCATAAAATTTGTGGCAAATGCTTAATTTTAAATTGAAAAAACATGCAAATGAATGATTTTTTGATTGATGTAGGAAAAAACAGCTAATCTAAACACACTTGCTTTCCAAATGGAGCACACACTTGTATATGTGGATTTGCAGAACACGTAATTTGACCCATTTATAATAAAACAGCATTATGTCATACTGCAGATTTGCATTGAGGTGAAAACATATTTCATGCAGCCCAAAAACTTAGGCCCTCTTTTTGAGAACGTGGGAAATGTTAAAAATTGTATTAAGTGCATGGCAAGGCAAGTCCGTCAATAGCAAACAAGTTATCGTAACATTCCAGGTTTCAACATTGAAAAGCAGGTAGAAACTACAGGGCAGATTTACAAGCCCCTTGCGACACTTTTACGCCGCCGTTGCGTCACTTTTGTGACGCAGCGGCGGCGCAAACAATGCGCCACTATGCAACATATTTACAACGTGACACATCTAGTGAGATGCGTCACGTTGTAAAGCCCTGCGCTACATTATACCTGCGTCAGGTATAATGTATGCAGGGTGGGCGTTCCGTCGCAAGGAAGCCCTGTAAAAGTGACGCAGTGAAATCTACAAGATTTCACTGAGTCACTTTTACGTCCCAGCTGCGTCAAATCCTTACGCCTGCTTGAAGCAGGCATAAGGAGTGACGCAGCATGTTAGGTATAGGGCACACCTGAGCAGTGCTGGAGTTGCGTGGCGCTTGCGACACGACTCCAGCACTGCGTCACCCTTACGCCGACAGATGCGTCACGCATCTGTCTATCCTTGCGCCACGGTGCGCCGCATTGTAAATGCGGCACATCCATGGTGGCGCAAGGGTTTTTTTGAGTCACGCAAAATAACTGGCGCATCCCTGCTAATATGCAGGGATGCGCCAGTTATTGTAAATCTGCCCCACATTTTCCAAATTGTATTACGTATGTAAAGCAGGCACAGCTGGCACATGTAAGAGTGGTGGGGAGGGGCAAGTGGACAAGTGGACAGACGACGGGATAGGTAAAGTGCAATAAAAGAACCAAAAAAACACTTACCTTGCACTCGCCGCATCGTCGACTTGGCGATGAGGCAAGGCAAGTGGTTTTATTTATTTATCTGTCGACTCCCTCCCGTCCTTCCCCGCCCCGCTTCACCGCTCTTACCTGTGCCGGCCGTGCCTGATTTAAAGCTACGTTTGCAATACTATCATGACTATCCTGCTGCAATGTAAGTACTGATTTCTGGTATTGCAGCAAAAAAAAAAAAAACTTCGCTATAGTAGCAGCTTCTTGCCATGAAAACATCATGATGTAAAAGAAAATGGGGAGAGGTGAAAGGATTTCTCTTTGTGATTAAGCTGGTGCGTTTGCTTAAGGAGCTAAGTGCTCACTGCTCAGAAGGGTGCATAATACTGTTTGGGCTGATTTTGTTACTTCTGAGGTTGAGAAATAATGCAGTGAAATGGCAGTTATGTTTAGCAATTGTTACATAAAAATAATGTATATTTTCTTTTTAAAAAGCAAACATGACACAGGCTCTAAGGGTCCCAGCTCTATTGTTTTCGACAAGCATGGCTAACAAGAAAGAGCTCGTCTTAACCCTCTACCATGCCACCCCCACAGAGGTGTCACTATTACTGACTATGCACTCTTTACTGGCTTATACGGAATAAACCATCAATAGAAACAGCCAGTGAATTTACAGTCCAATGACAAAATAGTAAACCATTCTCCGCGAATTCCAATCATATTACAAAGCAACAGCTAAATGTCTACATTTGACATAATCTTCTTGTATAGATTTAGTCTAAATTGCATCAGTTGGAAATAGCTAAAGCTCTTTTTAGGCAGGGTTAATAAAGCATATTGTAGATTATTCATATAAAATCAATACACTTCTTTGTAAACAGCTAACACAATATGCAAAACTCCGGAGAAGCTTTATAATATTAATAAATCCATCCCTAATAAAATATTATTTGGTATACACCATTAAACAACTTCTATTGCAGTGATCTTCGTAAACAGACACATATCAGTAAACTTTGCATTGCTATATACCCCTGCCTCTAAGTACATTTATCTCCATCTGTCATTGCATGTCTAATCTCAACCCAGCTTCTTCTCTTCTCTAAGGCCCTGATTATGAATGGGCCAGACTGGGGATGAGGTATTTACTGCAGCCGGTAATTACCTCTAATGTGGTGTTGACAAGGCGAGGTGTATACCTTATACTGTGAGTTGACACTTGGAAAAAATGAGAATTTCATGCTAAAACTGGTAAAGTTGTTCTCCGTGTTTTTCCTGATAACTATTGGCAGGTCAGACCAGCTGAAATCTACCAGGCAAAATTTCAGGGCAGGGGATGGAGGGCTACGGTAAGCACTGCAGCAACAAAAATTACAATTCATGGGCTATGGTAACTACCGCATCAGCCATAATTACAACTCAGCTGCAAATTTCTGTTTGTGAATTAATCGGACTCTTGCCCTTTACTCCTAACCAGGGTCTTATGTTCTGAAAATATGCAGCCATTTTGAGAATAACTGTTGTCCTTGTTTGCCCGTCCACTGTCGCTTAATTAGATTACCAAAGATGCCACTCTATTTCACATTTCCTGCAAACCTTGCCATGACATCACTTTATAGGGAGATACTATTCATAGTCATGTTGTTTTTTATCCATTGTGATATTAGTTCAGCTATAAAACACACTGTTGAATCTGAGCCACATTTTCTTATCAATGATAATCAAATCCCTGACAACTTTGCCAATTTATAAAGGTGATTTCTTTCATTCATAGTTGAAACCCTGCCTGTATTCTCCAAATCCCTTTCCTTGAAGACTTGCAGGTTGCTTGAAGTTTGATTATATTCTGGTCAGAGGCACGTACATTAATTTTCCTCAACTAACAAAGGTTAGATAGGGTAAATTATGTATTCTTAATCTAATTATAATTGTTTCTTGTTTCCAATTTTTGAGGTATATTTTATTATCATGTACCATAAAAGATATGCATGTGTGAATCATATCCCTCTCCACCACAAGACTGTCATTTATTTTGTTTACCTTCTACTTAATTACCCTTTTAAACTCCCTTTTGCATCGATTGGAATCAGTATTGATTATTACAACAAGGCTCTTATTTAATAGAGATTTGGGCTGGTGCTCCCAGCACAAAGAGTAGTGCCAATTAACTTTTGCATGAGAAAGATATTTTGCACTGAAAGTTGACCCGTAAGCAGTGCCACAACTGCTTTGGGCAAACTCCTGTTAATGCATGCAATAATAATAATAATACAGCCATTTATAGAGCGCGAACAGCTACCTCCAAAGAGGTGTCCCGGCGCTAAAAGCGACAAGTGACAAGGAGGAGACAAGCATCACCCAGGATTAAACTAGGTTAAAAAGCCATGTTTTTGCTGCTTTCCTAAATTGTGTTTCAGAAGAAATCAGGCGCAAGGAATTAGGGATGGTATTCCATAATGTGGATGCCCCAAGCATAAAAGATCTGCCGCCTAGCCGGGCTTTCTTCACACGTGGAGTGCAAAGTAATTTCTGGGAATTGGACCTCAAGGCACGCGTCTGCGTGTAGACACCTAGCCTCTGTTTCAAATAGCAAGGGCACGTTCCATGGAGTGCCCGAAAAGCTAGGGTTAAGGCCTTAAATTTGATTCTCTTGGCTACCGGAAGCCAGTGTAGTTCTCTGATGTGCGGAGAGATATGTTGCCGAAAAGGAACACATTTGATCAGTCTTGCAGCTGCATTTTGGACCATTTGGAGTTTCCTAACAAGGTAAGCCGGTAAGCCTATATAGAGGCCGTTCGCATAGTCCAGACGGGCAGTTACTGTGGAATGGACTACCATCCGGCGACAGCTCTCTGGCAGCAGGTGTATACATTTTCGCAAGTTTCTCAAGCTGCTGAAGCAGGCAGCTGTTACCTTCTGAATTTGGGCTGAGAAGGATAAGTCAGCCTGCCATTTTACTCCTAGATTTTTGGCACAGCCAACTGGCACGGGTGGAGAGCCCATTTCCGCTGGCCACCACAGGTCTGCGGCAGGGGGCTGGATTTTGCCGAAGAACATCACTTCAGTTTTATCGGCATTCAGTTTAAGTTTATTATTGTTCATCCAGCATGCAATATCTTTTAAGCAGCCTTTGAAGCACTTAAAGAATCTTCGGACTGATCCCCAAAAGACAAAACCAGCTGGGTGTTGTCGGCGTAAGAAATCGCCTTTACGCCCCAGTTGGCTATCAAAGTGAATAGAGGAGCCAGATATATGTTGAACAGCAGTGGGCTTAGAGCCGACCCCTGCGGCACCCCGCACCATAAATGCTTGCGGTTGGACTGATGCGGTTGTAGGGCCACCCTTTGAGTACGCAAGTGGAGGAAGGACTTCAGCCAGGCCAGGGCTGTGCCATTAACCCCACTGTCCAGAAGACGTTGAGCCAGTATAGAGTGGTCAACTGTGTCAAATGCCGCGGAAAGATCCAGGAGCACTAGCATAACTGATGCCCCTGAATCCAATGCCATCCTAATTGAGTCTGCTACCTCTAATAGCCCTGTCTCTGTGCTGAACCCAGCTCGGAAACCGGATTGGGTGTCGTGCAGGATATTGTGGCTCTCGATAAAATTGGCCAATTGCCGCTGCACTACCTTTTCCAGCATTTTTGCAGGAGCTGGCAATGGAGGTGTGTCTGGGGTAGAACTGTGCAAAAAATAAAGATTTTGGTGCAAAGCTATATCTACTAAAGTAGGGTGATCTGGCTTTGCACCAAATAACAACGAGCATTGAAACCAGGTGCAAGCAAGGGCCATGGGATATTTCGCCTGGTATATCTACATTTAACATGTCTGCTGTACAGTAAAGCACACATCTTACATGACATTCCTATTGGAGGGTGTACCTCAAGCACAAATCCAATGAATACGCTGCGTGTTCGCCTTTGCACCATAATGTAAGGCAGAACACAAAATGTTCGTTTTTAGCACTAGCACTCATGATGATGTTATTAACAGGCGACTCTTGCTAAATCTAGTGTTGGGTTTTGTTTGTCCATCACACAACTCAGTCCTGCAATATCTCATACAGTGATCTGTTACATGAAACATACTATTTCTGGCCCAATGTTCCTACACCCAAGTAACCACGGCTGGACTGGGAACCGAAACCAGCCCTGGCAAGCAGCTCGGCCGGCCCCCTGGGGGGGGCAGGGGTGCTAATGGAAAGCACTACTCCCGTCTCACCATTGCCGCTTTTGTTACTGGGGGCCGATATTGCAGCTATGCTGCAAAACCATCCCCCAGTAACAAAAACGGCCCCCAGTGGTCCAAAACTGGGCCCCACCCTGGCAGCCCACTGGGGAAAGTCTTGGTGCCCCCTACGTCCAGTCCGGCCCTGCAAGTAACAAACAATGTTTATCTGATCACGGCTACATAAATGGACAAGAAGAGTGATGAGGGACTTTCTTAAGTGCCATCATTTTAGCAACCTTCGAAGAAGGCATTACTTTGGTGTAAATGTGGTGATGTGCTAAAGCTGTCGACCGTGAATGCAGAATGCTTGCGTTTAGCTCAGATTTAAAAATGGATCACATTTTATTATTGTGTGCAATTAGGTTTATCACCTTGTGCTTTTGGATTGCTATTTACTGGCAATCCTCCTCCCCTACATTAAAAACTTTTAATTCAAGTTACCAGTTCCAATTTTTATTTATTTTTGCAAATTTATTTAGCACTAACAAGACCCGAAGGGAAAAAATAGTGCATTACATAATAGTAGTTACAACTGCATGGAAGCAGTTTACATAAGCACAGTTTCAAAGTTAAAGAACAAAATCATAGCAACTTTAATATTTTATTATTTCCAAGTTGAGATGAACTTTCAGCTACAAAACTGCCAAGCTAAAAAATGTCCGAAGGTTAGTAGAAGGAAATTATGACAATACTCATTAACTAGACCTGCATATTTGACAGTCACCAATAGCAGCCTTTCTAGATGGGAGCCTTGTTTTTTTCTTAAAACATGGCAGCCACCATTCAGACAAGGATATTGAAGGGATTGGTCAGGTTACAGTCTAGTTGTTAGACAGAGACCAAGATCCAGACATGGTGGCCACATTGCAGCACAAAGACCGTGTAGTGGCTTTTCCCCTCACATCGAGCTGAATCTATCACCTCCACTGGCCATCATCCACCTGCAGACCAAGCAATTTAAGAAAGGTAGGAGTATGATATAATTTTCTTAAGTTTAGTGTGACAGAATGTTTGAGATTCGCCCAGCTTTCTGACTTTACCACGTAGTGTGATCCTGGGAAAAACAGTTTATCTCAGTGTGAATTTTCCCTTGCTTATATTAAAGGTTTTTTCATTCACGTTCTCAGTTCTATTTGGTTTAATGTGACAGATTATTAAACCAGGCCCAGTTTTTTAAGACCTGTGAGGGGGGACGGCAAATGAAAAATGACATAGACAGAGGGATCACTGGCATAATATTGATGCATACAATATTGAAACACAAAAAATATCAGAAATTAAATATTGATCATAAAACTATCGACTTCCTATACTTGACTAGTAAAAGCAGGAATATTGGGAACAAAAATATTGTTGTTAGAAAAATATTGATTTTAAACTATATCAAAAACAAAAATATCAAAACCAAAAATATCATTACCTTTAAATAAAAAATAAAAGTCAAAAATATCGAAACAAACAATATTGATGATAATAATATTGCCAAAATAACTAAAGAAATCACTAATAAATATATTAAAAATTTAACATAAAACAATTACTTAAAATAAAACAATAACGTGTTATACAGATACTTAAATTAAGGAAAATTTATTACATTTACTTTTCACCCCAAAACAAATAACTAAAATCGGAACAATACAACCCCCAAAAATATAACCATTAACTAGAAGCATTTAGCCTACAACCTAATTATTATTAAGTATTTAGATATTGACTTATATTCAAAAGCAGCAAACTATATATTTCACATCAAATATAATACCTACATTAGCATTTACTAAAGAAGGATCAAAAGAACAAAAAAGATTCAAACTAAAAGTAAACTAACCAATGAAATAAAACTATCAACAACGTTAACCAATAAATTCAAGCAAACAATTAAATCAACAATATAAAAGGCTAACTAATTTAAACAACAAACTACTTCAAAAATACCAAATGCTGCAAGATGAGGAAACTCTGCTTGATTTCCTCACCAAACCATTACAGAAAAAAATATACACATTTCAACAACTACTTAACCAAGTAAGTAAAACTTATATTTACACTAAAATGTAATTGTTATTAAACTTAAAAATCTTAAATAGCAAATAATTAATAAAATGTAATCCAACGTCTATATTTTTACATGGACTTCCTAAAAAAATAACCCAAGCCTGGAAACAGCAATAAACTGCCTAAAATAACAGCCATCAAAGAGCATCACAAAGATATACAAAAGTAAGTATACATAAATTAATACAAAAGTATAAACTCGCCCAAATAGAGAGCAAAAATAAACCTAATGACCTTAATATCTACAAACTAACAACAAGTTAACATTTGAAGCTAAGCTTTCATCCAACAGAAAACACAGCACCAGCCCCAGATAAGAACACCCCCAACAGAAAAGCTGCAAAATCATGAGAAACATCTAACAACAACCATCCATTTAATTATACAAAATAGAAGTGATTGCATAATTTTAAATGTAAATAATAATTATACAGATGTTAAAATATTCTATATATTTATACTATTACACTACTTTCAGATTCAATGACAGAAGTTGAAAAGTATATCACTTCTCAGAAAGGGAAGTAGTTACTAAATCACATGGACTAAGCCTACAGCCAAGAAACTGCATCAACAGAAACTATAAACTGGATATGTGTGAAATATTATTCTAATGCATGATGTGGGAGGCCAACTACAAAAGATGATGTAATTTATGTAAAAGAGCACAACTACCCTGAAAATGTAACAGAAATGGAAGTACGAGGGATATTGCAAGAAATCCCAAAGGCAAACACTAGCTTCCAGGTACCCACAAGCAAAATCCTTAAAGATAAAGTACCTAACTTTTACGAACACATAACAGGCCAACTATCACCTATCCCCACTTTAAAATGTTTAATTGCATAAACTAAAAGAGCCACCAATGACACCACATGTCCCTCTAGAAGATACCAAGACATACACATACCTGAACACTCAACAATGACACATAATGAGGAACCTTTCCTTTTACACGACAACCTAAACAACAAAAAAACTAGTCCTAATATTCTCTATTGCATATGATTTTCTAAAAATGAGACAATGTGACACATGGATGATAGATGGCACCTTCAAAATGTGTCTCAAACCATTCACTCAGTTATACACCATACATGTGAATATCAAAGCACAAAAATCCCTTTTATATATGCTCTACTATGAAATAAACAAAACAACACTGACTACAAGCCTCTAATCCATATTGAACACAAAATAAATAATTACTACCCCAAAAAGTAAGCATAGACATTGAGCAAGCCATGATTCAAATCATTTAAAAAATATAGCCCCACACAACCATACAAGGCTGTTACTCTCATTTCAATCAAAGTACATGGAGGCACCTTCAAAAATCTGCACTAAGTGTAGAATATTCTACAAACAGCCAATTTGCCTTTGAAATAAAAAAAATGATAGCACTAGCCTATGTCCCTGCCACAGAGATAGGCAACCACTACAATCTACTAATTGAAAGCCCTTTCTACCAGCAAAATGAAGATAAACTTAGCCCCCTAATGGACCATTTCAAAGACACTTGGGTTGGCAGACTGCATTGCACCAGACACATATACCAACCCAAATTACAAATGCCATGGTGGAATGTCTATGACAGCACCTTGGAACAGGAAGCCAAAACAAACAACACAGTGCAGGGATGGCACTATGCCTTCCAACCCACATTAGGCAGAGCCCAACCTACCCTCGATAAATTTATAACAGTCCACTTAAAAGTCCATGTGGTTCAGGAACGAGCTGTGGCCATTCCACGGTGATGCCTTTCTAAGGCTCACATACGAGCCTTTGGAAGCCACCACCATGGGTCAGCCACAGTAAACTTGCCGACCAGGAGAAAACTCCTAACCTGGCGGACGGGTGGCGGAGGGCTTTGGCGATCTCACTGTGGGGCGCTAACGTGGTAAGCCGTTGTGAGACCGTCAAAGTCATAATCAGGCCCTTAGAAATTATTGCTAAAAAAGCATATTATAAAATAAATAGTAACCTACCAATGTCCTCAAAAACTATAATAAATTCTAAACTAACAAACCAATCGTTTTTTATTTTAAATAATTAATATATATTTTATTACATCAATCAAAAACAATTACATTACCAATATTAATAACTACTGATATAAAAAGATTTTGCAGCTGCCCCTGAATTTGAAAATTGAGATTAAAAATACATTCTTGAGGTCTTCCTCCTAAGAGAGCTGTCTATAGGGGCAGACAGATATCCTTGGATTGTGTCGACTTTAGAAGAGCAGATGGTGTAATCAGAGGGTTTTTTTCTGTTTGAAAGTTAGCACAGTTCTTTATTGAGCATGCCTCTGTAAATCATTAATTCTGTGTGGAAAGTATTTGCACAATCCTACATGACTAATGTATGCTGTTGGACAAGGCAGGATCATCTGTTCTTGTCCTTCTGGTCCTCTCTGCAGCCTTTGTCATGTTCAACTACTGCACGCTCCTGAACAAATGTAGGGCCTGATATAGAGTTTGGCAGATTTAGGGTCTTCCTTCCAGAAAGTGGAGGACAGTGCCTCTGCCAGTCTGAGGGACCTCAGCTCACCAAATATAAGTTGCCCACCAACCTTGTAGACACCTCTGTACATTGGCAAAAACTACCATTACGGAAGTTAATGTCAATGTATGAAAAGTTTGATGGACAATATTATCAGCTGTGACGTCCATCCGTCAACCTTTTCAAACTTTTTCCTTTTTCAAAAACAAATGCTCAAAGTGGACAAAAAGTAATGGCCCACACAAGGAAGAAAACACAAAGACTTTACCACTGATTAGCAGGAACAAAGTGCACAGAGTTCTAATGCCATCAAAAACATGTTCAGCCACAGAAGGTAAAGCACTGGGTGTGACCCTGCAGAAAGGACCAGGCCCAATAATATCACACCCTACATATTTTCAGTCATAAATTATTACTGAGATGTGACTTAGAAAGTGCAGGGTGAAAAATATCAGCACTGCATCTACATTTATGGAGATTTTACATGTTCACAATCTGAAATGACTCCCTTGTGACCTAAATTTCTTTTATAAATCCGAAATTAAATTCAACATGGGCTAAACAACAGCAAAATACAAAAAGATGACCATATCTGTAAATATTAACATTATTTATTTAGTTTCTTTGTTTTATCAAAATTATTTTTACTTTCTTTGCTTTTTTTTAGATATAAAACCAATATTTTAGACATATACAGACAAAATTACATAATCATTACATAAAATGTGAGTACAAAACAGTCTTTAAATCAGACCCCTGAGTAAGAAGACAATGCTGTTCAGATCCTGTTATACACAGTCATTCTAATTGGTCGCGGAGATTGTGCAACCTTTTGTCTCCCACTCTCCAGATACATGTACTAGTGAATGTGGTATGAGTGTATATGAGGTGGAATATATGTGAGATAGTATGCATGAATGTTCTCTTTTGTCTTCTTACTCGGGGGTTTGATTTAAAGACTGTTTTGTACTAGCTATTAAGAAGGTTATAAGTAGATGTTATAGATGAGAAGCCCTGGGCTCCATCAAGGACCATCTGGCACCAGGAATAAGAATGTAGTGCTATAATTAACCGTAATAAATTCATGGGTATGCCCATACTCAACAATTTTTTTACAAAGCGTTTGTCTAGTAACACGGTCAAATGCAGAGAAAAGATCTATGAAGGCAGCATAAAGAAAATGCCCGTGGATGGTAACATGCTTTTCCTAAAATCAATTGTAACAGAGCTTTATTTTCCATAGTTCAACAGTTTTCCCTAAAACTTGCTTGTTCAATAGGGATTACTTTTTCTCACCCACCGAGTCGTGCAGATATTCAAGAATACTTTTAGCAAATTTCTTCCCAACAGAATCAAGTAATGCAATCTGCCTACAATTGTTTGGATTCCGCAAGCCCTTTTTGCGCAGTGACACAATGATACTCCCAGATAAGGATTCAGGAATTATTCCATTAAGGTAACAGTACTGAAACAAGGGGGTTAGAAAAATAGACAAGAGAGATGTTTCCATCTTTATTACGGAAAATTGAATCTCATCAGGGCCCTTTGCCTTGAACTGTGAATAAAGCCTTCAGTCTGTTCAGTCTAGGGTAGGCCATAATCTGTTTTACTTGTTAAAAAGGGTTATTTTAATATTTAGTGCTGCAGCACTGCAGCAGTCAGGCTACCGTGGTATGCCTAAAGCCATGTTTACCTTTGTCACACTAATAGATGGTGCAATGAATGCTGCAGTCCACAGGTGACATTTAACTTTTTATGCCAATTGTGTTTTCCGCACAATATACTATATCCTTATAGAAAGTTAAGGTTGCAAATTAGGATTTAGCAAATTTTGTAAAATTTTAGAGGTCAGAGCACATGCAGTGTGACCTTTTTAGCATTGTCCATGTGCTAGAGTAAAAAAACAGAGAATAGAAAAAAGTGATGGATGGATTGCTTGAATTGATCTCAGTGGGGGCTTCATCTCAGTTCATTGTTATTTTGCAAACAATGTCACCTCAGTTTAGACCTAGCTGTAATGCAAATCATTTTTGACCCTGCTCCCTTGGGAACAGTCCAGCCCAAACTTCCAGGTCAGTTCCTCCCTGAACTGGAACACAAGCAACCCAGTACTGGTTTGCCCTTTTTATGGCTCATCAGCCAGGTATTCCTTGGTTCCAGTGATACAGTATTCATGGGTTTCATGTCTGAGCAGACTTGCCACTTAAAGAAACACACTGAAGTATGCAAAAAAGTGATGGACAAAATGCTTGAATTAATCTCAGCCACTGGTAATTACTCGAGCTGCATCTCAGTACATCATTATTTTGCACAATATGTCACCTTGGTTTGGGCCGGGACATATGCAAATCAGTCTTGGCCCGCTTCAATGGGAACAGTTCAGCTCAGACTGCCAGGCCAGGTCACCCTAAACTGGAACACCAGCAGCAACAGTTCAGGAAAAAATGAATGTGATCACACCAAAAGGGCACTTTCCTACACTATGTTTGCATTAAATGAACCCCGTATATCTACAATACATGTATCCATATGTATTTAAGAAAGATAACATTATGACTTCGACAGGTCAAACAAAACATGCATCCATCAGAATTCAAGCATGCAAAATTCAAATGAATTCATATATGCAAAAACCAGCTATGGTGTTGCACCAACTTTGGATGTTCTCAAAGGTGAACAATATCAAGCAGCAGAGCTCTGGATAAATGGGTGAAAATAATACTATTTAAAGTTATAATGGCTTGCACATTTTAAGCACCCACCACAATCGGCACAAGCTTTATTTATGGCCTCTCAGCTTTTGCCACACATTAGACATTACACCCTTCGGTGGTAGTCCCCCACCCATTTTGCCTTCACCGCTCCTGTTTTGCTGCATTTGTTTTTGTTGGCTTTAGGACTCTGTGCACCTTACCACTGCTAAACAGTGGTAAAGTAATTGTGCTCTCTCCTTTAACCTTGGTAAAATTGTCTTACACCCAATTGGCACATTTGCTTTACTTTTAAGTCCCTAGTAAAGTGGCACTATATGTACCCATGGCATGTAAATTAAATGCTGCTAGTGGGCCTGCAGCATTTAGTGTGCACCCACATAAGTAGCCCTTTAAAAGCATGTGTCAAGCCTGCCATTGCTACCTATGTGTGCAGTTTGAAACTGCCTTTTCGACCTGGCAAAATTAGCCTTTTGCCAGGTCTAAAGCTTCTTTTTTAATGCCTATAAGTCACTCCCTGGGTATGCCCTAAACTGCCCGCAGGGCAGGGCAGGGTGCATTGTATTTTAAAAGGTGGACATATACATTTAAGTTTTACATGTCCTGGTAGTGGAAAACTCTCAAAATCGCTTTTCACTATTGAAAGGCCTACCTCTCCAATAGGATAACATTAGGTTAATCTATTACATTTAATAAGAGTTAACTTTTGTTTGGGAGCATGTAGGAATGTCATGTTTAATATCTGAGGAATTGTAATTTAAAACCCTCTTTAATGTTAAAGTCAGATTTTAAGTCACACTTTTGAAAATTACACTTTTAGAAAGTTGGCATTTTCTTTCAAGGTGGTACCAGCGGTCAGATTTAGATCTGATCTCGCTACCTGGGTACTCACTTTAACTTCTGCCTACAATGCTATCTGGCTCCAGAGGACAGTACCGCCATCATGGAAAACCGTCATAATTGTTTCTCTTCCTAAGAAAAGCCCACGGAACGATCTCACCAATTATCGACCAATCAGCCTGCTCGATGCAATAGGGAAAATGTATGCAAAGCTTTTGCACACTCGCCTAGATAATTGGATGTCTGATAATGGGATCATCAATGCATCACATGCAGGTTTTAGAAGAGTCCGAGGAACAATTGATCAAGCAATGAGGCTCTTTAACATTGGCCTGCAATATACCAGTATCAATTTTTTTTTTATATCTGACGTTTAACGACTTGAAAATGGCCTTTGATTCCGCAAACCGTGAGTTGCTTTGGTGAAATGAAATGAAATGAAATTTGTACTTGTAAAGCGCACCCATACCCCCAAAGGGGTGTCCAGGCGCTGTACGCATACCGCTGTGGAACCCTTCCTGGCTTTTCCCTGTGAAATGTCCACTCCTGGGCACCCCCAGGGTGAAGCCAGGCATCCCAGCGCTGTTGGGGCCGTTGTGGAGATTAAGCAAGCTATTGCCCAGAGTTGCAGAGTGGGACCCATGATTAGAATAGGCACCGAGGCAAGAATTATCAGGTCCGAGGAAATTGAGCCCAAGACCCGCCGAGGCGGGAATTGAACCCTGGTCCCGGGCCAGATCTCTGCATCAGGGTGTGCCGCTCTAACCATTGAGCCACACTTCTCCACATGGTGAACACTATCATCCTTGGGCTGCCCAGACAAAGCTGGTATCGGCAGTTAAACGCCTATAAAAATAATACGTCTTTGGTCAGATTGGGTCCGAGAGGGGAAGTAACTGATAGCTTTAATATCAACGTGGGTGAGATAGGGTTGGGGTCTGGCCCCAGCTTTGTTTAATATTTTGTTGCCTCACCCAGGGCGCCCCATCCCAGATTCGTGGGAGGGGGCAGAGATCATTCCAGTCTACAAGAAGAGGGACAGATCACGGCCCGAGAACTACCGGCCTATCAGCCTCATTGACTCCATCCAAAAAGTGGTGGCATGCATTGCCCTGGGAAAGGTACAAGAATGGATAGATGACAACAACATTCTAACTCCTCACCAGGCAGGGTTCCGTGTGCACATTAGCACAATAGACCAGGTCTTCAGATTCATCTTGATATATTGGCGAACAGTCGTCCTTGGCGATGGCAGCATGCATACAGCATTTGTCGACCTAAAATCGGCTTTTGATCTACTGTCCCATGATAAGATATGGGTGTTTCTACGGGACCTAGGTATGTCGACGGACCTGTCAACCTTCTTTGTTCATCTTCATGAGAACAACTTTGCTCACATACGCTGGGGCACACAAGGGAACATCACTGACCCATTCCCGGTCGAAAAGGGAGTGCGCCAAGGGCGCGTTTTGGCACCCACATTGTTCTCCATTTTTATCAATGAGGTTGCTAAATTCTTATCTCTCACACCCACTGATGCCCCAACCCTAGCTGGCTCCAAGGTTCCCATTCTAATGTTTGCCGACGACACGCTTATTATCTCAAAGACACCTAGTAGATTACAGCGTGCGTTGTCTCTGTTTGAAGACTTCTGCAAGCTTAGAGGGCTAAAGATAAACGCAGATAAAACCAAACTCATGATTTTTAATAAACATCGATCATTTAGGGGCAAAACTATCATGGAGGGTGTACCACTAGAGCAAGTGGATGCCTTTACATACTTAGGCATCACTTTGGAGAAAAAGATGATATGGAGGCCCCACATTGAAAAAATGGCGTTAAAACATAGACAACTAGCGGGAGCCTTAAGTAAAGAATTTAGCTCATTTCTGGCTAAACCAGTAAGTCCCGTATTACAGATTTACAGTGCAAAGGTGTTTAGCTCAGTCTTGTATGGCTCAGAGCTTTGGGGGTTTGGAAATCTGACACAGCTAGCTTCTGCTGAAAATAAGTTCCTACGAACAATTACCAGCCTCCACAAAAGCACCCCTTCTCTCCCACTGCTTAGTGATATGGGAAGGTATTCGTTGGTTGATCTAGCTAGGCTTCGTCCCATATTATACTGGCGTAGAATATGGAGTACCCCTGAGCTGTCCACCTACGCAAGCGGTCTTAGGGATGTTTTAGAGGCAGACTGCTTCCACAAAATAGGCTGGCTCAGAGACATCAAAGGGGCACTGTTCACAATGGGCCTGACCAATTTGTGGGACAATCCATCTAATCTGCAGTCTCTATCCAAGGAAGCATTAAAGGAAAGATACTGGGAAACGGTGGGGCTAAATAGTACCAGAGCAAGTGACAGCACCACGCTGACTGGGAGGTTTATGTTAGCAAAACCTTGCCCCCGTCTTGAATCTTAATGGGACATTATATCCAAGCCCCTTGACCGTAAACTTTATTTTCAATTCAGAGTGGGTACCCTGCCTCTAAAATCCTTTACTGCAAAATGGACAGCATTGGGAGACAACAGGTGCCCACACTGTGTTGAACATGCTGAAACTTACTTGCATATTCTCTTTGTTTGTCCCGCTTATGCTGATCCCCGTAAGATCTGGCTAGTGCCAACATGTAAGAAATTGGGCACTAGGCAAAGTAGAGAAACATTGAGAATTTTGACGTTGGACCCTTCACCTTGCTATGCAATTCCCCTAGCCAAATTTTTAAGGTGGATGTGGTGCATCAGATCAAAATATGTATCAACTGAGAATAATCAAGCTCCTTCACAAGTTGGTTTTTCCTCTGATGGGACATTGACTTGATCTTCTTATAGGATGCTATTTAAACTCTATTGTATTCGTAGAGTATTTGTCCCGTTTGCACTTTCAGACATATTTTATTCTTCATCTACGTTGGTGTTTTAACTACATGTCTGATTTTATCTTTATCTGTTATCCTGTGATAATATTGCCAGTTGTATGTCCCATGGATTGCACTCCTCTGAGTTGAGGCTCTTAATATATTTGAACTCTATATTATCATTTTATATAGTGTATTTGTTGTATCTTAGTGTTTTTTATCATTCGATTCAACTTTCGACTTTTAATCTTTATCTTGATGAATTGATCATTTTTTTAAAAATTTGAAAGTATTGGCATGAAAGACTAATCCCTTTTGATAAACTTCGTATTTTAGGCTGTAACTGCTTTTAAGACAAATCTGTCGAAATAAAGCTCTTTGAATTGAATTTTGTTCAATGATGTGGATGGTTATCTGAAGGCCCAAAAACGTGATGTATTAGTCTGTGAAGGGGAAAAAACCAGCAATTCTGATTTTTGCTGATGATACTGTACTCCTGTCACATACTGAATTGTCCAGGCATAAACTTTTGTAGTGTTCGAATGTTAGTGCGAAATAAAGAAGTTACAGATTAACACCACAAAGACAAAATACATGATCTTAAAGAGCAATACTATGCTAAAGAGTTCCTTTAAAATCTATGAGACTCCTTTAGATCGTGTATAACACTATGATTACCTTGGAGTGAGATTTGATTCAAAGCTGACTTAGTCGACCCACCTATTAAAAGGCGAGGTCACTCTCAGTCAAAATGCTGGCGGAGTCCTCAGTTTTGCCAAAAGCCAGGGCCCCAGATTCATTGGCCCCACCCTTGAGGCATATCGAGGGCTAGCCCTTGCAGCAGGGCTTTATGGAGCAGAACTGTAGGGATATAAAAAGGCGAAGGGGTTGGTAAGGACAGAGAAGCAGTTTTTACCTAAACTACTTCTCCTTGGCCCAGGGACACCAATGGATGCTGTGAGGCATGAGCTGGCTCTTAAGCCTATTGAGCAATATGCAGCATTACGCCCCCTTGAATATTGGGTAAGAATATGGACAAAACCCGAGCTGCGGACTTATTTGGTCATAATGCAGGAAATCTAGTTGCAAGCAAGCTAGTAAAACTACCCTGGTTCAATCATGTGGGAACTACTTTGATAGCTATTGGCAATGCCAAATGCTGTTTTGAACCAGAAAGGATGACTGTGGAAAGCGGCAAGATTGTAAAGTTAAGGTTTTGGCTTCATGCCTTCAACAATCTGGCAGGGAAAAAGATAGCTCAGCTCCATATTCTCAAACCCATTTCTTCTTTCGAACTATACCTGTACATGCTTTATTCAGCTCTTAAAAGATCACTATATATAAGTTTTAGATTAGGCACCATGCAAGTGAAACTGCATACTAGTACCTGGTATAAAGGAGGAAGTAGTTCATTCATCTGCGGATGCGAGTTTGGGGAAATCTAATGTGTAAGGCATTTTATGCTGTTTTGCACTTTTTCCCTGAAGGCTGTAAGAGACTACCTCCATCCGCTATTTATTGATCATGGTATAAGGCATTGTAAGGAAGGATGCCATGATTTTATATATGTGCACAGAGTCTGAATTAATCTTTAAACAGAGATATATATATATATATATATATATATATATATACCCAAAATCCGTATCGCAAAGCGAGGTAAATACACTCTCAGGAAACAACGACAAGTATATCAGGAAGTTTATTATGCTTCCACGCTACGCGTTTCGGCAGTTACGCCTTGCTCACACAATGGAAGTGTGATTGAAATCACCCATATGTACAAACCACAGTGATCACCACATACATCATAGTAATGGACAGAGGACTTGCAGGAGAATACAGAATCATGTTGTATAGCGGCCATATTGGAAAGGGAAGGAAATCACACAATACAATATATATTCCAAGTAATTGGCATGTGAAAAGACTTTGCATAGCGTCGCCCTGTTGTTGAATGAGCATAATTTTCTCATCAAATGTAATTAATAACGCTGGAATAAAATTCCTCTGTTCCAAATTAGAGCCACATAATACAGGCAAATCATACGAAAATCATAATACAAATTATCAGAATGCAATACATTCATGTAAATCCGGCCGAATTACCACATTGCAGTGTCTGCATGTCTCTGTTATAATAAGCCGCTGAAATCAAGTTGCGGCGTCACGTGACATGTGCTTAAAATTGTGTCAATAAAGTTATGTGCTAGTGAAACCCCTTAAGCCTCTGTCATAATAGTGATGGTGTTACTAAAAAGGCATTGTTAACCTCTGTATACCGAATTGTACATTCTTGTAGGCAGATACCTCATATGAACGTCTCGGTTGACACAAAACCAGGTTGAAGTAAAGGTTGGACAATGTGCGATAAGCCCGACAGTCCTAATTGTAGGGTAAATACATAGTGCAGATTCATTTATACTCAATGTACACAATCGTGGGCAAGTGCCCTGGACAACAATCTTTTTTTACCGAGCCAGTGCTTCATCTTAGATTCCTATGGTAAGGTAAATTATTCCTATTGTCAATAAAACTGCCAAATAGTCCATGTATACAATCTTGGGCATGTGCCCGAGGGATTCGAACGATATACCTCCCAAGGTCCAATGATGTTAAAGGCTAGTGCCAATGCTGTGCAATCAACCAGTAAATACAGTTAGAGGCTGAGGATCAAGAGAACAATAAAAAATGCAATTGAAAAAAGTGAGAAAAATCAAACCAAGGTGATCAATATTGATTGACGTGGATCGGTGCTACCGAGTGCCTTTGGAAAAAAGGTTAGGGAACCCGTGACTGTGGCACTACCGAAGTAGAGTGGGTCCCTTCCTTTCCTCCTGCATTGAAGGGAGAAAGAAAACAGAAATACAAAATTATAAATATTACATGCAAATATCCTAAATTAAAAACAATCACGCACATAATATATATGCATTAATTCAACAGTACGTGCTCCCTAAAGAAGCCCTGGGATGAGAGTCAGTGCAAGAGCCAAAAATCACTACGTTTCATATAAGTGTATTCTTAATTCGTCGTCAAGATTGAGCCCTCCCGGGGACTTGGTCTGGAGATCTATAATGTACCTAGATTCTCGCTGTCTGAGTCTCAGTGCTCTATTACCTCCCCTAGGTGAACGTGGGATGTGTTCTATTGCAAAATAGCTGAGAAGGGCACTGTTGGAGAAGTGATGTTGCTGGAAGTGGCGGGCTACGGGGTACTGTTGATCTTGATTAGTGATGGCCCGCAGATGTTCCAACACCTGTTTCTTTACTGGATGGACAGTGCTGCCAATATACTTTAGATTGCACAGACATACCAAACAGTAGATTACAAATGGGGTTCCACAAGTGAGAAATTGGGAAATATTTTTCACTGTCCCTCCCCCACCTTGAAATTCTTTTTTCATCAGGCTGTTTTTACAGGCCTTGCAGTGCCCACAGGGGATAAACCCTTTGAGACCTTGATTTTGCATGGTGTTATAGATTGTGATATCACTGTGTACCATTACTATCTCTGAGACTGCGACCTTTTCTATAGGTAATGCAGGGTTTTTCACTTAAGATTGGACCTATGTTCGGGTCACTTTTGAGAATATCCCAATTTTTGGTGAGAATATTCCTGATGTCTTTGGCATTCCTGTTGTATGTGAGTATAATTCTGGTTTCACTTTCCTGACTCAAGGATGTTGGTTCATTGCTTGGTTTAGTTTGCAAGGTGTCAGTTCTCTGTATATTTTCTACTTTGCGAAGGGCTTTGTTAATTACCCAGTTCGGGTATCCCCTGGTTTTAAACCTTTCCATCATGATGGTAGATTCTGCTTTGAAACTGGTCTCTGTACTGCAATTGCGTTTGGCCCTCAGCAGTTCCCCAAATGGAATGCTCCATTTCAGGGGATCTAGGTGACTGCTGAGGGCATGTAGTAAGGTGTTCCCTGCAGTTTCTTTGCAAAAGAGTTTGGTCTGTATGGTATCACCTGCTACCTCGACTTTGACGTCTAGAAACTCCACCGAAGTTTTGCTCATGGTACTGGTCAGTGTGATGTTATAGTTATTATTATTGAGTTTTCCAATGAATTTTGTGGCCTCCAATTCATCACCCATCCACACCATGAAAATGTCATCGATGTAGCGGAGCCAAAGCTCCACTTTCTCGATTTCAGGAAAGATGGAGGTGTCTGATAAAATCTCTTCCTCCCATTTGCCCAAGAACAGGTTAGCGAAACTTGGGGCAAAACAAGTGCCCATCGCGGTACCGGTCACCTGTTTGTACAATGTGCCATCAAACATGAAGATGTTATTTGTGAGGCAAATCAAGGCATATCAAGAACCATGCTTGTGTGAGATTTGAATCTGATATGTCTGGTCCATAGATAATGTTTGCATGCCTTTACACCATGCTCATGTTTGATTATGGTGTAGAGTGAGCTGACATCTAACGTGACTAGTAGGAACCCTTCCTCCCAGTGTATACCTTCCACCTTCCCCAGGAAATCCTTGGTGTCCTTAATATGGGACGGGAGGTTGCTTACATATTCCCTCAGAAAAAAATCAACATATTTAGAAATGTTTTCTGTAACACTTCCTTTGGAAGATACTATGGGCCTTCCCAGGGGGTTAAACAGGTCCTTATGTACCTTTCGTAAAAGGTAAAGTACCGGGAGAATGGGATAGTCACGCTTAAGATAGCAGTATTCCTCCCACTCTAATATCCCTAGATCTTGCCAGTTTTTTAGTTTCTCCCAAATACTTTCCACACTGTTGGAATATGTCTCCCTATTAACTTTCATGTAGAATTTGTGATCTGTCAGTTGTCTGAGGGCTTCAACAATATATTTCTCTCTATCCAGGATCACTACATTTCCACCCTTATCCGCGGGGCGGATGACAATGTCTTGATCCTCCGATAAGGAGAGTAACGCTTCCATCTGGGATGGAGTCAGGTTATGTGTTTGTTGCGTTTCAAACCATTTTTTATGCCTGAATTTGACCAGGTGTGAATTAACCACATCCTGGAACGTATCTATGTTGTCGTGCCCTAGTGGTGGATAAAATGTAGAGCGTGGTTTAAATTGTGTCATAGCCGTTTGATTGTGTGTTATGTCTAGTTCATCCAATACTCTGTCAATTTCACTGTTACTCGCGGTATCAACCATTGCTGTGTTAGACTCCAGCTGATGCAACATAACAAGTGTATCCACATCACTTATATTCAAGTCCAAAGTGTCCTTTTCATTGTCTCCTCCTATACATTCTCGAGATCTACTAGGTTTAAGCAAATGCCATTTCTTAAGCTTTAATTTGCGGACAAACTTAAATAAGTCAATGCGGGTTTCTGCGTAATTAAAGGGAAGAGATGGGCAGAATGACATACCCAGGCAGAGTGTTTTTTTCTCAGTATCTGTGATGTTTCTCTTGGCTATGTTCATGATAGTTTTGTTCACAGTATCCATATCCATTCTTCCGCTGAAGTGGAGCTTTTTGCCTGTTGTCCCATGTGCCCCCTTCCTCTGCCTCTTCGTCCACCTCTGTTGGATTCGTTTTCATCTTTCCTTGTTTCGCCTCTTCCTCTTCCTCGTCCTCTTTGTGCTTTCGGCTTGGTTGTCAGTGGCCCTCTTGGGGTTTTGCGGCCCCCTCCGTAGATTCCTGTATTCGTCTAAAAAAGTTGCTGGACGATTGCTCACTCCTCGTTCTGCTGATACACTGCTTGATGCTGCTGAGTTATCCGTCTCATTACCACTCAATGATGTTTCTTCCAGTGTGGAACTTTCTGACATCCTCGTAGTTGGACTTGTTCCCGGCATCTGGTTTTTGTAGATATGATCGTATTTCCTACTAAACGTTAATATGCGGCCATGCTCATAATCCTCGCAATCTCTGTGGAGTTTCCACTGTTTGCGCTCTTTTATGTCTGCCTCATGTTTTTTAATTCTGCTTTTGATTTCTTCCATTGCTTTGTTATATGTAGAAGAGTCCATACTTTTGGCCAAATCATCTGTGTATTTTTTTATTTCCTCCAACAGTTTTTCCCTGTCTGACCACGCATACTTCACTAGAATTCCTAGCATCCGTTTTGAACTTAGTGCTGAGTTTTGTGCCCATTCTTCCAACATTTTTGGATTGGGGTTCTCATAAGATGGGATGGTGTATATCCTCAGGCCTCTTGGGACCATATCCTTATCTATATAGTCTTGCAGGGATATGGCCTCCCACCACTTCGATACTTCTGATTTGTATAGTTTCTCCAGTTTCTTTAATTTATCATCGTTAGTTATGTCCCGGCTGGTGGTGGCAGTCGTCTTGACATTTACACCTGGTGCTCTGGCAAATAATGATTGGGCTGCAGCCCTTCTCTCGCTCTCATCCTCCATGCAGGCGGTATATACGTCACGTACAAGTTATTTATTATTCCTTCCTGACTTCTTATTCCATAATATGCCGTTGCGTCCCCCTGTGTGATCACAGGTTCCCTCTGCCGCTGTGATATCACCAATACTGTCCTCTAGGCAAAGTACCCAAGTGGGAAAAATACACAGGTTACCCACCCCCAGATATGCGAGGAAGCAGATGATCTGACCTACAAAAAAACAGTGATGGCACACAGTCTCTCCACGTGTCAACCCACTTCCCTGCCAGCCCGACCCCCGCTCCTCACCTCTGGGACGTGTTCTTCCTTGTGTCCGATCAATCCTTACTCCAATCAATTAGGTTTTTTTTTTTTTGTGGTTTTTACAGCACCCGATCCTTGTGAAGGTCCCCCTTATGTATCCATTTCCAACTGCTCGTGTTGGGACCACGGACCCGTGGAGGATGGTGCATACACCGGGAGAGCACCCGGTTAACAAATTCCCAAAATCTGTATCGCAAAGCGAGGTAAATACACTCTCAGGAAACAACGACAAGTATATCAGGAAGTTTATTATGCTTCCACGCTACGCGTTTCGGCAGTTACGCCTTGCTCACACATTGAAGTGTGATTGAAATCACCCATATGTACAAACCACAGTGATCGCCACGTACATCATAGTAATGGACAGAGGACTTGCAGGAGAATACAGAATCATGTTGTATAGCGGCCATATTGGAAAGGGAAGGAAATCACCCAATACAATATATATTCCAAGTAATTGGCATGTGAAAAGACTTTGCATAGCGTCGCCCTGTTGTTGAATGAGCATCATTTTCTCATCAAATGTAATTAATATCGCTGGAATAAAATTCCTCTGCTCCAAATTAGAGCCACATAATACTGGAAATCATACGAAAATCATAATACAAATTATCAGAATCCAATACATTCATGTAAATCCGGCCGGATTACCACATTGCAGTGTCTGCATGTCTCTGTTATAATAAGCCGCTGAAATCAAGTTGCGGCGTCACGTGACATGTGCTTAAAATTGTGTCAATAAAGTTATGTGCTAGTGAAACCCCTTAAGCCTCTGTCATAATAGTGATGGTGTTACTAAAAAGGCATTGTTAACCTCTGTATACAGAATTGTACATTCTTGTAGGCAGATACCTCATATGAACGTCTCGGTTGACACAAAACCAGGTTGAAGTAAAGGTTGGACAATGTGCGATAAGCCCGACAGTCCTAATTGTAGGGTAAATACATAGTGCAGATTCATTTATACTCAATGTACACAATCGTGGGCAAGTGCCCTGGACAACAATCTTTTTTTACCGAGCCAGTGCTTCATCTTAGATTCCTATGGTAAGGTAAATTATTCCTATTGTCAATAAAACTGCCAAATAGTCCATGTATACAATCTTGGGCATGTGCCCGAGGGATTCGAACGATATACCTCCCAAGGTCCAATGATGTTAAAGGCTAGTGCCAATGCTGTGCAATCAACCAGTAAATACAGTTAGAGGCTGAGGATCAAGAGAACAATAAAAAATGCAATTGAAAAAAGGGAGAAAAATCAAACCAAGGTGATCAATCTTGATTGACGTGGATCGGTGCTACCGAGTGCCTTTGGAAAAAAGGTTAGGGAACCCGTGACTGTGGCACTACCGAAGTAGAGTGGGTCCCTTCCTTTCCTCCTGCATTGAAGGGAGAAAGAAAACAGAAATACAAAATTATAAATATTACATGCAAATATCCTAAATTAAAAACAATCACGCACATAATATATATGCATTACTTCAACAGAACGTGCTCCCTAAAGAAGCCCTGGGATGAGAGTCAGTGCAAGAGCCAAAAATCACTACGTTTCATATAAGTGTATTCTTAATTCTTCGTCAAGATTGAGCCCTCCTGGGGACTTGGTCTGGAGATCTATAATGTACCTAGATTCTCGCTGTCTGAGTCTCAGTGCTCTATTACCTCCCCTAGGTGAACGTGGGATGTGTTCTATTGCAAAATAGCTGAGAAGGGCACTGTTGGAGAAGTGATGTTGCTGGAAGTGGCGGGCTACGGGGTACTGTTGATCTTGATTAGTGATGGCCCGCAGATGTTCCAACACCCGTTTCTTTACTGGATGGACAGTGCTGCCAATATACTTTAGATTGCACGGACATACCAAACAGTAGATTACAAATGGGGTTCCACAAGTGAGAAATTGGGAAATATTTTTCACTGTCCCTCCCCCACCTTGAAATTCTTTTTTCATCAGGCTGTTTTTACAGGCCTTGCAGTGCCCACAGGGGAAAAACCCTTTGAGACCTTGATTTTGCATGGTGTTATAGATTGTGATATCACTGTGTACCATTCTATCTCTGAGACTGCGACCTTTTCTATAGGTAATGCAGGGTTTTTCACTTAAGATTGGACCTATGTTTGGGTCACTTTTGAGAATATCCCAATTTTTTGGGGGGTAATTAACAAAGCCCTTCGCAAAGTAGAAAATATACAGAGAACTGACACCTTGCAAACTAAACCAGGCAATGAACCAACATCCTTGAGTCAGGAAAGTGAAACCAGAATTATACTCACATACAACAGGAATGCCAAAGACATCAGGAATATTCTCACCAAAAATTGGGATATTCTCAAAAGTGACCCGAACATAGGTCCAATCTTAAGTGAAAAACCCTGCATTACCTATAGAAAAGGTCGCAGTCTCAGAGATAGAATGGTACACAGTGATATCACAATCTATAACACCATGCAAAATCAAGGTCTCAAAGGGTTTTTCCCCTGTGGGCACTGCAAGGCCTGTAAAAACAGCCTGATGAAAAAGAATTTCAAGGTGGGGGAGGGACAGTGAAAAATATTTCCCAATTTCTCACTTGTGGAACCCCATTTGTAATCTACTGTTTGGTATGTCCGTGCAATCTAAAGTATATTGGCAGCACTGTCCATCCAGTAAAGAAACGGGTGTTGGAACATCTGCGGGCCATCACTAATCAAGATCAACAGTACCCCGTAGCCCGCCACTTCCAGCAACATCACTTCTCCAACAGTGCCCTTCTCAGCTATTTTGCAATAGAACACATCCCATGTTCACCTAGGGGAGGTAATAGAGCACTGACACTCAGACAGCGAGAATCTAGGTACATTATAGATCTCCAGACCAAGTCCCCGGGAGGGCTCAATCTTGATGAAGAATTAAGAATACACTTATATGAAACGTAGTGATTTTTGGCTCTTGCACTGACTCTCATCCCAGGGCTTCTTTAGGGAGCACGTACTGTTGAAGTAATGCATATATATTATCTGCGTGATTGTTTTTAATTTAGGATATTTGCATGTAATATTTATAATTTTGTATTTCTGTTTTCTTTCTCCCTTCAATGGAGGAGGAAAGGAAGGGACCCACTCTACTTCGGTAGTGCCACAGTCACGGGTTCCCTAACCTTTTTTCCAAAGGCACTCGGTAGCACCGATCCACGTCAATCAAGATTGATCACCTTGTTTGATTTTTCTCCCTTTTTTCAATTGCATTTTTTATTGTTCTCTTGATCCTCAGCCTCTAACTGTATTTACTGGTTGATTGCACAGCATTGGCACTAGCCTTTAACATCATTGGACCTTGGGAGGTATATCATTCGAATCCCTCGGGCACATGCCCAAGATTGTATACATGGACTATTTGGCAGTTTTATTGACAATAGGAATAATTTACCTTACCATAGGAATCTAAGATGGAGCACTGGCACGGTAAAAAAAGATTGTTGTCCAGGGCACTGGCCCACGATTGTGTACATTGAGTATAAATGAATCTGCACTATGTATTTACCCTACAATTAGGACTGTCGGGCTTATCGCACATTGTCCAACCTTTACTTCAACCTGGTTTTGTGTCAACCGAGACGTTCATATGCGGTATCTGCCTACAAGAATGTACAATTCTGTATACAGAGGTTAACAATGCCTTTTTAGGAACACCATCACTATTATGACAGAGGCTTAAGGGGTTTCACTAGCACATAACTTTATTGACACAATTATAAGCACATGTCACGTGACGCCGCAACTTGATTTCAGCGGCTTATTATAACAGAGACATGCAGACACTGCAATGTGGTAATCCGGCCGGATTTACATGAATGTATTGCATTCTGGTAATTTGTATTATGATTTTCGTATGATTTGCCTGTATTATGTGGCTCTAATTTGGAGCAGAGGAATTTTATTCCAGCGATATTAATTACATTTGATGAGAAAATGATGCTCATTCAACAACAGGGCGACGCTATGCAAAGTCTTTTCACATGCCAATTACTTGGAATATATATTGTATTGGGTGATTTCCTTCCCTTTCCAATATGGCCGCTATACAACATGATTCTGTATTCTCCTGCAAGTCCTCTGTCCATTACTATGATGTACGTGGCGATCACTGTGGTTTGTACATATGGGTGATATCAATCACACTTCCATTGTGTGAGCAAGGCGTAACTGCCGAAACGCGTAGCGTGGAAGCATAATAAACTTCCTGATATACTTGTCGTTGTTTCCTGAGAGTGTATTTACCTCACTTTGCGATACGGATTTTGGGAATTTGTTAACCGGGTGCTCTCCCAGTGTATGCACCACCCTCCACAGGTCCGTGGTCCCAACACGAGCAGTTGGAACTGGATATATATATATATATATATATATATATATATATATATATATATATATATATATATATATATATATATATATATAGTTTGGAGAGTAACTAGATCTTTTCATTAGACACTGTTAATTGTGAAATCCATTGTCTGCCTACCTTTTCATGTATTTGCATTGCTTAAAGCTCACAACATAGTTGTTGACGTGTTTTTGCCAGGAAATGGGTATTTTTGGGACACTATCAGTAATTTCAAATTTTCTAAGGGCCTATTATGAGAAGAATCATATGAAATCTTTGTAGCACCTTAAATACTTACAGCTTACTTTTTTTATATAAATATTTTAATTGCGACCTTTCTTATAATTTATTAGATGGCACTTCAGTCGGTAGCCATTGATGCATTTATCATAAATATTAGCACTTTTTTTGATGGCTGAATGACCACATACTAACACTTCATTACTGGCTGACGCTTAATTATGAGGGGACTCTTCTGCAGTGGGATTCCTTTTCAGCTACTGTTAAAATAGTTTTTAGCATGTAATATCTGATATGTTGTCAAATGCTTAATGTTTGTTGATCATGTATTGTATATTGTACGGCCTGCTTTGTCAAGCTGACACAATAAATTATTCTAGATGTTGTTCTACCATTTGGTACCTGCAGCCTGTGTCCTGGGTCACATGACTAGGTGTAGTTAGCAGTTGGCCTTTGTGTATTCCTCCTAGACAGTATCACAATAAAGGGTCTGGGTGTTGGCACAATGGGCCATTCTGACTTGACTACTACACATGCACATCAAAAGACTGCCTCAGCACTTCAAAAGCACTGGCCCCACACACTCATAAAGAACTTCACACTACCCTATTGTACCCCCAGGCAGACTGGGGCCAGGTCAACCAGGCAGGAAATTTCAGACACTTCTGTAGGGGGAAAATTCCAGAAGCTTCTCCCACTTCAAAGGGGGCACCAGGTACAAATAATGGGACCCTCAGGCCCACTATTTAGTACACTCCAGTACATGTGGCTACCACAGAAGAAGGACTGCCCTGCTGCCAGAGGACTACAATGCTGTTTGAGGCCTACCCTGCTGTCTGAGAAGGCAGACTGGATGTGCACCCTTCATCACCAGCTGAAGTGTCTCCAAGAGTCAGCTGACTAACCTCCTGTTATGAGCTACAGGGAAACAACAAGCTCCAGAGGCCTCTCTGCAACTTCCCAGCTGCAGCTGGACCTGTTCAGACCTGCATTTGGACCTGCCTGAGCCCTGTTGGCCTCTCCTGGAGTGAGTTCCTGATCCCCAAGAGGAGCCTCCCAGGTGCTAGACCTTTGGACTGGCATCAGTTAAGCTTCCCCTTGGAGAAAAAAAGGAATCCTGAATTTTTGTGAGCTTTGTGACCGCGAACGGGCCTGTTCACACCAAGATCTAGCCATCCAGTGAATCTGAATCTTTGCGCTACACCGACCACCAGTGATGACCAACAATGCAAGATCTGCACTTCATGCTAGAGCACTGACAGGCCACGGTGACCACCAACGCAAATCTCCAGCAATGACCAATGACCCCAGACAGAATCTTCATCCTACAGTGCTACAGTGATGACTATCAGTGACACTCTCCCTGCTCCGCGCGTCCTCCTCCATCATGAACAGAACTCTTTGCGCTAGGCTTTAGACGGTCACTTTTTCAGCTGGACTAACCTGGTCCCTGTATCCGGCTCACACTCCATAGCAGTCAGCCTGAAATTGTGTCTTTCACCCAGTCTCACACTAGATAGCTGTGAGTGGCGCTTTGTGCTTTTTGGTGCTATGCTTACCTTAAACCTTTTAGGATCCCCTGGTCCTTTTACCTGAAAAAGTCTCAGGAGAAATTGGGTCTCAAAGATCTTTAAACCCACGATGATAACCCCTCATAGTAAGGAATTGATTAAATCTCAATATTTACAATATGCCCACAGTAAGAGCATTCTTAGACTTGGTACCATCTAGTGTCTTGGAACCGTATCTTCCATTTTTCCAGAACACTCAATGCAGATTTTCTTTGACTAGATTGAGGTTGAGTACTTTCCATTTCCTTTGTGCTTTTCTGATCCGTGCACTTGGTTCAATTTTTTGCCCGATTGCCAGTGCGATAATTTTGCTCCACAAGGTTTTTTACCTTTTATGTTTTTCTGGTTTTTGTACATAGTCCCCCGGAAGAGGTTTTTAATACCGACTTTAAAACGGGAAAATATTAGACAACACAGAAGCACCCTAATCTATTTACAACAACTGGGCTCTATAGAGGTATGTTCTACAGTTGTAAACTTCATTAAAAGTGCTCTGTATATTAGAAGAACATACACTTTAATCTTGCTGCACATGTTAATCTGCTTTCTCTTTTTAAAATTTTGTTTGTACTGTAAGATGTATGTAATTAGATGGGAGCCTTGAAATGTCTGCTAAGTTTGCACATTTTCTACAATTCTTTTAATATTGTTTTATGACTATTGTATGTAGTTGTCTTTAAAGGAATTTGTATGATGTCTTTTTAGGGTCTTATTCTGACCGAAATAAAAGCACATTGACCTGACCTTAAACCTTTGCAATTGCATATTTGGTTCTACTGATTGAATTTTTGCCATTTTGCTGTCAAATAATTTATTAAATTCTACTCTAGTTTTACAGATTGTGTGGGCTTTGTCTTGTGTTATGTTTTTACTTTATTACTGGTTGTTTGCTGCATAAATACTTTACACATTACCTCTACGTTAAGCCTAACTGCTTTTGTGCCAAGCTACCAGAGGGTTAAGCGTAGATTAATTTAGTGACTATTTGTGGTTCACCCTAACAAGGATAGTGGTTGTTACTTGAGAAGGGCTCACATCCCCCTCAATCAACAACCCAATTCCTCATGCCATTATTAATCTCAAATTCAGGATAATCATCTTTGGCAGAAAACAAAGGAATTAAGGATTTTTTTGGTTCTATGCAGCCAACGGAATGAGATGAAGTAATTAGAAAAGCCCAAACCTCAGCTTTACTAGTCAGTGCAATCATGGGCCCAAAGAAGCAAAATTATATCTGATGTTAACAACATTCTTATATCTCAAGCAGTGTTAAGGAGCCTTGTTTAACTTTGGACTTAAGGCTAGCTAGCAAAGCGGTCAGGCCTTCTGCTATTCATGCAAGTGGATTCCATTGGACTACTGATTATAATACTTTCATAATTTAGACGAAAAATTTCCTGAATGTATTCTTGGGATTTGCTATGAAATCACACCCGTCCACTCAGTGAGTTGATTTACCTAAATCAACTCTTAAATAGATTTGTGCAGTATTAGTAGAGCAATCAACATGATGCACGAATATATGTCACAGGACACATTTCACTCTCAATCCATAGATCTTACCTGATTCAATTCCTTTGTCCATCTTGTTGAAAGCTCTTGTGGTAGCATTTTTTAATCACAATTGTATGCTTTTGTTCCTGGGTCTTTGGTTTAGCACCTGTGGAAAGATTTCAAAATTGATAGTAAATAATTCATGTAACGCATCCGAAAATAGATTTGTTAGGTGTGTGCACTGTCCACTGTAACTGCGAGGCTACACCTTCTTTTTTCGGAGCACTTCCCCATCAGAAGTAGGATCCTCTATTGACTGTACTGTGATTTGCAATAAGATGTCTTCAACCAATAGTCCAAAAACTACCAGTGGGTCCCACTGTTGAAGTCTGGGAGAATACAGCAGATGTATTTGCCATCCTCTTGCCCACTGAAACCCCTGATTTCTGGCCTTCTAACTTCTCTTAAAGACCATTAGAGCTAATAAATATTTTTCTTACACTCTATGCACATCTGTACAATGTTTTATGGTCTTCCTGACTGTCAGGTTTGTTGGAAAGTATCCCATTTCTTGTTGTGTCATGGAGGATTCATGTTCCGAAATTATATTTTGTCATCTGCACTAACTTTATGCTGTGTTCCCTGTAATGATTGTTCTTATGTGTAGAGCAAGTTATGATTTAATTCTACCTCATCTTTTATCTCCTTGTTTACAAATGTATTTTGGACCAAAACCATACATTTTAAGGTCGAAAATACCTCTTTTACGCCTGCCAGGGTTCACATAAGGATTCCTGGCATTCATGAATACATTTTCTAACACAGAATTTCAGCCCACAGTGTGAAAACCAGCAGTTAAAAAAAATCCAGGCAAGAGGTGGAAGTGTTTATTAGAAGGTGTGGTTTGCCTTGTCAGTTTGTGAACGCACACAAAAGTGCATTTATGGGAATTCACAAACTCTGATCTGACCCCTTTAAATCCAGGAAATGGTCGTGAAGTTACTCTATCCCACCTTGAGTAATTAATTATGAAAAATAGAAGTAGTAACCTGGGGAACGTGTCACATTCCATTCCCAGAAATAAGTCTGGAAATGTGTGCCAAGTAAATGTGTGTTCAGGGGAGAGACATACATTTCTGTTCGTACTTTTGAATTTCTATGTGGATTTGTCTGTATATGTTTTATACTTTTCTTATTGATACTTCGAGAATTTTTGGGGCATTCAAAATATATTTACCAGTCGTGGCTACTGCCACTATGGAGTGGCGGGACGGCAGAGCAGCAGGAGCCTCGGATGGGGATCAGTTTGAATTAAAAACATTTTTTAAACTTGCCTGCTCCTGCGGTCGCCTCGCGCTTCTGTGCTCCTCCATTCCCCTGCTGCTCCCGACAGTCCCTGGGACAACAGACTCCCCATCCAATACAGACTCTGCTCGCATACTATGAGAGCAGCGTGGGGATTGGCCTTATCGGGCTGGTTTGACGCTCTGCTCAGGCACAGGGAGTCTATGCCTTTCTCTAAGCCGGGATACAGAAACCTAAGGGCCAGATGTACGAACATTCACATTTGCGTGTCGTAAATTGCGTCAAATTACGACTTGCAATTTGCGACTAGCAAAAGTGAATGTACAACAGTGTCCCAGACACTGTTAGCGATTACCAATGGGGTCGCAAATTGCATGCCTCATTAATATTCATGAGGCAAGCTCAATTTGCGACCCCATTGGTAATGGCTAGCACTCCCAGGGATGGTGGCCAGCTGGGGTCAGCAGACCACCATGTCTGGGACTGATTTTTAAATAAAGCAGTTTTTTTTTTTTAAATGCAGCCCGTTTTCCTTAAAGGAAAACGGGATGCATTTAAAAAAGAAAAATGAAACGTTTCAGTTTCATTTTTTAAGGGCAGGCAGTGGTCCTGTGGACCACTGCCTGCTCTTAAAAAATATTTACTCACCCATTCACAAAGGGGAAGGGGTCCCCTGGGGACCCCTTCCCGTTTGCGAGTGGTTTACCACCTACTTGAAGTAGGTGGTAAACTGCGAGTGTTTTGCGGCCGCAAATGCGGTCGCAAAACAATAGTAAATGGCATTGAGTCTCGCTATTAGGAAGGGACGTCCCTTTCTGATAGCGAGAGTCACAAACGCTATTTTGCAAGTCAGTGACTCGCAAAATAGCATTTGTACATGCATTGACCCTTTTGTGAGGTCGCAAATGGGCCGATCTCCCGTTTGCAAGCACAAAAAAAGGGTCATACATCTGGCCCTAAGTGTGCCTGTCTGTTTGGCCAGCCTAGGATGGCCGGCCAAATAGACATGCGCACTTAGAAGTGCACACCACTACTCCTCTCTCCTCCCATGGCCCGGCCCGCCCCTCCCTACACATGCTGACTCAGAGCCAGCAGCTGAAAAATAAAACAATAGTAAAATCCGAACCGCCGCTGATATTTACATTGATTGACTGCCTGAACGCGCCCCCCAGGATTAAAACCCGCGACATAAGAATGCACGCAGAAAACTAACATACATTAACCCACTGAGCTCTTGCACCAGCTTTTGCAATTTTACTGAATGTAACTCTTTCGTGTACTTTTTAAAAATATGATGATTGCTTTTTAAGCCATGCAAAAATCATACACAATATTACTAAATTCTCCTCATTATGCACTGTCATAACGCGTGGGGAGGGGGGGACACCAACATTTATTTAAGGGGACTCCCATTTCTTCAGGGGGGTCATTCAGCCTAATGAATATCTGTGAGACATGGGAGACTCAGGGGCCCCTCGTCACATTCTGCAGGAGGGACCCAACATTACGCCATTATTACCATGTCTAGCTTTTACACCTTAGTAATGGATGAAAGTCAGAGGTGCAGAAAAGCACACAGCAGAAAGGTGAGGTCAGATTCGAACATCCAAGGTGATTGCTGACCTGAAATCAAAATTTACATTTGATGAATGGAATCCATACTCATCCTTCAATACTACTTCTCCACTCTTATAATACATATATCCCTTCTCCTTCTGTCCACAGCGAATACATTTTGAAGTGGTAATAAATGCACTTCTGTCACCTCCCAATCACTTTGCAAAGTGGGGTTGCACCACTGTGCATTCTAGGAACAACTACTTATCCCTGTTAATTTACAGTACGGGAGGGCTTTCTTAATGCAGAAGAACACGACAATGTGATGATGTAATTATAATAAGGCCTACCATTGCGGCTACTTCCATTTTAACAAAAGCTTCTGCAAAAAGGGAAGTCACCATTGTTTGGCCTATCCTGCTGTTCCCTGCTTTTCTTAATAAAAATTACGATTTGTTAAGGAATGCTCACAAGCCTTTCCCAACAGTACCAACGGTATTTAGTTAACAATTTTGTCTTCTTCCACGCAAATGTAAGAGAATAAAGAACATATCTTTTTTTCGACACAAAGTGTAATTTTCTTCTACGGAGGAATGAAAGCAGATAGGTTGGCAATGAAGCTATAAATAGGCTACTATTTTGTTTCAGAAAATGCAATTAAAGAAATGTAATTTTTATTCACAAACAGAAGAAAATGTTTACTTTTAACCCTTTGCCTTATAGATTAATGTTGGCTTTCATTTATATCATGTACTTTCAAGCACCAATGTGTTATATATACTGAACTGATCAATGTTATGGTAATTAAACTGCAATCAAAATGCTCTGCTTTTAAACGTTTCCATTGATCGCCTTTTGCTGAAAACATAAACCTCTTTAAACATGATGTAAATCAACATAAAAATCATAGAAGCTTATTCTCAGAAACATAGCGGAACGTTTTGTATAGATGTTGGAAAACCTGCTTTCTATGAGCAGTAGTTTGATATTAAGCGATCAAGCTTACTGTTTATCCTCGGTTTCATATTTAGCCCTAATACAAAATGTTCGGCTTTTTATCTGGTCCCTCGGGGAGCAAGAGAGCGAAACTGCACAAGCTGCAATTTTTAGAGTTAAAAATCCCATTCCAAAAATATAAACCTTTATTTGGTTTGAACAAAACAAACACACAGATGTACAGAGAAGTGCTTCACTATGGTACAAAAAAAGCCTGCCTGACATAAAAAATGTAAATCACAACACTTATCACTAATGCATTTTCTCCTCCCCTTTGCTTTTTAAGGCATAAAAGGGAAAGAACACAAAAAAAAACAAAAAAAAACCTGGCACGGTTATCATTCATGTTGATGTCAACAGCCCCGCAAAGACAGGTAACAGGAAAATACCACCCCGGGGATCCTATTCATGGTGCCCAGCGGGGCCCTGTCTGTAATTACTGTGGCCTAGTTATTCCTCAGATAAAAAAAAGTCCAGCACCAGATCTTTTTTTCCTTAATAGGTGAAGTTGAACCTAAAGCACTGTAATTTTAATCAAATCTTTCCCGTCCGCATGTAGCGTCTCGGAGAAGTTGAAGATTTAAGTGTACGTTGCAGGGTTTGTTGAATAGTCCCAGCAGGGGAAGACAGGGGGCAGAGAGACAGTAATTATGTTACACTTAAAGGTATTTCGGTTGCCAAGGAACTTTTCTCCAATCCCACTTTGCCTTCTGGTGAGGCTGCAGAAGATGATGTCATAGAGCCAGAAGGATATAGTCCATGCAGATAATTACAAAGTCAAAGATGGTAGATGATGGAAGTGCATTTTTTTTTAACAACATTAATATAGAAGGGCCAAGGTTAGCATTTTTGCATCAGTCTTTTTAACAATTCCCATACGCATTGCAAATTCTGCTTTTCTTTCTTCAGCACCTCTATTATTAAAAATAATCTAGGCTGAACAAAAATGTACGTTGCACACGCATGCTACCGTATATGGAATGGAAAACATTTCCTCTTAAACCTTAATTCAATCTCAGTGAACCGAATCACATAAATTGCACCGTTGCCAGGCATGTTTCAGCCATGTTCGCACTGACAATTATAACAAAAATGAAATTTGCACATGCTGACCAGATGAAAACAACATTTGCACAAGCAGGAGAGTGGAAATACAGGATCAAGACTACACGTCTACAAATTTGACAAATACTTGAACAATTTGAGCTGATTTGCATTGTTTAACCCAGAAATGCACAGAACTTGTAAAGAAAGGATTTTGACTTCTGAAAAAAAAAATCTCTACTCCGATTATCTTGTCTCTACAACTAATTTTACTGATGCTTGCATGGGATGAAGCTCGTCTTTGACATGCGCTAGATTTAGGCACGTATCTCTTGCATGTTTTTGTGCAATAGAAACATAGTAATCACAATTGCCAATTTATTTTCCATGGTATGAATTTGCTGGTTTAAATTCTAGTTGACCAGCTATAAATGTTATCTACTCATTCCTGTTGCAGAATTTAGGTTTTTGGATATCGGACATTATCTGTTCAGTGAAAAGAAAAAACAGCAGAACTTGCTACATAACAATGCAAACTAAAATCAATAGACACTATTCAACAACCCATCCCATGATGCAAATTAATTCTTTGTAGCAACTGTATGTATGAGTAATTCATTACATGTCAAAAAAATACTACAGGAACTGGATTCAATGGAAACCTTTGTTACTGATCAAATGTAGTTTCCAAAAGAGCTGTTTAGTCAGGTGATACATTACTACATATTCTGAATAGTAACCGCCATACAATTTATAGTTAATGAGACCCTAATGGTGTGACGAATAATCTTCCGCCGAAGGTTGGCAGTGATAGTACCTTGTTCTTTAGAAAACTCAAAATGTTCTTGTTGACTCTATTTTTCAAATCGTACTAGACCTGGAGACCAGTGGGAGTCTCTCTCTGTGGTGTAACAAAACATTAGGGGGCGTCCCTGCAAAGTACTTGGAGTGGGCCCGCCACGCTTTGAGACCAGTCACGAGCTCTCAGGCCAGGGGTCTGTCACCCGTGCACAGTGCAGGTGGGGCCCCTCTGGAGCTCGGGGGTCCCCCTGCACCAGAGGGCTGCGGTGGCTATTGTTACACCACTGGTCTGTCTACTACACATATCCTAACATTGCTTGAAAATAGGATAAACACTTCCCTTGAGAAAATGGCCCCCACATTATAAGAAATGGTAAATCACTGAAGAGATGATAAAAATAACTGAAGCTTTGATCTTGATAAATCTCTAAGTTAGAATAGATGCAAGTTCCTAATAATATTTATAGTGTTTAAGAGACGTGTTTGATAATTCCCAGAATCCTATTGCCCAAAGCTGTCTCGCTAACACCTAGAGTCCCTAAAAACTAAGCTCTTGAGAATAGCAGTCTCAAACAGAGTATTGCTTCTGTTTACCCCAAAAGTCACCCAGAGCTAAGCTCCTGTCAATAAATATGCAGCCTTTTTAAAGATATTTGTCATGGTGTGGTCCTAACTAAGATTACAGCATCTCAAATGTGGTGTGTGTGGCTCTGAAGAAACTAGAAGATGTGATGGAGTATGGGTTGGGGAAATGTGATAAGGACAGTACACTGTAAAACTGTATGCTTACTTACATACAATTTGAGGCACAGAGCAATGTAAAGATTTCAAGAGCTGGTGCCAGGAATGCAGCCCAGTTTCCAGATTCCAAAATAAGCAACTTAGGTGCTAGATTCCATCTGCCAAGATTCACAGGCAGTAGCTTGAGGTTGTAGCCTGCGCATCTAGCCACATTTCCCCAGCATGCTATTATCCATTATTAACAATTACATTTTGGAACTTTTGCATGCCATTCATAGCAGGTTGACTGGAAATCTGTTCATGGCAAAGCTTAACAGGTATATTACTGGGTATGTGTGATATATTGTGTACATTTATCTACGCATCAACTTCATTTTCTCTTGTATATTTATCTATGCATCGTCTTCATTTTTATTTACCTATGCAGCTTCTTAATATATTTTCAATGGTATTTTGTTGCTCCTCATTGTATATTTATCTATCTATCTTTTGGATTTTTCACAATGTTCTATTACGGTTTGGTTCTTCTGGCTAATGCTTTATTCCATTCAGCATCACCACACCAACATTCCATGCAGCACATTCACACTGGCTGAGCAGCTAAGGAGAAGGCAACAGGAGAGAAGGATAAATACATATACAGGATATTACAGTATGTTTTTGAATTCCCCAAATTAGTAAATCTGCCTTAGTTCATAGGAGTACGACTATGGATGCAGATTTACTTCTTTTTTGAGTAGCCACTTTTATGGCACAGGTTCATGTATCGAACATAGATTTAGGTGGTCAAAATACATTTTGTTTTGTATGTGTACTGCTAGAGTATGTGTAAGTGTGTCTAAATGGCCATTCTCAAAGACTGTTCCATGTGCATTGGTTTTATTACACATAACAGTTGTGTTAAACTTAAAGTCTTGTGTATGTTCACCACTTAAATACAGTCATTCAATCAGCCTGAGAATCAGGAGCAAGATCCTAACTAGCAGTGTAGTCCTTATTATTGTCATGGGCTTTCAGTGGATTCGTGTGCCTGCTCCGCAAGTCCACACAACACCCAAAAGGGAAACCAGAATGCCATAGCCTGCTGCAATAACATCAAATATAAAATATCACAACATACCATAGAAAAGTATTCCATAATGTAGCATGTCAAAATAATACACCAAAGTACATTACTACATAAAATAACATAAGGCAAAGCATGAAATCACAGCATGACAAGGTATACCAAATATCATACTCACTGAAAAGTGTGTAATTTCCAGGAGCAACACATTTACAGAAAAATAATATCTAAGAATCCGATTCTAAGAACCCGATTCGCCAAAGGTGTTTGCACATATAGGTTGAACAAAGATTGCCAAATTGCCTATTTTACCACTGTAAATTCAGTTTTGTGTGTTTACACAATGTCTATTTACACTCGTAAAGGAAGTTTTACATGGCAGTCGGTCAACAGTGTACATTCCAGAGTGTGAATGCTTTGCAAATGGTAAACATTCATAAACCTCTGAGAATGTGAGTGTTCATAAATCTTTGCAAGACCCATTTCCCCCCCGCGCATACGAGGGCTTTACTCCAGTCAAATGAAGGAGTAAATCTGTATTGAGGATAGGAGTTGTGAGGGCACCTCCGAAATGAATCAGGGTATGGGGTAAAGCTTTCTCGACAAGTGAAAAAAAATTTCCCCAAAGGAGAAATGGGGGAAAAGTTAGCACATGCAAATTCACTTTCATTAGGAACATACACTTTCTCAAAAGTACAACGTGCATATCTACATGCACCTTATTATGCCTGAAAGTGCTTCTGGAAAGCTTTGAGAGTTGCAATTTGACAGTCGAAATTTACTGGCAATTCATAAAAAAAGTTATAGAGTTACTGTAAACATAGGAGTAAAGATGTCTCAGTGGGACTGCTGTGAGTCCAAACAGATAGCAACAGTACTTAACTGCTAGGGATGCTGCATCGAGCAACACCATCAATTGTCAGCATGCCTAGTGTACATTCGATTGGGCAGTACCAGCACCTTTCAACAGGGCTGCTGTACATTTGAATGACAGAGAAGTACCAGCACTTCTCTGTACGGCTGCTGTACATTTGACGTGGCAGTACCAGCACTTCTTTTAGGTCTGCTGTATTTGATATAGTAGAACCAGCACTCCTCCGAAAGGCTGCTGCACAGTGGATAGGGTAGTACCAGCACTTCTCTGCAGGGCTAGCAAATTTGAGCAAAGCAATACAAATATAGCCTCATAGCCCACTGCTATGGGCTATACCGGTTGGTAGAGGTCCTGAACCAGAGTTATACATCCTGAGCCTCAGGCATGGGCCTATAATAAGGGAGAGGGCCTTTAATAACCGGTATAGCCTGAGGCAAAAGGGCTATAAGGCTATTAGAACATTCCACCCACTAAGGGTTGAATGTTTTAAATTAAAAAGGGAGAAACATCAAGACAAACATTGGAATGTTGGAGCTCTAGGCTTATACCAGCCATTATAAGCCTGGAGCTACTCCATTGTTTTCAATGGAACACTCAACATTCCAATATTCTAATATAGGCTTATAGCCCGCCGTAGTGGGCTATACCGGCTATTAAAGGCCCGCTGCAGCGTTAAAGGCCCGAGCCGAAGGCGAGGGTCTTTAACAAGGCAGCGGGACTTTAATAGCCGGTATAGCCCTGCTACGAAAGGGCTATAAGGCTATTAGAACATTCTGCCACTAGAGGGCAGAATGTTCTAACAAATTAAACAAAGGCTTCAGGGAGCGCGAGGATTGAAATCCCTCAGGCTCCCTGAAGCCTTTGTTCACAGCCACAAAGAAGCATTGGAATGTTGGAGCTCCGGGCTTATACCAGCCATTATAAGCCCGGAGCACTCCATTGTTTTCAATGGAGCTTCCAACATTCCAATATTCTAATACTTATTTTCATAAGGGAGGCAGACACTCGAGCACAGTGAGTTTCTGCACTTTTCTACCCCTTTTTAATACCTAGATATAAAATTTCTGGCATCTTAATGGTGTGCAACTGAACAAACTGCGTGATATGTAGAAGGGAAGATGAGATTCGAGGTTAATCTTTTAATGAGGCATTCTGACTTCTCACAGGTTGCGGGTTTTAAAAAGAGCCTTCTGTAAGGTTATTGTAAGCAATTAGGATACTGATTGAGGGTGGGAACTCTAATCAAACAGAAACCACAATTCTTGTCAGGGAGAAGCCACAATCAAACCCCAAATTAAACTGTGCTCAACCCTCTGCTAGCTTGGCATGGAGCAGTCAGGCTCAACTTAGAGGCAATGTGTAAAGTAGGTAGGGCATGAACTGCAGAACGCATCTGAAGCCATCCGCATCTAGGTCCAATAGAAGTGGGTGACAAGCCTTTAAAAAGGTCTTGTCCTGCCCTAGATGACCTGTTAGTGGAACATCATGAGCCAGCTCCAGTAGGAAGGTCCTGTGGCACTGGGGGGACCACCAACACATGGGTTGCACCAGGGTCGGGGAACTTGGGTTCGCTATTCAAGAGAACATTCTCCCAATAGATCAGGAGATCTGCAGAGGTGTCGCCAGCTGTCTGGTCCTAGGCCTGCTGCGCCTCCAGAGTACAGCACTCCTTCCATGCTCTGTAGAACTTGTCCCTGGTGGGACAGCCTTCCTGCTGCCAATTGGTCATTTGAGGTATGTTTCCCAGGGTGGCAATGTCCTTCCCTGTAGTTTCTGGGGCATTGCCCTCAGTCTCTGCCTCCTCCCAGACCATTGGAGTTTCAGGGGTGTGTTTCCATGCCACTTGCCCTTCCTCTTTTTGCAGGTACCTGGGCTTTTCTTTCAGGCTTCAGGCCCTCCTGACTACCCTTTTGGGCGGTCATGGATCATGTGCTCAGTCACACCCACGCAGGCAACCCTAACATATCCAGTTGGGATCTGAGCTTCACTTCTTCCCAGATGGTGTGCTCTAGGTCATTGACAAGCAGAAAACCCACAGGTATAGTTGGATTCACAGCTACTCTTAAGGAACCTGAGACCCCCACTCAAAGGGAAGCAGAGCCACTGGATAGAGATCCTCATGGTTGTCAGCTACAATAACCTGGTGGAATGCAATAAGGACTACCTGCTATGAGGTCATCAGATGGCATCTGACAATTGTTATGCTGGCTCCATTGTCACTCGGAGCCTCCACCCTCTGCCCATTGACAGTGACCCACTGCTTATACTTCTTGGTATTACTAGGCATGTGGGTCTTTGGCACCACCTCTCTTTCACCCAGGGACACTAGGGTAACCTCTGCAATAGCCCCCACACTGCCTGTGGCAATCTCCTCCCCAGGTGCTATACTAGCCAGCCCTGGTGTCTGGCCACCAGTGGGTCTCTGCCCACTTGGGATACTTAGCATCCCTTTTGAAATTCCCAAACTGTTGGCACTCAAAGCACTTAGGGAGTGCCTTCCCTGAGGATTTGTTTTCAGCAAAACATTTCTTTTTCAGCTCAGATGAGAGATAGGAGTCATGACCCATGGAAATATTTTGGGGACCTTTGGAGAACTCCTTGTTTTTGTGTTTGTCTCCCCTTCCTTCTGTTGGGTACCCTGGCCACCACTGTGGTAACCCCCCCCCTCAGATACCTTCAAGGGAACCCTGGTTCTGAGCCATTGGTGTGCCTCCTTAGCAAGCTCCCTGGGATCAGTGAGCTTACTATCAATCAGGTGTTGGTGCAGGTCAGCAAAACAATGACTGAACATGTGCTCCATGCAAACAATATATACAGCCTTTGGTAATCCTTCACATCACTGACCTTCACCCAGCCATCCAGTGCTTTGGAAACGGAATCTACACAATACAGCTTCTGGCTTTCCATTCATGGGGGGAATGTCTCCAGAAGGGCGTCCCTAAGCTCACTGGGTATATGCTCCAGAGGCTAGCACCCCAATCCTCCTCAGTGATCCTATGCATCTGCAAAGATACCTCATAAGCTTCAAACCATTTATCAATGTTGTCACTCACAACAAAGTAGGAGACAGACCTCTAGGAATGTGGACCCTCTTGTCTCCAGAGGGCACTGCAAGTACGCTTCCACGAATACTGCTGGACTCCACTTATGTCCAGCTCTCTGAGACTAGCTCATGGGCCATTTTCCTCACCTTCATCGCTAGTCTCTTTTCCTCCATGGCCAGTTTTTCCCTTGCTAAGACCCTATCATCCTCAGCCTTTTTCTTCTCTGCCTCCTATTTGAGTTTGGCCATTTTCAGTCTGAATTCTCTTTCTGTCTTTCTGTCTGCTAGCTCCTCTGGGGACAAGCCTTCTGTAGACACAGTGCTCTCCGATCTGGCAGGGACCTCAAACTCAGGAGACAAGTCAAACCCCTCAGCTGAATGCTGCATGTCAGAACTGGTATCCAGGTCCTCTCCTTACCTTTCCACATCATTATCCCCTTCTGTTGCTGTAAACAGTCACTGGTGGACCTCCGCCCAGGCCCTAAGTGCCTTTTTGGAGTTTCAGCTTGCTGGTATTTCTCTTAGTTGGAAGTCCCCTCTCCTAGCAGAACTCCTTGAGCTCAGCCACAGTGTAGGCATCTATGTTGGCAAGCTCAAACGCCATCTTCGCAGGTGTGGTTTCAGGCACAAAAGTCAGTAGAATGAGAGGGAATTTGGAAAAAGCAAAGAGACCAGTCAAGGAGAATTTAAAACTCGAATTAGTCTAAAATTATTTATCTAGGATTTTCAGTGTAACACAAAATCACTGCATGGCACAGCACAAATACAAGTCCTGATCCCATCGCTGCCACCGACGTAAGAAATTGAGTCACTGGTTGGGGAGGACCCTACTTAAGCAGAAACCACAATCCTTGTCAAGGCGAAGTCACAAGCAAAGCCCAAATAAGCCTGTGCTCAACCCTCTGGTAGCTTGGCACAGAGCAGGCAGGCTTAATTTAGAGGCAATGTGCAAAGTCTTTATGCAGCACTTCAAGCAGTGATAAAATAAAAAAAACTGCCCAAGAAAAGCGCCAAAAAGCTCAAAGCGCCAACTGGAATATATGGTCCTACAGGACTGGGACAGAGTCACAAGTTCAGGCAGAACGTGATGGAGCACAGGCCAGATACAGGGACCAAGATAGTTCTGCTGAATAAGAGTACCTTAAATCCTGGTTGCAAAGAAATGTGTAGTCCCATGCCGAGGATGCCAGGTCCAGGCGAGACGATGCGCCGGTGCACCAGTGAATTTGGAGAGCTGTGAAGTGTGAGGCAATGTCCTTATGTAGAGATGTGTTGCACATCGGTGGTTCCAGAGAGCTGTGAAGTGTAAAGCAATGTCCTTGCATGGAGATTAGTTCTGCCCACCCCAAGGCACACGCCTCTTCCCTGCTGCTACCGCTGTGTGTGACACCAATGCAATAAAAAAACCTGCGCACTTGCACCAGGGTAGAGATATGAAGGGTAGCCAGGAGACTTTCACTGTCCCTTTGGTGTCTGACTCTAGAACCACTAGCCCTCTCTTCTTACCATGTAGACTGCCCCTTTATGCTTAACCTCGACACTTCAGTTAATTTCCTTCTCCCTCCATATGGCTAGTCCAAGCCCTCCTTCACCATCGCCCCAGTGTCCCGGCACCTTTCCACTCTCCCTCACCACTGGTAGGATGCACTCATGCGATGGGCAATGCTGCTGTCACTGTCCTATAAATGAAGGTCTGATTGGACACCGACCCAGACCCCTTGCAGTGGCTTCTTAATGGTAGGTTTATCTGTCAATCATGGCTATATTGTTGTTTAATTGGCTAGTACAATTCCAGCGCTGCAAACTAAACTATTTTGTCCAGGGTTTAGCAAAAACCTATGGGCATGGCATTGTTTATGGTAGTACTAAGGACCAGTGCTGATTAATTCTGCCGGTGTAGCAGAGCAGTGTAATTTAGTAATTCCACATTACAAGAGTAACCCAAAATTACTAAATACCTCCAATTCTGTCAGTGGAATAAAACTTTTCCCCCACCCCTATTGGAGATGCATTAGCTCCAATTAGCTGCGATGGGCGATGCGAAGTCCTGCATCAAGGAAGTCCGTGCAGCAGAGGTGATTGGTCAAGCAGCAAAGGCAATGCACCAGTTCTACAGGAGATGTGCTGTGACACAGAGATGCATTGGTTCTGCTGGATCCGCAGATGGGTGGGCAGAGCACCTTCAGGCCCACTTCCAATGGCCCAGGACTGGGGTGGCACCACTTAGGAAGGCAGGACTCTCAGATGGCAGAGTTCAAGGTTGTTGGAAGCCTGTTATGTCCTTCAATCTTCTGATCAAGAGGCCAACCAAGTAGCCGTTGGAGCCATTCTGGGGTCCTGGGTTTAGAGATGCCGGCCCAGTTCTTCTCACTCAAGCAAGAGGGCATCAGGACAGCACAGCAGGGCAGCAGTCCTTCAGAGTAGTAATCCTTCAGAGCAGCAGTCCAGCAAAGTGAAAGTACTTTCAGCAGCACAGTAGTCCATTTTCATGGCAGAGTCCACAGGTCCAGGAGTGTACAGAAGAGTTGTGCTTAAGGGTCCAATATTTATAAGTGGTGCCCAATTTGGAGTGAAGGAAGCTTCTAGAGGTTTCTACCCCTCTGAGGTGCCAGGCATCCCCTATATGTATTCAAAAGGAATGTTTGGGGCTTGCAAAATGTTTATTTTGCCACGATGAAATGGTAGTTTAAAACTGCACACACAGGCTGCAATGGTAGGCCTGAGACAGGTTCAAAGGCTACTTAAGTGGGTGGCACAATCAGTGCTGCAGGCCTACTAGTAGCATTTAATTTACAGGCCCTAAGCACATGTAGTATCACTTTACTAGGGACTTACAAGTTAAGCACATGTAGTATCACTTTACTAGGGACTTACAAGTTAATTACATTCTACCATATTTTAAGGAGAGAGCACAAGCACTTTAGTTCGGCTACCAGTGGTAAAGTGTGCAGAGTCCTAAAGCCAGCAAAAACAGCAAACAGGAGGGTTGAAGGCACAAGTTAGGGGAGAACCACGCCAATTATGCCAGGTCTAACATGAATTACCACATTAAAACCAGAGTTAGAAAAGGAAACCCACAGAACAGGAAGGCCAAAAGTCCACAAACACAGAACAGGAATTGAAAGTTCCCAGTGGGAAACAAAAATATATAGAACAGTGAAAGAAACAGAAAGGAGGAAGACAGAGATGTGGAAGAGGGAGGGAAAAGTTCAGATGGAGGCATAATCATACATAATGGGAGGCAGCCCAGAATGGAGACACAGACACGGAACAGAGAGGGAAAGAGAAACATAGACCAGCAATTGAAGAAGCCCAGGGGAAAGAGTGTCACAAAGCTGGGAGAGAAATACGCTGGAGGGTGGCAAAATGCAAGAGGGTTCCTGAGGGAAACAGACACACACAGAACTTGTACAGAAACAGCGGGGAGGGAGATAGACAAACCAGAGGGTGAGAAGAATCCCAGAAGACGACAGATATACACAAAATCGGGAGGGACACAGCCCACAGGGATGCAGAGTGGGAAAGTTTCCCAGAAGAGGCTGGGGGTATCATGCCACATTCATAGTTGATGAACAGGAGACTAGGCGTAGCTCAGGAAGCAGAGTACACAAAGAGTCACTGAGATGCCTGGCACTGCTTGCTGTTGTGGGATGTAACCAGCCCTCAACATTTTGAAGGTGGGGCAGTCTTGGGTGTAAGGGCTTTTTAAACTATTGAAGATATGGAAGTCGAGTGGCTCCAAATGATCTAAAATATGACTACAAGTTCTAGAATGGTCTAATGTGGTAAATGGGAGTATAAGACTGGAAACAATATTTCCTTGTGACATGGATTTAGTTGGTTACGCTGTGATGCAAGTAAACTAACCCTTAGAGGTATTTCTTTAGCATATTCCTGTTCCATCCCTAAACCTTAATTACTAGACATGTTGACACTACATCACAGCTATGTTCATTAAAGGGGGCCGCATTAACAGACAAGTGCTGTGCTACATCAGGTATGACCACTTTAGTTTTTCAAAATTCTTTTTGGCTTCCTTAGTTAAGACCAGTAAAACTATGAGCATCATAATGCAAAGTTTAAACATCCCCTGTTACTACGAAATCCAGGGACATATAGGGCCTGTTGCAATTGGGTTCTGCCCATTCACTGCCTCCAGATTTTTTTGGGGGGATTACCTGGTTTTGAACTATATGTGTCTCTCCAACGGTAATCACATGGCAAAAGGAAATGCGTGTTTACTGCCAGTGTCTGCCTTTTAAGATAAGGCAGTTGCAATTCAGCAAGGGTAAGGGGTACTTTGGTGGGTTACACGGGTGCAGGCTGCACATGGGAGCCTACTATTGTGTACAGCCAAATCACTGAGCACAGGTAGCCTGGCACAGAGGGGACTCGGCAGGATTAGATATTGTCCTGGGATAGGCCTTTTAATGTAAGTCTATACTAATAGGGAAAGTCCGTGTAATTTACTGTTTTGTCTGTAGTGACATTTTGTTATACACATAGGGAGAAAACTGCCTTAGAGTGCAGTTTTTCCCCCCTTTGGCCTACAGAGGCCAGTGTCATATCGAATTGGGGTATAACCTTTGTAGGAAAACCAATTCTGCAACTTCCAAAAAGGTATCTGTACAATATATGGGTCATTCAGAGTTGCCACATTTCTGTGGCTCAGCTCAGGATCAGAGCCCAGGCCTTTTGTCACTCTTCTATGCCAGGATGTAGGACTTGGCCTTTTTGGTTAAAGTTCCCTAAACTTTTTGCTTTCCCCCTAGACCTAGAGATGCCAATTTAGATGCTTTGGCTACTTTGCCACTGCTGATCAGTGTCAAAGTACAGGAGTTCCCTATGTAAAATGTAATGGTGATTGGTTGGCCATCATTGGTATGTTTGCCTTACTAGTAAAAGTCCCTAGTGATGTGCACTGTGTGTGTAAGGGCTAGTAATGCAAGGGCGCGGAGAGAAGGGAACTCAGGCCTTCAGTGTAGGGCCTGCACGCAGAATGCTAAGTTAGCATGTTGTCCTGACAAGTGCAACCACTTCCAGGCCTGACCTTCCATTTTACATACACGTGAGCACCCGTGTGGTAGGTCCCAGGTAACCCCTGGGCAGGGTGCAGTGTAGGTAAAGGCAGAACATAAACTGGGGTGTGTGTTATGTTCTGACAGTGAAAACTCTCCATTTCGTTTTTCACTGCTAAAAGGCCATTCTGCCCATAGGACAGAATGGGGGAGGCTGGGTGTTGTGTTTGTTAGCCTAGTTTCCTGTCAGTTTATAATGGAGAGGTAAAGTTTGGTATGTATGAACTTACAGTGTCATAATGCATCTTTCTGTGAAGGTGGTTTTGTCACTGTGTGTTTATAAGCCACTCTTTTAGAAAGTGGCTGAGTTTTGTGCTCTGAGCATTTCTGTGTGTCTCAGAAATGTGGATTGTCTGTCTGGAACTGAAAAGTGTGAGGAGCTGGGAGAGGTCTGGACCCAGGGAGGGGTTGAGATGGCACCAGGCTGCCCTGCATCTGGAGAGTAGGGGGAGGAGAAGCCCGGGAGGTGAAAGGCCTGGGCTGGTGCTATAAACCAATTGACCCATCTCCTGCTGAGTGATTAAGGATCCAGACCCCCAGTATCAAAGGGAGAGAGGTGACACTGGGAGGGAGAAACCCAGAGTTGATTTAGGGAGGGGTCAGGGACCCCTGAGCACATACAAACTTCAAAGACATTAAGGGGTATAACTATGAGAGCTGAAGCCCCTGAATGTTGGAATGAAACAGATATGGATTGAGACTGAAAAGGCTTGGACCCATTTTGTGGTCCAGAGGAACCTCTGCTAAAGAAGGAACAACTGAAGAGACTGCTGTGGATAGATCAATCCTTGCTTCGTGATCTGGGGCTGGTCTGCAGTTTGCTGTTCTAACTAAGGAAGAGGCTGTTGGGACTGTGCTTGGAGGCGCTGGGTACCCCTGCTTGAAGAAGACTGTGCTTTGTGCTGTGTCTTGTACCCCAAGGGCCTGAGGTGAGCTGGCTCCCTGTTTGAAAATACAGGATCATAAACGTTTCCGGAGAAGTCCCAAGCAACGCGGTGTGCGCGTGCTTTATGGCCACTTGAGACCCTCAGAAGTTGTGCCTTGTGATCGTGGGCATGCAGGAGTAAGCTAAGTCTCAGACGCGCAGAGTGCGTGTCATGGTGCAGGCCAAGGCGTTGGTGAGGAGCATGTGGTCGTGGTGTGCACGGGGAGACGAGGCGAAGCTCGGACGTGCATGAGTGTGTGTCGTGGTGCAGCCCGGGTATTGGTGAGGAGCGCCTGGGCCTCGTGTGCACCACAGGAAGAAGCGAGACTCAGACGCACAGTGTGCGTGTTGTGGTGCAGCCAGGGTGTTGGTGAGGAGCGCCTGGACATCGTGTGCACCAACGGAAGAAGTGAGTCTCAGACGCGCAAGGGTGCGTGTCGTGGTGCAGTCCGGCTGTTGGTGAAGAGCGCCTGGGCCTCGTAGGCACCAAAAGAAGAAGTGAGTCTCCGACGTGCAAGAGTGCGTGTCTTGGTGCAGCCAGGGTGTTAGGGAAGAGCGCCTGGACATCGTGTGCACCGGTAGAAGGGGCAAGGCTCGAAAGCGCAGGGTGCGTGTTGAGGTGCAAGCGGAGCTTTGGTGAAGAGCGCCGGATCGTCGTAAGCACCGGAGAAGAGGCAAGTCTCGGACGTGCGGTGTGCGTGTCGAAGTGCAATTGGAGGTGCTGGTGAGGAGTGCCTGGTGAGGGTGTGCACCGAATTGAAGTGAAGTCTCCACAGTGCTGAGGGCGGGTGTCGGTGTGGACTGAGACCGCCGGAGTGAGGGCCAAGTCATTGGGGCCCTCGGAGTCAATCAGCAGCGGCCCAGACTGGCAGCCACAGAAGAGCTGAACCGCCGGCCCGAGTCCGCCGCAACCCGTGATGGAGTTCTGGATCAAGACCCAAGTCGCTGACGTCGGGGAGGAGAGTGGGATCGCGCCCCCCCAGGTAAAGTGGATCAACACCTGGGGTGGGGTGCGGGCCCGGAGGGACACTCTCTCGGCCTCCTGCTTCCGTCAGCTGCACGAGCCGTTGCTTCGGCTCGGATCCCGGCCCGTGCTGACCCAAGACGGGGCAGTACTGGGGCCGGAGTGGGAAGCAGCACTTTTTGTGTCATCATTTGATCCATAACGGGGGCACTGTTAACGGAGCACGTAAAACTGTCGTATTATACTTTGCATTATTGCTGCTAACGAACTATCAAACTGCCGTATGACGCCTGACCTCATTTGTGCCTGACGAACTTTATGCTTGGTGCGCTACTCACTACGTTATTTCTCCCTTGCATATTACCTGATTGTAACGTGGCGCATTGCATGATTTCTTCAGTGCACACTATCTGAGTATAACGTGGCACAGTGTATTATTTCTTCATTGCACTGTACAGGATTGTAGCGTGACGCATTGCTTTGTTTCTTCCTGGTACAGGGCATGCTGGTGGTGATACGCATTGTATTATTCCTTCAATTGCAACGTACATGATTGTGGTGCTACATATGGCATTGTTTCTCTGTTGCACAGTATAAGAGAATATCGTTACGCATTGCAGTATTGTTTCCTTTTGCAACGTGTGTTATTCTAGCAATACGACTTGCCTAACCTTTTGAGAAACGGTTAGAAAAGAGCTTAACTGTTGGTTAGAAGCAGTGGTTGGGATTAGAACCTACCAACCCACCGGAAAGAATACTACCCATTCTTATATATGTTTATTTTGTATCGTGTGGTCGTATCGTATAATTTCTTATATAAAGATTATACTCATCTTATCAATACTCGTGTGGAGTCTATTTGTAAGCACAAAAGGTGGGAGAGGCATTGAATCCTAGGCAAAATATCATAGGGTTTAAATCCCACGCAAGAAGAAGACTGCGATGACAGAAATAGTAGTCCTTTCACAATGATGATAGGTTCTTTTTATTCAATATTTAAAACACAGCAGCCAACACGTTTCACCCACACAGGCTTCTTCAGGGCTGCAAATAAAAATACAGACAAAAATCAAACATATTGTACAATTAAAAACATATTTACAGTTGTTATCATACTAAAGTGTACATACATATATCCCTAAACAAACCTTCATCATTAACACACAAAACCCAAATCCTGATTATAGTGAGTTAAAAGACCAAAACCACATTTCTGATGCAAGGATCACAACAAAATTGTTTATGGTTATAAAATGGCGTCTATGCAGAAGCCAACCTCTCTAACAGAGCGAGATATGTAAAATTGTTCATCTTTAATGACAGTAGCAATCAAAAGAACATTTCATGTTATGCTCATAAAAGTATTGAACCACTGGGAATCAAGCAATGGCGGACTGAGAAGGAGGAGAAAGGAAGTAACGAGGAAGAGAAAAGAGAAAACAAGAAGAGAAAGGAGAGATGTACGCATTAAGGCAAAATGTTACCCACCAAAAATATTGGACCACACAGTTCATAGAAGGAGTGGGGAGTTTCCTCCCGGAGTTGTCCCAGGTCAATCCACACTGAACTAAAATTGTCATCAATGACACTAAAAAGCCTGAAGAAAAGTAGAATACAAAATTCATTAACATCCTGAATGTGAGGTAGCAAGGCTGTGTAATCCTAATGTAATCAGTTTAAGGAATCAAGGTTTACAGTATACCTGAAAAGTATTCAATCAATGAGATATTCAATCTATGAACTTCCGCGGTAACCGACCTCTTCAAAGACCAATGTAAATGTAATATAACACGGTCACTCGTGAGCCTGCAGACAAAGCACATGTACAAGAAAGCGCACAACAATCAAACCAGTGCATGTGTCCTGCAAATATCATTGTACACACCAAAAAAGGCCAGATTTGCCCCTAGGTACAATAACACATTCTGGACTCACATGGGTGTTAAAGCATACCTGAAATGATTCGATCTACGGGCCACCGTAGTGGCTGTCCTCTTCACGGAGCAGTGTAAGTGCAGTGTAACGCGATCAATCGCAAGCCTGCAGAGAAAACATGTATGCATAGGGTACGTGAGTCAAAGAGAGTCTGTATCCTACTTCTTTCATTATGCACAGTATCAACGCCAAGTTCATCCCTGGATACATAGGAGGACTCCAAAACTGCACACTAGTATATCAGCTAAAGACGGGAATAAGACTGAGCTGACATAGATAATTCAAACGCATAGATAAGGGGCCGTTTTGTTGTTATATAGAAGTAACCCTCCGAACACCCAGTTCCAAAGCCAGAATTTGACATTTGAAAACTGGACTGCTCAAGTTGCTAAAACCACTGTATAGCCGGCCATATAGTATTAGCAAGTGTCCCTCAAAAACACACAGCGCCACGTCCAAATGCAAGTATTGGAACACTAAAATACCTCAAGCAGAACAAAGACAGGTCATCTACTAATTAAAATAACACCAGAATGGGGCCCCAAAATCAGAATTCAGCATTTGAAAACTGGAATGCTCAACCACGGCAGACATATTGAGATTACTAAAAGTCAATGAACGCGCCTATTCTCGAGCCTAATGATATAATATATTACAAAATCATCACTAATGCAAATTAGATGTAGGAGTGTACTAAACTAAGTCCCCATATTTACGAAGTTATTAAAAAATATGAAAGTACTCCTCTTTGCTGTGAAATATAGAGACGTGGTGGCTCAAACCCCGTAAAGGCATGTAGTATAAAACCAAGCCCAATGCGTTGTGCTATCAAATAAGTTAACTTCCTCAACAGCATAGCCATGCATATATTTAATAACAAACGCAGAAGTGCTGTATTATACAATAATGAAGACATAGAAATCCTACTTGGTGCCAGTCTCCATTTAGAAATGAGTAAATTTAGGAAGAACAAATTAGTCTACACGGTATGTTGTGTATATGGCAATATGAGCCCAAAGCATCAAACAAGAAGTTGGCGGGGCACGAACCCTGCCAAAAACGATCTAAGAATACCTGACTCAGTATGGTGTGCTATCTATATCCGTATACTTCGAGGTCACTAGCTAACTATTTCTTAGTATGTATGTTACCAATTCATAAACACAAAACTGTGAGTAGCCATTTACCAGTTAGAATAACCCCAGCATGGAGTATAGCCCAGAGTTAGCCATTTACCAGTTAAAGTAACCCCAGCATGGAGTATCACCCCCACAGCGCATCCGCCAACATCTTACCTTTTCAAACAGCCCTCCAAGAGAAACCTCGCACGTCGAGTGTTTGCCACGAAATGTCAAACAGGATTTGTCAAGGTATATATAGCCAAGCTGATTGAATAACCCACTACAGCTGTGTCCTTAGCAGTGACCAACAAGGCACTAGAACGCCAACCACGGCATACATATTGAGATTACTAAAAGTCAATGAACGCGCCTATTCTCGAGCCTAATGATATAATATATTACAAAATCATCACTAATGCAAATTAGATGTAGGAGTGTACTAAACTAAGTCCCCATATTTACGAAGTTATTAAAAAATATGAAAGTACTCTTCTTTGCTGTGAAATATAGAGACGTGGTGGCTCGAACCCCGTAAAGGCATGTAGTATAAAACCAAGCCCAATGCGTTGTGCTATCAAATAAGTTAACTTCCTCAACAGCATAGACATGCATATATTTAATCACAAACGCAGAAGTACTGTATTATACAATAATGAAGACATAGAAATCCTACTTGGTGCCAGTCTCCATTTAGAAATGAGTAAATTTAGGAAGAACAAATTAGTCTACACGGTATGTTGTGTATATGGCAATATGAGCCCAAAGCATCAAACAAGAAGTTGGCGGGGCACGAGCCCTGCCAAAAACGATCTAGGAATACCTGACTCAGTATGGTGTGCTATCTATATCCGTATACTTCGAGGTCACTAGCTAACTATTTCTTAGTATGTATGTTACCAATTCATAAACACAAAACTGTGAGTAGCCATTTACCAGTTAGAATAACCCCAGCATGGAGTATAGCCCAGAGTTAGCCATTTACCAGTTAAAGTAACCCCAGCATGGAGTATCACCCCCACAGCGCATCCGCCAACATCTTACCTTTTCAAACAGCCCTCCAAGAGAAACCTCGCACGTCGAGTGTTTGCCACGAAATGTCAAACAGGATTTGTCAAGGTATATATAGCCAAGCTGATTGAATAACCCACTACAGCTGTGTCCTTAGCAGTGACCAACAAGGCACTAGAACGCCAACCACGGCATACATATTGAGATTACTAAAAGTCAATGAACGCGCCTATTCTCGAGCCTAATGATATAATATATTACAAAATCATCACTAATGCAAATTAGATGTAGGAGTGTACTAAACTAAGTCCCCATATTTACGAAGTTATTAAAAAATATGAAAGTACTCCTCTTTGCTGTGAAATAGAGACGTGGTGGCTCGAACCCCGTAAAGGCATGTAGTACAAAAACCAAGCCCAATGCGTTGTGCTATCAAATAAGTTGACTTCCTCAACTGCATAGACATGCATATATTTACTCACAAACGCAGAAGTGCTGTATTATACAATAATGAAGACATAGAAATCCTACTTGGCGCCAGTCTCCATTTAGTCTATTTGTAATGACATCATGGGGTTACTGTGAGTGTGGTTGCACATACTGAACACTCGTACCTTGGAGATATGCCTGGCTGCTCGTGCCAAGCTATCAATCAATCAATCAATCAATCAAGCATTTGTATAGCGCGCTACTCACCCGGAGGGTCTCAAGGCGCTAGGGGGAGGGGGGTCCGCTACTGTTCGAACAGCCAGGTCTTGAGTTGCTTCCTGAAGGAGAGGTGGTCTTGGGTCAGGCGGAGGTGGATGGGTAGGGAGTTCCACGTCTTGGCAGCCAGGTAGGAGAAGGATCTTCCTCCCGTTGAGGCTCTTCGGATGCGGGGGACGGCGGCGAGGGCGTGGTTGGTCAATCGTAGCTGGCGGGTGGGAGTGTAGAAGGTCAGACGGTCGTTGAGGTATCTGGGGCCTTGGTTGTGGAGAGCTTTGTGTGCGTGGGTGAGGAGTCGGAACGTGATTCTCTTGCTGACGGGGAGCCAGTGCAGGTCTCTCAAGTGTCCGGCGATGTGGCTGTGTCGGGGGATGTCCAGGATGAGTCGAGCTGAGGCGTTCTGGATGCGTTGGAGTCTTTTCTGAAGTTTGGCTGTGGTTCCGGCGTAGAGGGAGTTGCCGTAGTCCAGTCGGCTGGTGACGAGGGCCTGGGTGACCGTCTTCCTGGTTTCGGTGGGGATCCACCGGAAGATCTTCCGCAGCATGCGTAGGATGTTGAAGCAAGACGAGGAGACGGCGTTGACTTGTCTGGTCATTGAGAGGGAGGAGTCCAGGATGAAGCCCAGGTTGCGTGCGTAGTCCGTTGGTTTGGGTGCGTTGCCCAGGGCAGGGGGCCACCAGGAGTCGTCCCAGGCGGAGGGTGATGATCCTAGGATGAGGACTTCCGTCTTATCTGAGTTCAGTTTCAGGCGGCTGTTCCTCATCCACTCGGCTAAGGGGGTGAGCAGGGCTATCTCAGATGGTGTCCTTACTTAGCCTAACGTTGAAGCGAGGGGTCGGGGACGCACGCTTCCAGCATTTTGTGGCGGCGGTAAGCGATAAGGACCTCCACTTCCAACATAGGATAATAGCATTTCTCTCTAGCATCATGAACAAAGGCCTCCCCACACAAAGGGAGCAATTAACAGTGCTAAACCCAGCCCCTGAGGCGGATAGGGGTGGGGGTCCACAGGTTAGGAGTTTCTATGGAGGGAACTGCCTGGTAGTGACCTTTGTTTAGGAGCACTCCATGAATGGGCCAGGGTCCAGTAAGGGAACACAGTCATCCAAGAGGGTGTGATGGCAGTGTAGACCCCAGAGTAACTACAATGGGTGAGGGTCAGTGGCCCGGTAAAGAGGCTTGTGTCGTGACTCGGTTGAGTTGGGGTACTGGGCTGTGAAGTCTCCAGGAGGAGCAATAGCCAGTGACCCATGGGACAGGTTTTAGACCTGTCTGTTGTATTGGCATCCGTGCAGCGTTGCATTATCTAGGGCACAGGTGGGCCTAGATCTCTTCAGTCTATGTAGATGATTAGTGTCCTGGATGCATCTGATCTAGAACCAGGAGGGTTCTTAGTGCAGTGTGGGTTCCCTGTAGGGATAGGTGGCCACATGGTTGAGTACAGTGGGTGGTCTTAGCACAGGAAGGCTAGTGAAAGATCTTAGTGGTAGCAGACAAGTGGCAAATGGTTGTCTAGTCAGAGCCCATTACCACTTGTTACTGCTGAGTAGGTAAGAGTACCCAGGAGTGATGGCTATTCCTTCCCTACTTTTAGCTGGAGGCGGTGTATGTTGCAAGTGGGTTGCGCCCATTCAGTATGCCCGGATTCTTTTGCTTTTTAGATAACCTGGTTTTGGACTTTTTACTGTGGCTGAGTTTCACAACATGTGTCTCTCCCGCTGTGATCACATGGCAAATGGACTGCGAGTGTTTACCGCTAGTGTCTGAATTTTAATATAAGGCCACTGCAGCGCAGCAAGGGTAGGAGGCACTTGGCTGGTTACACGTGAATACATGTGCGGGCTGCACATGGTAGACTACTACTGTGCGCAACCCGGTAACTGCGCGCAGGTAGCTTGGCACAGAGAGGACTTTGCGGGATTAGATATTGACCTGGGATAGGCATTATAATGTCAGTCTACACTTAGAGGGAAAGTCAGTGTGATTTACTGTTTTGTCTGTTGTGACACTTTATTATACACATAGGGAGAAAACTGACTTCCAGTGCAGTTTCACTCCCCTTTTGCCTACAGGGACCAGTGACATATCGAATTGGGGTGTAACCTGTGCAGGAAAACCAATTCTGCAAGTTCCAAAAAGATATATGTACAATTTCCAGGTCAAACAGAATTGTCATATTTCTTTTGCTCAGAGCCCAGGCCTTTTGTCACCATGCTGTGCCAGGCAAATTAAATTTCTCTCCTCAGCAGAAACAAAGACCTCCTCACACAAAGGGAGCAATTAACAGTGCTTCACCCAACTCCTGAGGAGGAAAGGGTGAGGCGGCAGGATCTGCATCAATCAATGAGCTGTCACACTGTACAAGGAATGGACCTGCCCAAGCCCACTGAACACAGAAGGGAGACCAGACCTCTGGAGCCAAGACACGATAGGGCTCCCCTTTAAACATCTAGTGAGGAAGGCCCTGGCAGTTATGCTAGTGAGGAATGGAGCTGACACCCTCAGAGGAGATGTGACTAGTGACTCTTGGGAGATGCCATTTTGAACTGTACCAGCATGCTGTGCAGGAGGTTTGGGACAGGGTTTGAAAGGTGATGTGGCACCATAGGATTGGCCAGGGTGCCTGGCTTCTGAAACCTTTGCCTTCACTTTTAAAACACTTGCACAAGGGGGAGACTCTCTCTTGCTTGGTGAATTCAATGCGCTTTGCTGCTGGACCATGGGACCGCCGTGGAGAACGGAAAGGAGGAAGTCATTGATGTCCAGAAAGGACTAGGGACTCTGTCCAGTTTACCCCAGAACCAGTGGGTCCAACGGACAACATATACTGCGAGGGTGCACGGAATCAGTATGGCACCAACCTTAAGTTTATGTCATCCACAAACGGGCAGTTCGTACTGATTAGTGGAAATTACACAACAAATGGGGTAGTAAGAAAAACATCTGCTTTTAAAAAAAAAATCTTTTATTTGAACATAGCTCACAGTGAGTAGGGGCAGTTTAAGGGTACTGCAAGAGCATTATCTCCTATGCCCCCTCTCTTCCTGCCAGACACTGCTGGCTCCAACTTATTCAGGTAGCTGACCAAGGGGAAAAACATGAAGCAGTTCTATGCAAACAGAACACGTTAAAAAATAACGGAAAAAGTCTCAAAAAACCCACAAAGCACCAACTAGAGCCTACCTGAGCACCTACAGAAATCTGATGTGATGTAAATGCAAGCATTTAGTATATCGCCCACACTCAAGATATACTGCTCACACAGCCCCTTTCCAGGTTGGCTGAAATAGGAAAAATGCAATCTGTTACACAAGGAAAAGTATACAGTGGCACCCTGAAGGAAATGAATAGGGAGAAAGTTAGATTGGACTTTGATAAAAGATTCAAGAATATTTCCATAGACATAATAAAATGCACTTACATTGGAACCAAACCATAGCAAAGGCAGTCGTTCTATTCTTAATGAAAAGACTAAAATAGACATCTGGTGAAAAAAACATTAACCTGACATGTAAAAAGAGACTTTGCCCTAGGAAGCCACTTTGTCTGTACAGCCTGATTAAACTTGTTGTGTAACACCACCAGACACATTAAGCCAACTCTCATGGACCCAAATGAAATCATGGTGTTGGAGCTTTGCAGTGTTGTTTACCTGCATCAACAAAGTAGGCTAACCTGCTGACTGTGGAATTCCACAATCCTGTATGCTGTTTCCTATGAGATCAGATTCAGAAGGATAAAAGGCCGGCATGGCCTCTCAAGATTCAAACTTTTGAAATTCTTCAATGCTACTTATGCCACTTCATAATGCACTGTTCCTAAGCACTGTAAATAATAGATATTACTATTACCCATTTTATGGTACTAATTATTGTGACGTCAGAAGGATGTCTTATCGAGATTCATCCAGAACACTGCATTTTCATCATCGGAGAATCCTAAATTGCTATGTTATTCTGTTGGCTTTACCTTCATCAAAATTAGGCTTCAGTGGAAAGGTGGGGCATACATTTTTTCCAATGAAGCTGAGAGCCATATAAATTGCCAGCTTCTTGTTGGACGAGGAACCAAGTACTATGTCAAGATGCCTAAGACAGTTATGTTCTTCAGAGAAGACTTCTGCCTTTTCCCCAGTGTCCAGGCCAATGTTCGGAAATGACCGGTGCAGTAAAGGTAATGGGAGTCGTGAGACATAGTTTAGAAGCACGTACAAGTAAGTTAATTGGGTCTCACTGACCTTGTGCTGGTGAATAGTATCTACTGACTGAACATGCTTGTTAGACCTAGCATCCTTGACATGGTTTCCCCGTAACATTTTGCCTTCCGACCTGTTTTTGCAGTCTTCACTTTTTGCTGGCCTTAGGACTCTGCACACTTTGCCACTGCTAAACAGTGCTAAAGTGCTTGTGCTCTCTGCTCAAAACATGGTAACATTGGCTTATACCCAATTGGCATATTTAATTTACTTATAAGTTCCTAGTAAAGTGAAGTACATGTGGCCAGGGCCTGAACTTTAAATGCTACTAGTAGGCCTGTTGCACTGATTGTGCCACCCCCTTAAGTGGCCATTTAAACATGTCTCAGGCCTGCCATTGCAGAGCCTGTGTGCAGATTAAACTGCCATTTCGACCTGGCACTATAAACCTTTTGGCAGGCCCAACCTTCCTTTTTAACACATGTACTTCACTCCTAAGGTAGGCCCCGAACAGCTCCAAAGGCAGGGTGCAGTGTATTTAAAACGTTGGACATATACATTTAAGTTTTACATGTCCTGGCAGTAAAAAACTCTAAAAATCGTTTTTCACTACTGCAAGACCTATCTCTCCCATAGGATAACATTAGAGTTGCCTTACTTAATGTTATAAGTGTAATTTTCAAATGGAAAGCGATAACTGGTATGTTTAGTGTCTCTGGAATCCTAATTTAAAACCCTAATCTATGCTAAAGTCTGATTTTAAATTATAATTCTGCAAAAGCCACCTTTAGAAAGTTGGCACTTTCTTACATTAGCCATTTGGTGCCTGCAGCCTGTCTCTGGTAACATGACTGGGAGTAGTTGGCAGTTGGGGTTTTTAGATTCCTCCTAGACAGCCACACACAATGGGAGCCTAGGTGTGACTGGATGGGCCATCACTGGCAGGATGGAAAGGGGGAGCTGGGTCCAGCCTCACTTACACCTGAATAGGCTGTGTCCTGTCTCTACACAAAGGGCTGCAAACCCCCTGTAATTAGTCTGGATCCAGGGCAGGAAGGGTGAGGACAGCAGGGCATCTGTGCACTTCAAAGGTTTGCTGCCAGAAGCTTCACCCCACATCAAATTCACAACTGTGTATAAAAGAAGGACCTCGGACACCACCACTTCAGTGCACTTCTGGACCTGGGGCCAGGAAGAAGGACTGTTGGGCTGCTAGATGGACTGCCACTTTGCTGGCCTGCTGCTCTGAAGGTACTGCTCCCCTGCTGTGCTGACATGCTGACTACTGCCCTCTGGACTGGGGAAGAAGAACTGGACCTGCAACTCATCTTGAACCCAGGACCCCAGAGTGACTCAAAGGGCTTGTCTGCTGGCATCTGGATCTGAGCCTCGGGGGACATAAAAGGCTCTCCAACAGTTCCTGGACCCGTCTTCAATGAGTTCCTGACCACCAAGTGGTGCCCATCAGGCCCTGGACACTTAGTATGGCTGAGGGGGCTCTTAAATCAACCTTTTGGGCTCTTTGTGACCGCAAACATGCCCGTTTGCACCAGAACTGCGCTAATCGCACAGTAAATCAACACAGGCCGCCACTAGCCCGTCTCTTTGCACAGCAGCATCAACCGCTCATGGGGACCACACAAAACACCAGCCGCCTGTCCGGGATGCCCGGCCTGCTCTTTGCGCCATGCCTACAGCACCCACAATGCCATCCTTGATCCTCTCGACCCTTTCTAGCGCGAACGCTACTCTTGGCACAAACTTGAGAAGGTAAACCCTCAGTGGGACTAATCTGGGACTGTATCCGACCTGCGCTCCTTCGCGGTTGGCTTGAACATTTGACTTTGACCCAGTCCAGTGCGACAAGATAGCTGCAGTTGGCACTTTATGCTTTTAGGGGCTATCTTGCAGTTTATTCTTTAAGAATTCATAACTCTAGTTCTACAGATTGTTTTTTTGTCGTTTTGGTCTTGTTTTATTGATTAAAGTAAGCTCAATGTTTCTAACCTGGAGGGGGATCTTTTTGTGTGGCGTTTTCACTGTTTTACTGTTTGAAGTGTTGCACAAATACTTTACACATTGCCTCTAAGTTAAGCCTGACTAGTCTGTGCCAAGCTACCAGGGGGTTGAGCACAAGCTAATGTAGGGTTTGCTTGTGCCTTACCCTGACTAGGATTGTGGTTGCCGTTTGACCAGGGCTCACACACTCCAGTCAACCAGTGACACAATTTTTAACAATGCTCATACTGTGATGTTGGTCAACTGGAATTGTGCTAGAATGCTATATTTGCACTGCACATGCTCAAGAGTAATGTTCAACTCACTGACATGGACCTTGCTTGTAGCTGAGACTCCTCAATGCTTATGCTCATACAGTGATATTGGTCTCAATGACCTTGCACTTGAGAGATGTGCCTCCTCAGTGTATGCTCTCAGCACATCAAGTAGTATGTGATGAAGCTGTTTGACTGGGTACCCACTCTGAGTGTGCATTCAATGCAAATAGAGGGCAGTCTGAACATCCCTGGCCCCCAATGTGTCATCTACGCAGTTCCTAACTCAGCCATTGCCAGGAGTGGAAATACAGCACCTGCTTGCTGCTCAGCTCCATCTGCAATCTCAACCCAGCTGCCATCTTGGTGCAGCAGCTCATCATGAATGAAGGGAGAAACGTCTTCAGTATGGCTAAAGGGCAGTGGCGGCTCCCCCGCTATGCCAGAGGAGCGTCGCCCCACTGCTTTCAAGCAGTGCAAGAGGGGGAAACATAATATGATAATAACTTTCAGTTATTATCATGTTATGTTTCCTTTGTGGGCGGGCGGGGCTGCTCTGCTCACGAAGAAGGGCAGGGGCAGAGTGGTTTGCCCATTCAAGTGCGCAATGACTGTTTGGTCGGCCCTCTCGGGCCGCCCAAACCAGTCATGCACACTTCCCTTTCTCCATGCAGGCTGCATTATAGCCTGCATGGAGAACAAGCCCAGACTTCCATTCCCTGGTTGAGCGTCCAACCAGCGTTGAGATTGGTCAGTAGGGCCTGACTGTGCAGTGCTTCCAGAGAAGAGCATGAGCTGGAGCGGACACGCAAGCCCCAGCGGGAAGGTAAGTTAATTTTATTTTTATTTTTTTATAATGCTCGACCCCCCGTTGCAATCCCCCCTCCTCCTGCACGACCCGCGAACCACCCGCCCCGCCAACCGCTAGCCATGCCAGCCACCGCTGCTAAAGGGAGGTGAGATGGGGAGAGGCCAAGGTTCAGACATATGCGCGTTCAATCAGAGTCAGGTATGAAAGCCACTTGTAGGATCCTCAGCAGCTATTGTACTGATGGGTCACTATATTAGACCACAAAATAATATTTAAGAAACCATAGATTAAAGAAGGCACACACTGTGTGAAAAAGCAAAGTAGCAGCCCAGCAGCACTTTCCAGACAATATATAAAATAGTTAACAGGAGTGAAGAGAAAGCATGCAGGAGGTGGGGGTAGGAAAGAGGTCATCAATCAGCAAACACATGCACTCTCATAAAGTAGTGCTGAGAAACTCTTTGGAGTAGCTGCGCACTGTATAAATCTCAGTAACAATAACAGTACGTAAAGGGACATGAAAAATGAGTCTCCTTAAGCATGGAGTTGAAGGATACAACTAGTCCAATCACAACACTGTGAGACCAAAATGCTCCTGGGTGGGACAAACTCAAGAATATAGAGAAAAGCCATTTATTCAAGAGACAACTGAGATAGTTAACAAAGTCATCCAATAATGAGCAATCCGCCTGCAGCCAAAACCTAGAACAAGAACTGGCAAAACCAATAGGCCTGCTGTTGGCAACCAGCCTTTTGGCTTTTTAGTGCTTTTTTTGTTTTGTCAAGATTTTTGCAAAACTTTGCTGCTGAAGCTGAGAGTCCTCATCAATCTAAGGAAAAAACATAAGCAAAAATATTTTTGACCTGAAAAAGCACATATTGCCATTGTCCCTGACCCTTAACTGAAATACTTTGTGTGTGTTTGTGCTCCTTGTCAAAGAGGAAGAAAGCCACCACTCACAGTTAAGTTAGACAATGTTTGGGGTGTGCTGAACCATTGGCCCCATTCTGTGTTCTATAGTTGGTGGAAGAAAAACGTAAATGGCACAGTATTAGACCAATGGATGAAGAGAGCTAGTTGAAAGTCACTATAAGTGTCTTATGCATATAATGTGAGTAAAATCAAAAGATCTTAGCCAACACCGACTTAAAAAGACTAGGGATATTTCAGCAAATATACAAACTCAAACAGCTCAAAACGGGTCTGTTTACTCTGATGGAGCAAGGACTCACAAATGAGACTTGCTCGAATGCAATCTCCTCACAGTATTAATTTATTAATTTTGTATTGTTTATATTAATCCTTGCATACACTACACGAATAGTAAGGAAGCTTGCCTATGTGTTTAACTAACGAATAACGCTTGCCTATAATCTAAAATGGCCGCTAAAGCGCTGGAACCTTACTGCGCATGTCTCATCCATATCACATGGAGTGACGCCTTTCTTTGCTTGGTGGGAAATTTCTGCTTCTGCGCAGTGTGTTTTAAAATGGCTGCTTGATGTTTTCACATGCTTCAGCTTGCTCTTGTGTTATTGTTAATTTGTCGTTTTCTTAACGCTACTAATGCGGGATAGATTTATAAGTAAATGGGAATAGAGTAGAAAAAGTGGGTATACAGTGAAACATTTTATTTGTGATTTTAATATTTTCTTCTTGTACTTTTATTAGTTTGTAAACTTGGGCCTGGGGTTGGTGATCTGAAACTCGAGAGACAATGATTCTGCGCATGTGTCCTGTTTGGCTGCCAAAGAAATAAGAATGAAGTCAACCTGGACGTCGTCCCAGGCCATGACCTGATGGCCGAAGCTGCTGTGCTCTTGCCTTTCCTGTTGAAAATTGAAACTTTGTATATGAAGAATATATAACATTTGTCGTGAGACGGGTGGGAAATAAAGCAAATGTATTAAATTGAATGGGCGGTAGTTTAAAGACAATGGGCTTTAGAATTCGAACCAAATCAATATGGTGTGAGGATCAACCCCCTGTCCCTGTCCAATCAGAAGTAGTGGTCCCATGTTTTAGAAACATTAAGGGGAGGTACATGGGCGTAGAAGGGTATAATAGATATAGAATTAGCTAATTAGTTAGCTTCTAGCTCCTGACTGTCAAGCTGATCGATTGCAGACTGAACCGCTGACCAGAGAGGTCCTGAGGAGGGGGCGGCGGTGTCCATTAGAAGGAAGCCACGGGAGAATCGAGGAGAAGTCGAGTATCAGAGAGGGGAACGACGCAGGCGTCGTTGTAGAGAGGTCACCGGTCCTGCCCTGATCCTGAAGGAGGTCTTTGCTCTTCATCCTTCCGAGGGTCCTATTCTTTCAAACTCCTTGGCCAAGGGGTTTGGTTCTCGCACTTAGGTAAATATAAATGCAACCTTTAGTTGCGCTGCTGTCTCTATTTTCTCCTTTCTGAGGGACCGTCATTAATCAAAAATTATTATTCTATGCTTCATCCGTGATACGCGATTAAGTACCATGTGGTTCTGTATTTCACTCTGCTAAATCTTTAGATAAACATTTTAAAACTTCCTGACTCAGTGGTTATTTCAGGATTATGTACTGTATTGAATGTCACTCATTTTAAACTTCCCAATTAGCAAAGGATTCATTGGTAAGTCATTACTCTTCAATTGGAAGGTTATTGGTAGCAGGGATTTTGATAAAGAGTAACAACTGACAACCCCAGCGTAAGTATTAGCGTAGTATGAATGTATGGGCCCAAATGAGTATCTAGTGTATGAATGCTGTTTGCTAATATCGCGCTGGATCAGTTTTCTGGTAATCAGAGGATGGTTACTCTTTGTTAATTGGGTAATCAGAATTTTATTTTTATGAATTAACATCCGTGTATTCAAAGTTTGTTTTATGTTGTCTAGAATCCCCGGGGAAAATTGAATAGCGGTTGGTAAGAGGAAACCATACTGCAGTGAGGTTATCTGTCAGGCAGAAATAGTACTGAAAAGTTAAGCAGGACTATCAGTACTGGTTAGGGATTCTATACGTGTGAGTAATAGCAAGGGAGTACGCTGGTAAAAATTTGATGTTATATCACCTAGAAAGGGTAACATTGAAGAAGTAACAGGTACTTCTGGAGCTTGTGTGAAGAGTAAACGGAAGGGTTTTACTCGTAGTGTATGTTTAGTAAACAGAAAGGTTTTACTAAGTGTGAGAGAAACTATCTTTTCGAAATTTAGAGAAACTGGCACGATAGCGAATGTTTTATGTTGTTACTGAAATTTAATTAAGTTTTATAGAGAAAATAAGTTTGCGTACGAATTTGTAAAGGGAGGGTCAGTTGCCGGAGAGGGAGCTGACGTCACAAAATGCCGTGCTGGGATTGGTTGAAACAGCGGGTGTGGAACGACTCTTGTAAAGGAGGGGTCAGTAATCAGGAGCAATACTGACGTCATAAGTGCCGCGCTGGGATTGGTTGAAATCAGCGAGGGACAGAGAAGCGCAGATTGTAAAGGAGGGGTTGACAGACAAACGTCACCGAAAGGCCGCGCTAGGATTGGTTCAGAAATAAAAGTTAGCAGACACTTGATTGGTTGATATTCTAGAAGCTAAAATCTTAGTGGATAGAGAGTGCATGTTAAAACGCGATCCAACTTTAATAGGAACTTGTCCGGATAGGAGACTCCTAGGTTTTGCAGAATATAACTTTATATACCGCAGATTAGATAGAATGTACGGAGAGAAGAGAAAAATGTCCTTTCTGCAAAAGATAAAGAATTATTTTAAAAAGGATAAACCAATCAAAACTAGAGAAGGAATTATCATTCCACCAGCTAAAACGCCCGCTTCATTCATGATGATGGAGAGAGGTTATCATACTTGTGTATGGATAGAGAATTGGATAGAATATACCAAAAATGATGGGATATTAGCATTTCCCGAGAATGGCACCTTCAATGGAAGAATTCTTCAAAATTTGAGATTGAGAATGAACGATTTAGAACCCAGACCTAGATTAACTCAATACGAAGCCTTAGAGGAATGGGAAACCGAGGCATTTGAGCGTGATTGATCCAGGAGTAATAGGGGTTATCGAGGATTTTTCCCCAGAAATCAACATGAGAATAGGGACGGTCAGATGAAACAGTGGAGGAGGGCAATGCTTACAGAGGGATTGTATCCATTGTTAACAGCAGAAGAAAAATTAGGAAGCAAATGCACAGAAAAGACAAAACATTTAATGAGAAATGGAGATTCCGAAGATGAATTTATAGAAGAAATATTAAGGAACCCCCCACCATATCAGGAAGGGACAGGTGGATGCACCCCAAGTGCACCCCTGTTGAAAACTCCATTAGTACCACAGGTAATACATGATTTCACCCCTAGTAGAATACTTCACGATAAAGAAAGAGAAGCCCTAGAGAAGACCAGAGCAGAATTAATACAGAAAATAACACAGATAAGAGTGCATCCTGACTCTTTGACCATACCTGTAACAATTGTTCCAGTAGTCCCATTATATGGTAATCAGGGAAACTGTCCTCCGCCACTAGCTATGCCTACTCCCGTGGATATTCCTAAACCTGAAGCAACAGTAATGGTTGAGGATCATTTTAGTGATTGTGAATCAACAATATCATTAATGGATTTACCAATTCGGGATTCTGTCAATAGTACTCCCAGGAGAACTACACCTGGGTGCTCGAAAGATATAAACCTAATAACTTCATCGGGAGCAAAAAGTGTCACTGTAGTAACACCTGAAGACTTAGAAAGGTGGGCACAAGTATCAGATCAGCAGTATACACCTCCTAAATTTTTGGATATTTATAAATTAAAAGTTGAATTGGAAGAAATAATAGCAGGAAATGTGGGATTAGATCACCTAAATGCTTACAACGAAGAAGAATTATTGTTCATATGCAGAAGTATCACCAGAAATGTAAAAATATTTCATGAAAAATTATCAGATTTGGCTCTGCAGATGGGAATTGAAATAGGGAGATCAAAGGTGTTGCAGAAACCCTATAGAGCAGATTTTTCAGACAAAGATTTAGAAAACATGAATGCCTCTGGAAGAAAGCTACAAGTAAAGGAGTTAACAACAGTCTTGCAAAAATGGGGAGATCTAGATAAATGGAGAACTAGATGGGCCAAGAAAAAGGAAGAGGCACGATCTAGTAGAACAGCCTCTGAATATGTGATGAAAGAAACAGGGAAGACAGATCAAATGTATCCGATGCGAGAAGTTCCAGGAGGGGGATATGTACATGTCCCATGGAGCAGACAGGATATTTTGTCCTTTACGAATGATTTTCCAAAGTTGAGAGAAAAACCAATTGAATGGTACAAGCAGGTTGAGAGGTTTGTGAAAGTGTCAAAGGTATTGTTGAAAGATTCAGATGGCTTATTTGACATAGTGGTACCTGCCGATTTGTGGACAGATTGTAAAATTACAGTGGATTGGCCAAGTGACGAGTATCCTAGAGATCCAAAGACAGGTGCCCCGTCAAATGATGTAATGAAAAAGTATCAGCAGGTGATAACTTACCTGAAAGGCAAAATACCACCGAAAGAAACGGATTGGGTGAAAATAGACCGAACCACCCAAGAAGCCAGTGAATCGGTACACGCCTATTATGAGCGTTTATTGCAAGTATTTAAGCAGTATAGTGGATTTGAGGACATTGGAGACAAGAACATGAGTCAGTTTGTGTATCGATTCGTTTATGGTCTGAAGCCAGAGATTTGTCAAATGATTAAGCAGCACATGTTGTGTAGGCAGGGCAAGCCCATAGACAAGATTCTGAAATATGCGAAATACTGTGGAGATTATATTGAGGATAGGCACAAGAAATTGCAGGAAAAAGTGATGTGGGCACAGGTGAAAATGGCTGAGAAACAGGGAATTAATTTGGATAATCCGAGTGAGAATCAAGGAAAAGATTCTGGAACGAATGGCGATACTGGGAATGGTGGAAAAGTGAGAGGACGAATGAGTAGAGAAGAAGCTAAAAAGAAATTTCCTTGTCATGGATGCGGAAAATTGGGGCATTGGAAGGATGAATGTAAAAAGATTCGGAATAATAATGGCCCAAATCAAAATTTAAATCCACAGACGCAGAATGACATACAGCAGGGTGTAAATCCTCAGAGTCAGTTGCCACCTGCACCTATTCAGGATAATGTAAGCAGAGCAAACCACGGTACAGACGTCGGATATCAAGGAGGAAGTGGTAAGAATGATTATGTAACATCACAGTTTCTTTTACAGGACGATTTCTGTCAATACAGTTCATGACGGTGCCTAGGAGAGGGGGAGAAAGAGTGCGTACTTGGCGCATCTTTATCGGTAGATCAGTCAGGTCCATATGTTGAAGGGAATGTGAAAGGTAATGATATTACTTTCCTTTTGGACACTGGTGCTACCCGGTCTACTGTGAGAACAGCAGACATTCCAGACCTTCCTCTCTCTGGAGAAGCTATCCAAGTAGTGGGAGTAGCTAATAGAAAGATTAGAACACCTCTTACCGAACCAATGGAAGTTAAAATTGGAAATTTCAGAGAAATGCATCAATTTGTAGTGTGTGATTCTAGTGCAGTAAATCTATTAGGTCGTGATTTACTATGCAAAATGAATTGCACAATTTTCTGCACACCGGATGGTGTGGCAGTTCAGACCCCAGATGAAGATCATGTATATAAGTTTATGATTGCAAAACAAGGTACAGAAGTAGATGAGATGTTTTCGTTAATAAGAAAAGATGAGCTACCAGAAGAATTAAAAACTACAGTAAACCCCATAGTATGGGATTTCACAGGAAAGGAAGTAGGACTTATGGCCAAAATAGACCCAGTTAAAATTGCTGTAAAGGAAGGTGCGATTTTCCCAAATACTAGACAGTACAAAATGAGTGCAGAAGTAAAGACAGGAGTCATTGAAGAAATCAATTGAATGGTAGAACAAAACATACTAAGAGAAGTAATGAGCAGCCCATGTAATTCACCAATAATGGGTTTAAAGAAACCTAGCGAAAAATATAGGATTGTTCAAGACCTGCGGAAAATTAATAAGATTGTGGAACCATGTTGTCCTATAGTGCCAAATCCTGCAGTAATTCTATACCAGATCCCTTGGAGTGCAGGTTGGTTCACTGTGATTGATTTATGCCAAGCGTTCTTTTCAATTCCATTGCACCCAGACAGCCAGTATCTTTTTTCATTTAAATTTGAGAACAAAGTCTATGTATGGAATCGCGTTCCTCAGGGATACACGGAAAGTCCTTCTATCTTTAATCAGATATTGAAAAAGTGTCTTGAAAAACTAGTGATGCCAGGAAGCTTAGTCCTAGTGCAATATATCGACGACTTACTGGTGGCATCAAACACCAGAGAGGACTGTGTTGTTGATTCCATAGCACTATTAAATCATTTGGCTGAAGAAGGGCATAAAGTCTCACCAGAAAAATTGTAGTTCTGTACAACAGCTGTTAAATATCTGGGACACCAAATTGAGAGGAGAAAAAGAAGAATAACCTCGGAAAGAGTACAATTGATTAAGAAAATGCAAATGCCTGTAACCCAAAGAGAAGAGAGAATGTTCCTAGGAATAGTAGGTTACTGTCGACAATGGATACTAGGATTTTCCTTGTTAGCGAAGCCCCTAATTCAAATGACAAAAAAGAAAGCCAAGGACCCAGTTGAATGGGAAGATGAGAGCGTAGGAGCTTTTGTAAAATTGAGAAATGCTCTGTGCTCAGCACCAGCCCTAGGCATGCCCGACTATAAGAGAAGCTTCACATTGTTCTGTCATGAGAGAGAAAATTGTGCACTTTCAGTCTTAACTCAGAGACATGGTCTAGACAGACGTCCAATAGCATATTTTTCTGCTACATTGGATCCAGTGGCAGCCGCGTTGCCAGGCTGCTTAAAAGCAGTGGCGGCTACCTGTTTAAGTATTGAACAAAGTGAGTCAATTGTAATGGGACACCCAGTAAAGGTATTTGTTCCACATGCAGTTGTAATTCTGTTGACAAGAACTCGAACTCAGCATCTTACTCCTAGTCGGCTGACTAAATATGAGAGGATAATAATGGGTGCTGAAAATGTGAACATAGTGAGGTGTACAATAATAAATCCCGCTACCTTACTACCAGACCCATATCATGAGGAAATAAAAAATGACGAAGAAGAAGAACATGATTGTTTACAAGTCACAGAGTTATGCACGAAACCACGTCCGGACATTGAAGAACAGCCCCTTAAAAAGCCAGAGAGGGAGCTGTTTGTTGATGGTTCATGCCAAAGACATGAAGACGGTAAACTAACTGCTGCCTAAGCGGTGTGTGAATTAACTGGAATAGTTGAAGCATCATATTTACCAGGAGTAAAATCTGCACAAGCAGCTGAATTGATTGCTTTAATAAAAGCTTGCAAAATTGGGAGGAATCAAAAAGTAACTATATTTACAGATAGCCAATATGGTTACGGGGTTGTGCATGATTTTGGCCAACTATGGATGCAGAGGGATTTCATGACTTCTTCAGGATCCCCCATTAAAAATGGACAGTTTGTAAGGGAATTGCTGGAAGCAATACAATCACCAAAAGAATTGGCTGTGGTGAAGTGTGCCGCACATCAGTCAGGAGATGACTGGGTGGTAATTGGCAATCGATATGCATATCTTGTGGCTCAACATTGTGCCAGAAATAGATTATCAGTCAATAAAAGGGTGGAAAGAATGGGAATCAGCTGCCAACTTATGCTGTATATGCCACCTGAAACATGGAATGAGGTTAGAAGATTGCAAGATGATGCTGATGAAAATGAGAAGAAAACAAGGGTCAACGTGGGTTGTTCCCAAAGAGGAGATGATGAAGTGTGGATTTGTGCTGATGGCAGACCAGTCATGCCTAACTGTCTGCTCTCTCAAATGGCCAGGATGTACCATGGAGACACACACATAGGGAGAGATGCAACGATTAGGCTTTTCAGACAGAACTGGTATAATCCCAAGTTCAGGGTGGTAGCAGAGAGCCTTTGCCAGAGGTGTTTGACTTGCCAGATGCATAATCCAGGGAGAAAGACAATAATTGGGTTTGGAAAAATTGGAAAGGCAGAGGGTCCATTTATAAGACTCCAGTTCGACTTTATACAGTTACCACCATGCAGAGGGTTGAAATATGTACTGGTCATAGTATGTCTGTTTTCAAAGTGGGTGGAGGCTTACCCTACCAGGAGGAGTGACAGCATTACAGTCGCAAAGCTGTTACTACGAGAACTCATTCCTAGGTTTGGTTTCCCAGTAACTTTGGAATCAGATAGAGGAAAACATTTTAACAGTGAAGTGATTCAAATAATCTGCGAAGCATTCCAAATTGAACAAAAATTGCACTGTGCATATTGTCCAGAGGCTTCTGGAGTGGTTGAACAATTGAATGGCACTATAAAATCCAGACTGGGAAAAATGTGTGCATCAACGTCATTGGAGTGGCCAGATGCATTGCCACTTGTTTTGATGGGACTAAGAAGCATTCCTGATAGAAATACGGGACTGAGCCCACATGAGATAATGATGGGAAGAGCAATGAGACAAGCACATGTTCCCATAAACAAACTGCTGAATATATCTGATGATATGGTTCTGGATTATTGCAAAGGATTGGCTGACCTAGTGCGTTCTGTCTCTCATCAGGTCGGAGAAGACGCAGTTTCGAGGCAGCCTGAACGAGAACATGATCTGAATCCTGGTGATTGGGTGGTAGTGAAGAATCACACCAGAGAGACGTGTCTATCACCTAGATGGGGAAAACCTTGTCAAGTCATACTGACTACCAACACAGCAGTGAAGTGTGCAGGATTTCCTAATTGGATTCATGTAAGCCACACCAAAAGAGTACCAGACCCTGAAGAAGAAAATCCTCAGTCAGCATCAAACACTGAGGAAGCTGAAGGTTGCCCAGCTGAAGAATCTCAGGCTCGAGATTCAAGAGAAGCTGCAGAAGAACAACCGAGCACAAGTCAGGACTGGATACCGGTGGTAGAAAATCCTGAAGTTTACCACAGAACAAGAAGTCAAACCAGATTGGAAGAAATTGAAGAGGATCAGATAGGCGAAGAAGAAGCAGCTCAGGGAAAAGAAGAACATACAATAAAAGAACCTGAGCAGGACCAGATAGGGAAAGGTAATTGGGCTCCAAATAAAGAAGAACCAACAAGTTTTGAGCAGGGACAGACAGGTTTAGAAGAATCCGGTCAGGCTGCAGAAGTACAAAGTGCAAGAAGCCCTGATCAGAACAAGTTAGATCGAGAAAATCACACAGAAGAAAAAGATCTCGAGAAACATGAACATGAAGAAATAAATCAAGCACAAGGTCCCTTATTGGAAACTCACAGTGGAGCTGCTGAAGAGAAACCAATCAGACCTGAAAAAGAGCAAGAAAGAAAAACAGTAATTGCAGAAAACGAAAAGGTGTCAAACAGCGAAAATAAAGAAACAGTGCAAACAAAGAAAACAAGAAAAGGTGATCATTGGCCTAGTGTCATTAAAAGAGTAAAATACCACATAACAACCAGAAGTGAAGATCCAGATCAAGTAAATGAAGTAACAAGTCAAACCGAACAAGAAAATAAAACTGAGAAAAGAAGAAGTAAAATACTGAAACTTGTGAATAACAAATTCAAAGGTCCTGATTGGACTTACATCATTCTTGAAGATTACGAAAGCTCAGAGTCAAGTGAAAGTGGTGACAAAGGAACAAGTACAGAACTGACATATGAGAAAGAAACAAGACCACCTTGACTAAGTGAAATAACAAAATAAAGAAAAGCGAAAACAGATAAGAAGAGCAATCTTCCTTGTCGAAATGCCTGATGATAGAGTTGCTGGGAGACCAAAACAGAGATGTTGTAGAAGATGCTGTGCAATATGCATATGTAGTCTAGTAATGGTGCTTATAGTATGGTTAGTTCTGATCGTAGCAGTCCCTTACCTTATGATAATGGATAAAAAGATTAATAACGAAACTAAGGAAAGGACAGCAAACATGAAGGGTAATAGAGTAGAACTAATGGCAGAAAATGAACCAGAATTTCATCACGAAATAACTGATAACGACACTAGTCTAAATGTTTTCACAAAATTATTGTTTCAATACGTAGACACCATGGAAGTTAGTAATTGTTATGTCTGTATGAAGTTACCTGAATCAGTAGCTGAAGGGTTAACATATCATCACTTACCATTGACATATGGCATATCATGCAGTGTTTTATCTAGTTTATTTTATAGAACAGGGAGACTTCAATATTATTATTCTAACATAGATGTGATATTTTCTGAGGTTCCGATTCGAAAGAGTATGAACCCGGTGCTTAGTAGTCAAGACGAACAGTTTATGGGAGAATTTTTCTTAACAATGAAATCAATAGACATAACACATGCACATAGACACAATCTAACATGTTCTTTACATGAAGAAGAAAAGATATTTTTGAATTTAGTAGAAGATAGAAGACAAGATTTTCAAAAGAAAGCTTCTGAGCATAAGGCTCATTTGCTACCTTGGGCTGAGAAAGAAGGGAGTTACACACCTGGCAAGGCTCAAGCTGCTATGGCTCTGGATTTTGTAAAGACAGGGAAAATTTGTCTACATAGATTAAAGACTGATTATAACAATGTTTTCATCGGTACCAGTGAATGTGAACACAATTTCTTAATTCTTGGAGGTTGGGGAATCAAAGGAGGAACAGATTCAGTTTTTCCTGGAATCTATTATGTGTGTGGGAATAAGGCTTACTTTAGGCTTCCTGCACGGTGGTATGGAAGTTGTTATTTTGGAATAGTATTTCCAAAATATACCACGTAAAAAGAAACACTGGGAGCAATGAAAACAATAGCGAATTAACACGTAGTAAAAGAACTAGTTTTTCTGAAATTGTAGGTGATATATTTGGTGCATTGATACCTTCAGTGGGAATAATTCTGAACTCAAGGAAAATATGTAAATTGTCTACAGTGGTTGATCGTTTATCAACGGATACTGCTGGAGGATTTCTAATGATTAATGCGGAAATGATTGCGATTAGATCTATGGTTATGCAAAATCGACTTGCTCTTGATATTTTATTGGCAAAAGAGGGCGGAGTCTGTAAATTACTGAAGACGAAACATTGTTGCACTTACATTCCTGATAAAAGTGCAGAAATTGGAACGTATATACAGAATATAACTAAACTTGAGAAAGAACTAAAACCACTGGAAGTTGATAGTGTATGGGAAAGATTGACAAGTAGTATTGCGTCAATTGGTACCTGGTTTTCTAATGTAGGAAAAGGACTTATAGGTCAAGCATTAGTTCCCCTAGCAGGGTTAGCAATAATAGTACTGACAATAATAATATGGTGCAAATGTTGTAGAAAGAATGGAACATATAATGTGACAGGAAAAGGGAAGAAGAGAAAGATTGATGAAATAGAACTTGAAGAGTGGAGAAGTGAATTATACAAGAAATTGAAAGGGGATGGTAAAAATAGAAAATGTAAAAATGAGAATGAAACTATTTGCTAGAAGTTGGCATCTGATTGTGGGTAGTATTTTGATGGCTCTTAAACGCCATCAGAGAGGGGATTAATGGAGCAAGGACTCACAAATGAGACTTGCTCGAATGCAATCTCCTCACAGTATTAATTTATTAATTTTGTATTGTTTATATTAATCCTTGCATACACTACACGAACAGTAAGGAAGCTTGCCTATGTGTTTAACTAACGAATAACGCTTGTCTATAATCTAAAATGACCGCTAAAGCGCGGGAACCTTACTGCGCATGTCTCATCCATATCACATGGAGTGACGCCTTTCTTTGCTTGGTGGGAAATTTCTGCTTCTGCGCAGTGTGTTTTAAAATGGCTGCTTGATGTTTTCACATGCTTCAGCTTGCTCTTGTGTTATTATTAATTTGTCGTTTTCTTAACGCTACTAATGCGGGATAGATTTATAAGTAAATGGGAATAGAGTAGAAAAAGTGGGTATACAGTGAAACATTTTATTGTGATTTTAATATTTTCTTCTTGTACTTTTATTAGTTCGTAAACTTGGGCCTGGGGTTGGTGATCTGAAACTCGAGAGACAATGATTCTGCGCATGTGTCCTGTTTGGCTGCCAAAGAAATAAGAATGAAGTCAACCTGGACGTCGTCCAAGGCCATGACCTGATGGCCGAAGCTGCTGTGCTCTTGCCTTTCCTGTTGAAAATTGAACTTTGTATATGTCGTGAGATGGGTGGGAAATAAAGCAAATGTATTGAATTGAATGGGCGGTAGTTTAAAGACAATGGGCTTTAGAATTCGAACCAAATCAATATGGTGTGAGGATCAACCCCCTGTCCCTGTCCAATCAGAAGTAGTGGTCCCATATTTTAGAAACATTAAGGCACAGCTTTCCAAACTTTTCATGCTGGTGACACACTTTTTAGAAATGCAACATTTTGCGACACGGTAATGCAGTGTAGCGAGCAAGCGTAACGAGCGAGCCTGAACCAACTACAGGAGGTTCGGGGGGGTTCTCCCCACGAGAAAATTTTGAAAAAAGAGTGGGCAAACAGTGCATTTTCAAGCAAATTTGAGAAAGCAGGAAGGTTAATAAAGCAATTGTGAATCTGTTCTAACAAAGACAGTGACTGGCAAAACTGTCTATCCGTCGCTTGTTCTGCTGACATCCTAGGCGCGCAAAAAGAAACCTACATTGGGTGTAAGTAAGGTTAGGTTTGTGCCTGAACCAAGAATATAATCATGCACACATTGACACATGCCCCAGTGATTACGGCACAAAAAGGGCGGGTGCACGCAATGCCAACCCTTTCAACCATGCACAAAGTCCGCCTGCTGCCTTGCAGAATATGAGTTATACAAAAATCCGTTCAAGAGATATCACATAAACAACCACATATTGCTCTGCTATGACACTAAAGCCTTTTTGACTGGATCAGAGACAGGCAACCTAAATGAGGTAGCAGTGTGGCACGTGAAAAACATGACATTGAAGGTGGAAGAGCCACGCCAACATTGCCCATGGGAAATTCTAATTAAGTTGAAGGACCACGTTTCTGAAACCTCTAAAATGGTTGGGAAATCAAACTGTTGTCCAAGCTGTGTTGAAAATAATGGCTGCCATCTTTCAAGAATCTAGTTCTAATCTAGTCAATAATATCACAGGACTTAAGATTGGTCTATAAAACAATGAAGCAAACACAAGGAGATGATGGACGGAGCGCTGAAACTTTACAGACACTCACCCCCAGTCACAGATCTGGGTTGAATCCATCATCATTCTTTAGCTCACTTGGCCACCTCAGTTCAGACCCAGCTATATGACTATGAATCCATAAATGATATTGATATACACTGGAAGAGTAAAGCAGTAAACACAGAGCTGGAATCTCAACCAATTTTGAAAGTCAGAAATATAAACAAAGCATTTACTTACAGCAAAAAAAAAAAAAAACAGCTTGCTTGAAACGTGACTTTCGGAATGAACAAACAACCAGAGTGCAACACTATCTTGATGGCTAACTGAACAACTCTAGTTTTAGTTATATTCACAAACATCTCAATCCAGCATACAGTAAGGCTCACTTAAAGTTTAGTGCACAAGTAACTGAGCAGTCATAGGATGGTTAGCATGTAACACAGGTTATTTGAACATGGTGTTTCAAGTGTGCAGCTTTAAAAATGAAAATGCTTTATATTTTTTTTTACATTCATGACCCCTTTGCTTCTGTTTTTGTTCTTGATATTTGCTCTTTGCAGTTCGATTTTCATTCGTTTTTCCTCTAGAATGATTTTCCTTGACTCTTTTGCTTTCCCTGATTTCCCTTGATGCTTAGCTAGGAGCACCAAATATAGAACCTTTCACTGGAAGCCCATACTACCTGGAACTGGCGACTGGCGACTGGCGACTGGCGAGAAATTATTCTGTAAAAGCCATTCCTAGTTCTTGCCTCCAAAATACCCATGTGGAGACCCATGAATTGGTTCTTAACAGAGTGTTAGAAGGTGTTTTCTAAGATTGGAATCTTCCTCAAACAGATGAAGGTGACAGACCTGCACGACGTTTGTCTGAGGTGCATTGGGCCCAAGCATGACTCTAGTCGTGCATCAAGTGTTCTTAGCATCCGGAGGCCACAGAGAAAAGGAGACCAAACGTTGTTTTGGCTCGCAGGCCTGCGAGTCACGCAAAAGTATGCATTCGACGGCCATTAACGAGAGGGTAGCTAAACTCTTTATGACCTGACCCAAGGATGAAAGAAGGGGCGCACGCAAGTCAAAGCCACGATCTAAACTTAAAGGTTACTTGTTGCTGATGTACCAGATGCTGCTCGGTTACTTTGCAGGTTGCTTCATCGTACTCTTGAAGCACGTGTGTGGTGTCTTGTGATATAGTTTGTGACATCATCAGTGTGAGTAAGGCTTATGGCTGCTCCCAAGGATGGTTCTAGAACTTCTGTTGCCCTATGAGTTGTTGCCTGCACTGCTGTCTACCTTTTTTGTCACGTGCCGCCGCTTTACAAGCCAATTCCAGATATCACCTTACTGCCTGCAGTTTGCAGTTTTCTTAGGGCGCAGTCTGTCAAATTGGCGACGGAAAATGAGGCCTTGACAAAACCCCTCGAAACAGTTCTCCAAGACTACCATGGGTTTCTTTCACAGCAGAGACCGGCAAGCCTGCATGTCGATTAAAATAGATTCCACTTCGGAACAGGCATTTGTGCCACCGCGGCCCTTTAGAAGTGGGTCTGTATATGTTCCAAAAGTCGTGCAGGCCATTTTGCTCTCTGTCGAAGCAGTTCCAATATCCTCAGCTTCTATGGGAGTCAAGCACAAAGGAAGAAACGTGGGCCAGGGACAGCAGTGTAGTGCGGGTCTGGGGTCACTTTTATTTTCGTGCTCGGAAATATTTTCTGTCCCAGTCCCACCCTGCAATGTTGCACAAGACGTGAAACCTAATGAACAGATTCCCCTGCCCAGCACAAAAGTTCACATTATTCACTGTGATTGAAATCGTTTTATTATTCAAGATTCTCGGAAAGAGAAAATAAACGCTTTCAGTGCGAGAATATTTTGTTGAAGTTCTTTACGGTTTGGACAATACAGAATTTCTTTTTAATGGCATACCTTATATAGCAGGTCGGTCAGGCAGGCCTGGAGCTCATGGTGGCGGGAGCGCCCGGGCTCCTCAGCAGCCTCCGGGCAGTGCTCCCCGCCTTACTCCTGTCAAAAGTGCGCCGTACCGAGCGCCTGGAATGGGGAAAAGAGGCGGCTCTGTGGAGGATTAACCGCGCAATCAACGCACGCGGCAAAGGGAACGAGGCCGCGCGCACACGCTCGCCTCCCTAACGCCTCTCCTTCCTCTGCGTACTCCTGCATCACTGACATGCGCTGACCCATAAAATGAAATCACGAAATGCAAACACCAAGAGTATTCACCCTAATCTGCCCGCAGACTTCATCATCGCGCGACACACCCACACATGGCAGGCGACACAGTACTGTGTTGCGACACAGAGTTTGGAAAACTCTGCATTAAGGGGAGGTACATGGGCGTAGAAGGGTATAATAGATATAGAATTAGCTAATTAGTTAGCTTCTAGCTCCTGACTGTCAAGCTGATCGATTGCAAACTGAACCGCTGACCAGAGAGGTCCTGAGGAGGGGGCGGCGGTGTCCATTAGAAAGAAGCCATGGGAGAATCGAGGAGAAGTTGAGTATCAGAGAGGGGAACGACGCAGGCGTCGTTGTAGAGAGGTCACCGGTCCTGCCCTGATCCTGAAGGAGGTCTTTGCTCTTCATCCTTCGAGGGTCCTATTCTTTCCAACTCCTTGGCCAAGGGGTTTGGATCTCGCACTTAGGTAAATATAAATGCAACCTTTAGTTGCGCTGCTGTCTCTATTTTCTCCTTTCTGAGGGACCGTCATTAATCAAAAAATTATTATTCTATGCTTCATCCGTGATATGCGATTAAGTACCATGTGGTTCTGTATTTTATTCTGCTAAATCTTTAGATAAACATTTTAAAACTTCCTGACTCAGTGGTTATTTCAGGATTATGTACTATATTGAATGTCACTCATTTTAAACTTCCCAATTAGCAAAGCATTCATTGGTAAGTCATTACTCTTCAATCGGAAGGTAATTGGTAGCAGGGATTTTGATAAAGAGTAACAACTGACAACCCCAGCGTAAGTATTAGCGTAGTATGAATGTATGGGCCCAAATGAGTATCTAGTGTATGAATGCTGTTTGCTAATATCGCGCTGGATCAACTCTATTCCTGTTTTTTTTAGCTGGTGATTTCTGTTATGTGTTTCTGAGTGAAGAGAGGGCTTGTCCACAAAGTTTTCCCCACCTTGTCAGAAACAAAACAAAGAAGGGCCTATAAATCTTAATTACATCTAAGCCTGACTGGACTACAGTACTGCTCATCGCATTCGACTGAGAAGTGAAAAAGCAGATTAGACAATATCGAAAAAAGAAATACGAACAGTTTTTTCATTTAAAAAAACCACATTAATTGCAAAGATTCATGGTGTACAAGCCAGAAACAAAATGGAGGATGCATAATCTAATGTTTGATTGCAAACGGTAGTAGAGAGCACAACACACCTCTTTGGAAATAGAATTCAAACAAGCGTTCCTGGACTAAACCTCTTTATAGACAAAACAATGCCACATTTTTCATGCACTGGTGACCTTTTCCTCTTTGAAGTTGAATGGCCTTGGAAGTGGAGGTGTGAGAATTTGAAACGGCTTGACCAAGTTTGTGAAGTTTTGAAAAAACTACAACTTTCCAACGATATTGAAGCTTTAAAAAAATATATGATCTGTATTGGAGTGCGTCAGCATGAAGATAATAATTTGTATGCCGAAATGTGACTGTTTTACAAAAACGAACTTCAGCTTTTCACAACACAAACTCAAAGAGTTTTATTGAACTATATAAATGCCGTGGCAAAACAGGTTGCAAATTTATTTACATGTTGTTTACAAGCAATTGCATACATTGGCCAAGGCCTTGCACTAGTGCTAGTGTGACGCAAAGCAGCCATGCTATCTACTATCCTCTGCAAAAGTGCACTTTTCACAGAGCAAAAATTGATTTGCACCGCTTTGCTATAAAGGGGTGTTACAGGGGCAGGTCAGTGCCAACACCAATCGATTTGGGTGCGATGCCTAATCTACCAAAATACTTGAGCAGGATATGTGTAAAAAAAATAATGCCTCCTTGAAGCAGGTGCATACTAGAGGAAATGTGCTCATTTCTTTAAAAAAATGACTTATTGCATGTGTGCTGCAATACGCAGCACATATCCAACAGGCGGGTACCTTCTGAGATTATCTACGGATGGTAATTTGTACTGGAAGGGTATGCCTCCAGGGCAAATCCTATGTATACTCACCTTTGCACCATGGTACAAAGCTGTGTGTCGCTTGCACTGTGTGGGTTTGGGTGCCCACACAGGGCATGAAACCAATAGCAGGCCAATCTCAGTAGATATGGCTCTGCTCTGGGTTACCGCCTTGCGCAATTCAATGCAGCAAATTTAAATGCTGCGCTACGTTGCGTGTAATCCAGCCCCTGGCAAGCACCAAAGGTCTCTAATAAATCACCTTTAGGAAAAAATGAGTTAACATTGTTTAAAGGAGGAAATATTTCTGCCAGAGCTACAGATCTATAGCCCAATACCCTTAGAAATACTGCTCGCCTGGGTAAATTGGTAAAATGAGCAAATACACCTCTTTACTGCAGGGCAGTGTTGGTACTGCCTCTTGAGCCAATGAACCATTAAACAATAAATACACCAATGACAAAGGAAGGTCCCATATTTCTTGCTATCCCTATTATTCCCTTATTCAGCCTTATATACCTCTCACTATCCTCAAAGTTCCTTCTCTCAATGCATTCACTTGTTTGAGGTTTGACCACCATACATATTTTAGCACGACAACCTGAGCATTTGGGCAAGGTAGTCCTTCTATCATGCCTTATAATATGGTAAATGCAAATATAACAGTGTCATAATGCCATTCCCAACTGGAATAATAAACTATATATAATTATTTCAGTTGACTTGCAGTGGACATCACACATGCAATTTTCATCAGGATATTGCTGGCCAGCTTCCACTGTGCTGTGAATGCAGACCCTAAGAAAATATGGAGGATGCCCAAAATTGCATGTCCAGCATGATTGAAAATGCATGACCTGAGCCACAACAGGTCTGCTCTCATGGTCTAATCATATCCAGATAGTCTACTTTCCCTAAATACATAACAAGGGTGTGGAGGTATTTGCAAGTAACAGTGTGTTTTTTTCACTCCCATCGCTAAACAATGAATAGGACCAGTTGGAGGATATGGGCAATAAACAATAGAGTTATCTGTGTTCTGTGCCAGGTCTGGGGGCTTAGTGGACTAATGCATTCACTGTAGGGGCATGTGTTTAACCTCATGGTCACTGGTTCAAATCCTGATGGATCCACTCAGCCTTTCATCCTTCTGAGGTTGATAAAATGAGAACCATTGAGTTGGGCAACAATAAACATCTGTTATTGAGCACCAAGATACCCTTCTGGGAGAATGTGCACTTTACAAATACACATGTTATGTTAGAAGAAGAGGTTACTCACATGGAGCACTCCATTGTTCTGTGGCTTGTCATGGAAGGCCACAGAGTGTTTAAAACATCAGGACTGCCGTTAGCACCAACATGCAACTCAGACTGTCCTGACTGCAGGAGCGAACCAGGTTAATCAGAAGGGGCCTGATTATCAAGGGTATACCTAGACATTTTTGTAAGTTTACTATTATGTTGGTTTTCACAAACTAAGGGGCATATTCTCAAGGAACTATCGCCGAGTTAACAGCACTTTATCTCAGCCAAAGTCACGATAAAATTATCGCCCCTTTCACAAGCTGGTGCTAACAGCCGATACCACCAGTTTACTTGCGAAAGCATCCACAAAAAACATTGCCACAGATGACCCCGGCAACTATCGCTAATGAGATGCAGAGTAGGCATTCCCGAGCAAAAAGCAGCGACAACACCACACCTCAACATTCTCAACGACCAGCCACATCGGTGATAAGACCACAAAACAGGCGATAAGGCGCGTTAACAGAAGGAAATTAACACCTGCTCTGACCTGGTGTAAAGTCGGACGACAACCTGCACCATCAAAGGTAGCCCAGCCCAGAGCCACACATGAAGAACAGCAGATGCCATGGAGCCACACACCATGCATCCCGGAGCCCCGAGAGGGCAACAACACCCACCGCCACTACCCCCAGGATCGCCCCCCCCCGGACCCCTCTGCCCCCCCCCCGGACCACCACAGAGGCAGCGCAGACAAAGACAGCGGACCTTCAGGAAATGCACCAGCCTCACAGACCTAACACCAGACAATGTCAATGCCCACTACAGGCTCAAAAGGACAACCATCCTCCGCATCCTGAACATCATTGCCCACAGGCTGACGGGTACCAACACAGCGGACAACCAACATCCCTCCGCAGACAAAGCTGCTGGCTGTGCTGCACCTGTTGGCCTCTGGTACCTCCCAACCAACAACCGCCAGAGTAAGAGGAGTCTCACAGCCAGCCCCATCCAAGTTCCTCACACCTGTCCTGGATGCCATCATCAGCCAGGTACCCCAGTACCTATACGTCCCCCACAATGCGCAGGAACAGCTGGAGACCAAACAAGGACTATACACCATAGCTGGCTTCCCGCACGTGTTGGGGGCAATCGACTGCACACATGTCCTACTTGTGCCCCCTGCCGACACTGCACACAATTACCATAACAGAAAGCACACGCATTCCATCAACGTGCAGGCAATAGTGGACCACAGGGGAATCTCCACCAATGTCATAGCCAACTACCCAGGCAGTGTGCATGATCTCCTCATCTTCCGACAGTCCAACATCAACCTGCGCTTCCAGGATGGCACCTATGGGAATGCACTGCTCGTTGGCAAGTACCAAATGAACACACCTCAACTCCACAATCATGCAACTCACAACTCTGGCACTGCACACGTCACAAAATCACATACAACATGCCAAACAACATGCCCACCCACCAGACACGACAGCACAACTTTCTGTGGCAACCTTGGTTAGCCATGTACATGAGCCATCAACGGCATGGCACCTCAGCCACACAATAGCGGAATGTGGGGAGAGGTGGGAACCAGGCATGTGCGAAGGAGGCAAGTGACCCATGAATGAGAATGTACACAATGCCAAGTGTGGCGTGGAAGTGCTGGACAGACTGCAGTATGCAGACCACAGACATATCCATGTCTACATGCACTGCTGGTGTTTGGAGTGTAGTGGACAGTGGACGCAACCATGTCACCCCAGCCAGTGGGGAAGATCGCGGAAATGTAGCTTGTGACGTCCCCCCCTGTCAGCGTGTGCGGAGTGGGCTGGCCCGGAGGACGCCAGGCCAGCGTAGAGGTGTGAATAAAAAGCACGTAGCTCTGGGCGTGGTTCTCTTCCAGAATGCCCAACGTGTCTGCCAGGGCGGCACCTCCTACCCCGCCACGAGGCCGACGCCATCGCCATCATTGGTGTGGCCTGCAATCCTGTGCGCCTGCTGCACCCCGGGCCGCTGGTCCCCAACCCGTCATGCCCGCCCCTGCACAGCCAGGCCTCACTGCTCACCTGCCGACACCAGCGTGTGTCAAAGAGGGCCCACCACGTGCCGGTGCAAGCTCCAAGCCCGAAGCCCGAAGCCCGCGACCTTGGCAGCCTCCTCAGACCATCACGGCCTCCACGACACAGGCCCGCTTTACTCCTTTTTCGTTGACGTACTCCACCGCTGCCTCTGGCCTACACTACGGTCAAGTAGGTCACACATTTGGAACTGAGTCTTGATTATGCAATGGCAGAGTACACACTTTATGGCTGAGTTTATATCACTGTACTCCTACCAACTCTGTGCATAGCATTCGAACTACACCTTTCTGTGGTCCCTTGCTGACTACTGCCTTCGGCCTACACTGCGGTCAAGTAGGTCACACATTTGGAACTGAGTCTTGATTACACAATGGCAGAGTACATATTTATGGCATTGTTTATATCCCTATACTCCCTTCAATGTGGTGCCACCAACTCTGTGCATAGCATTCCGACCACACGTGTCTGTGGGCCCTTGCGGACTTCTGCCTTCGGCCTACACAGCGGTCCAGCAGGCCTCACACCAATCCAATACAGTCCGTAACAGGCAGGACACGGCATCGTCGCTGGCTAAACACCCGCTCAGCTCTCGTGCCTCCACCTCCGTCAACCAGGAATCTTCTCCACATGCCATTTCAACACCGTGTGTTAGAGATCCATGAGGAGCTGGCTGCACAGCAGGTGCCCCACGCTGACCGCTGCCTCCGGCACCCACTGCGATCGAGTAGGACACACAATTGGAACTGAGTCTTGATTTGTTCATTGCAGAGTTTATATCATTGTACAGGCCTCATCCCAGACTGCATCCCCTTCCGGCTCTGGTGCCACTGACTCTGTGCCACGGGAGTCATGGACACTCTCTGGTTGAACGTTGGTGGCATCTGAGTCTATGGCCTGGGGGTTGTCTTCATCATCATGTAGCTGATACTGACATTGTGGGAAAGAGGAGACTGTAGCATTCAACTCCTCCATATTGCCTGTTTCTGCTTGCTTCTGCCCTCTGCATCATGCCCTGGATGGACACCTTCCACTGTCCCCCGTAACACTCTGCGACATTCTCCTTGGACATCAACGAGGACCCACTCAGCTCTCGTGGCCCTAACTCAGTGCATCGCAAGTCACCGTCCCGTGGCGGTGTGCCTGTGCCGGCCGCTGAGCATCTGGGGCCACCGACTCTGTGCAGCTCAAGTCATGGACCCTTGCTGTTTGTACTTTGAACTCCTGATTGTCTGATCACTGTTGTAGTTGTTGCCAGCACCAACCAACCCCTGAGGGGTGGATTACACTACCCAACACCCATCCAGCACAGGCGTCACAGGACGTGTGACCCTGGCAATAAAAGGGGCCGGGCGCATGTGCCCGTAGCCAGTTCCACAAATTATCTCAGTGTGTCCGTGTGGTCATTCTGTATGCATGTGGGCGCCGGGCCATACCACAATACATTGTGCTGTGTACAGCGTGCGCAACCTTGTCACCTCAGGCAGTGGGGTGGACCTGGCACATGTATCTGTGTCAGACCCCCCGGTGGGCGTGAGGGAGTGGACCGGCATATGGCAGTACGGCGTAGGGGTATGGTCATTCAACACGTGGCTCTGGGCGTGGTTAAGTGTAGGCCTTGCCTAGGCAGTAACTAATGCGTGTGTCTCAGGTGTAGTGTCGGCGCCACCCGTCACGCAATATACAATGTTGCTATGTAGCATGCCCCCGGAGTACGGGCTCGGCTGAGGGGTAAATGAGGGTGCGCAAGCCCGCTCGGGGTCAGGGATCAGACATACCAACTGTTGTGTGTGTCGCTATTTCCACAGCATAAGCCAAAGGTCTACCCTCAACCGCATGGCGAGTTCAGCCAGGCATGAACTCTACATCTGTGTCCGCCCTGTCCTTACCATAGGCCTACACACATGTGTCCGTCCACCTTCAGTGCACGACATCACTGTGTCGTTGTCAGGCTTGTGGATATGCGCAAACAGGCATGACAATAGTGTGCCGTAGAGGTGCAAGTGATGCAACCGCGCTGCGCACACTAGTGAATGGGCTCGGGGGGAGGGAGGAGCAGCAGTGAGGCTACGTAATACACATTGATGCCGCTCACTTGCAACAAGCAGTACATGTCATGCAGGAATCACAAAGTCACACATATCACACACCAATGAACCACTGAGCCTGCCAACACATCATGCAGAACCAACTATTGACTCATGTCTCTCTGCACTGTCACAGGTGATCAAGGATATGCACTCTGCGCTTGGATGATGACACCCCTCCGAGCCCTGAACACACAGGCCCAGAGGCAGTACAATGCGGCCCACAAACGCAGCAGGGGCATCGTGGAACGCACATTTGGCGTGTTGAAGTCCCGTTTCAGGTGCCTGGATATCGTGTGCAAGATGATTGTTGCATGTTGTGTGTTGCACAACATATGTGTACGCTGCAAGGCCCCATGGATACAAGTGCCAGATGCACCGGACGATGATGATGAGGATGAGGCAGGTGGACCACACCCCACTGCAGCCGCAGCAGGAATTGCCCGTAGGAACACCATCATTGACAATTTCTTCACATGAGCACGTCACATTGTGACAGTCCTTGGCATTCATGGGACAGTACAATATGACCACAGGCACAGCATGTGCTACTAAATGCATTCAAAATACACATTCCCTGAGTCCATGTCACTCATCTGTACAGGCACATCACTCAGACAAGTGTGAGTGCGACATGTATTGCTGACAATTTTATGATTTGTTCATGGATGGTGGGTGTGTCACCTCTGTGCAGAGGGGCTGTTTAGGGTGTCACGTATTCGGACTGCCAGTTCTGTGTGTCGCAGTTAGTAGGGAATCCCACTCTTCGGCTTTTCACATGTATCCAAATTCATTCCATTTTGGCTGCCATTTGTGTCCTACAGGTGACAACAGGGCCCCTTTTGGGGTCAGATATGTACCACCATGATGCAGGGATGCCCCCTGTGGGTCAAGTCCCACAACATGGGCAACATGTACGTAAGTGGGAGTCACTGCCCCTACATTCGTCCATGCTTTCATGGTGGATTGATCATGGTCATGACACGTCTGTGTGCAGGAGGTGTTGCTTGTCCCTCTGCAATGTGAAGGGGAGATGCGGTTTCAATGTGTGTTCCATGCATGTTTCAGCATTGGCGCAGTTTACATGCAGACTGCATGTCAATGTACATTGTGACTGTGAGGAGATGCCTATTTGATGCGGGACAATGGTCATCTGTTCTACGTCACGGATGTGTGGTTGTGCTCGTACATTGTCATCTCACCGTATTTTTACTCTGCTTTTATGGTGCATTTTCCCGCATGACACGTGGGGATTGCAGGCCTATAGCTGGTTAGCGCTGATTTTTGTATCGCGATTGGCATCATCGCTACTATTTTCACGTTCGTGTTTCGCGTTTTTTCTGCGTCGCGTTAGTTTTAACACGTTCTTTTGACGCGTTATCGTGGGACTATCGCATGGGGCCGCCGTGTTGTGAATACCATGTTAACATGGAGTTGTTTTCCCACGATAGACTGCGATGTGAAGAGTTGCGTTAAGCTAATTTTGCGGTAGTTATCATACGTTCTTGAGAATATGCCCCTCTGAGTTCAATTTTACTAATAGTAATTTTAAAATGGCGGAGACTCCGAAATCGTGGTGGAGAGTTCACACATAAAAAGATAGGCCATATGTGGAGAGCATTACACCCCAATTGTTCAGTCTCAAGAATCTTAAAATACCTATTAGTAAAATTAAAGTCATAGTTTGTGAATACCAAAAAAATAGTAAACTTACACAAAAGTGTAAGTTTACCTTTGTGAATGAGGCCCACAGTAGCGAAACAAATTTCAAAGCAACCACAATTCTCGCACCCTGGCGAAAATGCTCAAATGGAAAATGTCCGCTCATTTCTCATTTTGCCAGAAGTATTTGCCCATCATCATGTGCTGAAGCAGAGGTCAAAGCACTTTAAACTAGCAGGATACCCTGTATCAAAAGAGGGACTCCAGATTGAAACATTCATTCACATCAGTCAAATAAAGTTCTACATTTTTAGGAATGTGATCTGTACTAGTCTAGTGAATATTGACGATTACATAAATTAATGATTGATTGAATATACATTCAGAAATGTGCTCTGGAAAAGACTCTGCAGCAGGGTTGTGATGCCACACATGAAGATGCACTGACTGCACTGCTTTAATTTATTCAGCTTAACAAGTGCGAAGTGAGGGACAAACAGTCATTGGCAGCTTTAAACCCTCCCTATAATCATTCGGTTTACTGTATATTTTAGGGCCAAGAACAATCAAATTGTCAGAGGGAAGCATTGTACAGTCTTTCAAGGGAGTAGCTAAAGAGGGTGATTTAATGGCTGCATGTTCCAGGAGAATGATGGCATATCTTTACTCCCTTTTATGTGGGAACATATGTGGGCTTTGAAATGCTTGTGTTTCAGTGTTCATGTTTTCTGTTCAAAGTGCAATGTTATCTAGTTCTGACAATAAATTTGAAGTCATTGGTTAATTTGGACTTGCTATGAATGCCTATTTTTAATTATTTGAAAAAAAGAGTACTTTGTTTATTTGTAGGGCTTGCAAATGCATTACAATTCTAAAATAACAGCTATTTGTAACAGAACATTATGCATTTACACTAGTTAATTTCCCAGTGCTCCTAGCGGCATCCCAAATGTTTCTCTTCATGAACTAAAGCAAATGTAACTCCTTGCACTTGGACTTTAGAGCCTCTTTTGTGACGGTTAACAGGAGAAGGAGTTGCTGAACACGCTCAAGCCCTTTGTAGTGTGGCCTCATAATTTATGTGCCTTTACACAATATGCCAAAAGTAATCCTCCTGTCTGCAGTGATTAGCATGGGCCTTGGTGAATTATTGAAGACAAAAATTTACAGGGGTTCAGTCCCCAAAAAGGTAAATCTAGGAGAGTAGACTAGAGTTTCTGTTTGTGATTTACTCTTATTTGTGAATTTGACAAACTCGCACTCCGGCCATGCACATTGTCATCAGTGATGTCATTTCAGATGTTGCAGTGATATTGTTAAAGATGTCATTTGAGGGGTGTGTCCAAGATGGCGCTCATGCAGTAGCTTCCATGCAGAGCTCCGCTGCGCCGATTTTGTAATAAGCGGATCTCGGGGGACTGGCCGTCCCGAGACGCCGGAAATCGGCGTAAGAAACATCAAACGGCCCAGCGACCCCGATCTTGGCAAAAATAATCACTGGCAGCTGCCCTGGCGTCCATCGAGAGAGGGCCTTCTGGAGCCAAGATGGCGGTGAGCGGCACTGCTGTGATCAGGAAGGCGGAGTAACCAAGCCAGAGCCCCGAGGAACACGGCTGCAAAGAAGAGTCTGGCAAGAGGTGATGCATGGACTCCGGACCAGCGCCCCGTCCATTGCATCTAGCCAGGCTTGAGCAAGTTGGGGGGTGGAGAGCGGCCTTCACCGAAGACATCGCAAGGTGACGGGGGCTCGGAGTTGGGAAGCCGGTGAGAAGCGCGGGCGCTCGGGGCGGCAATCGATTCATTACAGCGGCAGGCTCGGGGCACAGCCTGGGCCCCGGGACAGTGGAAATCAGTTTGAGGAGGCTGGCTAATGCCAGTGTGGTGCCCGACCCTGAAGGAAGGTCCCAACCAGGCCGTGCATGGCCCCTTTACGTTGAAGGTACCGGACGGTAGAAAGCACTCCCCGGGATATCTGGATAACAATGGAGGACAAAGTGTGAACCGGTGAGCGCAGGACACTCACTGACGGTGTGGGGGGCTGGTTCTATTTCACACAGTTGATTAGACCACAGCTCCCACCCCCCTCCATATATTCAACACTATACTGTGGGACCCCTGCAGGAGGACCACGCACCGGATACCAGTGGGGACCCTGTGAGGTGACCCTGGGTTGCGCAGATGGGGCCCCCCGGACCCGCCTATTTAGTCACGTGGATACTCAAGTGGCCCCAGCCTAAAAGTAGACCAGCCGGGTGGGCCCGGACACCACACAACAGCAAGAAGTACACAGTGTCAGAGTGGACTTAGCCAAACCCTACATGCAAGTCTAGCTTTAGAAGGGAAAGCCAGGAGAAAAAACATATATTGCAGCCCTACAAATAATCAATAGGCATTGTAATTAAAGGGAGGACTGCATTATAAACACCTGGTGCCATACAAAGAAGGGATTGAACATTTTAGATGCCCCCCGAACAACAGACATGTTTGGTGAACTGACCCACGCTTGTGCTGGGACGTAGGTGATGAGCGCAATGACGACCACCAGGCCAAAAAAGGACGCTACAATCAAAGACCTTCTCACCAAACATCCTACCAAGAGAGCAGGGGTGACCCCATGCGTGACGTCTCCGGGGCACGTCAGCCAAGCAGAGAAATCAGATGAGAATGACAAGGCCCCTGTTACCCGCGGATTTATGGAGGCCCTTTTCAGCTCCTTGCGGGATGATATAGTGGCCCTAAGAACAGAGGTCTCGAAAGAAGTAAAGGAATTGCGCCACAACATGAGCAAATTGGAACAAAGAGTGGATTCGGTCGAACGATCAGAGGATGCCCGAGAAGAAGAACTAGAGGAATGTCGCAGAGAGAGGCTGGAGCTCAAGGAACGCAGTGCTGACCTCAACTATCACTTGGAAGATCTAGAAAATAGATCCCGTAGATCCAACATATGCATTAAGGGCGCTCCATTGCAGGCCGATGTTGGTTGCCTGGAGGACTACGTTCTACACTTATTTTTCCACATTGTCCCGGAGCTGGAAGGCAAAGATCTCCCGCTAGATCGCACGCACAGAGCTGGCAGACCCGCATCGGCTCCTGGTTCCCCACAGGACATTCTTACATGCCTCCACAATTATAAACATAAAGAACTCATAATGGCTGCAACACGTGATCAAGCCTACATTTCCTTCAAAGGGAATAAAATTTGGCTCCTTCAGGATTTGTCTTTCATCACTTTACATTGAAGACGTTCCATGAGGCCTATAACAGACTTTCTAAGGAACAAAGGTGTGAGGTATAAATGGGGGCACCCCTTCAGACTGGTTTTTCCTTGGAATGGGCAGACACACACGGTCCGTGCACCGCCTGAAGCGGCGGAGATCCTGGGATTAGAGCTGGAACAGGAAGCCTTGTCGCAACGGGCTAACTCCTGTGTGGCTCCAGGGGAGTGACGCCAAAGACGCAACCCGAGGAATAGGTCGCAACAACAAGTGAGCAGACCGACCGAAACAGAAAGCTTCAGGGAATGCTCTGCATTGTTACAGCAACTCACGGATAAGAAGCAGTCCCCAGAACGCACAGATGAATGAAGAACACACACTCGAGATTTGGACTGAAGGATGACAGCTATAGCCGGAGGGCCTATACAGACTTGGGAAGATTGTAGACATAGAGAAGACGCTGCCCAGGGGAGCTGCTGGGTTGTTGCGGGGGATGATGCCCCCCGGGTCCAGGCCTAAACAACTGAGAGAACTGGCAGTGGCACAGACATCCGCACCTTTGGCATACGTTGGGACACTGATACGAGTGGCCGATGACATGGACCCCTACTACGCATTCGCAAGTTTTTCACCACTTGGTGCTGATGTCTATTTCGTTTTAATGTTTGCACAGTTTTCATATGTTTCTTGCACAATAATTTGCCAGTTGCCATGCTCCACCATATTTATCAGGTTCACGACTACAACCTAATACACTGAGGACCTAAACAGCAATTACCAATTTTGCATGGTGCGAATACTTAGTCTAAACGTAAGGGGACTGAATGCACCAACCAAACGAATAGGATTATTGTCCCAGCTATGGTCAGAGCGCTGCGATATATGCCTCCTACAGGAGATCCACCTCCTTAAAAAAGATTAGGGCAGGATGCGATCTAAATGGTTTATCGACAGTACTGGTCAGCAGGCCCAGGGAAAAAAGCGGGAGTCGCCATACTAATTGCTACAAACTTCCAGGACCAGGTCCAACACACTCATTCCGAAATCGCTGGCCGTATGCTCTCACAGCACCTTTCCTTTCATTCCTACATGTTCACAATAGCATGCCTTTATGCCCCCAACGATCATCAGCATCCCTTTTTGAAGCAAACAATTGGCACTATATTGACGACACCTGATGCAAGAATAATGATAGGGGGCGACTTTAATATTGTACCTGATGCCTTCCTGGACAGATCACCCCAACGAACTGGGTTCACCTGAACCTTCTCTTTTCAGGGCGCTCGTTGGTTAGCAGATGCAGGACTGGTAGACGCCTTTAGAGAATTACATCCTACCACATGGTCATACTCTTTCTTCTCGGCCGTGCACCAATTGTATGCTAGAATTGACTATGTTTTAGTCTCAGCCTCGCTACTCCCATCGGTGACACAATCTGAGATAGATGTAGCGTCTATTTCAGATCATGCTCCCATTCACCTTACACTTAATCTGCCCTCGCACAATCCGAGATGCAAAATGTGGTGCCTTAACCCCAAACTGCTATCCTACGACCCAGCTGTTAAAGAAGTAGAGAAGCTCATCACATACTACCTAATGACGAACGACGATGTACACACAAAAATAGAGACATAATGGGACACCCTCAAGGCAGTGGTACGCGGGACATATATTGCCATAGTGGCGCGACTTAATAGGGAACGCATGGCGAAGCGAGCGGAACTGGAAATGGCAGTGAGGGATTTGGAGACAACATATAGGACAACAGGTTCACACCACACTAGACGACAACTGACTATTGCCCGTCAACAACTTAAGGCCTTTGATATGGATGCAGCTGAGCACGCTTTACTCCGTACACGACAGAAGTACTGTGCGGGCGGGAATAAAGCTGGGAAACTATTGGCACATAGGTTGCAAGCCCAAACCCACTCCCGTTGTATACACAGCTTGATAGGCCACGACCAGACACTTAAAACCCGGGATGAGGATATAGCCGCTGAATTTGGCCAGTTCTATGCCCACTTATATGGGAGTGACAAACTTCTCACCAAAGATGGCTCCACATATGTAGCACAACAACCACTGACCACCCTTGCAGAAAACATAGCAGCTCCATTAGAAACAGATATAACGGAAAGCGAAGTCCTGGAAGCGATCGATAGACTGAAGCTGGAGAATGCCCCAGGCAAGATGGATACATAGCAGCCTTTTATAAGCAATATGCGTCTCTATTGTCCCCCATACTGGCTCGACTATATAACTTCGGGAGCGCTTACGGAGTCCATGCGTACTGCAATAAAAATGGATATACCAAAGCCCGGGAAGGAACCCCAGTCCTGTGTATCATATCTCCCCATTTCGCTACTTAATGTAGATGCTAAGATCTTTACAGGAATATTGGCACGCAGGCTGGGACAATATCTCCCAGGTTTCGTGGGCCTGGATCAATCTGGATTTTTTCCGGGCAGCACGTGTGGGCATAATACCAGGCGTCTTTTCCATCAATTAGACAAAACCCATAGAGTCCAGACCCCGACACTACTTTTGTCGATAGACACCGAAAAGGCATTCAACCGAGTAGACTGGCCATTCCTGAGGGCGGTGCTGGAGGTCTATGGCCTGGGACCTCGCTTCCGGAGCTGGATCTGGGCCAGCTACGAGAAACCGATGGCATTAATGCATGTCAACAACTCATTATCTCCATCCTTTCCAATCTCTAGAGGAACGTGGCAGGGGTGCCCACTCTCACCACTCCTGTTTGCGTTATATATGGAACCATTTTCAAAGCACATTCGCAGGCACTAACTCATCGAAGGAGTGTGGATGGGAGGACAATCACATAAGATAGCGCTATATGCTATATATATTAACTATCACCAACCCCCGACAATCGCTACCCCCACTACTAGAGGAGCTCACCGCATTTGGAGAGGTTTCTGGGTTTAAAGTCAACAACACCAAATCCCAACCCCTAAATGTCACTATTCCCCATGACGAACAAGTGTGACTCGCATCGGAAATCCCCTTTATGTGGACCACAAGAGGGATCTCTTATTTGGGCATAACTATAATGTCAACTGTAGATAAACTCCTGAGAACAGTATATTCGCTTATTCAATCTTGGCATGGGGACCCATATCCTGGCTGGGACGTATAGCTGCTGTAAAAATATCTCTCCTGCCCGAGATTCTATATCTCATGCAGGTGATGCCAATACAACCACCTATATCCATGATCAAAAAATTGCAATCTACCATTGAATCATTTATTTGGGGCGGCAAACGGGCCAGAATAGCCAGGGAACAAGCATATGTACCGATGGCTAAAGGAGGACTGGGTATACCCCACTTAATGCACCACTACCAGGCAGCACAGCTGCGCTTTTTGGTGGAGTGGCAACTTCCACTCACCAAGAAGCATTGGTGTTTCTTGGACCAAGCAGTGGCAGGAATACACATATGGAAAACTCCATGGCTTCCGCGTCAGTTGCGTCCTTCAGGTGTGTACATCTCCCCGGTTCTCTGAGCTACGGTGGCAGCCTGGGATAAGACCTACGCCCCCAAACAGCTCTCAACTCCGATTTCTCCTCTGACTCCGAACCTGGGAAATCCAGACTTTCCACAGGCCCTAAATGAACGAGCGTACGTCCAATGGCAGGTAGCCAATTGCAAACGCATTAGAGACCTGTTTGATGAGCACAGCCTATTAGATTTTAAAGACATGCAACAGAGTTTTGGACTCCCAGACTTAGAGCACTGGCGTTACATAGCAGTACAACATTGGGTTACATCACTGTCCGTAAGACCACACGCGAGCAGGAAACTCACCCCATTTGAACGCTGGCTACTATCTAGAAGAGACGACTATCGACTGCTGTCAGATATATACCTATTCCTAAACACCACCGCTAACCCCTCACACATGCCCGCTAGGAAAAGATGGGTGGTAGAATGCGAACCCACCTTTACGGAAAAGGAATGGACAGATATTTTACATTGAGCGCCCACATCAGCTACTAGTGCATCCGGTAAAGGAACACTAGTAAAAACTGTCCATTACTGGTACTACATTCCGGCCCGCCTGGCTCAGTGGCAGAATGGGAAGGATGACCAATGTTGGCGCTACTGCAATCAGTCTGGCACGCTTGTCCATTTTCTGTGGCTCAGCCCCAAACTCCATCGCTACGGGACGGATGTCTTAGCAGATATCGACCAAATGTTCCACACTAAGATACCCCGCTTCCCCAGCTATATTTTGCTAGGCCTTCCCAACATTCAAACATATCCACTGCATTCCACTAGGTGGAAGGCCATTACACTTTTTGCAGCAAAGCAGGTTCTATTGTCTAGATGGGGCACGGACTCGGTACCAACACGGTACCAACACACACAGACTGGCTACATAATCTCTTGGACTTACTGGGCATGGAAAATTTAACAGCTGTAATGACTCACACTTTACCCAAATTTGAGAAAACATGGGGAACATGTATCAAGCACCTCTCTGATATCTTTCATGAACTCACCTGCCCAATATATCTATGAGTCCTGCGTCTCACTTCCACAGCTCAAACTGATGATTAGGTTGTCTTCACAAATGGACACTGACAAGATTTAAAAGCATTATTTAGAATCGCATGTTCCGTTTTGTTCTCTCCCGTTTGTTAATTTCCCCTTCCCTCCTTTCCCCCCTTCCTACTACCCCTCTTGTGTTATGCTCCTCGCCGGCCATTGGATGTAGGCGATGGCTGTTGTATTTTTCCTCTTTCAAAAATAATTGTAAGAACTGATACAATCCTAAAGATGTCATTGAACATGTCACGAGTGATGTAATAAGTGAGGTAATTAATAGTGCATGCTGAAGGCTGGAATGATAGTTACTATAGGGATTGCGTTATAGTTACTTGAGATAACTATAAATGCAAATTTCAGTGGTTTTGTTGATTTAAACCAGTATGTTTTAACTGATATTTTAACCTAACTATAATGTCCCTTTAACATTTGTTTTTTTCAGTGAAGTTCTGTTTTTTTAACATAAAGTAAGATGTCCATTGCCATATGTGGCCATGCTCTGCACTCAACCCCCCGCCAGCAATAAGCAGTGTAATTTTAAGTAAGGCAGACCTACTGGCTTTGTTGAAGGGTAAAAGAACACTAAAATATAAAAGCAGTGGGCCTATTGGCTTTATCAAGGGTCATCATATCAACATATATAAAGCAAACCTACTGGCTTTGTCATAAAGTCATCACTAACTATATTCAAATGTATATTTTATAAATTCACAAATTGCAATGTTTAATAATAATGGTTGTCACAACATCTTTACAATAAAGCATTTGTTATGTAAAACATTTAAACGTCTGATTTTTTTTTAACATTTCTGAAACTGGAGTGCAGAGCCTACAGATTCAGCTAGGAATGCTTTAAAAAAAATATGGTAAGTTCTCCTGGAGGCATGGATTCAATGACCCAAGAGACTTAGGCCCTAATTACGATGAGACTCGGAAAGAGTCTCATCGCGGGTTTCACTTTCGACCGCCGCCTTACGATGCAGGTGGTCGAAAGTGAAACTGGCCGGCTATTCAGGCTGGATTCCAATAGGTTCAAGGAGCCCGTCGGTCAGTCGAAGGCCTGCCCGTAATCCCTATGGACGGCGTTTCCGCCGCAGGGATTACGATGTCGTTTTCCGACAGGCTTTCTCTATCAGGCTTTCTGACATGGAAAGCCTGTCAGAAAGCGAGACTGGGGGCTCCTAACAGGGCCCCCTTAACCCTGTGGCCTCCGGTTGGGAGCCGAGGGGGCACCTGAGGTGCCTGCCACACGGTGCAGGGATGCACAGATTCTCCCATTTCTCTATGGGAGCTTGTGCTATGGCCAGTTTACGTCTGCAGCACAAGTTCCCATAGACAAATGGGAGTATGTGACCGCACCATGTGAGATCGCATTGTAATGCTGCAGTCGGGACTGCCGACGGGAGGTCGGTCGGCCCCGATTCCACAAATGTGTCAGGTGGATGTGAGTCTGCCCGACATCGTAATAAGTTCCTTAATGTTTTTTAATGTTCCTGGGGGTGCTGTGCCCCCTGGAGACCTCCAGAGCATTAAACAGAATATAATATAATTGAAAAGCCCTCACCAGGCATTATGGGATGCTCGTTGCTGGAGCATTGACTAATAAATGAATGGATCCAGACTTTCATTTATTATTCTTTTTTTTCTTTATTTAAAACTTTTTGGGGTGTCCTGGTGCCCACTCAGGGCACCCACAGTTCTTTTTGTATTTTTTATTAGTTTGGGGCTGTGAGGGGAGCCTCAAGGTGCCCCATGGCCCCTGCTGGCTCCTCAGCCAGTACCCAGAGTGGGTGCCAGCGGAAGCTAATTGTTTTTAAAAATGGGTGACACAGTCCCACCCGGTGCACCAACAACAGCCTTGTTCGTTGGGGTTTGCGGGGGAGCACCAAGGCCCCTGCCGGTTCCCCAGCCAGCACCCATTGTGATATTAGCACTAGCAGGAGCTGGCTCTTTAACTTTGTTGCCTCCCGGGTGAGATCAGCATTTTCTCTGCTCCCACCAGGGTGGGAGCAAAGTTGTGTAGTCCTGTACTAGTTTATAGAGCAATATGTGCAAAAGAAGCTTGGATGATGTCATCAGTGATGTCATCAATGATGTAATTTGAGATGTCAACAGTGATGTCATAAATGATATCATAGAACATGTCATGTGTGATGTAATATGTGTGGTCATAAGCAGTGCATGGCGGAGGCGCAATTCATAGTTAGCTATGCTAACTATAACTGGTGAATTTCTATGTTTTTTTTTAGTTCAAAACGTTAATGTTGTCAATGATATATACACCTAACTATAACGTTACTGTAACCTTTGATTTTTTCAGTGAAGATATTTATTTATTACATGGGTAAGCCTTCTTGTTGAATGTTTGTCAATGGTTTTAATACTCATATTTCTCAGAAAAGAGGTCACAACTGTAAATTATTTCCCGTAATCCACAGTGCTGAATTAATTTGCAGGATATTTAGTATCCTTTAACAATAAAATAAAAAAGTTGAATGTATGGTATTGTAGCAGTTGGTTTTTCCTTCACTGCTTTCAAATGCTTTCATGAAAGTGTTTGCTCTCAGAGCATTACACTGCACATCTGACAATGCAGTTTTGAACGCCCATCCTTGATGCAAGCATCTACCAATGAATCCCCCCCAGTGTGTGAAAATAAACTTTTTAACAAAGAACCTTTCACCAAAACGTTATCCCGCAGATAAGCTGTCCCACATTACACTTTACTTTCTTTCTTTATATATGTCTTTATAAACCTGCTCTATAGTGTCATTGTACTATAATAGAAAAACACATTTTAGAATATGTTTTTAATTTCCTTACAATGTGCATTGCAATTAAAATGTGACTTCGAATAATACACATTGTTGCATAAAACACATTTTAAATATTAGCATATTATTCCCACCAAAAACACAAATATATCTGCAGTTCTAGGCATACAATGGTTGCTAAACTGATTACGCTCTAATGCTCCAAATCTTTTTGCTGAGTACTAAAATCATTTAATAGATCTTGTAATATAAAAAATACATAACGAGTAACAGGTATAATATGGTTCTATATTGCCATCTCGGGGTTCAGCCTGGGGTTTATAAATGCCAGCAGAACCCTTCAATAGCAATATAAGACCCTATTACACAGTTACCCATTATATATGCTCTATATAAAGTCAGGGTAGAGAGATTTTAAGAATACCAAATCTATACTTAGCTGTGTGTCTTAACCTTCAGAACATTTTTGGATAATATATTCTTGTGCTTAATAGACTTATACACCTAGATTGATCATGCCCTCTATGATTGATATTGACCTTCAAAAGGAATAATCCAAAGGTGCTGCAATCTGGTGATGTTTTTGCATGAATTGCTCATTATTGCTGATCTTGAGGTCAGCATTTCTCAGTGGAATGTTGAACTAGACTCTCCTGGTGGTGAGCAACTTTCCTGTTTAAGTCCTATCTGGGAGGCGTAAGATGTAATAGCAAAATGCCTCAACCATTTGTGCAGCTGTGACTTCCCTGACACTTTTCACTTTTACCCAAAGCTGTCCCATGTGTTTTTGATTCTTGACAACGATTTGTTGGTCTCCAGATCTCCTCAAACTCCCTATTTTGTTTTTCTAAGAGATACCCTTGGGGGGCCGGAGACAGAGAGAGAATCTATTGGTCTCTCCCACTCTGACCACCACAGATCACAAGTCTATATCCACATTTCTTTGTTAAGGCAAGGATTGGGCATTCAATGGCGGTTCAGCATATTGGGAAATAACCAAAATCAGTTACATTCCTCCTGCGCTTCTAAGGTTAGCAAGGTCCTGGGTGTAAGTATGTTTTTGGAATGTGTCCTTTACAATAGACTATAAGCAAATCATTCAACATAACATGCGTAAAGTTTAAAAAATATTACTTGGATGTTAGAAATTATCCAGAGTTACTAAAACCCATTTTAACACCACAGATGCTTCTTTTTGTAACAGTACATTGTTTGGAGGCTATTAGATGTTTCTTATTGTTTCAAAATGGAAATATTAACTTTGATTGAAATTACAAAAATATGATTCTTATCCTGAAAAGCTTCGTACTATGACATGTTCATTGCTAAAGCAGGACTAAACTTTCTTATCAGTAGATAGAATTGAGTTTGTAGGTTTATACCTCACGCTGGATGCACCGTACAGGTGTGTTCATATGTGTAAAAGGAAGAGACTTACATTAAAAGATTTATTTAGAGTTTGTTTAAAAATAATGGGACCAAAGGCATGTAAGAGTACATACCTTTGTAATTCCTGCCTCCTGCAGTGTTACTTCACCTACTCATAAATGCATTTGTGTATTGGCCCCATTGTTGTGAAAAGACGAGCAAGAAATTTTATTTCATGTGTGCCAAAAGAGTGATCAATAAAACCGAAGCCACTAAAACAGAATCGTTAATTTAGGCCTAGCTTAAAGATTATTATCCTCATTTATGAAAACTCTTGCTGTCGATAAAACAGCGTGGTGACAGTTTTCACTGCACTCTCCTTGCGACACGATGGATGCGCTGTATTTAATGTACGGCGCTCAATGTCACAAGGAATGACAGATATGTCAGGAATCCTGACGTGTTTGTCGGTGCAAAAGTCATGCATTGCTGGAGTTCTGTGCCAAGCATGACGCAAATCCAGCAATGCATGGGGAGGCCTGTGGCTATGGCACTGCGTCACCCTTACACATGCCATGAGGCCGGGGTAAGGTTTTTACGCAGTGACGTCCTAGAAGAATCTCATAGATTTCACTGCGACACTTCTACGGCCCTTTTTTACGTGGGAACGCCCACCCTGCATACATTATACCTGATGCAGGTATAATGTGGCGTAGGGCTTTACAAGGTGACTCATCTGCCTAGATGCGTCACCTTGTAAATATGGCGCAATGTGGCGCATTGTTTACGCCACCACTGCATCAAGAAAAGTGATGCAACAGTGACGCAAAAGTGTTGCAAGGCCTTCATCAATAAGGCCCCTATGGGGGTCACTTTTCAAAGTCACTTAAGAGTGCATCAATTAGCCCGACATGCTCATAAATGCCTTTGTGAATTGGCTCTGTAGTCTATGTGGTTGCAACATTTCAAGGAAGAGTGCTGGTAATTTCCACTCTTCAAGGCTTGAACAATGACCTCTTATGCAAACTGCCAAAGAGAGTCTGTCAACTAATGGTGCATTGTTTTGAGGGGTCTTTTGCATTTGTGTATCGGTGGGGTGGGCATTCAGGAGAGTAACTATGTGCAGCAGATGCGGTGGCAGGGCCTAGAGGTGTGAGGGACCTTCTGACACTGATTGTCGCTGCATTTCACTACCTAATCAGTAGTTGAGGGGCCATACTCCATGTTTGCATTACAGTCCATGGCCCTCTTGCTACACCACTATGGCACGTTCTAACTAACAAAGCCAACCTGAGAATTTCTCTGTCACCTTTTGTTCAGTTCCAATAGGAGCAGACGCTGTTTACTCCGACCCTTCTATTCCACTTTTGCAGATACGATAGGGAGAGCTTTTAAAGTGCCCCAGAGTGCACCGTAAATGGAGTGTATATTTAAAGGCGCAATAGTCATGTCTTTTAAGAAAATGCTACTTGTTGGAGCGCGTGCTAACCTTTAATCCCAAAGCCTCCGCTTATGGTTGGTGCACGATGGAGAAAGAAAATAACAGCTCTTAATAGAGACAGAGTGGCTCACAACATGACGGGCATGTGTATACTGCTGTCCAACAGCGGGGATCGAGCCTGCTTCAGTTCACATTAATTACGCTATTATGCTCAAAAACAGTAAAGTTTGACTTAAACCAATTAAGCTTGCACTATTAAGACAGTGAGATTAATATAGCTCAGGGAGTCTTGACCTTCGACCACGTAAATAGCTTTAGATAATGAGTGTGACTCAGAGGAGCAACTTTGCAAGAAAAAAAAGGTGTGGCTCTCAAAGGTGGCATCTATTTGCAGATGTAAATTGAAGGCAAAGCTGATGCCGTCAAAAAAAAAGACAAGTTTTATGCTAAGATGTGAATGAAAAGGAATGTTTAGCAAATCTCCCTTAGCAAGGTATGTACATCAAAAGAGGTAGAATAGAAAACATAACATTAATGTTGTCATTTATCTCGTGCTAGGCTGAAGGTCTACTAACTTTAGAAAGAGTAGAAAGGGTACTCCGGTGTGTTCATTTTCAACTAGAAAAAGTACCTATCATCCTTCTGCACCTCAAGATATTGTTTGTAAATTTACATCTAGAATCACTGTTTTTATGAAACACAACCCTTTTAAGTTCAGCAGCACCGTACGACAGACTTTGTTTGATGGCATTTAAATGTGATACATTTTTTCTTATGGATATTTTGTAGCAGTAAATTACAGATGACATAAAAGTACACATATCAAGTTGATTGTATTTGAATCTTGAATTTCGATATTACCCAGGCATAATATATCAAATTCCTTCTGGTGCATTGCCTCAGGCAATACAATGTATATTTTATATATACTGACTGTCTCTTACGCAAGAAGAGCGGATAGATGCATGCTGGTCTCCATTAGATGGAGCAAGTGTCTCTGTACGCCACCTAGGGGACAAGTTATTTCTAAAACAACTGTTCTCTGCAGTGTCACCTGAAATATCTTCTCATCAGACAAGAGAACGCCAAAAACATATTGTGCTTATTGATATGTGGACACCTGGGTGGGACCAGGGCACTCACTCAGTATTGTGGCCAGGCCCGGGGGGATGGGGTCCCCTGGGGCCAAAATTGGACCAGGCAAGGGGGCCATGTGGCCCCACTTCCTTTAATTAAAAAAAATTATTAAAAAGAAACGCCTGGCCCTGGGGTATGGGGTCCCCAGGGATGTATTTTGCCTGGGGAGGGGGCCCCCCTCCCCATTCTAAAAATGCCTGGCTCCGGGGGATGGGGTCCCCAGGGTCAAATACGGCCCAAGGAAGGGGGCACGGCCCCCTTACTTTATAATAAAGAAAAATGAAAATGCTACGGCACGACACTGGAGGCCCCCACCCTTTATGCCTCCTGGCATGCTGCTGGTTGGGAGATGAAGTCCCCGTGGCTGCTAAGGGTCCTTAGGGGCCAACAAGACCTCCTGTTACCTCCAGTAAGTCCCACACAGCTGGATTGCTGAGAGGTGGTTCAAAGGCCACTCCCCCTTTATACCACCACTCTGCAAACGTGCCTCTCAGTGCACGGCTGGTGGGTGGATGACATCCCCTGGCCTCCTGAGGGCCTCAGGACTAAAGTGGACCTCTTCTCCCAAATATTAGTGTGCCAGGAGGTCCATTTGCAGAGTGGTGGAGAAAGGGGGCGTGGCCTCCAACAACCTCTTAGAAATCCAGCTGTATGGGACTTACTGGAGGTAACAGGAGGGGTAGTTGGCCCCTGAGTGAACCAGCTTCCGGGGGTATTTTGAAAATAAAGGAGGGGGGCACATGGGCCCCCCTCCTGGAGCTTATTAATGCTCCTGGGACCACCACCTCACCAAGGCTTATTTATGTTTAAATGGGGGTCCTCTCGGACCACCCTTGACCCCAGGGATCACCACCTTCCCAGGGCCAAGTTCTAAAAATAAATCGGGGGGACCTCATGGATCCCCATGTCCCTGGGACCACCATCTCCCTGAGGCTTATGCATTGTTATGGGGGGCCACTTGGAGCCCCAGGCCCCCGGGCACCACCACATCTATGGAGCCATAATCAATTTGTAATGGGGGGCCTCAGGGACCCCCTAGGCCGCCGGAACCACCAACTCCCCGGGGCAACGTCTTTTTTTTTTAAATGGGAGGGGGCTCATGCAGCCCCCTCCCAGGCCGTTCTTGGCACCAGACACCGCCACCTCCCCGGGGCAGGTCCTACAAACAAGAAAGGGGGGGCACACAGCCCCTCTCATGGAGCCATAGATGGCCTTGTGGACTGCCACCACCCAGGTCTGGCTCGTGCTATGTCCTGGGGTGCCCACCCCGGGACATAGCTGTTCCTGTGGCTCGGCGGGAGCTTTACCGCTCCTGCCAAGCCACAGCAAATGCTACGCTTACAGCAAGAGAGAGCTTAGAAATGCTCTCTCTTGCTGGAAGCTGAGCAGAATTGCTTTCAGACACAGGGAGCTGCATGTTGAGCCCACCTCCCCCCCCAAAAATATAAAATTAAACATTCCAGGTCTCGGGGGATGGGGTCCCCGGGGCCGAAATCGGCCTGGGGATGGGTGCTGCATGACCCTCCTCCCCTGTTACAACTATGGTGGGCCCCAGGGATGGGGTCCCTGGGGCCAAAAATTGGCCCAGGGAGGGGGGCCGCATGGCACCCCTCCTCTTTAGAAAAAAACTAAAATAGGCTGGGCCCCAGGTGATGGGATCCCTGGGGCTGAAATTGGCCAGGAGAAGAAAGGCCACACGGCCCCCTATCCTAATATAAATTAAAAAAAATAAAATCGTCTGGTCCGGGAGAAGTCGCCGGAGGCCCTGCCCCCTTCATCAACTGCTCTGCACAGGGACTCCTGGTGCACAACTTGTTGGGGTATGGAGTCCCCTTGGCTGCTGAGGGTCAATGGGGACCAAGAACCCCTTATGTTACCTTCAGCAAGTCCCACACAGTGAGACTGCTGAGAGATCATCAGAGGCCCTGCCCCCTTTCACCACTACTCTGTAAACGCGCCTCCTGGCATACTACTAGTTGGGGGATGATGTTCCTGAGGGTCCTTGGGGGCCTACAACCCCTCCTGTTACCTCCAGTAAGTCACACAATGGGTTTGCTGAGAGGTCATCGGTTGCCCCACCCCCTTTCTACATCACTCTGCAAACGTACCTCCTGGAACACTACTGATTGGGGCATGAAGTCCTCTTGGATGCTGAGGGTCCTTGGGGGCCAGAAACTGCTCCTGTTACCTGCTCCTGTTACCTCCAGTAAGTTTCACACAGCAGGATTGCTGACGGGTCTTCGAGGGCCACACCCCCTTTCTCCACCACTCTGCAAACGCACCTCCTGGTGCACTAATGTTGGGGGATGATGTTCCCTTGGCTCCTGAGGGTCCTTGGGGGCCAAAAACCCCTCCTGTTACCTCCAGTAAGTCCCACACAGTGGGATTGCTGAGAGCTGGTCAGAGGCCCCGCCCCCTTTCTCTTCTACTCTGCAAATGCAACTCCTGGTGCACTACTACTTGGGGGATAAAGTCCTCTTGGATGTTGAGGGCCCTTGGGGGCCAAGAACATCTCCTGTTACCTCCAGTAAGTCCCACACAGTGAGATTGCTGTAAGCTGGTCAGAGACCTTGCCCCCTTTCTCCACCACTTTGCAAATGCGACTACTAGTTAAAAACCATATAAATTAATTTTAAAAACCAAAGGATACAGGGACGTTATATATAGGAAATAGAATTAAAAACCTTAGAAATGCCCTTAAATAACAAATGTTATAGGGGCGTTATAGTTAGAAAAAAGAATGTAAAAAATCATAGAAAGTCACTGAAAAAAACCAAAGGTTACAGGGTTGTCACAGTTAGGCTCAGATATCTCTCATACAAAGCCATAGAAATTCGGCAGTTATAATTATCTGAGCTAACTATAACTTATGCCCCCACAATGCACTACTTATGACCTTACATATTACGTCACTCATGATGTGGTCAGTGACATCACTGATGACATCTCAAATGACATCACTGATGACATCATCCAAAGAAACACTCACAACCCACATACAACTTCTCTTACACTTACTCACATACCCACACAACCACTCATATACCCATTCACAGACCCATACCAGTACTCACTCCTCCATAGAGTCACTCACTCACTCATACAGCCAGTCAATCACCCTCACATCCACTCACACAGCCATCTACTCACCCATACAGCTACTCACACACAGACTTATTCCCCTATACAGACACTCACATACCCATACAACCTCTCAATGCAGTCACTCACTCACCCATAAAAGCACTCACACACATCCATTCAAGCACAATCATCTTTGCTCACTCACCCATACAGTCATTCACACAGAAACCCACTCTCCAAGACAGCCATTCACACACTAAATCACGTAACCAAAAACTCACTGAAACAGCCACTCAGTCACCCATAAAGCCACTTACACACCCAGTCACTCACTCATATGACATGACATGTGTATTTGTAAGGAAGCAAAGGACACACAATTGATGGACGGAATGCAGAACAAATCAAAACATTCACCCCCAGTCAAGAGATCTGGGTTAAATCCATCATTCTTTTGCTCACCATGCCACCCCAGTTTAGACCTGGACATATGCAAATCAGTCTTGACCCTGTGCCTCATGGGAACAGTCCAGCCCGAACTGCTAAGCCAGGTCCTCCCTGGACCGGAAACAAGCATCCTAGGACCGGTTTCGGGGTTTTACCCCTCTTCAGCCAGGATAGCTTGAATCCAGTGGCACAGTGAGCCCGGGACCCACGTCTGGGCATAACCGGCACACTTAGGGCGAGGAAGCAAAGGACACACAATTGATGGACGGAATGCAGAACAAATCAAAACATTCACCCCCAGTCAAGAGATCTGGGTTAAATCCATCATTCTTTTGCTCACCATGCCACCCCAGTTTAGACCTGGACATATGCAAATAAGTCTTGACCCTGTGCCTCATGGGAACAGTCCAGCCCGAACTGCTAAGCCAGGTCCTCCCTGGACCGGAAACAAGCATCCTGGTGATGGATTAAACCCAGATCAGTTGACTGGGGGTGAGTGTTTGATTAGCTCAAACGCTCCGTCCATCATCCCCTTTGGTATCGCTTTGTTCGCCCTAAGTTGGCAGGGTATGCCCAGACGTGGGTCCCTTGCTCACTTTGCCACTGGATTCAAGCTAACCTGGCTGATGACGGCTCAATAGCCAGAAACCGGTCCCAGGATGTTTGTTTCCGGTCCAGGGAAGACATGGCTTGGCAGTTCGGGCTGGACTGTTCCCATGAGGCACAGGGTCAGACTGATTTGCATATGGCCATGTCTGAACTGGGGTGGTGGAGTGAGCTAAAGAATGATGATGGATTAAACCCAGATCAGTTGACTGGGGGTGAGTGTTTGATTAGCTCAAACTCTCCGTCCATCATCCCCTTTGGTATCGCTTTGTTCGCCCTAAGTTGGCAGGGTATGCCCAGACGTGGGTCCCTTGCTCACTTTGCCACTGGATTCAAGCTAGCCTGGCTGATGACGGCTGAATAGCCAGAAACCGGTCCCAGGATGCTTGTTTCCGGTCCAGGGAAGACATGGCTTGGCAGTTCGGGCTGGACTGTTCCCATGAGGCACAGGGTCAGACTGATTTGCATATGGCCATGTCTGAACTGGGGTGGTGGAGTGAGCTAAAGAATGATGATGGATTAAACCCAGATCAGTTGACTGGGGGTGAGTGTTTTATTAGCTCAAACGCTCCGTCCATCATCCCCTTTGGTATCGCTTTGTTCGCCCTAAGTTGGCAGGGTATGCCCAGACGTGGGTCCTTGCTCACTTTGCCACTGGATTCAAGCTAGCCTGGCTGATGACGGCTGAATAGCCAGAAACCGGTCCCAGGATGCTTGTTTCCGGTCCAGGGAAGACATGGCTTGGCAGTTCGGACTGGACTGTTCCCATGAGGCACAGGGTCAGACTGATTTGCATATGGCCATGTCTGAACTGGGGTGGTGGAGTGAGCTAAAGAATGATGATGGATTAAACCCAGATCAGTTGACTGGGGGTGAGTGTTTGATTAGCTCAAACGCTCCGTCCATCATCCCCTTTGGTATCGCTTTGTTCGCCCTAAGTTGGCAGGGTATGCCCAGACGTGGGTCCCTTGCTCACTTTGCCACTGGATTCAAGCTAGCCTGGCTGATGACGGCTGAATAGCCAGAAACCGGTCCCAGGATGCTTGTTTCCGGTCCAGGGAAGACATGGCTTGGCATTTAGGGCTGGACTGTTCCCATGAGGCACAGGGTCAGACTGATTTGCATATGGCCATGTCTGAACTGGGGTGGTGGAGTGAGCTAAAGAATGATGATGGATTAAACCCAGATCAGTTGACTGGGGGTGAGTGTTTGATTAGCTCAAACGCTCCGTCCATCATCCCTTTGGTATCGCTTTGTTCGCCCTAAGTTGGCAGGGTATGCCCAGACGTGGGTCCCTTGCTCACTTTGCCACTGGATTCAAGCTAGCCTGGCTGATGACGGCTGAATAGCCAGAAACCGGTCCCAGGATGCTTGTTTCCGGTCCAGGGAAGACATGGCTTGGCAGTTCGGGCTGGACTGTTCCCATGAGGCACAGGGTCAGACTGATTTGCATATGGCCATGTCTGAACTGGGGTGGTGGAGTGAGCTAAAGAATGATGATGGATTAAACCCAGATCAGTTGACTGGGGTGAGTGTTTTATTAGCTCAAACGCTCCGTCCATCATCCCCTTTGGTATCGCTTTGTTCGCCCTAAGTTGGCAGGGTATGCCCAGACGTGGGTCCCTTGCTCACTTTGCCACTGGATTCAAGCTAGCCTGGCTGATGACGGCTGAATAGCCAGAAACCGGTCCCAGGATGCTTGTTTCCGGTCCAGGGAAGACATGGCTTGGCAGTTCGGGCTGGACTGTTCCCATGAGGCACAGGGTCAGACTGATTTGCATATGGCCATGTCTGAACTGGGGTGGTGGAGTGAGCTAAAGAATGATGATGGATTAAACCCAGATCAGTTGACTGGGGGTGAGTGTTTGATTAGCTCAAACGCTCCGTCCATCATCCCCTTTGGTATCGCTTTGTTCGCCCTAAGTTGGCAGGAGTATGCCCAGACGTGGGTCCCTTGCTCACTTTGCCACTGGATTCAAGCTAGCCTGGCTGATGACGGCTGAATAGCCAGAAACCGGTCCCAGGATGCTTGTTTCCGGTCCAGGGAAGACATGGCTTGGCAGTTCGGGCTGGACTGTTCCCATGAGGCACAGGGTCAGACTGATTTGCATATGGCCATGTCTGAACTGGGTTGGTGGAGTGAGCTAAAGAATGATGATGGATTAAACCCAGATCAGTTGACTGGGGGTGAGTGTTTTATTAGCTCAAACGCTCCGTCCATCATCCCCTTTGGTATCGCTTTGTTCGCCCTAAGTTGGCAGGGTATGCCCAGACGTGGGTCCCTTGCTCACTTTGCCACTGGATTCAAGCTAGCCTGGCTGATGACGGCTGAATAGCCAGAAACCGGTCCCAGGATGCTTGTTTCCGGTCCAGGGAAGACATGGCTTGGCAGTTCGGGCTGGACTGTTCCCATGAGGCACAGGGTCAGACTGATTTGCATATTGCCATGTCTGAACTGGGGTGGTGGAGTGAGCTAAAGAATGATGATGGATTAAACCCAGATCAGTTGACTGGGGGTGAGTGTTTGATTAGCTCAAACGCTCCGTCCATCATCCCCTTTGGTATCGCTTTGTTCGCCCTAAGTTGGCAGGGTATGCCCAGACGTGGGTCCCTTGCTCACTTTGCCACTGGATTCAAGCTAGCCTGGCTGATGACGGCTGAATAGCCAGAAACCGGTCCCAGGATGCTTGTTTCCGGTCCAGGGAAGACATGGCTTGGCAGTTCGGGCTGGACTGTTCCCATGAGGCACAGGGTCAGACTGATTTGCATATGGCCATGTCTGAACTGGGGTGGTGGAGTGAGCTAAAGAATGATGATGGATTAAACCCAGATCAGTTGACTGGGGGTGAGTGTTTGATTAGCTCAAACGCTCCGTCCATCATCCCCTTTGGTATCGCTTTGTTCGCCCTAAGTTGGCAGGGTATGCCCAGACGTGGGTCCCTTGCTCACTTTGCCACTGGATTCAAGCTAGCCTGGCTGATGACGGCTATATAGCCAGAAACCGGTCCCAGGATGCTTGTTTCCGGTCCAGGGAAGACATGGCTTGGCAGTTCGGGCTGGACTGTTCCCATGAGGCACAGGGTCAGACTGATTTGCATATGGCCATGTCTGAACTGGGGTGGTGGAGTGAGCTAAAGAATGATGATGGATTAAACCCAGATCAGTTGACTGGGGGTGAGTGTTTGATTAGCTCAAACGCTCCGTCCATCATCCCCTTTGGTATCGATGTGTATTTGTAAAGCGCAAGTTCACCCAGAAGGATATCTTGGCGCTGAATAACAGATGTTTTATTGTTACCCAACTCAATAGTATATCATATAGTCATATCATATAGTCATTCAGACACCCACTCACTCACTCATATAGTCACTCACACAGCCACTCAATCACCCATACAGGAACTGACACACCCACTCACTCAGCAACATAGTCACTCATACACCCACTCACTCACCCACACAGCTACTCACATACCTACTTATACACCCATACAGCTACTCACACACTCACTAGTGAATCACACACCCACCAAACCACTCACACACTCACTCACATACCCATACAACTACTCAGATACCCATACAAGCACAGACACAACCACTCACACACCTACAGACCTAGTCAGAAATCGACTCACTCACCCATACAGTCACTGATGCATGCACTCACACACTCATACAGCCACTCACACACCAACTCACACACCAATACAGACAGTGACACACCCACTCAGGTCATACGTTAGAGATAGTACCACTCATTAGTAGTACAACTAGTATATTAATCTAACTTTTGTAGTAGGTTAATAAATATGTTTAACACCCATAAACTCCTAAAAACACTTACGCTCACTTGATGATGCCATCAGTGACATCATCAGTGATGTCATTTGAGATGTCATCAGTGATGTCACTGACCATGTCATGAGTGAAGTAATATATAAGGTCATAGGCAGTGCATTGCAGGGGCGTAAGTTATAGTTAGCTCAGGTAACTATAACTGATGAATTTATTTTGCTTTTATGAGCCTAACTATAATGTCCCTGTAACCTTTGTAACCTTTCATTTTTAGACCACCCTACAACACCAGCAACACTCTGAATTTGTTCACCTTAAATGTCTGCTTTTCTGTCAAAGTTCTTAAGCATAGGATTAGCACAGTACCATCCATGCCATGATAGAAAGGGATAAAGTCTTTTGCTAATTCTACAGCAAAGTCTTTAAGCATTGGATAATCACAGTGCCATCCACGCTGAGCTTTAAAATGACAAAAGCCCTTTACCACTCCTGGCACAGTATTACAGCTTTGGATTGGTAAAATACCATCCAAGCTAACCTGAATAAAAGCAACCCCTGACGTGTTTCGCTATCATTATAGCTCTTCAGACAGGTTTAGCTTAGCTTAAGAGCTATTATGAGAGCGAAACACATGTCAGGGGTTGCTTTTATTCATTTTAGATTAGCTTGGAAGGTATTTCCTAAACTTGGGAACTAACCAGAGTTCTCTGCTTCTTTTTTTGCATGATTTATGTGGGACTCTATGCCTGAAAGGGTATTGTTTTGACACACACACACACACACACACACACACATATATATATATAGGATCAAAGGTTACAGGGACATTATAGTTAGGTTCAGATTTTACATACACAAAACCATAGACATTCAGCAGTTATAGTTATGTAACCTGGGTGTGTGAGTGGGAGTGTAAGTGGGTATGTGAGTGTGTGGTGGGTGTGCCAGTGCATGTGTGACTGGCTGCATGGGCCTGTGAGTGGGTGTGTGAGTGGCTTTTGGGTGTGTGAGTGGGTGTGTGAGTGGCTGTATTGGTGTGTATGTAGGTGTGTGAGGATGTGAGTAGTTGTGCATGTGCCTCTGTGGGTCTGTGGGTGGGTGAGTTAGTGGTTCTATGGGCCCTTAAGTGGGTGTCTGAGTGGCTGCATGGTTGTGTAAGTGGGTGTCCAAGTGGTTTTCTAGGTGTCTGAGTGGGTGTGTGAGTGGCTGTATGGGTGTGTGAATGGTTGTGTGGGTGTGTAAGTGGTTGTGTGAGTGTGAGTGTGTATGTGAGTAGGTATGTGAGTGTGTGTGACTGACTGTGTGGGTCTGTATGTGGGTGTGTGAGTGGTTTTCTGGGTCTCTGAGTTGGTGTGTGAGTGGCTGTCCAGGTATATGAGCAGATGTTTGAGTGGTTGTGTGGGTGTGTATGTGGGTATGTGAGTGGGTGTGTGAGTGGTATTCTGGGTCTCTAAGTGGATGTGTGAGTGGGTGTATGGATGTGTGAGTGGGTGTATGGATGTGTGAGTGGGTGTGTGAGTGGTTGTTAGGTGTGTAACTTGGTGTGTGAGTGAGTGTGTGAGCGGGTCTGTGAGTCGGTGTATTTTTAAAAAGAAATTGGGATCTGGATCTGCGGACCCATAGTAAATTCTCATTGGATCCTTGCACACACAAAAAAACATTTTTAACAATTTCTTGCCCTTTGAGGGGTCCCTCACAGACCCATCTATCAGTCCCATGGGGACAGGGCCCTATAACTATAACCCATGCCCCCGCCAGGCACAGATTTCCCATCAATATTTTTATTGGATATGTTACAGTGATATTATCAATGGTGTCATCGAAAATGTTGTGACTGATGTGGGATGATTATGACAATACACAACAGGAGTGGCTATGCTGAATGCTTGCACATCTATTCATTTGCGTAGGGTAACACATTTTGTTTGGCGTTGCCAGGCCGTTACTCTCTCTACCGGCTTATCACAGTCCAGCATGGTTTACGTTCTCATTCTGACCTTATTGATCACAGTGGTATTTACCGGTAGACAGTCATTTACAGACTTTTTCATGCTGTTAATGCTTTCTTTGGGTAAGTTGCTAGTTTGGCTAGCCCGTCAGCACTGTATTGAAGCTTGGCGTATTTGCCCTTTTATCCAAGTCCATTTCTTCAATAATTAAACACTACTTTAGTCTTGAAAAAGTCCTGTGGACGAAACATGTGTCAGCTGCCTCTGTGGTGGAATTATGTATACCATGTACAGAATTGTGTGGTGAATAAACAGAAGAAATATATATTCCCTGCCCTTACAGTGGACTCTCTTATCAAGGATTCCTGATTAACATAAGAGTGTGTGCTTCGGTGTCAGATTGCCATGATGTGGGATAATTAGCAGTGCATGGTGAGGGCACAAGTTAGAGTTACCTTATGGCATGAGTTATAGTTTCTTGAGATAAGTATAAATATAACTGCTGAATTTCTATGGTTTGGTGCGTGTAAAATCTAAACCTAAGCATAACATCCAAGTAACCTTTGTTTTTTTCAGTAAATTTCTATTTTTTTTAACGTAAAGTAATATTTAATTAACATACGTTGACCCATCAACCGCCGTGCACAGCCTTTGGCCGTGTGCAGTGGGGGGGGGGGGGTTGGCAAGCTCCTTAGTGTGTGTGGCTTTCTAGGAGGACTAGACAGTCAGTTACACCCAGTCCTGTGACCCAGAGGTAGGCTACACGCACTAAATGGCTAATGCGGGAAAAGCCAACTTTTCTAAAAGTGACATTTTCAAAATTGTAATTTAAATTCAATTTCACCATGAGAGAGGATTTTTCAATAGAATTCCAAAGACTCCATAAAATATGAACTGGTTACTTGCTCCAATTTGGAAATCACAGCTTATTAAATGTAATAGGGTAACTCCAATGTTATCCTGTGGGATAGGTAGGCCTTGCAGTAGTGAAAAATTACTTTACGAGTTTTCCACTACCAGGAAATGTAAAACTTAAAAGTACATGTCCAACTTTTTAAATACACAGCACCCTGTCCTGTGAGCTGTCCAGTGCCTACCCTAAGGTTGACTTATATGTCTTAAAAAGAACGGTTTCGGCCTGGCAAAAGGTTTATTCTGCCAGGCTGAAATAGCAGTTTAGAAACTGCACACACAGGCTGCAACGGAAGACTTGAGACATGTTTAAAAGGGCTACTTACGTGGGAGGAGCAATCAGTGCTGCAGGCCCACTAGTAAGATATAATTTACAGGCCCTGGACACCTGTAGTACCACTTAACTAGGGACTTATTAAAAAATTAAATATGCCCATTGGGTATAAACTGATTCTACCATGTTGTAGGGAGAGAGCACAAGCACTTTAGAAATGGTTAGCAGTGGTAAAGTGCACAGAGTCCTAAGGCCAGCAAAAACGATTTCTGCAAAAATTGGCAGGCAAAGGCAAAATGCTTGGGGGTGACCATGCAGAGAAGGCCATGTCCAACAGTTGATAATGCACACCATTCACTCAGGAACAGACCCATGACCTCACCCCATCTACAACAGTGGAGCATTACCCATCAATACTACCCTCACTCACATCACCAATTCCTTTACAGCTGCCACATTTCCAGAATGCCCTCCTCAAGAAGCCATTGGCCAACCTGAGCCAAGTGAGCAACTTTCATCCTATCTCTCTGATCCCTTACCCAACCAAAGTGATAGAGAAGGCCATCAACGAGCACCTCACAATCCACCTACTGGACAACACTCAATCAGGATTCAGAAAAACACCACAGCACCAAAACAGCACTCTTCACAGCCACCGACAAAATCCAGGCCATCCTGAACTGAGGAGAAACAGAGGCCCTCATCCTGCTCGACGTCTCCGTGGCATTCAACATGGTCTCCCACAACACCCTCATCAGAAGACTCCATGAGCTAAGTTCCCAAGGACATGCAATCAACTGGATCTGCTCCTTCATTACTGGAAGAACCCAAAAATTCAGAATGCAACCCATCACATCGGAGCCTGATCTGAAAGTCTCAATCAGGATTCTGAAAAACACCACAGCACCAAAACAGCACTCTTCACAGCCACCGACGAAATCTAGACCATCCAGAACCGAGAAGAAACAGCGACCCTCATCCTGCTCAACCTCCCCGTGGCATTCAACATGGTCTCCCACAACACACTCATCAGAAGACTCCAAGAGCTACGCTCCAAAGGACATGCACTCAACTGGATCTGCTCCTTCGTTACGGGGAAGAACTCAAAAATTCAGACTGCCATCCATCACATCGGAGTCTGATCTGAAAGTCTCCTAGGGATCATCTTTCAGCCCTACCTTGTTATAGGTCTACATGATTCCGCTCACCAACATCATTCGATCCCAAGGCATCACCCTCATCTGCCATGCTGATGACACCCAACTCATCCTTTTCCTGACAGACAAGACAACCACCACCAGAGCCAACTTTACCAATTGCTGAAACAGGACATCCCTGTCAGATGACAACTTGTGGCTGACAGAGCTAGGACCAACACCCACGGATCACTCCAGAAATCTGGGGATCATCCTAAACGACAAGCTCAACATGAGGACACAGGTCAATGCAGTGAGAGCTACCTGCTTCCACATCCTGCATATGCTACAAAAGATCTGAAAGTGGCTGCCACAGACACCAGGAGCACCATCATGCAAGCACTCATCACACGCAGACTCGACTACGGCAACACACTTTACACCAGAATCTCCGAGCAGCTTCTACACAGACTTCAGACCCACTAAGTAAGCCACTGCAAGGCTCATACTTAACCTCCCATGCCTCACCCACATCTCACCCCCCTCAGTGAGCTCCACTGGCTCCCCATTCACAAACACAGCCAATTCAATCTCCTCACACACACATACAAAGCCTTGCACAACACTGGGTTAGTATAGCTGAATAGCTGCATGCACTTTCATCAGCCATCCAGACACCTATGCTCAGCCTCAGCCTCACTCTCACTCACACCCCACTCCTTCAGAAAAGCATAGCAGGAGGTCGCTCGTTCTCCTACATCTCACCCAAAACTTGGAATGTCCTCCCACAACACATCAGAGCCTCTTCCTCACTTCTGCAGTTCCACAGGAAGCTGAAGACCTGTCTTTTAACTCTACATGGACCTCAAGCCCACACACCTGTTCAAGTGCTTATATACCCTCACCGATGATCAGCAAGCTATCCAAATCAACATAACTTAACATAACATAACATACTATACATACAATTTTAGTAAAATCAAAAGGTCTTGTCTAACAGCAGACCTACAGAGTTACACCTAATTTAGCAAAAACTTAGAACTTTACTCAAAAAGAGTGTTTTTTTGTTATTTGTTGTTAATCTGTTCAGCCATTTGAGCATTTTAAAAAAGTTTTCGGGATAGGCATGAAGCGGTTAATATTGGTACAAATTCGAGATTTCTAGAACCGTTGGAATCCAGGTATGCTATGATTTATCTATTTAAAGAGAATATGTTATGGCAGGCACTGGCGTACTCAGGGACCCATTCCCTCAGTCCTAAAAAACAATAAATGGGGGCAGGGTGGGCACACCCTCACCTTCAGGGCCTTGTGGGGTGGTCCCAAAGTGACCCCCAAACCAAAATCAAAATAAAACATATATATATTTTGCGCCACAGGTACAGAGGTACCAGCACCTAGTACGGCGGTGACAGGAGCAGCACCCACTGAGGTGCCACAGTACCAGTATCGCAGTGCCACAGTACCAGTTTCGCAGTGCCACAGTATCGAGGTTTCACAGTGCCACACCACCATGCTACAGTGGTACTGCAGTACCAATAAAACATTTATAAAAACAATAAGAAGGACTGTGGCCAACCGCCACTTTGAAGGCCGTAGGCCGTGCACAGTGGGGGTTGGCCACCTGTAGTGGGTTGTTCACAGGGCTGCCCAACTACAGTAAACAGCTGAAGCCTGTGTGCAAAGGGGAGGTTGGACACCCATGGGGTATTGGGAGCCACACAATCTGTAAAGATTGTGCAAAGTGGGCTTTTGGCTGTTGGGCACCCACTGTGGATGTAGGGCAGGGCCAGAGGCTTTGCGCAGTAGGGGTTTGGCACCTGGGGGGCTTAACCACAGGGCTTGACTGGCAGGCTAGGCCATGCACTCATCCCTCAGTGGGTGCCGAACTCTCTGCTAGTGCCCAACCTTTGGCTTGGTCCTGTGCCTATACATCAATGGCTATACAACCCCACCCCCACTTCATATTGCCTTTGACTGTGTGCAAAGGGAGGCTGGGTGAAGGGCCTGGCCTCCGGCCACCCCTTTGCCCAAACCCCATCAGGCACTCAACCCCTAAAATGTGCACGTTCTTGACCCATGCAGAGAGTGAGCTGAGCACTGGCTCTGCCCACTGGCCAGGCCCTGCGACCATCCCCCACAGGCACCCAACCCCTTGCAGGTGCCCAGCTAAAGTCGCTGCCCAATGTCCGGCAAGGCCCTGCGCCCATCTGCCTATGGGTATCTAACCTCCCGCAGCCACAGCCTTTGCTGAAGGCACCCAACCCATGTCTTCATGGCTTTTGGCCATGTGCAATCAGGGGTTGGTTGCAAGACCCCACGGCCAACCAGCTCTTCCGTGGTTGCACAACTTCTACTGGTGCTTAATCTCCAGCAAGTGATTTCATTTGAGATGTCATCAGTGATGTCATCAAGGATGTCATTTAACATGTCATGAGTGATGTAATATGTGAGGTCAAAAGCAGTGTATGACGGGGCACAAGTTATCGTTAGTTCACTAAACCATAACTAGTGAATATCAATGGCTTTTTGGGTTTTGAGCATTCATTCTTTCTTCATTTTATCATCTAACTATAAGATTGCTTGATTTTTTCAGTGAATATATATATACCTTGGGATATATATTTTCAGTATTGACCTTGGGACACACATGCATAGATGTTTTGTGTGTGTATATGTGTAGGTCCCACAAGGTCAGCAGGCCATTGATATATAGAGTTTCACTGATTATTGATACTTAATCAGTATATCGTATGATGATTGTATATCCTATAAAGTTCTCATTTCTTGAATGTAATGTCAATGTGAAATATATTGACATTACAGGTTTTAGAAAAATATCTACTGCACTACACTAACAACATAAACTAGAAATGTAAAGGAATGAGCATCATCTATTATAATTCTGAAAATACAGCTCAAATTTTCTGGCATGTTCTGTCATTTCAGTAATCTGAAAGCTATTGAACAAAATGAGAGATTGATTCAATGTGGAGGATAGTCAAAAAGAGATATTTAAAGAGGGGTCAAGAACTTCTCTCGGGAACCGTCACATGGATTTTTGCCTTTATTCTCTTATGCTTTTTCACAGGATCCTAGTAGTTGTCTCAATGTTGCTATAAGGAAACCAGCATTCAGTAGATTTTGCCACTTTTCTTTTAGGATGATGGCCATTGACTTAGCAAATGCTAGTTCATTAAGAACTGTGTAATGAAAGAAAAGCAAAGCCAGCGGTTTCCTCATTTCAGAAAATGAGGAGTTCTGAAAACTCCTAATGTGTTTTCCCACTATTTCCAAAACCACCAATGCTACTTTAATTACTCCCATCTTAGAAAGGAAGGTACATTGAAAGTTATATTTAGGACTAGGAAGGTTGACTCGTCAACTTTTTGAATGATATCCCGAACACTTTGTATTCCCTTCCTCTTTCTCCAGTCACGTGAGTATTCCATTCAATTGAATATCCCATTTTTGTGACTGAGGGGAGTCTCCGAATAGATGCTGGATCTGTTCGTAGAAGGTGGCAAAGTCTATTTCATATGGAGACATTAGAGAACATAGTCAGATTACAAAAATCCTGAGAGGTATTTGATTTCTGTGGTATAAGTTGTTTTTACACTTTGCACTTTTACATCTAGTGGTAGTCACAACAGTTGCTTCATAAAAGTTGGCATCAGATTTGCTATCAAAGAGGCTGTCAATATCAAGTCATAAGACTCCAAAACCGAAGACTTAAGACCACCCATCCATGATTGTGTACAACAGTGGTTCTAACCTGTCGTCCGGGGAGTCCTGAGGATCTGCGTCACCCACTCAGGGGGTCCACGACTGCTTAGAAATTTAAATAATATAAACCGATTAATACAGTGTGTACAAATAAAGAAGCAAAATGCAAAATTGAAAATACTTAAATGTCTGCAAATGTGAAGTAAGTTAAAATTGGAGGCCACAAATTAAGTTGGTGTCCTAAAATTGATTTGTGGGAGCACTGTAAACATATCAAACAGAATATAGTATGGATGATGGGTGGCCTCAATTGAATTTAGCAAAAGCCCCAAACTTCCCATTGAAATGAACATTTTGATTTTTTTATTTGTGTGTGAACTAAATTAAATAATTCATCATTTGTGTATTTGAAGAACAATTCTTTCTGTATTTATGTATAACATGTTAAGGTTCAAATCATTGAAATTGCTTAAGCCTTGGTCCTCACCCTCCATTAATTACTCAGTGAGGACACCCGAATTCAGGGCCAGACTGGGAACCGAAACCAGCCCTGGCAAAGAGCTCAGCCTGCCCAGTGGGAGCGAGGGGTGCTAGCGGAAAGCTTTGTGCCGCTTTTGTTGTTAGGGAGCAATATTTCAAAAATAGCCCCCGGTAACAAAAAAGGCCCCCAGGGGTCTAAAACTGGCCCCCACTCTGGCAGCCCACCGGGGAAATGCCCGGTGCCCCCTATGGCCAGTCCGGCCCTGCCCGGATTTAAATAATGATTCAATGGGGATCCCTTGATTCGATTATTGATTACGTGGGGGTCCAGAGAAGTTAAAAGCTTATGAACCACAGGTGTATACAATTTACTTAGAATACAGCGAGTTATGACTTAGTGAGTGTGCTGTCAAAACAGTGCACTAAATACGACACAGTCAGATGTCATAAATCCCTCATGCTTGAATTTTCTTAAAAGTTGCATAATAAGCTAGAATGGTATAGTCTATGCTCGACCACAAAAACGAAATTGAACTTTTTTGTTTGACACTGACCAGGAATCAGTTGCTTTTAAGTTATGCTTTTGAAATTGTAAATAAGGATTTTTGATGCGTCAAGTCGTTTAAGTGAACATTCTAAAGGTTTTTATTAACTTATACAAATAAACGTACTTACTTACTTACTTAAAAGTTGTATTATGACATGGCAAATCGATTTTGTAGGAATACTCTTTGATGTACCATATAATAGCTGAAAAGGATGTTCACTACAAGGATGTGGTGTGCACCATAAAAGTAAAAATGATGGTACTCATAGAGAGGCTCGGAAATGACAATTTTACGTTCAGGGTTTATGTCTATCATCAGGGTGCATACATGAATGTTGGAAACTTTTAGCAGATTTAGGGCCAGATGTAGGACGGTTTTTGCATGCGCAAATGGGTTTGCGAACCCGTTTGTGCATGCAAAAACCTATAGGGGTATGTACCATTCCAAAATAGCGAGTCGTAATTTATTTGCGATTCGCTATTTTGGAATTGCAAGTCGCAATTAGGAAGGGGCGTTCCCTTCCTAATAGCGAGCGCAACCCCATGCACAAATGTTTTGCGACCGCAATTGCGGTCGCAAAACACTCATAAATTACCACCCTCTTCAAGAGGGTGGTAATGCACTCACAAAGGGAAGGGGTCCCCAGGGACCCCTTCTCCTTGCAAATGCAGAGGAAAATATTTTTTAAGGTCAGGCAGTGGTCCCAGGGACCACTACCTGCCTTTAAAAAATGAAACGAAAACATTTCATTTTTTTTTTAAATGCATCCCGTTTTCCTTTAAGGAAAACGGGCTGCATTAAAAAAAAACTGCTTTATTTAAAAGCAGTCCCAGACATGGTGGTCTGCTGAGCCCAGCAGGCCACCATACCTGGGAGGGCCTGCCATTCCCAATGAGGTCGCAAATTGCGAGAGGCTCATTAATATTCATGAGCCTCTCAATTTGCGACCCCATTGGGAATCGCTAACAGTGTGAACAACACTGTTGTACATTGGAAATAGCGTCTCGCAAATTGCGAGGCGCTATTTCCACGGACGTACATCTGGCCCTTAGACCCTGGCCATCTGCCAGTCAACCCACTAGGTGATTAGAGGTTACACCTCCACCCCTAGTAAGGGGACTACCTGCCATATTTGGAGATCCCAGCCTTCCTGGTGGGTAAGTCCAAATGTCAGAGCAACCTTTCCCTTTGCTCTGAATGCTGAAGAATTTGCTGAGCTGCTGCCATTTATGACTCCTTTTTGGGAAAACCTTTTTCTATTTCAAGAATAATCTCCCAAACAAGAGTTTGCTCTTGAAAAACACAAAGATAAAAGGCCCTGATGTACAAGGAGTTTTCTTCCTGCAAAGATATTACTAATGAATCACCACAAATCGAACGGGAGTCCCTGACAGGAAAATCTAGTGATAGTGTCTCTGCTCTAAATAGGGCAGGCAACCGTACCTATGATTTTGTGACCCAGTGGCAAATAGGCCAATAGGTCTCAGTTTTGCTGAATGTGCTCCAGTCACCATGGTGGGTTCATTTTTTACAACATTTTTATGCCAGGCTGGCATCGATGTCATGCCGGCTCCTCTACCTTTTTAGTTGCACAGAAACAAACCCTCAAAGATTGGCTTGTTTCTGTGAAGAAAAAAAGCAATGGGCTTGGCACTGGGAGTTTTCTCTCAGCACATAGAGGCTATTGCTTATTTTTCCTGCCCTATCTAATGAGCTCTGAAAAGGTTGAAACCGGTCTGGGGTTGCTTGCAATCCCATCTTGAGGTGGACTGGACTGTACATATTGGAGTTGGAGAAAGACTCATTTGCATAAGGCGGGTCTCTGTCTAAAATGGCACCAAGGGAAAAAACAAAGGTCTGGAATGTGGCCCAGATTGATCGCCATTGGCTGAGAATAATTCAAGCATTCCTTCCATCATCTTGTTGTTTTTGTAGAAGATGCCATAAGGGTGACAGGAATGCTAGATGTGGGTCCCGTACTTACTGTGCTATAGGACTCAAGCTATACCTCAATGTGGGACTTAAGTAGGTCACAATCTGGGGTCTGGGCTTGCTTGTATTCCCATCTGGAGGGGACTTGACCTGACATTTTGGGCTGGACAGCTCCTACTGGTGTAGGATCAAGACCAATTTGCATATGGTAGGTTTTAGGTCTTTGTCTAGAATGACACATTGAGTGAAAAACAAAGGTCTGGAATGCAGCCCAGGGCGATCACAAATGGCTGAGATTTAGTCAATCATTCCTTCCAACATTTTGTTGTTTTTGCCTGCCCTGCATGGCAGCACTGAAACACATGATATGTATAGGGCAGGTTTTCTGATTAAGGCCTTAGTCCCGAAGCAGATAAGCTTCAAGAAGATCGAGAAGCTCTGACTTCTCAAGTCAGAGCTGTCTGGGGCCTCGATATTGAAAACTCAGGGCCTGATTCAAAAAGGTAAACATACCCTTACGTGTACGTTTATGATTGTTTGCTATTCACAAAGGGGTTTATTTACTAGTAGTATCTTTACGAGTGCGGAGTCTCCGCGCATAAAAACATAGGTCTTTTTATGTGCGGAGACTCTGCACTCGTAAAGATACTACTCGTAAATCCCTTTGTGAATAGCAAACAACTGCAAACCTACATGAAAGTGTAAGTTTGCCTGTGGGAATCAGGCTCTCAATGCTTTCATTAGCTCTAAATAAGGTGGAAAAACTGCAATTGTAGTAGATCCAGGTCATCTACTGGTTTACAGAAGATGTTCCCCATCTACTACATTCTAAATGACCCCCAGAGTTTCTTCTCTGGACAGGCATACAGAATAATAAATTATCTTAATACTTTTTAAAAAGATATCTCCATTTCAACAAGAGGTATGTGATGCGATCTAAATCATACAAGTCAGAGATGTGACCCTACTGGAACATCTTTCTTTGGTGAGCCACTAGAAATCCAAATGTTTACATTTCAAGAAAATTGCAAATACTATGCTTTCTAAGCGAACTGAGCACAATAAACAAAGGTTTTTGCGTACCAAAATGTAACTTAGGTGTTCAAAAAATCAATGTGTTAGTAATCCAATCAAAACCACTTCCTGTTCATAAAAAATATAGTTGATTTTCTGCATTTCAAAGTTCAGGGCCAGGAGCACAGAATAGTGGTTCTGCAGGGTCAGAGGTTTGCAAAATGCAGTGAACACACAAATTCATCCGTTTGAGGGCATTCACAAATTCGTTTGCGTACAGTTTTGCTCTCTGAAAATATGTGTAAAACAGTTGCGTTAGTAGGAATAAATGTAAATTTTCAGGGTGGGAAGTGGATGGGAATACTTCAATAGTATATTTGCTGCAGGGGAAGAAGTTCCTCCTTAGGAAAACCAGTTTCGCTGAGTTGGAAAAAATTGCTAAGAGTGCAAATGTCACAGGTTTGCAAAAGAACGCTTCGGATTTTGTGTAAATCAATGAAAAATCGGAAATCTTGTCTTAATATAACAGGAACGTTGCAGGAGTATATTTCCAACGTTTGCCTAATGTGATTCGTGACCTGCACACAACTGTTTAGTCTCCTTGCTGCAACCCCTTCTTTTTTCCTTCCTTTCCTCCAATGAGTGCACGGTAGCATTGTTTGGTTGGGTTACTTAATTACAGGTGAGCTCAGCGGAAGCGTGGGGGATGGGCGAGATGCAATACTAGTGGTGCGCCCATGCCAAATAAGCTGGAGGCTGGGTTGTCTTACAATTCCGCCGACCTTGGAATCTGTCCCTTCCACCTCTCCTCTCACCACTTTTGTCCTGGGGGCCAGCTGGAGAACGTAGCGGATGACGGTTTTCCAGTAACACCAGGACCGGGGCCTTTCGATGGAACTTTGACGATGCCCCCTGGGCGGATACCATAACTGTTTGTACTTACCGCGGAGCCCGAGCAACCTTGGCCGATGCCCGGTGGAGCTGTCCTATGCAGCTATAGAGGAGTTTTGGCTCTGGTTCACCCCCTCGGCTGACACCTACCCAGCCGGACATCTGACATTGTTTTCCTCGTCGCCCCGTTGTGTTTCCTTCCCTCCCCCGCATATCATGTTTTTGTTTTCTCCTACGTCTTTAATTGAAGCCTGTAATTGATGTAACTATGTAACCTGTAATGCTCTGATCCTCATGTAAAGCGCTCTGATACCTCCGGGTCTAGCCAGCGCTATATAAAACTTCGCAAATAAATAAATAAATAAATACAACACCTGGAGAACAATAACAACATTCGACACACCGACGGAATTCACTACTCTGTTATTCTGCATGCCACTTGCCTAAACATTCCTCACCAGATCTGGCGTAACGTAAATCCAAATTAATGTGCTAGGTAAAATGTATCATTAGAGGTTAAATAATCATTATTTTCTACACCAGAAGTGGAAAAATATATCTTGTATTGTCGATGAACAGCCTCTTCAACAATGAATATCCTTTCTACTTGCACTCTAGCAGGGTGCTGATGTGACTCAGGGTTCAGGGGACACATGGACAACGGCTGATAATGACCCAGAAAGTGTGATGGACGTTTATACACTGCTATCCAGCCGCGACCCTTGCAGGTAAGAGGGGTGGGGCGGTGAGGCCGGGTGGGGGGGGGGATTTCGACAGACGACGACAAGGGTAAATTAATTATTTATATAATTTTCCCTCGTGGTCGTCTGTCGAATCCCACCCCAACCCGGCACCTCCGCCCCACCGCTCTTACCTGCACGGGCCGCAACTGCTGTTATCATCAAGAATTCGATATACACACCTTTGTTTAATGTGGCCAGGAACATTCTTTAGATTACACTTAGGGTACAAAATCTTTAATGAATGCTTGCTTCCATTGATGCCAGCACTTAAAATTCCTGTGATGCACCATGTCTGAAGGAGGACGAACCATTAGAATTTATTCACAAAAGTGGTTGCAAATTGCACACTGACTTTTTGCGAATCAATTCTGATTTTGTGAAACAATCTATGTACTAATAGGTCGATTTGCAAAATCACCATTCAGAGTGGGTTACAATTCTAACCATCTCATCAGTTATCATGAGGGAGACTCACTCCAGTTGGATGTTGTTGCAGGGATGATAGCTTGCTGAGTTCAAAAGACCACAATGCCTTTGATCGGATTTAAATATGGTACTCTTTAAAAATACAGCGGAAAAGGAAATAAGTCTGTATTTAAGAAAAAGTGTACTTAAAAAAAAACGTTTGTTTAAGAGTTCACAGTGCCCACTCTCAATCAATCTTTTTATTGACACTCACAAAAGGCAAAGTGTCCCACACGAACCTGTCCCCTTTGCGAATGAATTACTACCTCTTTTTGAGGAGTTGGTAACCTATCAATGGTTTGTGACTGAAATTGCAGTCGCCAACCATTGATTCATAGCTTGTGAATCAGAATATGAAAGGGACGCCCTAAACAAGCCCCTTCTATATTGTGATTTCTAATGCATTTCTCATCCCATTTTGTGATGCGGTATCGCAAAATGGGATTAGTACATTTGTAAAAGTCATTTAGCAGTCACAACCCCTTTGATTCAGTGAATCACAAGCTTTGCAGGTGCTAAATGGCTTCTTACACCTGGCCCTAATTTCTTAATCACTTGGTAGACCTTAAAATTGTTGCACTACTTCTTACTGTACATATTATTCCAACTACGCCTCAAATGTTTTCCGTCACATGGCCACAGTGAGCACCCACTGCCCACCTCATCTCCCTGCATGAGCTCTTCACTATCAATTTAGTCAGAGCTGATACAAGAAGGTAGTAGATCTTCAATACTTACCTTTGTATAATTCTGCCTTGTTCTGGAAGGGCAGTTCATGCATCAGTAGCTCTGCTATTTCAGTGTCATGTGCATGCTTACATTTCACCTCATTCTTGTACAATTGCCGTTTCATGAAATAGAACTATTTGATAACCTAAATGACTCACTGAACACTATAGCTCATCCTCAAAGGGATATACTCATCATTGTATTAAACTGTGTGAACAGTGGACCAGGGTGAAGGGTACAATGTGCCACCATTTTGTTTCTGAAATGGCAATCATTCCAGTGAAAACGTTGATTTTCAATGCCTCCCTGGTTCAAGCATCGAAACATAACCTTGATTTTCCATTTAATTCTTCTGAATTTGACAGAAGTCTTTAATGCTCCATAGTTTTTTGCATTTTCTTGAACTGCTTTGCATAAGGTATGAGCAGATAGATTTTCATTATTTCCTCTATGTTAATAAGAAGTGTCAAACTCGAATATATCTTTTCTGTTCCAGTTCTCTGTTTTAAACCTCTTCAATGATTATAATCTGTGCCACGCTCTTTGTTTCACATGTGAATAGTTTCCCAGTGACGTAGCACAGTCTGATGTACTGGGTGCTTCTTTTTGCATAAGTCAAATCAAATCAATCAAACTTTATTAGTTTTTTCAGATAAAACCATAAAAGTCATACAAACATCAATAAAACTCCACATATGTACAGAATAACCAAACAATGTGCCCAGTGTGATCTAATTACAGTTTAAAAATAAATCCCACTATCAAAGTTAATCACAGCTTGACCTAAGTCGGATGGCGGCCCTTAAAAAGCTGAGCGTATACAGTACGCTATCATTTGAAAGAAGTTGGAAAAAGATAAAAGCAGGTCTCACCCTCCTAAAACAAGCCTTTTTAAGAATAGGAATGATAAAATACTTTCTAGGAACCTCATAAAAACTACAAAACATTAAAAAGTGCATCATGTCCTGAGGAGACCGACCGTCGCAGCCACAGGGCATGAGGCACTGACCTCTATGAGCACCCCGGGGTTGGGCCAGGAGGTAGTGAAAGAGATCGAGCCTAAATCTGGTCAGTAGGAAGCGATCATGGTTGCTTTTGATCCCTAAAAGTTATGGTTCAGTGGTTGGCACAGTTTTTAATCCAATGTACCTGGTCACAAAGGGCTTGCTCAGCTCTGTTGCTTCTCTATCACAACAACACCTTGTAAGAAAACACTCTTTTATGCAAGTAAGATCCCTCTTACATATAACATCTGGGTTGTCAAATAGATCCGCCCTTCCCAGGCTGTGGAGGCCGTCGCTTACATACTTTAGCCAACGGATGCGATTAACATGGTCAAGGGAAAGACAATCCTTTAGATTATCCTTACCAAGGGCGTTTTCTTTCTTGGCCCAAATCTTTAACCACATTGCTAATGGACGAAATGCAAGTTCGTCTGAGAGAAAAGCCATCCCCAGCTCTTGGTGCACAGCATAGGACGGGACACTCTGTGGTAATGAGAGTACCCGTCTCAGGAAAGTCTTTTCTGCAAATTGCAGAGCCTCCAGCCCAGTGTGGCCCCATATATCGCTCCCATAACTAGCCTTTGCGACACATTTGGCTGTGTAAATCTTCAAGAGGGCCCCTATTGGTTTCCCTCCCCCTTTATAGAAGCAAAGTTAAAAACAGCTGCGGTCGCTCTGACCAGATCCCCCTTTTTCCGGGTAATCAGGGGGGACCAACTCAGAGCGCCTTCAAACACTACTCCCAGGTAAGAAAAGAAATTTGTCGTCGGGATTGACAAGGATCCTATCTTAAAAATAAACTGATTTGCTATACGAGGTCCCACCTGCATGACACATGATTTGCTGTGATTAACCAGTAGATCCAGGTCCTCCATGAAGTGGATGAAGGAGTTCAACAGTAGTTGTAGCCCCCTGGCTGTCCTCGCCATGAGGACAGCATCATCTGCATATAGGAAAACAGGCAGGCTGTGCTTTCCCACCTGTAGGCAGTCAGCTCTTGCCTCCAGGGGGGCCTTCTCCAAAGAGTTGATATATAAATTAAAAAGGAAGGGGGCCAGGATACACCCCTGGTGCACCCCTCTCCTAATATCAAACTTGCGGGTTACCTTAAGATCTTTTGAGTAGCGGAAAACCGCTTTTGAGTCTCTGTGGAGGTCCCTTAGAAACAAAACAATGCCCCTGTCAATGCCAATAGAGGACCTCATCTGCTGGAGCTTCGATCTATTAACACGATCAAAAGCTGAAGACAGACCCATAAAGGCTAGATGGATAGAGCCGGAGCGAGCCACAGTGTACTTGTTCAAAACCATGTACAGGTTTAAACATTGTTCCACTGTGGAACGCCCTGGGAAGAAACCGTATTGCACCTCGGTTAAGATGTTATTTTCATCTGCCCAGGTTTCAAGTCTGTCCAAAACCATGCGACCCACCACCTTTACCACAGAATCCAAAAGAGAGATAGGCCTATAGCAAAGAGTGCTATCCCGATCTCCCTTTTTAAAAACTGGGACAATGGTCCATAGGGCCCAAAAATCTGGGCAACCAGCCTGAACCGATGCATTAATGACTTCTGTCAGTACAGGCACCCAGGTTTCCACTTTCGCGATGTAAAGGTCTGGAGGAATCCCATCACGGCCCGGGGCCTTGTTTTTAGACAGTCCCATAATACCAGCTCTTACCTCTTGAGCTGAAAAAACAACCTCAGACTTGCCTTCCTCCCTTTTCTGCCCTTCTGTCGGCACGGTATCGCTCTGAAAAATGCCCTCGAAGTGGTTTACCCAGTCTGCCTCTAGGATGTGGGCATCCATTAGGTTGCCAGTGTCTCCTGCTAAAAATGGGCTATACATGATGCTCAAAAATCTTGAGCTATTGCTCAAGGTACTGGCTTCTACTAATTCTGACCAGGCCTCCTCCTTCAGGGCAGACTTGCGCTTTGCTAGGGCGATCTTGTAGACTCTCCGAAGGTTCTTAACAGCCACCTGGTCACGAGGCGTCACTCCCAGGGCCTGTTTCAGTTTTTTGGAGGCACGAGAGCACTCAGAGTCAAACCATCTCGGTCCTAAATGTGTAGGGCACCCCCCCTCCAGGCCCGTAGTAGCTTCACTATGCCACTGGAAATACTTCCAAAGGCATCCATAATGTCTGTTGGGGTGGCCTCGCTATCTAGGCAGATGGCAAATTCCTTGTGACACTGCATTAAAAGGGATTCATGAAACTGCTCTGGAACAATTTGAGCCCACTTTAATCTCCTCCCACCATCCACGGCTATTATAGATGCCCCCCAGGCCTCCTTGGTAGACTTGTTAACTCGGGCCATTCTGTTAAGACACATATGGGATTGTGGTCACTCTGGGCACTCTGTTTTAAACAAGAGGAACCAGGAGCAATATTTAAGCAGGTCCTGCACACATGCTCCAGGGCAATAGTCAGAAATACAAGGAGTGTGCAGTTCCTAAGGGAGGGGGAAGAAAGGTCTTTTCTAAATAGATCCCTCACACACCCCGAAGGATGTCATGCTTCCTCATTGGGCCTTGCTCCTCGTCAGGCCGGCGCTGCAATGCCCGACGGGCACCCGCGAAGGGGCTCTTTAGCGGACATCTTTATGGATGAAGCCGTAGGGTGAGTGTGGGTTTGTGGGCTGGGTAGTGCAGTGAGTGAGTGGGTTAAAATGGGTCTAGGGCCATCCTAAATAAATGTGTTTATTCCCAGGGGCACTAGCCTAATTAAAAGTATTCAGCCCCAACTGGATATAATGGTCGTATAGGGCTAGTGTGGTGCAAAGGGTCAACATGTTTCATGCCTGGTTAGCCCCTAATGGGTCTGGTGGCACTTCATCAGGACCAAAGGAATGATAGTTTGTGATTTTTCACTACCGCAAGTCTGGTTCAGTGGTTTCTTAACTGGTAACAAGAAGCAGTGAAGCGCCCCGGGTTGAATAATCCTGAGGTGAAAGACCTAAGGGAAATGGGGGGGGGAATAATAAAAGGAGAACAGAGCACCAAGGTCTGGTTAGAAAATTGCCTCTGAAAGTACAGTAATGCCACAAATGATTTAAGGTGAAAGGTGGGCAAAAACGCCAAATAATACGGCCGTGGTTATATAGTGCAAAGGGAGATATTCATCCGTGTACCACCGGTGATTGGGATGGTGGTGGCGATTCCAACCTTGATTTAACAATACTCAGAGTGGCTAAAATCATGTCAGACAGTCGCGTCAGCAGCTGTTACCAGCATCCGATTATATATTGTGACACTAAGGGATTATGTCACAAGCATTATATACATTTGTTATGGCACATGATTAGATAAACCGTATCTTTGGTTTAGGGATTCATGCGGCACATACATTGTGGTTGAGCTCAGACATTCATAGTGATTGGGCATGTCTAGCAACTACCACCGGTGCTGCTTGTAAATATGTGAGCTCGTAGTGGCTAAAATCATGTCAGAGAGTCGCGGCAGCAACTGTTACCAGCATACGATTATACATTGTGACACTGAGGGATTATGTCACAAGCATTATATACATTTGTTATGGCACATGATTAGATAAACCGTATCTTTGATTTAGGCATTAATGCAACACATACATTGTGGTTGGGCTCAGACATACATGCAACACATTCATAGTGATTGGGTATGTCTAGCAACTACCGTCGGTGCTGCTAGTGATTATGTAACCCACTACAGCAGTAGCGGCTCCTCGAGGGAGTGCTGCGGAGCGGTGGGGCGGGGGAGGGGCAGGGTTGGGGGTAGTAAACTACGGCATACGGCCGAACAGAGTTGAGTAAATAAATAAACCGAATTACATTGCGCGCGCAGCATCGCCATTGCCCATCGAGGACAACCCAACATAATGTACGCATATGGCTTGCCACCCTACCTGGGACCACCGATGTGGCAATACCCCAATTTTCCACCGGGCCAACAGCTACCATTTGCCCCCTTCCAACCACAACCTTTTTTAGGCAGAGGCTGGGGCAGAGGGAGAGGCAGAAAAAGAAGAGGCGGCTACAACCAACCGAAGCAGGTACAATGGCAGGACCAAGCACAACAACTACACATGGAACTGAGAAGCCACAAGGAGAAGAAAAACGAATTGTAAACCTCTCAGAAAGAGCCCTCAACGATGTGGAAACCACCGTCTTTAAAAGAGGTTTGGGTTTCGTGCACACTCCCAAAATAGACAACTTTCGCACTAATTGCGAACTCCACAACTTCTTCAGGAGGATCCGCCTTAAAGCCTACTTTGGGGACCAACCGGACTCTTCACCTGTGGATTCAGGCCAATGAAAACCCTCTACGTTTACCCCCAACTCCAGCATGGTACCACTTGAGGTTCTCACATTTGAGAAAGCAGTCCTAAAAGAGATTGCAGAGAAACACACCAATGGAGGATTTCATAACACGACCAGATTGGAAACAGAAGCCATTAAAACCTTGGCCAACGACCCCACTATTACCATCAAAGAAGCAGATAAGGGAGGAGAAATTGTGATCATGTCTACCACCAACTACAGGATAGAATGTCTACGCCAACTCCAGGATGGCAGTTATTATACTCCCCTCCTTGAGGACCCCACTCCACGCCTCACAATACGTATCAAATCACTGGTGACCTCCGCACTCAATCAAGGATGGATCACAAAAAATGAGGCGGAATTCCTCATTAATGATAATCCCAGACTACCCTATTTTTACACACTGCCCAAGATTCACAAGGGGATCCAGCCTCCCCTGGGTAGACCTATAGTTTCGGGCATAGGGTCAGTCCTAGAACCTCTCTCTAAATTTTGTGATCATTTATTTCAACCCTTGGTCAAAACCACGCCAACCTTCCTTCAGGATACCAGGGATGTTCTTAATCTGATTGAGACCACCAATCTAGAGGGCATACATCCTGACGTCCTGATAACTCTTGACGTCGAAGCCCTCTATACGAATATTCCTCAACTAACCACTCTTGAGGTAGTAGAGGAAATCCTGCGAAACACAACATGGACATTGCCTACCCCCATAAGTTTCATTATGGAATGCGCACACATTGCCTTGACAGAAAACTTCTTTTAGTTTGAGGACCGGATCTACCATCAGACCCAGGGGACTTCGATGGGCAGCACTTTCGCCCCTAGTCTGGCATGTCTTTACATGTCAGACTTTGAGGCGAGACATGTGCTCATTGAAACCAACCCTTTTACCAACAATGTCTCCCTGTGGCATCGCTATATAGATGACATACTGGTGTTCTGGAAAGGTGATGCCAATCTAATCCCTACTTTCCTGACCTGGGTAAACAGCCTCAATCCCTACCTTAGGTTCACGGCTAACACCTCTGACCTTGAACTACCCTTCCTTGACTTAATGATTAGTCGAAAAAAACAACAGGCTGCACACTGTCACTTTTAAAAAACCTACTGATAGCCATAGCCCATTACTCTTCAGCAGCATCCATCCAAAGGCCCTAAGGGAAAACCTTCCCTACGGGCAATTTTTGCGAATAAGACGCAATTGCAGTAAGCTGGAGGATTTTAAATCGCAGGCATCTGAACTGACAAACCACCTGGTTAAAAGACAGTATCCAGTCACCAAAATAAAAACTGCACAGAAGAGAGCACGCAATACCAACAGAGAAGCACTCCTTGAGATACAACCCAGAGCAAACACTGATCAAATGACATGCGTAACAACTTTCACACCAGAATCCAACATGATCAGACGGGTTATAAAAAAGCACTGGAACATTCTCCATGTGGGTGTCCAAGCCCTGAATATACCAAGATTTGCTTTCAAACGTATGGCAAATCTTAAAGACCTGCTGATAAACACAAGACCGAAAAAGAAAACACCTCCATCACAAAATACCCTATGGAATCTACCTCCGGTAATGGGGCATTTCCCTTCTGGACAGTGTGTAGTCTGCCCTCTAACCAAGGCCACAAAAACAATCACATTAACCGATTCCTTGACATGGTGACAAATGAAACACACAAATTGCAACACATGCAACTGTATCTACCTTATAACCTGCCCCTGTCAAATGCAATACATAGGCATGACAACCCGCCCAGTAAAAACAAGAATGACAGAGCACAGAAGCAACATAAGGTGTAAAAGAACTAACACAAAGATGTGTGCGCATTTTGTTGAAATTAATCACACCTCCAATGATTTAATTGGACAATTCTGGAAGCTTTCCCACAGATATCCAAAGAGGCCCTCTTTAGAAAAGAACAGAATTGGGTCTTCAGACTTTCCTCTCACACACGGGGCCTTAATGACGAGATTTCCTGGGCTGAGTTGAACCGCCCTTGACTAATCGCTTACAAATTCACCAATACCCCAGACATATCTGTTTAACATCTACCTTCACACTACGTCCTGAGGGAATGATTTTTAAAGGTCCAAGTTACCTGTTACTGCTCCAGGCTAGGCCATCACTTTGCCCCCGCCCGGATAATAACCCCAGACCCTACTGTGGACTCCCAACAAATACAGACTCTACTAACCCCCCTGTCTCTGCTCCCTTAAGTTATCAGCAGTGATTCGCGGGGTTAGACTTCCGGTACCAGCATTCTGACTACCGATCATCACTGCCCACGTCATTAGATATCCTGTCTCACTGTCTAGCCACAGTGAGCCACTACTATAGAGTTTGGTCCGACATCACCACACCTTAGTGTCCGCCTATGATTAGAGACACAGTGTAGTCAATAAAGGTTGTTTTTGACAACTCCCCTCCTCTCCAACCTTCAGCAACTAGCAAGGCCACTGCCATGGGCCACAGCACCATATTCTTAACTTTAATCCAATTCCTCTCACCCCAGTGTCTTCATTTGTTAAGGAACACTGTTTAGCCAATAAAGTTCCTCTCCAAAATGGCAGCCCCGGTTTTCAGTCTAGCCGATCACTCTACAATCCATCACGTGGTTCGCTTAAATACATCAGACCTGGAAGCAAGCAGCACGTGGCCCGGAGCAAGGGTAGGACAGCCGCTAGTTGCACTGCCTCCCTGCGTGAGTATGATTGCTTGTATTTTTCCGAGGAAACGCCGCATCAATGCTCGGTAAGAAATGCACTTTAAAATTGAGTCTTGTATTTTTGTTTCCCTAGCATCAGGGCAACTAAATGCTCTGCCATCCCCGCCAGCACAAGCCCATATCCTTAGGAGTGAGTCCCCGGTCATAAATACGATGACATACGGCAAGTCCGGGCGCATACCCATGTGCTCCACTACGTTTTAATTACTAGCACCCCTGTAGTGGGTTACATAATCACTAGCAGCACCGACATTAGTTGCTAGACATGCCCAATCACTATGAATGTGTCGCATGTATGTCTGAGCCCAACCACAATGTATGTGTCGCATTAATGCCTAAATCAAAGATACGGTTTATCTAATCATGTGCCATAACAAATGTATATAATGCTTGTGACATAATCCCTCAGTGTCACAATGTATAATCGGATGCTGGTAACAGTTGCTGCCGCGACTGTCTGACATGATTTTAGCCACTACGAGCTCACATATTCACAAGCAGCACCGGCGGTAGTTGCTAGACATGCCCAATCACTACGAATGTCTGAGCTCAACCACAATGTATGTGTCACATTAATCCCTAAACCAAAGATACGGTTTATCTAATCATGTACCATAACAAATGTATATAATGCTTGTGACATAATCCCTTAGTGTCACAATATATAATCGGATGCTGGTAACAGCTGCTGACGCGACTGTCTGACATGATTTTAGCCACTACGAGTATTGTTAAATCAAGGTTGGAATCGCCACCACCATACCAATCTCCGGTGGTACACGGATGAATATCTCCCTTTGCACTATATAACCCCGGCCGTATTATTTGACATTTTTGCCCACCTTTCACCTTAAATCATTTGTGGCATTACTGTACTTTCAGAGGCAATTTTCTAACCAGACCTTGGTGCTCTGTTCTCCTTTTATTGTTCCCCCCCCATTTCCCTTAGGTCTTTCACCTTGGGATTATTCAACCCGGGGCGCACTAGCCCTATAGGACCATTATATCCAGTTGGGGCTGAATACTTTTAATTAGGCTAGTGCCCCCTCGGAATAAACACGTTTATTTAGGATGGCCCTAGACCCATTTTAACCCACTCACTCACTGCACTACCCAGCCCACACACCTGCACTCACCCTACGGCTTCATCTAAAAAGATCTCTGCTAAAGAGCCCCTTCGCGGGTGCCCGTCGGGCATTGCAGCACCGGCCCGACGAGGAGCAAGGCCCAATGATGAAGCATGACATCCTTCGGGGTGTGTGAGGGCACTTTTTAGAAAAGACCTTTCTTCCCCCTCCCTTAGGAACTGCACACTCCTTGTATTTCTCACTATGGGCACTAGCCTTACCAGAAAAGGCCTTAATCAGGGGAAAAAATGGCCCGGAGACAAAGGTAAAATCAATAAAAGACTTGCACCCACTCCCGATGAATGTTGGGCCAATGTCAGTTTTCTCCAAGGGCAGCTTATTCATTGCCGATGTTAAATCGAATTCATGCAATATGACATTAAGTTTAATTCCCTGAGGGAAATGTTCCATGTGCAAACCAGCCTCTCGTGCACAACCCATGGCTTTCACCCCCACAAGCCTGATATCTCCGCACATATGAATGTTAAAATCCCCTATTAGAAAGATGCTATGGTAGCTATGGTAGCTCTGCCCCCTTAGAATTATGTTCTGTAATACAGACCCCAGCAGTGTTATATTGCATTCTTCCTTGTGGGCATCTCCGGCATTATAAAACTTTAAGATCAAAAGCTTACTCTTTCCACTCGAAAGCAGCATCACATGTAGGGTGGAAGAAGTGTAGAGCGAGACAACGGAGCTGCCTCGAACTGCTACTGAGACAAAGGTTTCAAGACCCCCCTTGGCTCGTCCTACCCTAGAGGGGGTGGCTGGCACAAAGAAGGTGTTGTAGCCTTCCAAGTGAAATCTGTTTTCCACAGCCCAAGTTTCCTGAAGGCATATCACGTCAAAATGTTTAACAAAGAGTAACTAGTCAGGATACTCGGTCTTGCTCACAAGCCCTGCGATGTTCCACAAGATAAAATTACACCCCTTACACTCTTTAGGTCCCGGGTCCAGAGGCCATGCCTCCCCCTGCAGTGGTGAAAAGTCCATAGCCTTAGGGCCAGCGCACCGTCACTCACATCCCTCCAGTGAACTCAGTGGCGTGAACCTATTTGCCAGACTTATTCCTATGTTCTCCCCAGTTCGACTCCTATTACCCACGTCTTTGCATAACTCATTATTAATGACTTGGACATGCCTTATAAAACAAGCATTTGCAAAGCCTATAGGTCTCGCATGGTGAGACCTATTGGCTTGCCAATCTCTTTTAGACGAGTTGTACAGCAGCATGGTTAAAAGTTAAAAAAATGTTTTAAGAAAACGCAATGATGTGACCAGCGCTTTTTTTCCCTATTGCAGGCAGTACCGGCTGGCAAGGAATGAGGGGCGGGGGGAAGGAGGCGGTGGTGGGGGAGACAAAATAAGAAAGAAAGAAAAAATACCACTTATCTCTTCTGCCAACCACGTCTCTCCTCCAGCGAGTCCCGGAAACCAGGAAGCACCCAGGCTCCCCTTAGCCAATCACAATGCTGCAATGCAGCGTTGTGATTGATCTGAGCGCCGTGGATCGGCGCTCAGATGGGGACTGGGGGCCTGGGAATGTTTCCCACCAGGCTGTGTAATGCAGCCTGGTGAGGAACATGCAAAGTACACATGATTGTTTGGCCGGGCCAAGACGGCTGGCCAAGCAGTCATGTGGACTTGGAGTGTGCAAACCACTCCTTCCCCTGTGCCTCCAGACCCGCCCCACCATAACCCAGCCCCGAACCTGTGGAAAAATAATGATAATAACATAGTTATTATCATTTTATGTTTCCTCCTCAATGAGCAGTGGGGCGTTGCTCCTCTGCCTTAGTGGATGAGCTGCCCCTGATGGCAAGTGAGGGCGGATAACAGGGACAACGGAAAAGGAGAAACACGAACACGAGGGAGGGTTGAAAGGAATGGGCAGCGGGACAGTTTTTTTTCTTATGGAGGGTGGGGGTGGGAAGAAGCAACAAGGACAACAGTAGGATGTGAGGTGGGAGGAAAAAGTAACAGGGACAAATACAGTGTAGAGGTGAAGAAGCAACAAAAATAATAAATAGAAAAGATTAAAACAGTACCTTGATCAGAGGAAGGACAGGAATCAAGCTGAAAAGCAATATATGCTTGGTCCATGCTCCAGCCGAAGAAGAGGAGTTGGCACCAGCACACTCTGCCCCTATCAAGGCAGCAAATAAAAGTGAGAAGGAAGCCAACGAATGATAAGCAGTGGACATGCTACAAGCCCCTTGTTATACACAATAGATTTTGCAAGCGAGAGCACATGAACTGTTGCAGGCAAGACCTAACAAATGGGATGACACACATCATCATCTCTTTTTCCTGATCGATGTTTTAAATTCTCGTTATTTTGCTTATTCTCATAAAAGGCATTGTCTGGTTGCTGCAGATAGAATCCTGCTGCTCTGTAATGAATTTCAGCAGCTCAATAAATAAATTTACTGCCAGGCACATCTCCTTATTAGCAGTGAAGGGAGCTATAAAGTTAGTTATCCCTTTGTTTGTCTAAGAAGTTGTAATTCTGCTCAGTAACCTGCCTTTCATGCTGAAGGCTGGCTCCAGCAGCAGGCACTGTGAAACTACCCCTCAGCTCTGATAACATATTAAAACAAAGTAATAATGTAATTATCTTTTTACAGGTGTGCTGTGACATCACAACTAGACTCTGAAAGACAAATTAGAGACAGGTTTGTTATCCAATATTTATATATGTTGCAGGCATTCAAGTTTTATATATGACTTAAAGTACCCTCTACTGTACGTTGTAAGTATATTGCAGGAGTTTTATGAACATAATGAGGAATAAGGCCAAATGCTGTGTTTCTCCATACGTTCGCACAACAGGTTCAATGGCAATATTGTTTTAAGGTACTACAGAGGATATTTTGTTTCTTATCACACTCGGTCACACAGGGGTTAATTTGTAAAAAAATAAGTGACGGGGCACTTGTCAGGAGGCAGCTTGCACCAGCCTATTTCTCCTGTTAGCGCTGCCTAAAACAGAACCAACTACTAACCATGAAAGTGGGGAGAGGATGTGGCATAATGGCTAGCGCTCCAACTTCGGAGCTGGAGAACCAGGTTTGAGTCTCTGCGTCCGCTCAACATCCTGTGATTCTGGGCAAATCACGTAATCTCCCCGTGCCTACCATAAATTAATGTGTCCTTAACTGGTGCTCATGAAAAACATCGGTGTTGATGATTAAATGCCGGTGCTGAACACCGGAAACCACTGGCTCAAATTAAGCACTGCAGTCACATCAGTATCCTTCCCCCAAAAGGCTTAAATTGTTCGCTCTTTATATGAAAGTGAGAATATTTTTTCTGATATTTTGAATAAACAGGGAATCTTTAATGCAAAAATATCAAATATTAACCTAACAATTTTTCACAAAACATATAAGCAGTTAATAGGTCACTTTAAAAAACAAAACCAGTTCAGAGTGTGTGACAAAATGTAGAGAGAATACTGCTTGGCTGTAACGCACTCCGCAGAGCAAACAACAAACATAATGCCATACATTTCTCCTCCCTGCCTCTGGATGTTCACATTCAGGAACAATAGCTGAAAGGGTAGTTCTCCTTTACCTTGTTTAAACAGTGGTTGTAAGTCTATCTGCTCGGTTAACTGCCTTTATTTTGTAAGCTGGCTTTGACAGCAAGCATTGTAAAGTCAAAACTCAACTGTAATAAGTTATTACAGTAGAGTGGCTTCATGATTTTCTTATTATAGATGAGGATTGATTTTACAACTGAACTATGATAAGAAAATTAGAGATCTGATTTTATACATATATTGTAGGCTTCTAAGTACTATAAATAAATACAAAAGCCTCCTTTCTCTGACAACCAGACAGGGAAAGAGATAGATCGAGCAAGAGAGTGAGTGTGCATGTTTGCACATCCCTAAAAGGTGCCCGCGCAAACCCAGTCAATCGTGTTGTTTCTTTGTTTCTGTCTCTCTTATTCAAGTGGTTGGTAGCAGCGTTCTCAGATTCACGTGACTTTGCCATGCAGGTAGATAAAGATAATTACTGAGCAAAACGCCTATTACAGGCACCCCATTCATAAACAGAAAAATACTAAAGGAAAAACATTACAGAAACATGAACAATTGAGGTAAGAGACAAAGTGGGTTCCCTCACATGGCTAAGATCCACAAGATGAAAATCACACTACTGGAACATCTTCAGCGAAACGTAAGCACTACTCTTTTCCTCATATCGCGTAAAAGACATTTGTGCAGCTGAAACAATGTGTTCACTTCTTCAAAGCCTCTCTTTATAATATTTATAAAAGTTATGCAGTTTTCATACGAAAATGTGCTTTTTTATTTTGTTTAGAAAGTGTCATTATTATCAGAAGATCTATATTTCTTTCTGTGTGAAACTGATGGCCCTTCTGAAAAGGTAATCAATAGGTCAATAGATTTTGAAGTATTTTATCGCTATGACATGATACTGGTTCATATCCCGGCATCCATACTTCCTAAAAACATTTAGCATAGGGAAAAGTACGAATTGAACATATAATCTCTGATAATATATATATAATGAAGGTGTGCGGCTTGTGTGACCAACAAAGGGCACATGTTTGAATGGAGCACTGGTAAACCCTACCAATGACTTGGATGCCATGCATGCCTCGGGCTCCTGCTAGTTTTAAATGACGTAGGTCACGTACGAAGGTAGGCGCCAGAACTTTTGAAATTCTGGCCTCCCTATGCTCAAAACATTTATGATTCTTACAAGGAAATGACAGAGCACGGAGATGTGGCAAATTTTACAGCGCCACGCTCCGCCATTTCCAAAATGTGTTTTCCCTAGTACTGGTGCTAAAAATACCTGCCTAGCGCCAACGCAGACACCCTTGCACCATAGTGCAAGTTTGCCTGCATTGTAGGGAACGATCGTTTATGTGCAGGAAGGTGCCCCATCCCAATCATCATTTTTGATTGTTTAAGTGCAGGAAGGGACACCTTCCTGCACTTAAACAATCATTAAAGGCATTTTGCTCTTTCTATGTGTGCTGCATAATGCAGCACACATAGAAAAAGCAAAAACGAGGAGAAATGAAAGTATTTCTCCATGTTGCGCCATTCTAACACCTGCTATTGCATGGTGTAGGTTTCTGACGCTGCCTCAGATTTACACCTCCTTGTAAATCTGAGACAGCATCAAAAAGCAATGGGTGTTGTGGTGGAACGCCCACAGCAGCACCCATTGCACACCCCTTTCATGCAAATACCTGCGTGAAAGGGTACTATATTTACAAAGTGGCGTTAAGCCACAAAAAGTGGCTTAAGGCCACTTTGTAAATACAGTGCAGGGCATTGCGCCACCAGAACATCAGTAAAAGTGACGTTCCAGTGGCGCAGTCCCCTTGTAAATATGCCCCTTTTTTGGGTAAGTGGCACAGGCAAAAAAGAATATATTGAAAGGAGTTTACTCTCTCAAAGGTCGGAAGGAAGGTCTGACATCACTCGGCCTTGAAAATAAATATGATCCCCATTAGTGAATCAGATACTTAAAATTGGCCCATGTGTACAAATTTGGGCAATTTTGAACTTGTAAAGACACGCTGTATAAGTGTTTCGCAAGGAATGGTAGACTGCATGGATTTGAGCTTGTTGCAGGCAAATTTTGCTTTAATATCAGGGAACTCAACAGACAACACAGGCCTATCAGACCATAAAACAGATCTACAAATGCCAGCCCACACACTGACCTGTCAGACCAGCCCATTGGCATTGTCTGATTGACTTGTAGGCTAGTCAAACCTGTCAGACATTCATTCCTGACAGTCAAGCTTGACATATGTCTGTGGCCACTGGAACTATGTAATTGAGAGGCTGCAGTGATTTTCGCATAATTATCGATTTGTCGCACTTTCCACATAATCCATCATCTGTCACATAATCTGTAGATTTTAACCAAAAAAATATTTGATTCTAGCTGAAACAGTTCAAAAGTTACTAAAAATGCAATGACATCTGTTGCCAAGCAGTGGAAGGCCCTTTGCAAACCTGGACTGGTCACCTTTCTGTTGCTTATTGCTATATTTTGGTATTAAACTGGTACTAATGAGGTGCAACCAATGCCCAGACAGTCTTAATAAGTTAAAAAATGATTAAATAATGAACTAATACTATGACAAAATATGCTGCATTATGCCGGATAATTTGCCTTTTCTTGCTGCATAATTTACTCGACACTGTTGCACAATTTGGACCTCTCCTTCCACATAATTCCGGTAGCCCTGCATATGAATCTCTCGGGCCTAGAGGTAGCAGCCTGTGGAAGAACCTTCCAATCTCCATATTGGGTAATCTTCCCCTGGGAAGCTAATGTGCCTGAGGGAAGGCAGTTAAAAAAGACTCAACATGTTTATCAGTCGCACAGTACGTGACAACTGATTCTTTTTCAGAACAAGCCAAATATAGAGGGTAGGTTTATAGACAACCCATGCCCTTCTGCTCTCAAATGTTCAGCTGAATTACACATTCATTTTTATGTTAGGTGGTGTTTGCATTGCACACTTGGAAGTTTCTGATCAACTATAAACAGTTACAAACGATTCAATCAATTAAATGTCATAATTTGGAGCACTCAATGCTTTCATTTCATAGGGGACACATGCTCCAGCAGGGACTCTTTTTTCGCTTTCTATTGCATTTCTAGAGCTGTGTTCCTGGTTTTCTTTGCTCATAGATATCAGACTGGTGTGCCACAGTACTATGCTTTTGTAAAAGGACAGCCTAGGGCCGGAACATGTTGTCCCCGGTGACTTGAACTCCTCTGTTAATCCTACCACTGTCACAGTCTTAATACAGAGGTGTTGTCATTTCCAGAGCTAGCAGTTCTCTTTGTGCCTGTGATGGATCAAAAATTGCATGTTTGTACCTTTGTATGAGATGGTGTTTATTTTTTATTATCATTTGTTTATGCTGTTTTTTTACAGTGTGTACATAGCCTGAAGGTGAGAGAGCGCTTCTTCAGAAGGCGAGATATTAATATATTAGGATGTAAATCAGTGTTAACAAAGACAAAGAGAATATATACATATATGCAACAAGGGATGGAGTTATTTAATTTAACATGGTGGCCATTAAAAGTATTTTTTGAAAGCGAAGTTTCAGCATTAATTCGAAGGTGGTCAGAGAGGTAGTGGTTTGTAAACCTCAGGTGAAAGAGTTCCAAATTCTAGTGACACTTAGGGGCCGATTACGATATCGGTTGGAAAGCTTCCGACCGCTAGTTGGAAGCTTTCCAACCGCGGTCGGAGGCTTTCCGACCGACACGGTCAGTTTGCGGTCCGACCGCCAAATTACGATGTCGGCGGTCGGAGCGTAAACAGGCCGGTCATTCCGATGTGGTTCCGACGGGCTCTCTGAGGCTTCCAGCCGTTCGGACCCATACCGTAATCCCCTATGGAGGCGTTTCCGCCGTCGGGATTACAATGTCGGTTTCCCATAGCCTTTCTGTGCCGGCCTCTCTGACACCGTAAGGCTGTCAGAAAATGACTTTTGGAGCCCCTAGCAGAGCCCCCTTGCCTCCGCGGCCTAGGGTTGGTGGCCGAGGGGATACCTAGGGTGCCCCCCTGTAAATCCCTGCACTGTATGGTAGGCACCATGAGGTTCCTGCCACAGGGTGCAGGGTTTTACACACACAACCATTTCTCTATGGGAGCCTGTATTATGGCCGGTTCACGGCTGTAACACAAGCTCCCATAGAGAAATGGGAGTATTCGGTCGCATCGTAATAAGGCGGTCGGCACCGCAGACCGGAGGTCGGTCGGTACCGAGACTGCGACAGTCCGGCCGACATCAGAATAAGCCCCTTGATGTTGTCCAGACTTCGAGAGTTCAAGTGGCTACATGGTCTGTGTGACTCCTGCAGTCAGTTGTGGCTTTTCAGATACCTAGCCTAATAGTACGTTAGGTGAACCAGTCAGTTGCAAGCTTTTTGGATGCCGAGTATTGTGAGGCCAAACTTAATATGCAAAAAGACAAAAAAAAATACAAGGACACAGTGCAAACTGTTAATGGCTAAATAGATAGGAACGGTTTGTCCACTTAGTAGCTGTGCAAACATAGTTGGTGAGGAAAGGAGCATTGCACCAAGAAGGGGAGGGGATTCAAACAGAGATTCTGTATGTAAAGGTTAGAGGAGGTTATGTTTGTTAGAGATCATTTCTAAGTTAAGCCTAGTGGGCGCCGGCAGCCATGACTGTCTGTAACCTGCTTTTTACGGGTTTACGTAATCGTTGGACCAGGCCTACTCACCTGTGGAACTCCCTTCAAATCAATAAAAGATGCAGACATCGTTTGTACATCAACGGGATCTCCGAAATAAACGATTGGGAATTATTCATCAGGTGAGACTGTTTTCCCAAATTATGGTTTCCATCACCCAGTTTTTTGTTTGAAGTTGCTTTTACATTTTGGCAAGAATTTTAACACAGCGCCATTAAGCACAGTACACAATTCTCCCGCATTCGCATGCAAAGCTAACAGACAATAAACGTGTCAACAAAGCAGCAAGGTCGCACTGAAAAGCAATCTTCAAATCTCAAGGAGAAATTTGCATGAAATAGTTCGTGGTTACAATTCACTTTTCGCTCAGTGACACGTGTGTCAGGGCCTTAAAGTCTGAAAGAACGAGGATGTCATTGTCTCGGGCGCTCTATTAAAGGGGTGTGTCTTTCATAAAAAAAAGGCGCCATTATAGCTGGGAAAAGTAGATATAAATCGGCCCAAGGGACTCTTTAACAGGGATGTTGAGGCTCTAATCGTCTCGAGTACGTTCACGCCTGTGTCGTGTTTAAAGGATAACTAGTAATAATTAATAGATGTGGCTTTTTGTGCTGACGTTTTCTGAAACTAAATAAAAAAAACACATTTTTTTCTAGAATAAGCCGTTAATGTTCTTTATTCGTGTCAGGTACTTCGCTTTATATTCTGCATGAGCTTTTCAGTGCTACGCTAATATCGCAGAAAGCGTCGAGACATTAGCGGCCAAACTGGGAATTTATCAGGAAATCCATTACTTGAACAAGCTGGCTTAACGTAGCGCGCGAGAACGTTAAACACGCGGGGTCGCGACGCGAGCAATCATTAGGGTAGGACGTACTATAAAAGTCAATGATCCCCAATTAACTTTATAAGGGCCCGTCTAATTCTTTTCAGCCGCCGAGCTCTGGGGGCCGTGCAGAGGCGGGCGTTTGAAATATGTGCTGAAGGAAATTTGCACACATGAACCTTGTCTCGGCGTGAGAAAAAGGCAATATCAGCTGGCTCTGAAGAATGCAAATGATTATAAAATGAGATAAATGTTTCAGACCTACAACTCTATTAAGTGATTTCTGCATAACTCCGTGAGGAGCGAGGCGGAATTAATAGAGCATGAATATTTCTTCAATAATTTTATAATCTGTTTCTCCACAGAGATTGCAGTTGGTTTGGAAAAATAAATTTAGGGTCATTTAATTGCCCCCACAGTGCGTTTGTCTGATTCTTTTTGGTTGTAAGTGTAAGGGCAGTTTTTTTTTCTGTTTTCTCGCTGGAAGTCTTAAGTGAACGTTTGTATTGCGACACAATTTGTATCACTAAGCACCTGAGCTGCAATCCTGGGGTTTCGTTTAACAACATTCCAAGGGTTGTTGCTGAGGTTCTTTTAAATAGGATCAATAAAGCTAACGCACTTCCAAATAATGAATGATTTGTTTAAAAAAAAAAAAAAGGTCTGAACTGGAGCACTGTGCCCTCTGTGGCATGGAGTAGCCTGCTTCCACATACATGTCCCCTAATAGGGCCATCATTTTGAGTGGTCTGGGTCATGGGCCGTATATCACCAAACCCCTAGGGTTATCAATACCAGTGCTACCTGTAGTTAGGGTTGTTGCCTTTTTTTGCTAGCCTCCATAGACAAACTCTGGCCAGGCCAGTAAAAACCGGCCGAGATGGCTACCCTACCTGTAATGTAGCTCAGGGGCAGTGACATTCTGTCCCATTATGAGTCATTCCCTGAATGCCCACTAGGAAATGAGGAATTACAGAACCTAAATTGTCCTAAGCACACAATCATGTTATTCTATGAAGATTATTAACATAGTTTAGAAAAATTACAAAAGATATAATTATAATAGCAGAAGAAGATCACATAAATTTAACACATCCATGTTCTTCTATGCAAGTGTGCAATAATGGACCCAAACACAAAGTACAGTAACTATCACAATAGACTCATACAGTAAAGTTCCATACAGAAAACATAAAGGAATACATATGACGTGTTAAGGCTTTCCGACAATGCACTGATTATGTATCTTATACACGGTTTGATTATGTCGTATGAGCTCAGTGCAAAAGAAACAATTGATGGACGGAATGCTGGACAATGCAAACATTCACCCCCAGTCACAAGGATCTGGGTTAAATCCATCATTCTTTTGCTCACCACACCACCCCAGTTTGGGGGCCATATGGAAATCAGTCTTGACCCTGTTCCTTGTGGGAACAGTCCAGCCCGAACTGCCAAGCCAGGTCCTCCCTGGACCGGAAACAAGCATCCTGGGACCGGTTTCAGGGCATCACCCTTCTTCAGCCAGGCTAGCTTGAATCCAGTGGTGTAGTGAGCACGGGACCCACGTCTGGGCATACCCTTCCCACTTAGGGCGACAAATGCAAAAGAAACAATTGATGGACGGAATGCTGGACAATGCAAACATTCACCCCCAGTCACAAGGATCTGGGTTAAATCCATCATTCTTTTGCTCACCACACCACCCTCAGTGAGCACAACTGATTGAACCAACTTGTGTTTCATCTTTTATGAATGTAGATTCAAAGTGAATACTTGAGTATTGTATATCAGGGATCTTTGACAGGTGCAAACATTCAAAAGAATTACAACAATCACCAAATGAGGTATGGGTCACGGTCTGCAATGGTATATTTGTTTAACTCCTCCAAAGATAAAAATGGTGGCGATAAACAGTATAAAAGGGAAACCAAGTACTATGTCCACAGTCCAAAGTCTTCGAAACCACAACTCACGTTAAGACCACAAAGTGTCAAGGTTCACAACCAAGTATGTGCATCCCGGGACTATCTAGACGATTTGTGAATGTAGTCTCAAAGTAAATACTTAAACATTGTAGATCTGGGATCTTTGACAGGTGCAAAAATTCCTAGGATTCACAACAATCACCAAATGAGTTATGGTGAGTCTGCATATTGGTAAGTGTGTTTAGTGGTAAACAGCCATTACAACGAGGCTGCTACCACACAAGTTGTTACATCGCATGCGTAACAACGCATGCGATGTAACAACGACTACCATTACAACGCAAACCATTATATCGCATGCGCTTTTAAAACGCATGCGATGTAATGGTTATCCACATCGTTGTGAGAAAACTGGGCTGTTCCGTTTCCTCACAACGACGTGCACGGCCCCTCTGTCGACGCTGGAACCAGGAGAGAGGAACCACGTGGAGAGAGAGGTAAGGGGGATTGTGCTTGGGGTGGGGGTTACTTTTTAAGGGTTTAGGATAGTGTTGAAGTAGTGTAGTAATGTTTTTGTAGTGTAGGGTTGTGTGTAGGGGGAGGGTCGTGCTGAGGGTAGTGTTTTAGGGTTTAGGGTAGTGTTGTGGTGTTTGTGTAGTGTAGGGAAGTGTTTTTGGGTTTAGGGTAGTGTCGAGGGGGTCGTGCAGGGTAGTGTTAGAGTGTAGGGGCCAGACTGGGGGTCGTGCAGGGGGTAGTGTTTTAGGGTTTAGGGTAGTGTTGTGGTGTTTGTGTAGTGTAGGGTAGTGTTTTAGGGTTTAGGGTAGTGTTGTGGTGTTTGTGTAGGGTAGTGGTTTGGGATTTAGAGTAGTGTAGGGGGGTTGTGCAGGGTAGTGTTAGAGTGTAGGGACAGGACTGGGGGAAGGGGGAGGGTCGTGCTGGGGGTAGCGTGTTAGGGTTTAGGGTAGTGTTGTGGTGTTTGTGTAGTGTAGGGTAGTATTTTAGGGTTTAGGGTAGTGTCGGGGGGTCGTGCAGGGTAGTGTTAGAGTGTAGGGACAGGACTGGGGGTAGGGGGAGGGTCGTGCAGGGGGTAGAGATTTAGGGTTTAGGGTAGTGTTGTGGTGTTTGTGTAGTGTAGGGTAGTGTTTTAGGAATTAGTGTAGTGTCGGGGGGTTGTGCAGGGTAGTGGAGTGTTATTGTAGGGAGAGGACTGGGGGTCGGGGGATGGTCGGGGAATTAGTGTAGTGTCGGGGGGTTGTGCAAACGTTTACCATGAGTATACCTTACCACGCATGCCTTGGCGTTGAAATGGCATGCGTGGTAAAGGTATAGTCGTGGTAAGATTTTGCGTTGTAATGGTACTCGTTGTAATTGACATCGCGTATTAATACCCGCGTTGTAAAGGCATGCGTGGTATTTCTATGCGATGTAATGAGTGCTATTTGTGTTTAGCTCCTTCAAGTATATAAATGGTGAAGGGGAAACATCTGGAACAACGACTCCGGAACAACGAGTTCCGGAGTCATGCAAGCCAAACAACGACTTGCCCGAACAACGACTTAGCCTTAACCACGCATGTGCGTTGTTAAGGCTAAGTCGGTCTAGTGTTCAGTATGGGCAGGGAGAGAGGAGCGTCGGACAGAAACAGGACAGGTAAGAGGAGTTCAGGGTAGTTTTTAGGGGGTGGGAGGGGTTCAGGGTAGTTTTTAGGGGGTGGGGGTTCAGGGTAGTTTTTAAGGGTTGGGGGTTTGGGGTCGTTTTTAGGGGGTGGGAGGGGAATGGGATAGTTTTTAGAGGGTGGGGGTTTGGGGTAGTTTTAAGGGGTTCAGGTTAGTTTTTAGGGGGTGGGGGTACGGGGTAGTTTTTAGGGGGTTGGAGGGGTTCGGGTTAATTTTTAGGGGGTGGGGGTACGTGGTAGTTTTAAGGGGGTTGGAGGGGTTCGGGTTAATTTTTAGGGGGTGGGGGTTAGGGGTAGTTGTTAGGGGGTGGGAGGGGTTTGTATCAGGGTAGATTTTAGGGGGTGGGGGGTTTGGGGTAGTTTTTAGGGGGTGGGGGTATGGGATAGTTTTTAGGGGGTTGGGGGATCGGGGTAGTTTTTAGGAGGTTGGGGGGTGTATTTAGGGCTCAGGGGGGAGAGAAAGGGGGGTGGTAACAATAGGCACGGATAGCCGTTTACCATGCATGCCTTTACCATGAAGATTCATGGTAAAGGAATCTGAGGTAAAAAAAAAATCCTGGTTAAGACGCAGTCGTTGTAGGGACCGCGTTGTTAGGGTAGTCGTTGTTGAGGAACTTGTTTCAACATACAACCATGGTGGAGACCAACAAAGTACTGTGTTCGCAGGCCAAAGCATTTGATACCACAACTCGTGATAAGACGTCAAGGTTTCCAACTGTTATTTCTTCTGCAAAAGACTTTTTCCACATCAGTCAAATGGAAAACTAGGGCCCTATAACTCATTTGCTCCTGGACTCAATAATTGATGAGGTCCTGAGCGCTATGGATGGTTCTTTGAGTGAAACGCGGTGGATGTGAAGTTGCCAACTAACCACAAGTCACGAGGGTGAATAGCAATGAACTTTGGTTTTTCAGCCACTACCACTAAGCATACTGGGATTTGTAATTTAAGAATTTATTGGGCATCAGCAAAAATGAAAAAAGTGGCCCAGGTGCAGTGCTTAATTTGTAAAATATGAAGTGCAGGTGCTCAAATGTTTGTCGGAGGCCACACCTACTTTTCTCTGGCTCCACCCACTTCCTCCACTGGCTCCACCCACTTACATTAGCTCCACTCCCATCTTCAACTGGCACTGCTAAAAGTCAGATGTAATATATACCTGATCTTTTAAAGCACAATTTTGGAATAAATTAGCTAAAATCACTAATGCATTGAAAAGGGACAATTTCAGTGCTGTATGTGCTGATTTGGGGAAAGGACAATACTGAGGTAGGGTATGCCATTTTTAACAGAGTCCATGAGTTCAAAGATACAACTTTTACATAGCTTATGTGGCAAAATAAACCAAAATTGTGTGAAAACACTCTAAACAGATAAACTGAATAAAATCATGCAATACACTTGAATGAGTCAGTCACTGTCACTTCCAGTGGCCGAAGGGGTATGGGGTTATTCAGTATACCAGTGTAAGGTGTCAGTGCACTTTGCATCATACACACATTGCACAGATACAATCATACGTGTGTAAATCAGTGTATAGGGAATGTTACATCAGACAGGACTACAAGGTATAGGAGTCACATGTCATCCATGATTGTAGGCAATATAGTTTAAGAGTTCTAAGTCTGGAAAAGCGCAAATTCAGAATTTAAAACATAACAGCATTGTTAGGGGCTCTCTCCAATAAGAATTGATTTCTACCCAAATGAACCCTTTTTTGCAAGATTAGGATAATGAAAGATTGGGCAAAAAAACATATAGCCCTAATATATAACTTGCAGTTTGCATGCAGCTCTTTGATGACAGTTAATAGCTTGCTGTTCTATGTTAGGATTTTAACTTACAAACTACAAGTAACAAAAGGACCTCTCTGACAGAAGCAGTAACACACTGACCAATTTTACATTATATGCACTTTTTGATCTGCATGGTAAACGTTCTTTGCAGCAGGCATATCAACCCTCTGTACTACCTTACAAGCAGTCAAAACTTCCCCTAGACAAAACTACTATTTCTCTCCAGGAAGACGATTAATCACCAGTTATCTTGACATTTTAATTGATGCCTGAATATTACTGGAGGCCAGGAACTCGGCAGCAGGTGCTTTTAAAACAAGAATATACTGGCAAACTGACGCCCCCACAGTGTTACATGAAAGAATGAAACAGAGCTTCGCTGAGGGATCTGTGTTACATGGAAGAATGAAACCGAGATTGGAAGAGTGAAACAGAGCTTGGGTGAGGGGTCCATGTTACAAGGAAAAGTTAAAGAGAGCTAAGGTGAGGGATCTGTGTTACAAGGAAGAGTGAAACAAAGGTTAAGCATGGGATCTTTGTTACAAGGAAGACTGAAACAGAACTTGGGTGAGGGATTTGTCTTACATGGAAGAGTGAAGAGAGATTGGGTGAGAGATCTGTGTTACATGGAGTAAAGCAAAGTTGACAGATTTGTAAATAATTTAATAGAGAAAAAAGCATGGCTCAGGAGTAAAGGCTTTTGAAAATACATAATGGTGCAAAAACAAAGGCGAGGACTTGGGGGTCCTGGACACACATTGTATGATGACGCCATCGCCATCAGTAGTAAAAAAGAAGTCGTGTGCCCTTGGTGGCCCTGAAGCAGTGATGGCAGAGTGTGCCCTTGTTGAACCTGGAACATTGATTTATGAATGGAAGCACTGGTGTCTCATTCATGGACAGAACAAGTAATCCGGCAATCACTGCAAAGGGTCAGAGGTGCTACATTGTACAGATTCATGAATAAATACTTGGTACACTATGACTCTGAGAATATTGGCACGTACAGAATGAGAAAGCGCTCAGTGTTAAGCATTGGAGGTTCTGGGTTCATTGCAATGCTTCTCATTCTTCCCTCGGATTGTCTGAGAATAGAGAGTTGGGTCGTGTCAACGTCAACTCACTTCCACTCAAGTGCTGGGTTAACCCTCTCTGCTTACCTTTGGTACTGGGCCCAGTCACAAGTAAGTCCAAGCCCCACCAAGGTCGCCGCGTTAAAATAATGCACGCAGTAATAATGGTGACTGGACGCTGGTGACAGCTTCATTTGCCCTTCACTGTCCTCTCAGTCTGTGTGTTTTGTCTGATGATGGATTCCAATCCGAGGGTGGAGGGAGGCACGCACGGCGCGCAGCGGCACCCAAACAAAAAGCAGCGTTGGTTGGTTTGGCAATTGGCATGGGCCACGCCACCCACGGGCGGCATATTCGTGATCATGGTGGCATCACATGGCGGCTTATACGCTACTAGTAGTAGTAGTTACCTTTATCGTCCGTACGGTACCTAATTTAACTTCTTCCGTACAGTTTCTACTGTTACAGTAACAGACAGTGCAGTCACAGTGTGTGTCACTGTCAAGTAAAACTTAAGTTACCGGTTCGGGCCGGCACACTGACTGCAGTTCACAGCCTGCAGCCTTACTTAGGCTGCTGCGCAGCTTTATTTTAACTGATTAGGCCTGCAGCTGCCAGACCCTGCCTCACCTGGTGGCTGGTGCTGTTACTGGCGGCACTGGCCAGTAGTAGTACTCACTGCTGGCAGCGGCTACTTCTCCTCAACGCCAAGTCACCAATAGTCGCACCGCCACAACGTCGCCCGGCCTGACGGGTCGCGCTTGCTGGTGGCTCTCAGACTTTCACTTAGTGAAAAGTGAACGCTGCCAGCTGAATGGTTCTTGAACCACTGAACGGCCGTTGAACCACGATGAAGACTTGGTGGTGGGGTGAGGCTGAGGTCGGGTATGCTGGGGTGTGGCACTGGCAATGCAGCGAATGCGCGCGCATTGCAATGTGAAAAGATCTGCGCGCGCTGCCTGCCGCGCACAGCCCCAACCCCCGCAGATTTTTAGAACCAAAATCCTGCCCGGGCCGGCCCGCCGCAACATCAAACTAAGGGGCTGCGGCCCGCCACGCCATCATCAACATATCAGTCAAATGAAATTCGAATCAAACAGTCAGAGATATTGAGATTCATTCATTCATTCATGAATCAATCTCCATACTGCTCTTGGCTCACAGGCGTGCCCGCAACACACTGTCTTGACTGTGGGACCCGGACCAGTAAGTTGAGTGGAACAGACTGTGGGAGTCTGGGACTGACTGACTCACTCGGGACTCTGCCTTAGGCTGCTGCGCAGCTTCATTAACTGATTAGGCCGCGGCGCCTGCCAGGCCCTGCCTCACCTGATGCTGTTGCAGTGCACTGCATTGCCTTAGGCTGCTGCGCAGCTTTATTATTTTAACTGATGATTAGGCCTACCACCAGGCCCTGCCTCACCTGGTGCTGTTCAAGCTGTTGTAACTGGTTACTCCTCAAGGCTCGCCTCAACGCCAACGTCGTCCAGGTCGCGCTCTCAGAGACTCAGTCTCAGAGTGACTGACTTTGAACGGCGGCGGCGGCGGCAAGTTGAGAACCACAACCACGATGACTCGGTGCCGGTAGTGAGGTCCGGCCGTGCGGTGCGGGTATGCTGGGGCGTGGCAAAGCAGCAAATGCGTGCGCAATCTGAAAAATCTGCGCCTGCTGCCGCGCACAGCTCCAACCCCCGCAGAAGACCAAAATCCAGCCCTGCCCAACTCAGTGTCCCACCCACTGGGCCGGCAACACTGAGCCGCGGCCGCTGGGCCGCCAGTGCCGCCCACTGCATCAACAACATTTTGATTGAGAAGTTGAGAACTGTCTTGAAGACGTGAAGAACAGAATCGGAGTCGCTCAGAAACCAGTTCAACATCAACAACAAGCATACACAGTACGTAACACTCTGTAACAGTAACAGCAGCACTTACAGTAGAGCAGCACTCACTCTGTGCCACTAATTACTATCAAATCAATTACGTGCACTCAATGCATGTAGACCCGGCCCTGATAATTAAGTGCCGGTGCTAAGCACCGGAAAGCACCGGCACAAATTAAGCACTGCCCAGGTGCAGAACTCTCAAGTTTCACAATTCCATTCATTAGTAGCTCATCGAGTCCAAGTTTCGTTTTGCATTCTGTGATTTGCAGTACTGATTTTATAACGGAATGAGGAGGATTACGCATTCCAGAATGCACAGCTAAAATCTATATTAGATGCACTACTCACACATGGATCAGGTGAATGTGCAAGTGAGTGACTTGTGAGGATGCTCACGCTGTCATTTTAGGTAAAGTGGCAAGTGGATAGGGGTGTAGGTTAGAACGTTTTAGGTGGAATTGTTCTGCTAATTGATATGACATTGAGTAAATCATTTACTGTGTTTCATTTCAACCAATCAGGCACTTATAGTGGCAAAAAAATTCAATAGATAGTGTGTCCTTCAAGTGACAACTAGCCTATGTAATTTTTTTTAACACTCGATGGATGACAGAATAATATTTAGAAAAGAATTCAATAAAGAATTGTATAAGGAGAATTTGGAACTTTTTAATCATTTATATGCCTTTGGTGTCACAAGTGTCTGTTAGGGTAGTACCTGGAATGCTGCATGGCGCTTAAGAGAACTGGATGTGACCATTGGTTGGAGAGCTGAGAGTCATGGAGGTGATGCCCAACAGATGGGTAATCCTCATATTACATTTTCGACAAAGGACGCAAGGGTCCCCTATGAGTAAAGCTCCTGGTTTTCCATTATAAGGATTTTTATAAACAAGCACAGATTTAAAATGCTGAAAAAGACGAGCATTCATTGCTTCTTCAGTCGCATCTTGATGCGCAGAGGAGCTGCGAGGTTGATTGGTTTGGAGTACCCGCGGTGCTCCTAGTTTTGAAGGAGGAGGTACCTTTTTTAATTCTCCCAGCTAGCTTGGCAGAAAGACCTTAATATGCTCTGCACTCAACTCACCTCTGATCTTTCTGGCAGCCTGACTGATATCAGTGAGGCTAGTGAGAACAGGCATTAATGCAGATGATTTCAGGGAGGCCAGAGGAGCGGTTTTGAGGCTTAAAGCAAGGCCTATTTAGATGTAATACTTGCCAAGTAGGATGAGCAGGTGTAAAAAACTTTCTGAGGGGAAGTGGATGTGTACTTCCCAAGGAATGGGTTTTGTTATATGTCAAATAGGACATTCTATGAATGTGCAAGTTTTTCTAAATATAGTTAAAAATTCTTTGTTTTGCGAAAACAATACAGGCAATCAGTCAATGTACATTGACATTTTTAAAGACCAAAAGATCACAGGCATTTCTAGACTTATCCTGCTGCCAAGGATCCCAAGACTGTCCAGGACTCTGCAACGTCTTACATGGCAAGGTTAAAATGCTGAGACAAATTGCTGCTGGTAGAGCAGCAGCTACAACAATCAATTGACTGGAGATTGGTGGTTGAGGTGCACTAACAGTCCCAAATTTCGCATCAGGTTCCTGATACGAAGGGCATTTGGTGCTCACACAGGGAAACAGTGTGTGCCACTGATGGGTATAATTATACAGCATTTGCTTGTCATTTCTCATAAGCAATACTTGGTGCAAAGTGAGAAAAAGTGATTTGAACAATGACAATAGTGCTGATGTGGTGCTAGATACAGGAGCTCGTCAACAAAACATTAACAATTTTTCAGCTGTTTGGTTGTGCGTCAATGTTCATTGAGTTTAGACAATGCGAAGTCATGATCACGCATTACATTGTTGTCCTGCCATCACTTTTGTTGCTTTCTCAGGATTCACTTGTGAAATGGAAATCCTGGGTAAAGACTTGCAAATTCTATTTTGGGGGCACTGAGGGTGCACACTTTAGGCCAGATAGAAAAAATACTTTCTTGTGCCCTTTTAGGTTTGAATGGCATAGTGTATTTCAACATCTACTAATTAAATGATCCTTCTTGGCTCATACCAAACCCTCCGTAGCTAAGTACAGCCATTAAAATGCCTTTTGGAGACAAACTCATCTTTTTCATCGACAATAATCAACTACTATCCAATCATCAATCAGATTTCAGAGCTGATTACAGTATTGAAGTAGCCATCTTAAAGATACTCAACAATATCACCCACATCATGGACAATGGCAACAAGTGCTTGATGGGCCTAATTTACCGGTCTGCTGCTATTGATAAAATTGATCACAATCAACTGATTTATACAGCGGAACATCACATGGGCATCAAAGAAAATGACCTTAAATGGTTCTACTTATTCCTCTCAGAATATTTACTGGTAGAAATTGGAGACCACATCGCTACACTGGCCACATTAGTCTGAGTGGTCCCCAAGGGCTCTATTCTGAACCCTCTTTCATATCTTCTTGGTGCCACGCAACCATTCATAATATTAACACCTTATTATCCTGTTTGTCCAGACTCCACTCTTGGATGAAAGTCAATTTCCTTCTTAACCCAGAAAAAACTGCATTCCTCTCCCCTCCTCACTCGTAAAAAAAAAGCTTGATCAATCCCTTCTGACCCTCCTGAATCTTAACAGATTTAAAGTGTCGCCTGCACCATCAGGCAAATCACTGGGATTCGCTTGACCTTATTTTTAATTCCACAGATTAATAATCTAGAAGATAGCTAAAGCGTCCATCTACACATGCTTAAGAAAAGAAGGCACCTAATACCTCCTGAATTACTGATGTTAGGTGTACATTTTCATGTCATCTAGAAACTAGACTTTGCATATGTTATGCTGGAAGGAGTTTCACACTTGACCTCAACTAAAGCAGTCCTTCACTTAGCTGCCTGAATGATATACAAAGCAAGGAAATGAGCACATCACTCTGATTCTCTATGACCTCCATTTGCTCCCTCTTTAAGCAACACTTTCCTTCAAACACTGTGTTCTTCCTTACAAGGCCATACACAACAACAGCCCACCATATTTAGTTGACCTCCTGACCATCTCATGCGGATGCAGAGGTTTAAGAAGCAAGACCTCTTTGCATCTAGGAATCCCCAACGTTAAGATCAAATTAGCCAGAAAACTATTGTACAAGGGAGTTGTAATTAGTGCTTGGAATTCACTCCCACATAGTCTAAGAAACATGTCTCCTTTCCTATCCAAATTCTAGACAGTCTAAGAATGCCCTTCACTATAACAATGTCTACTTCCTAATCCACCTAGCCCCATGTTTTAAGTGTACAGATAAAATTAATAAAAATAAATATGAAATAAATACAGATGGGAATGTAAAAAAGTAATGCCATAAAATTGGGAGCCTTAACTATGAAATTGCACAGGACCTGCAGAAAGAATCACTTTCTATCTCAGAAAAGGTTTCAGCAGTGGAGGCATCAGTTTTGCAAATGGACGCCATGGTAGACAGTGTATAAATTGAAGACCAGTCACTAAAATCAAATATGATATCTCTTGATTCTTATGATATATCTTGATTCTCAGATTTGAAACCAGGAGGGAGTTATTCAGATATTCCAGTGGTGTTTCAATTCCCTCTATAATTAAAAAAAAATACTAAAATTGAGGATTTGAATAACGCTGCAAGACCCTTCTAGTTGATAGTGCTGCGAAATCCGCCTGTCCCTGTCGGGGAGAGCATTAGAAACATTCTGAGAGAATTAATTCTTATGAAGGTTTTTGAGGGAGCACTCCACCCCCGATCCCAATAGACATATACCGAGTGAAGAGAATTCCCGCCAGGGTTGTGGCAAAATGGAAATGGAAATAAGTGCATCATTGTGAATTGGGAATCGCTAAGTCAGAGGGCCGAGCTCACAAAGGCTTTGGCAGGAAACAAAGGTTGACGTTGACTGTGAGGGGCACTACTACAATATTTTCTCCTACCTCTGACTCACCATCCAGCTCAGTAACTAAAACCTTCACCAACTGAATAAAGACCTAATAGATGCTGGAATCGAAGCAACCCTCTAGCACCTGGCTAAACTGAAGGTGGTTCACAACGAGTCATGAAAATATTTACTCAGTCTCAGCCTGATGCAGAGAGAAAGTTTTTGGAGACACTCACATAGAGGATAACCTTGATGCTTGCAGCTCTGATTCCTTAGGTATTGGATGGTTACTTACCTTTAATGTTTCTTGTGGATTAGGTTAGTGCTGGACAGTATGCTATGTCTTCTTGAAAAGAGTTGCTTTTCGAGTAATTTTCCTAAATGAAGTTAGATGACTGTTGTGGTTCTTCTGAGATATTGTTTATATGTTTCACATTGTTTTTATCTATTCCCCTACCCTCACCTTCTTATTCCAATACTTCAGTTTATGCTGAGACTTGCTCCAGACGCTATTATTGCTCCTGATTCATTCTGTATCATACAGAAGAAACAATGTGTGATTCTCCTGCTCTTCTGTCATCTGTGTAACTCATCTTGTTGTCATGTGATAGTACTTAGGGCTGCACAAGAGTAAATTCGATCAAGAAAAAGGAAAAAAAAACAAGTACCTCTGCCTCATGCAATCATCATTCAGTAGCAACAAAGGCAAAGCAATCAAGTTAGGGAAAGAAATTGCTAATACCCTGTGATTTCCTGCTCTGTGACGACACACTAATGAATTTTTTTTTTTTAAATACTACTGCTCTGCAGGAGCCACCCTGTCCGGCATTTCCAAAAGATAAAATGTGAACATTCAACTGGGACCTCTAAGGCCAACATAGGTTAGTAGTAGGCCTAAGAATCCAAATGAAGTCATGAAAATATTTAGTTAACTGGATTTTTCAAGGAAACCCTACGACTATCCATATGAAAATAACATATTTTCCCCAGGCCTAGTCAAGACTTACACATCTGGTCCTGCCTGGGTATTCTTCTGTAAGGTGTTTTAAATTAATTGAGAGTCCCAAAAGGCACACCAGAACACGCACTCCCTAATGTTATGTGCTTGTGAACTTTTTAGGCACTTCATGCTTCTATAAGGTAGCTTTAGAATGTATTTGTTATGGAATAAGTTGATTATGGATCTAGAGTTCTTTGTTTAAGGTAGGTGTATCTCATTGACAGATATTGGTGACTCTTATCACACAATTCATCCCCACGTAACATACACCCCCATCACTACCTTTAGTTTTCCTACAACAAGGGATTCTCATGTAGACTGAAGCTATCCTGTTATATCCTTTATTTTGAAAATGTGCTGAAATTGGCTGATAATTTGACATGGGTTTCACTACAGTATATTTCATAAAGGATTTGAACTCTATGTTTGAGGGGCACCAGTCTAAGTAAAACGAAGAATGTGTTTAGTATTCTTAAGTTTTGATTTTTTTTTAACAATATGCTGCTATTTTTAAACTAGATTTGTGGCGTTTTTTCAGGAATAACCATGGACCCTGCATTGAATAGTTAATTCTGGGTAAAACTATTGCCTAGACATTAGTGTGCAGCTGTGTGGAGGATATATGCCGTTATGTGAAGGTAATGATGATACAGAATGTTTACAAGTTTAAATCAAATAAATTATTTCGAGTTTGAAATATAGATATGCTACTGGCCATGGTTCACGGAGTTCATACTTGCTTTATTAGGGTTTGAGTGAAGCTCAGTTGGGTGATCTATGAAATGGCATAATGTTTGACATGAGTGAAGAAATGTTTAGGAGTTTTGTCTTAATCCTATTGGAGGCGGAAAGATCTTCCATCCTCCAAGCGTGGGTACGTAAATGGTATAAATACAAGAATACAGTGCAAGAGTCACAGAATTGTTTTTCAAGCAAGATGGATCCAAACAACATTTTATCCATGAAAAGGTAGAAGTTAATCGTGTACTACTGGATATTGGCTGCAAGTAGCTGCATACACAGCTTAAATAGTTTAATGGACTGCTTTGACCCTTGAGCTACTCCACAAGTAACAGGTATTTGTGCTA